>CM032638.1:12015228-13215228 GCA_019097785.1 Fraxinus excelsior | reverse complement strand
CAAGGAGAGAAAGCGAAACGCCTTTCATTAATTCATAATCAAAAACTGTCTTTACAATGTAATGAAAATTGTTATTTATACTAATACTAGAAAACCTAGGAAAACCGAAAATAATGTTAAAATTATGGTAAAATATCAATAAGATTGGAATTATAAGGGAACTAGGATTCTCGTGCGAAAAAGGAAAAGTCATCCATTTATGAGGCCATTATTAGCTCCTCGAAGACTTGAACCCGACTTAAGACTTTTTCCAACAATCACCAAAGTCTTGATAAATTGAGGTGCAACCCGGATCATATCAACGTTGCTACTTTGAAAGTAGCAAAGGAAGATGTCTAGATCATAAAGTTCATTAACAAACTTGGAGTTGATAGGAACCTAATAATTTCATGACGTTTTAAACCCAACTAACGTCATAGGCAAGCCCGATCACTATAAGAAAGCCATTCTCCATCAAGTTAGTAGCCTTAAATGGCTCTATTTCCTATCATTATTGATCATATACCTCTGTATTGTGATAACAATGGAGTCATCATGCATACTAAGGAATTAAAGTCTTATCAAGGATCTAAATATTTGCTAGGGTGGTATCATCTCATCAGGGAGATCTTGCAAAGAAATTATATAAAGATAAAATGAGTTTTCACGGATGATAATATTGTAGATTTATAGACAAATTTGCTGTCACAGCATAAATATAATTGTCATGTAGACTTTTATGGTATTAGATATGTAATTGATTGAGTCTAGTGTAAATAAGAGTTTCTAAGTCTTATGCCTCAACTCCAATCAATTCTAGATTAAACACTTTTAATATGATTGATGTATTTTATTTATGGTAGATCTATTATTTAATTGATTTATTATTATGAAAAATTAAAATAGAGTCCATAGATTCAAATTTTGATAACTTAATTAATAACAAGGAGTTGTGATTGTAAGATACAAATTACAAATAACTGAATCTTAAATATCTATAGTCGTAACTAATAACAAGATACGAATATCATTATTATACATAGACCTGCACATGTAGTATTTCTCACTTATGAAGTGAGTAGTTGATTCAAGTAGTGACATTTTAATGGACGTGTGGATTTTTGTTAAGAGAACAAAACATTGGAGACGAGCTTCAGAGATTCCACATGGATAACTATTTGAGTGTCAATTGTTAATCTTTAACGTTCGATAGTGAAATTGATTATTTGACTTGAAGTCATCATAGTATGAGGACAATTATATTTTGGTTATACTGGATGTTGTTTTGTCATGAGTAGCGAATACAACATTTTTCAAATATGTCAAGAATTATATGAAAGTTGTGAATATCAAAATCCTTGGCTAATGTAAGTAAGTAAGTTGAGTTTCGACAATTATGGACTCAAGAGCACGACAAATTATATGCTCAATAAATTGAGATTCACAAATCTCCATATCTCATAATTGTTCAGATCATATTGACAAATGAATTATAGTTTTATGGTAAGGGTGTGTTTGATGGATATATTGAGAAAAGAATATATTTTAAATAGAGATATGATGGGAACAAGAAAAAATTATTAATGTGATGAAAAATATTATTTTATTGAAAAATGTATGGTTGAAAATGAATTTGAAAGAATGTGTGTCAAACATGGGCTAAATGAATAAGTTTGATTTTGTCACGCCATTTTACATTTTTCATCACATGTATAACCATAACATATTGTTAGATGTCAGTCAAAACGACAAATGTGAATTAATTAATTTGGTTGAATAAATGATAAATTAACAATGGAGTTTTAATTTATCTTATTTTGATTAGATCAAAAGAATAATTAACATCGTCCAATATTGTGATCGAGAACCTAATGTGTCACATACAAGAGGTGAGAACTAGAAGAACGATGTTATTAAGTAATTATTTGACGAATGTGGGATATTTGTAAAATTGATGGATTGAATTGTTTATTAATGAGATTAAGTTAATTGATTAGATTAATTAAGTAATAAGCTGATTTACGTTTGATGGGTGGATCAAGCGCACTTTTTTTTTAGTTAAAGGAGGGCGGTACCTTTGAAATTTTATTAATATGTCATCACTTGTGGTGGAGGAATATCGTTATTACATGAAATTAATGAGAGTAGTAAATGAGGAAGTACAACTTCCTTTACAATGAAAGTAAATGACAAAGAATAAAAGCAGTAAACAAGGAAGTACTACTTCCTTTACAATAAGAACTAATGTAAAAAAAGACAAAATAAATATTGAAAGTTAAAATAAAATTCAAACTCTGATATTGAGCAATCCATATCTGTCAACTTGTACTAGTGCCATAATATGTGGTGGTAGGTCAAGTGGTCCACATACCTGATATCGTTGATAATCCTAGCCCTTAGCAGTAAGAGCATCTGCAACCTGGTTTTATTCTCTGAAAATGTGGGAGACTGTATCTCTATCGAAGGACATGATGTCTGTGATACGTCTAAGTATGCCCTGAATAACCCATTGTCCTCCTCCTATAGTGAAGCAATGAATAGCCACTATAGAATTTGACTCAACCCAAATCACTGAATAACCCCGTCCTTGAGCTAGTAAAATCCCATCAAGAATAGCCCGGAGCTCTGCCTTTAATATCATGCATGGTCTATACGAAGCAGAGAAAGCCCTGATATAGTGTCCTGTGTGATCTCTGATGATGTCTCCCCCACTCACATAACCATCATTGACACATCTATCAGTATTGATATTGACACATCTAATTGATGGAGCACACCACCAAACTAGAATAGGGGAAGATAGCGAAGAGGGTCCATAAAAATACCAAATATGGGTACAAGTGCCAAATTTCCTTGCCAATGCACCACGCTCGAAACAATCCTCCCATATGAAGAAAAGAGATCATGCGATAAACCTCCCAAATTATCGTCTGGCTACCATGCGAACCCCCCTATGCTTAGCATCATTTCTCGCGGTCCATATATATTAAAATATCACTAGATGAATGATAATGCGAATGTGTCCACAACGAACATACCATCCAGAATATCTTCATCTCTGAAATCTCTGTCTGACTCCATTTCCTAAACTCATAGGTATCTAAAAAATATCTTCAAAATGATGTCATGCCTGATTGGAAATGCTATTGTCAGTGAAAATATGACTGATAGTCTCAGTCTCAGAACAACACTGGCAGCGAGAAGCCAACTGGCATCCAATCCTCTCATAAATAACCACATCCACTGGAATGAGGCCCTGTCATAGTCTCCAGCAGAAAATTGAGACAGTGACGGCAAAATGGAGCTCCATAGTAACTGGTATGAATCCTGATACGGGCATCCCGAATGTACGAGTTGTCATGCTGACTTGGTAACGAAGCTACCATATGATGTATTCCGCTAAAAAATTCGATCCCAGGCATCTGCATATAAGAGGAGGGAAAACATGTAATAAATGTCCTATATCCCACCCAGTATTATCATAGAAGTCATGTACCCTCGCAGATGTGTGCTATCTGTGTGGGAATAAGGATGTCAATATGGTCTCATCCATCTAGCAATTATACCAAAAGAAAATTTGATTTGCACCAAGGTGCCATGCAATGTGTGCTTTTGTCCGGGGCCCAACTAATTTTAGCCTCTTCTAGATAGGAAAAGTTGAGTAGTGAACTGCTGCAAGTAAAGAATGTGTCCCAAACAATATTTGCCCTGTAAGAGATCTCTGAGAACGGAACAACCACCAGAGCTTCATGGAGAAGGTGTCCACCATATCCTGTAATCTCCCAAAGCTTAGATTACTTTCATCAGTAAGAAGGCAAATCTCCTTCCAGCTCCGTCAATGTAAATGTCGTGCTTGTTCTTTGGAATCCCACATGAATGATTAAAGATGATCTCAACAAGGTGCTTCTGGATAGCCTTAGAGGGGCTGCATGATCTGAACAAGATGTAATGGCATGGAGAAGAACACTGACCTTAATAAAATAATATGGCCCCCATATGATAAAAGTTGTGCAGTCCAACCTGAGATCTTATCCCTGACCTTCTGGATAAGGTCATAATAAATGAAACTCATTTTGGTCCCCTTAAATAAGGAGATTCCCAAATAAGTGAAAGGTTGTTACTGGTGTCGACAATCAGTCAAAATCTCCAAGCGTTTGATATGACTAATAGATATTCGTCTGAGTAGTATGAGTTCGCTCTTGTCCCTATTCACCAACTGACTAGAAACCCCCTCATAATGCTCCAAACAACCAAGAATCCTCTTGATAGACTGTTTCTCATCAGCAAATGAAATGTTTGAGACAAGAGTACCACCTCCATGTCAATAACACATACTGAGATACTCCTGAAACTTCTAAGTGAGCACGCGTGAGAAATAATCTACAACTGTGATGAAAGTGGATCAAGCACACTTAAACATCTATCAATAAACTAATAAGGTTTGAGATTTTCATATCTCACATTACAATATTCATATTATTATTAGCACATGAAAAAGAAACACTAATCTTTCTTTTTTATTCCCCCGTTTGTATTACCATTGGAGATCAAACAATTTGACAGTTGTGGTATTGGAAGATCGTGGTAGATCAAGATTTACAAGGAGCAAAGATCATGATTGGTTTGTGAGCAAGATTCTCAAAGGAGTTTGAAATTTTTGTTTAACATAAAATTCTAATTACGATTCTTTCTAAATAAAAAGACGATCCTTGAAAGAAAAAAAAAATTTAATTCCATTGTGGATGTATAATAAATTTCTAACATTTACCAAACAAGTTTCTTATCATTCATTAAAGATGAAAATTAATGATCACAATTGAAGTAAGTTATTACGATTTAACCACAAAATGATGAGAAAAGGTGAACATAATATTTAGCCCGTGTTTGTGTTCCATTAAAATGAAGTGTTTTTGAATAGTGATTTTTTTTGAAAAATGTGTTATTAAAAAAGAAGGAAAAATTTCGAATTTAAGTATAATATTATTTTATAAGAGAATGCGTGATTGAAAATGAGTTCTGAAAAAATGTATTTTTTGAAAATGGAACCTAAAACAATCTACAATGGTTGCTTTGGTTAAATAGTGTATTGTACTTGAATTTAAGTTTTTAATATATGTATGTTATGCTAATTTATTAATTATCAATTTTGTAACTTGACTTTTTAATGAACAATTTAAATTTATTGTTGAAATAAATAGTACTTATTAATAGATTAGAACTTAAAAATAAATGTTAAATAAAAATAACCATCATATTAAAATAATTGTGAATAAATTAAAATTTATTAATATTAAATAAATACATAGATGGAAAAAATAATTTTTATAAAGTATGAACAAGGACAAAATAGGTTAAATGAAAAACACAATAATTGGTGTAAGTTTTGTATTTGGGTAATTATAGCAAATCTTATTTAAGTACGCCCCAATTTTATTGGTGTAAGTTTCTTATTCGTGGTAAATGAATTTATACTCTATTTAACCATGATTTAGGATGAATTTTTTCTGTTTATTTGTCAAGTTTGAAAACTAAGAATTAGATTTTTTTTTTTTTTATTAATTCGAACAAATTTATTATGAATTTAATAAGATTATTTTCAATTTATTATTTAGTACACTTTGTATCAATTTATTCTAAATTTGCATGTATTTAAGTACGATTCCTTTCACATTTTTAAGTAAGAACAGATTTATATACAATTCTTTTCACGTTTGTCAGATTGTATGTAAGAATATGATTTTAAATTGTTAAATGTCCATGAATTTGTGTGCATTCATTAAGTACGACGTACACGATCGAGTTTTCGTGTATGCATTATCTTCTGTGAACATTATTGTTGAGTAGACTTGTTTTCTCATTGAATTATGATATTTAGTTTAACAAGAATGGATACAATTATTGACACTACGACTTCATCTGAATTTTCAAAAGTTGTTCTTGATCACAGATCAAAATTTATAGGTCACACAGTCACAAATTTTCAAATTACTTGGTCACAAATTTTTTTACAGTCACAGATAAAAAATTGTTAATTTCATTGGTCACATATTTTCAAATTTGTTGGTCACAGATTATTTTTCAGTCACATATTGTCAAATTTTTAGGTCTCGGTTAAATACTTGATCACATATAACCAAATACTTGGTCATATATCACTAGCACTACTTCAGCCACCACCACCACCACAAAAAACAGCCACCACCCACCTAAAACCCCCTAACAACACAAAAACACAGCACAATCGCACCCAACCACCACAATAACACCACAATCGCACCCAACCACAATAACAGCAGACTCAACCACAATAACACCACAACCACACCCAACCACCACAACCGCACCCAACACCACGCCCAACCAACAATAACACCAAAATCACCACCACCGAGAAAACCACACAAAGATCTGTTACACCTTCGAAAGTACAGATCCCAGCCGCTGCATCTCCGCAAGGCGTGACGCCACCATCTCTGCACGATCACCACCTTCGCGACCGCCACCATTTGTAAACCAGCAACCCAAAGTCGGCAGCAGCGTCACATCGACGCTCTTGCACGGCAGCAGCGTTGATGTGACGCTGTTGCGATTCGCAGCAGAGGGAAGGGGAGGGAAGGGAGATGGGGAGGGAGGAGGATACGACGGGCGGCGGCGGCGATCGACGGGCCGATTATGGAGAGAGAGGAGAGGGTGAGAGAAAGTAGTGAGAAAATATGGATCGAAAATGAATTAGGGTTTGAAATATTAGTATTATAATATTATTTAAATATTTAATTCATACCTAATTTTTTATTAGATAAAACTTGTACTTGAATTTTGAATTAGGAAGTTTAAACCACTGGTTTTTTATAATTTCCTCTTTTCGGATTGCCCACAACTCCCAATTCTGTGGAGCTCATACATCCTTTTGGGCCATCTAATTCGACAAACTACGGCCCACTACAATTTTAAAGTCACAAGTGTATGGGCAGTATGGCGTTGCATATCATTCTATTTAATTGGATTTTGATTCTAATTTCAAATCAGTTCTCTCCAATTGTTATCTCTCGTCAACAAAATTTTGTAATTTTGAAGTTTGATAGTTTTAGGGATGTAAAAGTCAAAAATAATGAAACAATCTTGTTTATTTTCTTTACAATGATAAGTATATATAGTTACACATAATACAAGGCAAAGAGTATCTCTAATTTGGGGAATAATATTCCTGCGATTATGTATGGTAAGATACCAACTTGGAGAGATTTTATTTTGTTAATAGTAAAAACCAATTAAACCTCAGTACAATTTTTTTTTACATGGCAATAAATTAGGAGTTTTGATTTAATTATTATAAAAAAGATGATTTCGCAAAAGGATGAAGCTTGACAGAAAAATTACTTCAGAACTCATACATATAGATGTAGAGAACAGTTAGACTCTGTTTGATAGGGTTTATTTTACATGAAAGTTGGAAATTATTTTCCATTTTTCAAGTTATTGCATATTTGATTGACCAAAAATTCCACGAAATTGGTTTTCCTTCTTAAACCCCACTTGACCCATTTTTCTTGCTTTTTATTGAATTGGTTTTCCCACCACTTCGGTGGAAAATGAATTTCTAGGGCTTAATTTTTTTTTTTTTTTTTTTTGTACAATTGAAACAAATTCTATCCCAAATGATTACAAATTCTATCCCTTTATTGGACAATTTTCATGGAAAATCACAAACACCCAAAAATTTAAAATTTCAACATTTTTCAAGAGAAAAATTATACAATCAAACACAAATAATTATCAGTAAAACAAGTTATAGGCAATTCAATTCCTTGAAATTCATTTTCTTTTCACCAAAATTTCATTATTGCAATCAAACGGACCTTTAGTTACCAATAATACAGCTAAGTACTTATTCCGAATGTTATAACACTTTGAAGTGTGTATGATAATCCATGCCCATTCTATTACAATTATTTTTATATAATACTTCACAAAATATAAATAAACACTAAAATTATAAGTTTATATCTTCTACTTTTAACCAGTGTTCTACAAAATTCGTTTAGGCGCGAAGCGTGGGCAAGACTCCTCATTTCGGACATAGGAGCACTTTTTTTGGTTGCCTGGGCACTCCTTTTTTTTTTATTCAATATAATATTTTATAATTTTAGATTTTTAATTTGTATTATTATTTTAATTATTAAATGAAAATAATTTTTAGATTGATTAAAAATTTAAAATAATAAACACTTTTTTACTCCTATACTCTTCTAACTTGAAGCTTGGTTTCTACTTTTTGCGTTTTTTTGAACGCTGTTTTTGAGTAGAGTTGTACTCGCATTTAAGTGAATAAAATATTATAAACAAAAATATTTTATTATTTTATTAAAAATCATGCTACGTGGACAAGGGTACATGGACCCTGTACCATGGGGGCGCCACTAGTGGATACAACCATTATAATCCTTTTATTAATGAACCTAACATCTATGATTGGGTTGGACAAAGACTGACAGGTGCCAACTAGTTCACGTGATTGTATGTCGCAGTGGATCCACGTCAACAACAAATAGATAAAATTAAAAATCGGCGAGACAGACAAACTCCACCATTCCTGATCCGGGTCGTTCATTTTATTTGTTTGGTCAACGAATCTATCTTCATAGGTTACACATCATCTCCAATTTGCCAATTCTCATCCATTTTCACAATTTTCTATTTCTTTTTTTTTTTTGGAGTGCAAAAATTTCTTTATTTGTACTCAAGGCTGTGTTTGGCATGACTTAAAAAAGAGAAAATTTGCTTATCGTATAGCAATCTAATCAAACTCATCTTTCAGTGTTACGTAGATTACATAATATCTAATTGTGTGCAAGAGAAAACTTTTAAAGTATTAGAACCCGTGTAGTCTCTCATATTAGAATGTAAGATAAGGTGGGGTATGTGCCGGTTATTAGTTAGAGCTCTAACTTCAAAGGTGCAACCTCGTAGGAATGTTTTAGTGCTTTTAAATATCTTGAATTTGTCCTTAAATTTATAAAAAGTGTGATCTTCGAATTCAAATTCTACTTCTTAAGCTTTTAGTGTAGAATTGAGTTCTTCCACTTAAGATTATGTGTAAACTTATGCCCCAGTTTGAACTTCATTAAAATAATATATTTTTTTTTTTTGAAAAAAATATGTTTTGAAATAATGATTTTTTGGAGAACGTGTGGTTAAAAAAGAATGATAAATTTGAGATTTACGTGTAATTTTTATTTTATTGAAGAATGCATTTTTTTGAAAATGAGATAGAGAAAAATGTAATTTTTTTTGAAAATGGACCTCAAACACGATAAATTAAGTTAAGTAGAAATGACAAGCCAATGATTTAGTACATACTAAATATTATTTTTAAAATCGTAGAATTAGGGATTATTTGGCATGACTTTTACGTTTGCTTTTGTACCATGCGGAAGAGTTTTTGTAGAAATTCACCTTAATTTTTTTATTTTTTCGAAAACTAACTTTTAAATAAACTTCATATTTCAATAGTACTTTTTTAGAGGAAGTTAAATTAATTACTTTCGTCTAAAAGTTTTTCTAATAATAAGTATAAAAAGAGCGTATAATAAATTAAACAAATAGATCAAAAATTGATTTTTGAACTCAAAATTCAAAAGTATTTTACTTATCCATACAATATAACACAGTTGTATTATAATTAGAGACGTAAGCCTAACAATATTCCACGACCCTCTCCATCATTGGCACATATCTGGCCGAATCCTTTTTTCGGATGGCAATCTTCTAAATTCTTGCAGAAGTATTAGATATTCCAAAGCATATTCTGTTGATGTTCTAGAAGTAATATCAAATGACACGTTCAAACCGTTACACATTTTTTTTTCTCAAATAAAAAAAAAAAAACATTTGAATAAAATTTCATAATCCACCAAAAAAGACCGAAATGTCAATCCGACGGGTGGATTAAAATAGCATTGGACAATTTTTTTACTTAGGTAGTTCAATTTATAGGTGCATTTTATGTTGGTCACTTAATTTCAATTTGTATTAACCCAATAACTCATTTTTATTCAATTTGATCATTGTGCTTATATCCGTTATCATAATTGTCCGAATTTAGAACTTGATCAATAGCCAAATATAAATTGACGAAATACTATTGATGTGTATTACTTAAGGGAAAAGTAGAGTGAAGATGGTAGAAAAATACTATTGACGAAATACTATTTTGAAGGAATGTATTCTAAAATAGTAAATTGATGGAGAATGTGTGATTGAAAAAGAAGGAAAAATTATTAATGTGATGGAAAATATTATTTTATTGAAGAATGTATGGTTAAAAATAAGTAGAAAAATAATAATGATAATTTTAATGTATACCAAATATAGGCTTATTCTAACCAACCAGCCTAATGTAATATTGAGGGAATAATTCTAGTTGTACATCAAAAAATGTACATATGGGTGTATACCCCCCTCACATGGGGATAAGACTCATATTCGAGCGAGTCCTACTCTTATGTGAGGAGGGTGTACACCCCGATGATGTACATGGTGATGTACCCCTAGCAAATCCTATATTGAGGTCAAATCTATAAATTGGACGGTAACGGCACCGTCAGCACGTTAAATTGGAAAGTGAACAGTAGAAGAATATCCAAATGAATATGACGAGTTCAGGCAATGGAATATCCACCGATATGATCTTCTTGAACGATCCAATGCTGCTTAAATACCCTCTCTCAAATTACTTCTTCCTCAAAAATTCAAGAACTCCATTCTTATCCCCTCCTTTTCGACACTCTGTTTAACGTCTCTATTTAACAATGGCTCTCAAGGCCGTACATATTTCTGACGTCCCAAAACTTGATCGTGTCCCGGGAAATTCATCTTTTTCCATTTACTCAACAAGAATTTCCAAGGGCACGTACTATCTTATGAATTTATGCGTTTATTTCTTTTGATTTTTATTTTTTCGAATTTTTGGTGGATTTTTAATTTTTTGTGTTTTTGCCGGTGTGTGGTTCAGGAGCGGAAGTTGGGAGAGCTTCCTTTAAGCCACCGAAATTTCTGGTGATTGGGCACCGGGGAAATGGGATGAATTTATTTCAGTCCACCGATCGGAGAATGCAGGCCATTAAAGAGAATACAATTCTCTCTTTCAATGCCGCCGGAAATTTCCCCGTTGATTTCGTCGAGTTTGATGTTCAGGTAAATATAATTTGGTGACTTTTTAACCTGCGCAGGATTTTACCATTTTTTTCAAAAAAGAGAAAAAAAATGAAGTGAAAACATTTTGACCGGTTCTTGAAGTTTCGTTGTCGGCCGCGTCATACCGTCGCCGCATACGCCAAACCGGGGTTTCTAGGAAAATAGAAAATTATTACCCCAGAAGAGGACATGAATGTTTTGTCCTCATCTATTAAAAACCAAATCTTTATCTACCAAATTGAAAATTGGATTTACATTTTACTTGCAGGATAGAATCCCTTTCCATAATTTTCTTGAGGATTTGAGTAAAAATTCCATTTGATTCGATTCTTGTAGGTGACGAAAGATGGCTGTCCGATCATTTTTCACGACAATTTCATTTTATCCGAAGAAAACGTAAGTCTTGATTTCTGTTCTGTCAAAATATCTAAACGCTGTTAAAAATTTGAAGGTGTTTTAGAAATTATTTCTGAGGGTTATGTGAATGTAAATTTTTAGGGCACGGTAAATGAAAAGAGAGTTACAGAATTGAATCTATCGGAATTCCTTACCTATGGGGTCCAAAGAGAATCGGGCATGGTTGGGAAAACTCTTTTAAGGAAAACAAAGGATGGGAAGATTGTTGGGTGGAATGTTGAAGCCGATGATTCTTCGTGCACTCTACAAGAAGCCTTTCAGAAAGTTAATCCTTCTCTCGGGTTCAACATCGAATTGAAGTTTGATGATCACATTGTGTATCAAGAAGAATATCTAGTCAGTGTACTCCAAGCGATTTTGCGAGTTATATTTGAAAATGCAAAGGATAGACCAGTTATCTTCTCAACTTTCCAACCAGATGCTGCTTTGCTTGTTAAAAAACTTCAGAACAAATACCCTGTGAGTATGCCAATTGGAAACCATTGATTTCTTTTATTGGAGCTAAAAGTGTGATTAGAGTGTTCTATGGATCCTTGTATTCTTACTATATTGAGGATTTACAATTGGGTAGGATGCCGACTTAGTAAATGTGTTTCTTGCCAAGCAGGTATTTTTCCTCACGAACGGAGGAAATGAGATTTACTATGATGTAAGAAGGAATTCATTGGAGGAGGCCATCAAACTATGCTTAGATGGTGGTTTGCAGGGAATTGTTTCTGAAGTCCGAGGCATATTTAGAAATCCAGGGACTGTGAAAAAGATCAAAGAGTCGAAGCTCTCTCTCTTGACATATGGAAAATTGAAGTGAGTAATTATTAACTTGTAATTACTTTAAATATTTGAAATCTTTGAATACTGATAATTTGCTTCATTTATCTCAGCAATGTGCCTGAAGCCGTGTATATGCAACATTTAATGGGGATCGACGGAGTGATTGTGGATTTAGTTCGAGAAATAACAGAGACTGTTTCCAATATGATGAAGCCATCTGAGGAAGCGGTATCCGGAGGAGAGGGACAAATTCCAGGACAAGGAAAACCTCAATTTTCACAAACAGAATTGACATTTTTGCTTAAACTGATTCCAGAATTGATACAACAATGATTGTTTCTGATTTTTTTCTTCAAACTTGAGAGTATAGATGGTCCTAGAATGCTTCTGTACATAAATTGGTAATTGCATCCCTAACAGTTCACGTATTTGTTGTCTGTTATGGACCTTTTTCTTTATAATGTTGTGAAACCTGTTTGATTTGAAATGCTATTGTTAACAAGTAGTAAAATGGGGTTTGAATCCAAGTATCGTAGATTGTATTAGTTTAAATTTTAATGAATTTCGTTTTAACTGAAATAATGAAAACTTATGATTTTTCTAAAACTAGATTGTCACTAACTATTATAATAAAAAATGCAAGATCTAACTTAACTAATATCGATTCAAAATTGTGATTAATGCAAGTTAGATGAAAATATGATGATGAAAAATTTATTAGTATCTCGAATCCACTTATATCAATCCTCTTTATTATTGAATCTTAAATTTGACAACACGATTTAATTTTGAAGATCAATATTCTTAAATTGTTTAACAATTTTTTTCGAGTAAAATTAAACCATAGACACGTGATCAGACTATATTTTTATGACGAATGCGAACTTATAAGAATGCATTAAAATTTATGAATACCTAAAGATCAGCAAGTCCAAAAGTCAGTCTTTTGTTGAAATTGAAAGCCCAAGATTGGCTAACCAAGAAAATGCAAATTGGTTATTAAATTTTTTTCGTTAATCACTCAAGATTTTAATATAATGAACACGTAAATGATATAGAATAATCTGAATAATCTAAACTCAAGTAAAGCATGTAAATGGAACAATGTAAATTTGTGCAAAGTAAAACCGTTGAATAAAAGGGATAGAATGCAAACGATATAATATGAAGGTTCGATCCAATGTAATGATCTACATCTCCCGTTACCAAGCTCTCCGGCACAAGCAATGTCTTTTTCACTATATTGATTGACTTATGGTGCAATCCAACCCTTTACAACACTTCTGGTGACTTACAACCAAATAGCATCAGTCATTTTACAACGTTGAGTTTTTCGGGACCTCAACACGACCCACAATACAAAATGAGTTTACAAGTGAAATCTTCACTTCTTAATGAATAATAGATTCAAAGTTGAGAACAAGAAGAGAAAAAGGCAAACAATTCGATATATGACAATAAATATGGCTCAAGTGTTAGATTTGAAATTTTTTGATAGAAATTGATTTTTTAAGTTTGGAATGATCAAAAAGTTTTTCTAGTATAAATCAATTTATGATGATGAATAAATAATGAAGATCAATGATTTATCTCAATAAATGCTCACTTATTGCTCTTGGAAAAGTTAAAATTGAATGCAAAGTGAGTTGGTATTTATAGGTGAAAAATCATCAAAAACTGTCAAATCGGACGCGGTGTGTCGGACTTCCGCCACATACCAGACAGTCAACTAGCCGTTTTGTCAGAAAATCAAAACGGTTGAATTTTTAACTGTTGGGGCTAAAAACTTCCATACCGGACTGACATCTGCAAATTTTTAAGCGCTGGGGCTAAAACTTTCATACCGGACGTTCGATAAGGCAGTTTTATACCGAAATGTCATCGTTTTAATTTTTAACAAATTTAAGTACTCGGGGGATGTTTAAAAATTATTTTTCAAGGTATTTGTTATATTTCAAAGTTAAGTTCTTTGATTTTTACCTTTGAAAACATAGTTATCGAGTAAAACGTTTTTGTTGTGATTTTTCGATCGTAAAATCAAAACTTGAGCTCGTTTCGATTCATTGCCAAGTATTGAAATGTTTTACCTTTACATATGATTGTAAAAAGTCTAAACTCCTTGAAACGTTCATGCTTGAACATACTTCGACTTTTATCTCGATTCTTGTTGAAGCATCTTTTAGCGAGTTTTTTCAATATCAATCTTCATAGTGTCGTGTCTTCAATTTTATTGATTTGTAATAATCAATATAGACACTCGAAATCAATTTATGAGAAATAAATGCAATTTGTTTGTGATAATCAAAACGAGACGTCAACCATATGTCTACAATTTTTTTATTTTTTATTTTTTAATTATGACAAACACAATGGTTTGCAATATACAAATTAAACAAATTGATAAGGGATAAAATTGTATACATAAACTTCCCCTATTTATTTCACTTATATCCCACCTGTTAAACATAATTATGCAAATCTATATCTCTCTCAGTCCCCTTTTGACATAAGTAAAAAGTGCGATAATAGTAAGCAAAAAGGCAGTTATAGAATGTAAGAATGAATCAATGAAAAACATTGCAATACATAACTTAAGTAGCCATTGCAATATATAGTCAAAATAGTCAACCATAGTCAAACTAGTGATTTCAATTTAAGTCAAAATAAAACTACCGTGCCGGAGGAGGAAGCGGATGCGAGAATCAAACATGTACGTTGGCAAAGAAGACGGTCAGCTGATCCCGTATGTCGGCCTGTCGGGCAAGGATCGCGTCCTGTTGTGTCCATTAGTCCATATATGGCGAAGTTCTCCCCTCATTTCGTCGACTGTCGTAGTAAGGGAATAGATCCACCTACTCAAGAGTGAAAACTGGCCCTCGACAAGTCCTCGGCTGGTAGGATGCGGAGCAGTCGACCCAAGAGTAGCTCGCGAGGTACCCATGGCATGATGCATGCCCTCATCATCGTCATCGTCATTTTCCTCTTCTTCAAATGGTAGTGTAGAAGGCCCTGAAGTCGGGTCGAACCCCTTCATCTCAGCCACCTATTGGCCATTTTTCTTAATAATTTTCATGCGACTAAGAGTAGTGGAACTAATATGTCGGTAGGACGAGGTTTGACAAAGGCTTCGTCGTGAAGAGGAACATTGAAGTACTTAAATATCTTAGTGAGAAGCATGCCGTAAGGAAGTGCCTTAGCATATCATGAAGAGTGTATGAGTTGCATAAGGCCTAATGCAATGTCAAAAAATCAATTCGTCGATCGAAAAGGAAAGAATCGAGAATAAAAAGATCAAAATTATTCACCTCATCCCGATGTCCCTTCCTAGGTAGGATTATGTTGGTGATAATATTTTGTAAAACTTTACACGAAAGAGTAAGTTGATTTGTTTAAATTTTTGCAATGTTTTCAAAGTTTTTACCCGTCACATGCGACAAGTATCGGTCAGATTATAGCCATCCATTTAAGGGTAGGCTATGTACACAAAAGTTTGAATGTCGCAAGGTTCAAGTTCAAGAAGAGTGCGAATGAGAGATTTTGAGACAATGATGCGGACGTTTTTAATGAAACAGGAAATGTCACCCTGACGTGTAGAAAAGTCATGTTTCTATAAAATTCCATAATCTTATATTATTAGATAAATAAATAAATGTTAATTTCACCAATAATGCATAACATATTCTTAAATTTATAATCCGATAAAACATATCTTGAAATTGTAAATAAAAATATTTGCGAGACAAAACTAAGAAGTTTATGAAATAATATAAAAAAATGCATCGTTACTCCGGATTATTTTTATTGAGGTCCATAAATCTTGGCACCACGACTGCACCTCATCGCCGACCATCCAACGACCCGATCTAATCTGCGAGGTAGGGAAAATTGGTTGAGTATATGGGAATACTCAATAGGACAAGAATTAATGGTGCAATTTCGAATAAAATATTTAAATCATGCTTCAAAAATACCATACCGTCGTATCATAGAAACCAGTAAGAGCTCATAACATATCATATCTTTGATACTAGATGGAAATTTCATATCAAACATATAATATCATAACTTTCATTAACATAATATTTATCAACAAGAAACTAAATAATTTAAACGGAATAAGATAACTTGCACCTCGTAATCCTACCTCGTTTGATAGAAAAGAAGCAAGAAACCACGTATCCAAAACTTTTATTTTCTACTTGCTGCCCGTTTCTATGACTCATTTTTCTTTATTTTCTTTCCCTCTTTTGGGTAGATAATGATTTCTTTTACATGGTATTTAAGGTTGAAAGAGGAAAAATAACCTAAAAATCTATCAAATATCGTGTTTTTCCTTCTAAAAGTGTCTCAATCCCGGTATTCCATACAATTCAGATTTCATTACATTGTCCATCAATCAAACAAAGTGGCTATCATTACAATTTCCCAAAATCAAGGAAATTAAATATTATTAAAAAATAGAATCAATTGACAACTCTTTCTCTCCTACACACGTGGATGGATAAGAAAAAGAAAACAATCAATAATTTATTAATAACCAATTCTATACATGGGTTATTATTATTCTAATCCATTACTTAATTTAAATAAAAGAACAATTTAAGATAATATCTTTCAACCTCGATAACTTGGGCCTCATTTATCCGAATTAACTGTTTCTCGAACTTAATATACATAACTAATTACGAGCTATCTAACGAGCTCAATATTGATATATTTATCATTACTCTATCAATATTTAAATATTTGACCCAAATAAATTTGAATTTAACAAATGTATAATTTCAGTCCCCCAACTTCCAAAATATAAAATTTATAACATATAGAATAATTATTATTTTTGGGACATTACAATCTCTCCTCTTTAAATATTTTCGTCCTTGAAAATTACTTTGACTAATCAAAGAGTTCTGGATACTTGGTTTTAAGCTCATCTTCCTTCTTCCAAGTTGACTCGTTTAGTCCATGATTTTTCCATTGAACCTTGACCTGAGGAACTTATCTATTTCTGAGTTGGTGTACCTTCCTATCCAAAATGATCGTCGGGATTTCTTTGTATGACATGTCTTTTTGTACTTCCAAAGTTTGGTAATTTACGACATGATTGAGATCATGAACATATTTTCTAAGCATCGAAATATGAAACACATTATGCACTACTGCGAGTGCAGGTGGTAAAGCAAGTCAATAAGCCACAAATCTTTTCAAGAATTTCAAAAGGTCCAATATATCGTGGTCTCAACTTTCCCTTCTTACCAAATCTCAATACTCCTTTCATTAGTGCTATTTTCAGAAAAACTTTATCACCCACCTAAAACTCCAAATCGTTTCTTCTACTATCTGCATAACTTTTATGTCGGTCTTGTGCTGTCTTTATTCTTGCTCTAATCTTATCAACCAACTCAACTGTTCGTTCAATAATTTTAGGACCCAAAATTCTATTCTCTCCGACCTCATCCCAATGGATAGGAGATCTTCACTTTCTACCATAAAGAGCTTCATAGTGGCCTGAAAGCTATTGTTGTAAGCAAACTCCACTAATGGTAAATGTGTTTTCCAACTACCGCCGAGATCCAAAACACTCGCCCTCGACATATCTTTAAGAGTTTGAATGGTTCTTTCTAATTGTCAATCCGTCTGTGGATGATATGCAGTGCTAAAATTCAATTTCGTCCCCATGGCTCCTTGTAAGCTTTTCCAAAATTTTGATGTGATTCACGGGTCTCGATCTGAAACAATGGTGATTGGAACTCCATGCAATCTACTATATATCTGATATATATCTGTGCGAGTTGTTCCATATTAAAATTTACTTTGATTGATAGAAAATGGGAAGACTTCGTCAAGCGATCAACCACTACCCAAATAGCATTGTGACCTCTTGCTGATCTCGAAAAACCCACCAAAAAATCCATCGCTATGTGTTCCCATTTCAATTCTGGAATATCCAACGATTTCAGCAACCCTGATGGCCTTTGATGTTCTGGCTTGACCTGCTGACAAACAATACAATTCTCTACAAACAGACCAATTCCTCTCTTTATATTTCTCTACCAAAATGTATCTCGGAGATCTCGATACATTTCGTACTGCTAGGATGTGTAGCGTATGGGGTGCAATAAGTCTCTTCCAATATCTCGTTTCTTATATTTTTATCTTTAGGTACACACAACCTTTCTCTAAAAGTCAGCGCGTTATATGTAGATACTTCAAACATTATACGTTTGTTCGAACCAACATCAGCCTTAATTTTCTACAGGAATGGATCCTTATCATGTGCTTCCTTGATTCGATCCCGAAGTGTAGGTTGAATAATGAACACTCTTATTCTCGCAGTAGTCTGAGTCGGCGATGTGATGACTTCTAATCTCAATTTCTCAAAGTCCTTTATCAAGTGTTCCCTTCCTGCACCGTGGGTAAAGTTGCTAACTGCGATCCTGTTTTCCTACTTAAGGCATCTACGACTACGTTAGCCTTACCCGGATGGTAAAGAATTGTACAGTCGGAATCTTTCACTAGCTCCAACCATCTCATTTGTCTCATATTCAGTTCCTTCTTTGTGAAGAAATATTTGAGGCTTTTGTGGTCTGTATAGATTTCACACTTTCCACCATAGAGATAATGACGCCATATCTTTAAGGCGTGAACTACCGCCGCAAGTTCCATGTCGTATGTCGGATAGTTCTGTTCATACGGCTTCAACAGTCTAGATGCATAAGCAACTACCTTTCTATGTTACATCAAAACACAGCCTAAACCCTGCTTGGAGGCGTTAGTGTAAATCACAAATCCATCAGGTATTTCAATACAGGAGCCGAAGTTAATCTTTGCTTGAGTTATTGAAAACATCTTTCGCATTTTTCCGTCCATTGAAACTTCACACCCTTTCTTGTAAGTTGAGTCATCGGCCCTGTTATTTTTGAGATGCCCTCAATAAGTCTTCTATAATAGCCAGCCAATCCCAAGAAACTACGAACATCATCGACAATTGTCGGTCTAAGCCAATTTGTTACTGCTTCCACCTTAACTGGTCTACCTCAATACCCTGAGCGGTAACCACGTGACCAAGAAAACCCACTCGATCGAGCTAAAATCTGCACTTCTTAAATTTGGCATACAATCTTTTTTTCCTCAAGGTTTCAAGTACTACTTGAAGTTGTTCCTCATGTTGCTGTTTATCTTTGGAGTACATTAATATGTCGTCAATAAATACTATGACAAACTAGTCTAGGTACTGATGGAACACTCGGTTCATTAGGTCTATAAATACAGCTAGAGCATTGGTCAAACTAAAAGGTATGATAGTGAATTCATAATGTCCATACCGAGTCCTGAAGGTAGTTTTTGGTATGTCGCTTCCCTTAACCTTCAGCTAATGATACCCCGACCTCAAGTCGATTTTTGAAAACACTGTTGTACCCCTTAATTGGTTGAATAAATCTTCTATTCTTGGAGTGGGTATGTATTTTTGACAGTCAAATGATTCAACTCCCTATAGTTAATATACATCCGCATAATTCCATCATTCTTCACGAAAAATACTAGAGTGCCCAGGGAGATACACTCGATCGAATAAAACCTTTCTCCAGCAATTTTGCCAATTGTAATTTCAATTTTTGGAGTTCTTTCGGTGCCATTCGGTACGGGGCCTTAGATACCGGTGCAACCTCGAGAACCAAGTCAATTGTAAATTCAACTTGCCTGTCTTGTGGAATACCTGGTAGATCTTCTGGAAATACGCCTACAAAGTCTTGCACAATGTTAATAGTATTAATAGTCGTTTCTATATATTGGGGACTGATGATATTAACTAGGAATCCTTGACACGACTCCATTCTCAACATCTTCTTCGCTTGAATAGCTAATACAAGTCGAGGTAGAGACTTGATCTTTGGTCAAAAGAAATAGAACTCTTCCTTTCCTGCTCTGTTAAACAATACTTCTTTCTTGTGACATCGAATGGTAGTATGATTAAGTCCCAACCAATCAATGCCTAAGATAACATCGAAACCTTTCATCTCCAAAAGGTACAAGTCCGCCTTTAGTACTTTCCCGTTAATCTCTAACTTTATAGCCTTAAGAATCCGATTTGTGCAAAGAGTTCTTTCTGAAGGGATGCTAACCTCTTATTCAATATTAGTTTTCACACATGCAATGTTTAACTTAGCTATGAAAGATGCACATATAAAAGAATTTGTAGCTCCAGAGTCAAAAAGTACGTAAGCAGGTACATCAGATAATAATAGAATCCCTATTTTCGTAATTATAGTATTAGACTTAGTGACGGAGGATGCAAAGTCAAGAACATAAACAAGTACTTCAAATAATAATAAAATACCTGCTATCACATTCGAATCATGCTCTGCCTCATGCTGATTCAGTGCAAAAACTCGGGCCTTTCCTTTCTTGTTCGTGTCCAGACCGTCTTCTTTGGAGGCTCTATATTGTTTAAAGCAATGTGTCCCAGCTTACCACACTGAAAACACATGTTTAACATTCACCCCTCTGGATTTTATTACACTTAGGACAAAGTGTAATACTCTCATTCGTTTCATCGATACAGACTCCTATGCTTGGTCTTTTATTCTGCCAGTTACATCTATCCTTACTCTGATCATTCCACTTTTTTTTCCCAAGGAATCCTTGCTATGTTGGGTATACTGCTCAAATGCAGTCATCTGATATGAAATAGTATGAGCCATCTCCAACATTTCACGATATGAAGTGAAACGATGAGACATAATGATCATGCCGATCTCTAGGCGTAGTCCATTTTTGAACCTTCTGATCTTCTTAAATTCTGTATCTACCAAGTGCGGGGCATATCTCGAGAGCTATTCAAACTGTCTTTCATATTCAGTAAGCGATAAGTTGCCCTATCTGAGTTGTAGAAACTCTAATTCCTTCAAGTCTCTCAAAGCATGTGGAAAATACTTCGACATCACTTCATCCTTAAACTGATCCCAAGTCATGTTACCCCTGTTGCTCTTCAGTCTTAGTGCATGAGATAGATTCCCACCAGTGACTGGCAGCTCCAACAAATATAAACTCCGCGCATAGTACCCTCTGTGCATCCGTACAAGCAATGTGTCGAAAGATGCGCTCTAAACCTCTAATCCATTCCTCAACAGCCAATGAGGCGGAACCACCGTCAAAAGTAAGAGGTTTGTAACTACGAAACTGCTCGACCACTGAAACAGCTCCAGGTATAAATGGAGATGCGCCTTGCGGTGGTGGTACATTTTGTGGTAGAGTCGCTTGATTCTGTCTGCTCAACTCTTGTACCGCTTGCAACAAATCACGCATTAAATTCGTGTTGGTAGGTGGTGCCATCCTATAATTAGTATTAATTCACACGTCACATACTAATATTAAGTCTAACATGTTATACCTATACTATCGTAATACATATTATGAATTTAGCGGGGAAAAACACGCGTCTTAAAATTAAAAAGTAGGTAATTTAAAATGTAAATCATATAAAAAGTTTGAATAAATTCATCTTCTTACCCTTTTAGTATCTTAGAGTCGTCGAAGGGTGGTCGATTTGTGGTCGTTGAGTGCCAAGAATCTTTCATATTGTTAAGAACTTTAAATTGACATCATCCTTAAATTCATATATCTTTTAAAAGAAATATTCTCATTATTTCAAAACAAATGTTACTCGAAGAAACAACTTAATAAATAAGTATTTATTACACGTAACATTTAAACATAAAAAACCCAATATTATTAATATTATATCGTCATTTTCATTTTACTTTATCATAATTTTTTCATATATATAGTATCAATAGGGGTCAATCAAAGTGAAGAAATATTCTAGAAGATTTATCAACCATCATCCATGACTAATTATTACGTAATAAAATTAAGATTTCTTTTTTTATTAAAAATAAAATACCAGTTAAACAAAAAAATAAAAATACACACATGCCTAATTTATATTTTAACTAAATAAAATGATTATTTTAATATTTAGAAATACACTTCAAAATTGGTAAACCTTTAAAAAAGAAAAAATTTCTCTTCACTGTTCACGTGAACAGTGACATTCATAATTAATTTTTTTTTTCCCACATGATTATGGTTATATATATTATTCTAGATTTGTCCCATCACGTTTAATATTCCCACTTTTCACGTCACATTTCTCAATATATATCATTTTCTACTGTTCATATATTTCACTGTCCACGTGAGCAGTTCATCACTTTTTTTTTTCTTTTCAGAACTCAATTTATAAAAAAAAAATACACATGAATCCACAGAAAATTAAATCTAAAACTCTGATACTAAACTGTAACGACCCAAAATCTAAATTTGGAATCGCTACCCAAACTACCGACTTTAACAATATAAATGAAAGAAATGTAACGGGCACAATATAATTCATAAAACTCATAATCAAATTAGTACTAGAAAATTCATATCACGTTTATTAGATAAATAAATAAATGTTAATTTTACCAATAATGCATAATATATTCTTAAATTTATAATCCGATAAAACATATCTTGAAATTGTAAATAAAAATCTTTGAGAGACAAAACTAAGAAGTTTATGAAATAATATAAAAAAAATGCATTGTTACTCCGGATTATTTTTATTGAGGTCCATAAATTTTGGCACTACGACTGCACCTCATCGCTTGCCATCCAACGACCCGATCTAATCTGCGAGGTAGGAAAAAATTGGGTGAGTATACGAGAATACTCAATAGGACAAATTAATGGTACAATTCCGAATAAAATATTTAAATCATGCGTCAAAAACACCATACCGTCATATCATAGAAACCGGTAAGAACTCATAACATATCATATCTTTGATACCGGATGAAATTTTATATCATAACTTTGATTAACATAATATTTATCAACAAGAAAATAAATAATTTAAGTGAAATAAGATAACTTGCACCTCGTAATCCTACCTCGTTTAATAGAAAAGAAGCAAGAAACCACGTATCCAAAACTTTTATTTTCTACTTGCTGCCCGTTTCTATGACTCCTTTTTTTCTTTCCCTCTTTTGGGCAGATAATGATTTCTTTTACATGGTATTTAAGGTTGAAAGAGGAAAAATAGTCTAAAAATCTATCAAATATCATGTGTTTCCTTCTAAAAGGATCTCAATCCCGGTATATTCAAATTTCATTACCTTTCTTATCAATCAAACAAGGTGGCTATCATTAGAATTTCCCAAAATCAAGGAAATTAAATATTATTAAAAAATAGAATCAATTGACACTTCTTTCTCTCCTACACACGTGGATGGATAAAAAAAAGAAAACAATCAATAATTTATTAATAACCAATTCTACACGTGTTATTATTATTCTAATCCATTGATTAATTTAAATCAAATAACAATTTAAGACAATATCTTTCAACCTCGATAACTTGGGCTTTGTTTATCCGAAATAACTTTTTCTCGAACTTAATATGCATAACTAATTACGAGCTATCTAACGAGCTCAATATTGATATATTTATCATTACTCTATCAATATTTAAATATTTGACCCAAATAAAATTGAATTTAATAAATGTATAATTTTAGTCCCCCAACTTCCAAAATATAAAATATATAACATATAGAATAATTATTATTTTTGGGACATTACATGTGACTTCTCGAAGGGGTTCGTCAGCATCTCAGGTTCGAGGTCCATTTCTTCGTCGGATGATGGAGATGGAGATCGACGAACAGTTTGCTTGAGTCTTTTTCCCCTACCTCGTGAGGTCGACATTTCACCCAAAAAATGGGTATTTTCAAAAATCAGAGCTTGAAAGGGAGAATTTTGAACTTTTTGAGAGCTTGGTATTGATGTTATAGGTTGTTAGAGAATCTTACAAAGTAGTGGACTTTACAATTAAAGTTCGGATTTTGAGCAAAATTGAAGTGAAGAGGTGAGGGGAATTTTAGGGCTCGATTCTTGAGTGGGAAATAGAAGTAATGGCCGAAAATGAGATCTTAGAGTACAGATTTTTTTTTGTTTTGGAAATTGACTTTAGGAAGAGAAATCTTGAGGGAAGTGATGAACAAGACTTTGATTTTGAAGTTTGTAGGGAGGTGAGTGAAGGTAGAGAGAAAATGAAGAAGAAAAATGGAGGAATCGTGATTTTAAGAATATGAAAAGGTCCTTACGTTCGCCACGAATACCGAACGTCCGCTAGAAAAACGTGGAAAAAGAAAGAAAATTCTGTCATACCAGATGCTCTATACCGAATGTCCGGCATTTATTTATTTTTTTAAATATGTAATAAGATAGAGGAAGAGAGAAAAAAAATTTAGGAGGAGTTTAATTTTGAACTCAATAATAATACCCAAACTTCGTTTAATGAACGTGAAGCGATCAGGTGTAAGTGGTTTGATGAAAATATCGGCTAATTGGTTTTCTGTGTCAACAAATTCAAGTGAGATATTGTTGTTTTGAACATGATCTCTAAGAAAGTGATGTTTTATCTCAATGTGCTTATTCGAGAATGCAAAACGGGATTTTTAGATAAGTTTATGACACTAGTATTATTACAAATGATAGGAACATGATCGTAAGATAGGTGAAAATAGCTAAGGGTTTGTTTCATTCGTAGCACCTGTGCACAACAACTTGCAACCGCGATATATTCGGCCTCGGTCGTAGATAAGGCCACCGAGTTTTGTTTCTTGTTAAACCACAAAACTAAGGCGAAGCCTAAAAAGTGACAAGTGCCGCTAGTATTTTTTTTCCGATCAACTTGACAACTAGCCCAATCGGCATCCAGTAACTAAGTAAATTAAAGTGAGTTCATTTTGGATACCAAAGTCCTAAGTTTTGAATCCCACTAAGATATCTAAAGATTCTTTTTACGACTTTAAAGTGGGATTCTTTATGATTTGATTGAAATCGAGCACATAAGCATACACTAAACATATTATGGGGCCTACTTGCAGTTAAATAAAGAAGAGATCTGATCATACCTCGATACTTAATGATGTCAATGGGAATGCCTCGATCATCTTTGTCAAGCTTTATGTAGTGCTCATCGGAGTGTTCGTCGGCTTTAGATCATTCATTTCGAACTTCTTTAACATGTCTAATATGTACTTACTTTGATTTATGAATATGCCATCATATGTTTGTTTAATTTGAAGTCTGAGAAAGAACTTGAGTTCTCCCATCATGCTCATTTCAAATTCCATGCTCGTATTTTTCGAAAATTCTTTGCAAAGTTGAATATTTGTTGCCCCAAAAATAATGTCATCTACATAAATTTGAACAATAAGCATATCTTGCTTATGACTTTTAAAAAAAAGAGTAGTATCCACTTTTTCGATAGAAAAATCATTTAAAAGTAAAAATTTACTCAATCATTCATACCAAGATCTAGGAGCTTGTTTTAGTCTGTAAAGAGTTTTTCTAAATTTAAAAACATGATTTGGAAACTTATGATTTGCAAAACTGGGTGGTTGTTCAACGAAAACTTATTCTTGAATGAATCCATTCAAAAATGCACTTTTAACATCCATTTGATAAAGATTAAAGTCTTTATAATAAGCGAATGCAAGAATCATGCGAATGGATTCTAACCTAGCAACTAGTGCAAATGTTTCTTCATAATCAATGCTTTGTTCTTGATTGTAACATTGAGACACTAATCTAGCCTTGTTACGCACAATAATTTCATTTTCTTCTCTTTTGTTTCTAAAGACCAATTTAGTACTAATAACGGTTTGATTATTTGGTCTAACGACTAAATCCCAAACATGGTTTCTTTCGAATTGATTTAGTTCTTCTTGCATAGCTAGAATCCAAAACTCATCAAACTCGACTTCTTTAAATTTCTGAGTTCAATTTGTGAGATGAATGCACAAATACCAAGATAATTTCTAAGAGACATTCTAGTAGCGATACATTTTGATGGATCGCCAGTTATTAACTCCTTTGGATGAGAGGAAACAAATTTCCATTCCTTTGGCAAAGTGGAGTCGCTTTGAGTCTTGGTTGGCTTTTCTTCACTTTCTTGGTCTTTGGGCTCCTTTGATTGTTCTTCATTTAATACTCCTTTGTTTTGGTCTTGAATATTCATTTGATCGAAAGGAGTTTCCAAACCTACATCAACATCAATACCTTTCTTTCGATTAAGAAGGTTAGTCTCATCAAAAGTGACATACATAGATTTTTCAACGACTATAGTTCTTTTGTGAACACTCTATAAGCCTTACTAGTTGATGAATATCCTAGAAACATTTCAACATCGGATTTGAATAAAATTTTCCCAAATTATCATTTGTGTTTAAAATGAAACATTTGCAACCGAAAACTTTAAAGTAGCTAATGTTGGGAATTCTATTTTTACAAAGCTCGTAAGGAGTTTTGATTTTCTTAAGACTTACCAAGACTTTATTTATAATGTAACATGCGATGTTAATGGCTTCGGTCCAAAAGTATTTAGGTAAGTTATTTTTATTTAACATGGTCCTAGCCATTTCTTGCAATGTACGATTCTTCATTTCTACTACACTATTTTGTTGAGGAGTTCTAAGAGCCGAAAAATTATGTTCATATCCATTTTCATCACAAAAATTATAAAAAGGAAGATTGTCAAACTCTCCACTATGGTCAATTCTAATGGTTGTAATAGTGTAGCCCTTTTCATTTTCAACCATTTTGCAAAAATATTTGAAAGCTTTTAGAGCTTCATTTTTTATATTTAAAAATATGACCCATATAAATTTTGAAAAATCATTAATGATAACAAAGGCGTAAGTTTACCGCCTAAGCTAGTCGTTCTTGATGGTCCAAAGAGATCTATGTACAGAAGTTGTAACGACTTTGTGGTTGAAGAGAAAACTTTTGGTTTTAAAGAGCTTTTTACTTGCTTTCCGGATTGACATACATCACAAATTTTATCTTTTTCAAATTTCAAATTCGGCAATCATTTCACAAATTTTTTTGGAAACTTTTGAAATAAGATCCATGTTAACATATCCTAGCCTTCTATGCCAAAGCCATGTTTCATCCTTTAATCCGAGTAAAAAATCTTCATTATTTTCATATTCAATATTTATGATATAAAAATCTTTATTTTGATTTCCTATGAAAATTACCTCTTTTGATGTAGCATCCTTAATTAGGCATTTGAAATAATTGAATTTTATATTGTAGCCTTTATCACATAATTGACTAATACTTAGCAAATTATGCTTGAGGTTATCAACTAATAGAATATTTTCAATAGAGGGGGATGAGTGATTACCAATGTTGCCAATTCCAATAATCTTTCCCTTTGTATTGTCTCCGAAAGTTACATATCCTCCATTATTCCTTTTGAAATTCGATAGAAGTGATTGATCTCCGGTCATATGCTTCGAACATCCACTATCCAAAAATCATTTGCTCTTGATTTTCTTCGGTACCTACAAGTATAATTTAATTTTTAATTTTTGGTACCCATACAAATTTGAGTCCTTGGTAGTTAGTTTTTGAGGATTCTCTAATCCACTTATTTTAGTTTTCAAAATATAATTTCTTTTTATCTAAACAATTAAAAGAAACATGCCCACTTTTATTACAAAAAGTATAAGTGATGTTTGAAGCTTTAACGAAAATGTTTTGAGAGATTTTTGTTTTAGAGAAGGTTTGAATTCAATTCCCCCTTTGTTAAATACACATTTTTGATTTCCAAGCATTAGATCAAAATTCTTTTTGCCTTCGATGAATTTATAAATGACTTTCGTCAAATCTTCAACTTTTTCTTTTAAAGAAATATTTTCCTTAACTAATAAATCGTAATCAACATTTTTTTTTTGTTTTTCTAACGTCTTCTTTAATTCATCTTTCAATAAAGAATTTTTCTCTTTGAAAATAGAATGACTCAAGGCAAGTTTTTCAAAATTTTCGAGCAATTCGTCATAAGAATATTTTTCTTTTGTACTTACCTCTTCTTCGAGAGCCATGACGCACATGTTGATGATTTTGTCTTGACTGTCGCTTTCATTTTGGTCTTCATCATCACTATCGCCCCATGTGGCTTAGAGTGCATTTTTCTTGAGATTCTTTTTTTTTTGTTCAGAAACTCGGTGCTTTTGTGACTGGGTTTGTCATACTTGTAGCAAATGATTTTCTTACTTCTTTCTTCTCTTTATCATCATTCCTTTGAAATCTTCTATTTTCTCGAAATCCACTCCATTTCTTGACAAGGAGAACTAAATTGTGAAGCTCTTCATTGTGCTGGATGTTGTTTCTTCATCAATTTCCGATTTTAGAGCAATTTGTTGTTTTGGAGCTTCTTTCGATTTCTCTTTATTCTTTTTTATTTTCTATTTGATCTCGACATTGTTGAGTTCATAGGTCATTAAGGTTCCATAGAGCTCTTCTAATGGATATGTATTCACATCATTTGTGTTCTCTATTAGCATACGTATATGGCTCCATTCCTCCGAGAGTGACATAAGCATTTTGCTTACGAGTTCACCGTTAGTATGTTTTCGGTCAAAACCATTTACAATATCCGTAAAACGAGTAATTGTGTTAATAATAGATTCACCTTGTTTCATGAAGAAATTTTCGAATTGTTTAACTAATATATTTATTTTAATTTTTTTTAACTTTACTTGTCCCAACATGAGTAACTTCGAGAGCATGCCAAATATCATAGGTCGAATTACATGTGCTAATTCTATTAAATTCATTTCTATCTAGTGCACATTAAAGCAAATTTTTGGCCATAACATTTAATGACAACTTTCTTCTATCTTCTTCAGCGTATTCCACTCTAGATTTGGGAATACTTTAATCAGGTCTTCCGTCAATCATAATAGTCTTTGTAGGCACATATGGACCGTAGTCAATTATTTTCCAAAATAATCAATAGATTGAACATTGATCATCATTCTAACTTTCTAATAATTGTAATGTGAGCTATCAAAGAAAGGAGGTCGATTTGTGGAATGTCCCTCAAGATTTTGAAATATGGTGTTAGCCATTACTCAAAATTGTGAAATCTTTTAAAAAAAGTGTGTACCTCGCTCTTATACCAATTGAAAGCCAAAGGTTGACTAACCAAGAGGGGGGGGGGGGGGGGTGAATTTGTTATTAAAACTTTTTCGTTAATCACTCAAGATTTTAATACAATGAATACGTAAACGATAGAGAATAACCTAAACACAAGTAAGCACGTAAATGGAACAATATAAATTTGCACAAAGTAAAAACGTTAAATAAAAGGGATAGAGAGTGCAAACGATATAATATGAGGGTTTGATCCAATACAATGATCTATGTCTCCCGTTATGAAGCTCTCCAGCACGAGCAAGACATTTTTTACTATGTTGATTGACTTATGGTGCAATCCAACCCTTTATAACACTTCCGATGACTTACAACCAAGGAGCACCGATCTTTTTACAACATTGACCTTTCCGGGACCTCAACATGACCTACAATAAAAAATGAGTTCACAAGTGAAATCTTCTCTTTTTAATAAATAATAGATTCAAAGTTGAGAACAAGAAGAGAAGAAAGCAAACACTTCGATAGATGTCAATAAATATGACTCAAGTGTTGGATTTGAAAAACTTTGATAGAAATTGATTTTCTATGTTTGGAATGATCAAAAGTTTTTTAAGGATAAATCAATTTATGAGGATGAATAAATAATGAAGATCAATGATTTATCCCAATAAATGCTGACTTATTACTCTTGGAAATGTTAGAATTGAATGCAAAGTGAGTTGGTATTTATAGGTGAAAAATTGTCAAAAACTCTGCCAAATTGGACGCAGTGTACTGGATGTCCGTCACATACCGGATGGTCAACTAGCCATTTTGTCAGAAAATCAGAACGGCTGCGTTTTTGAGCGTTGGGGTTAAAACTTCCATACCGGACGTTCAGTACGACAGATTTATGTCGAAACGTTCTCGTTTTAATTTTTAACAAATGTAAGTACTCGAGGGACATTTAAAAATGATTTTTCAAGGTATTTGTTATATTTCAAAGTTACATTATTTGATTTTTACATTTGAAAACATAGTTTACGAGTAAATCATTTTTGTCGTGATTTTTCGATCGAAAAATCAAAACCTCGTTTCGATTCATTGCCAAGTATTGAAATGTTTTACATTTATATATAATTGTAAAAATTCTAAACTCTTTGAAACGTGCATGCTTGAACGTACTTCGACTATTATCTCAATTCTTTTTGAGACATCTTTTAACGAGTTTTTCAATATCAATCTTCATAGCCTCCTTTAATCAATTTTGTTTCCATGTCGATCGTTGCATGTAAATTTCTTGGCCTTGAACCTCATGTCTTCAATTTTATTGATTTGCAATAATCACTATAGATACTCGAAATCAATTTGTTAAAAATAAACGTAATTTGTTTGTGATAATTAAAACGAGATGCAACCATAGGTCAACAGAAGCCTGTTGAGGCACTATGTGGGTTAAAATACCGTAATTTGCTGTCACTCCTCACGTTATGCCACAAAATTCGTATAACCATCGTGCATATAATTGTAGAGAAAACGAACTTCATTTCAATAATTCAATAATTAAGAGCATGCTTTGATTAATGTCAAAAAGAAATAAAATCATGAGATAAAAGGTCCGTAATACAAGATTTATCGTAATCTTAACACAAAAAATAATTAATTATTCATAATGTCAGAATTAAACAAATAAAACTGAAAAGAAATCACCGATAAATGACAAAACGTGAATAATTTTCAAATTTATCGTACAATTATTGGAATTGTTCTTTTATTGCTATTGCGTCCGCCCGCCCTTTATTCCAATCGACTGACGTTTTGTTCCATTAAGAATCCAAAAAGAAAACCAATTCCTTTCAATTTCAGCCGCCGCCTTTTCTAATCCCACAATTGCACGTTTAATCTAATTTCATCCCTCCTTATCCTTCTTTCTTTTTCAATTATTTAGAAATGGGTCAAATACTGAAACGAATAAAAATTACCCTAAATTAGTGCCCTGTTTGGGCTCCATTTTAACAAGAAAATGCATTTTAGAATAATAAAAAGTTGGAGAATGTGTAGTTAAAAAATAAAGAAAAGCTTTCGATTTGCGTAAAATTATTTTATGAGAGAATGTGTAGTTAAAAATGAGTGTTGAAAATATGAATTTTGAGAATAATGGAACTCAAACTGGAGCTAAGTAAATTTTAACATTTTGACGACATAAAAGCCTAATAATTTGGCTCGAATAAGTGCACAAAATGCACTTATCAAATACACCCAAACTAAAACCTTTGTTCATCCTCGAATAAAACAAAACAAAACTTAGGCTTAAATCATATTACTATCCTAAAATGAATCATAATTAACATACTCAATGTTGAACGGCTTCCCATATGCCTCATGTTCAAATTTAAGTCAACACTTTATAAAGATTCAAAAAACATCCAAAATAAATCTTTACCTATCCTATACTTGACTTAGTGTACGTGATTAGCCAACGTTGAACCCAAGTCCATATTAGAACACAACCAATCTAGTGTTGTTGATTTACCCGTAATTTCAATCCATTTATGGTCAATTTTTCCTTACACCCATAATAGAAGACAACCAATTTAATAATTTGGCTCGAATAAATGCGCGAAACACAATTATCATATAAAAAATAGATTAAGTTCATTTGCTGAAAGAAATACCAAAAATATGAATGCTTATATATTATTTCTATTAAGGTGTTGCTGCACGTGTTTACCAATCTTAGACAGTGGTTTAAAGACTCAAGTTGTTAGGCGGTGAATTATGTGATGAAGGAAATGAAAATCAATCTCGATATTTACAATTGGGATTGGCACTGTAAATCACAGGCCGTGAGGTAATTGAAGTAAGGAGTGAAGCCAATATGTATAATTTAGCAGTGGTGATAGAAACCCTTCTCAATGAATCTTATACAAGCGCGCTGCGCCGACTGATGCAGTGGCAGCGTCGCAACGGCACCTTCACGATGCTCGACGACTGATGCAGTGTGGATCCGACGGTTGGGGTAGATCTGGCGTGGGTTTGGTGTGGTGTTTTAAGTGGTGGCAGTGGCGGCTATGGATGTGGTTCCGGCGGTATAGTGTTTTGTAGTGAAAACGGTGATTTTGTTGGTGAGGAGGACGATCTAATGGATAACCGTGGTTGGGTTGATCGTTGGTGGTGATTATTGATTGGAACAGCCGATGTTGGTGGCCATTGTTGATTGTTGTTGGTGAGGAATAGGTGTGGAGGTGTTAGCGAGAGCAATGGTGGCGTGGTTTAAGGTTCGAAGAGATTTGCTGGATAGTTGAGGTTTTGGCCGCTCTAAGGATGTGGTGGTGGATATGACGGTCGGGTGGTTTTGTTAGATTAGGTGTTAGATTTGGTGGTGGATCTATGACAGTGGGCAGTGCGGTTGTTTTTGGTGTTTATGTGTGTGTGTGTGTGTGTGTGTGTGGGGGGGGGGGGGGGGGGTCAAAAATCTTATTTTTGAAATGTGAAAGATCTTTTGTTATTTTTGAAATAGGGTAAACTTAAAGTAGAATTAATAAATTTTTCCCTAGAATTTATTTTTCTTTGGCCCTCTTTAGATACTTACATGAATTATTATTGGGCTACTATAATTAATTCTCTCTCTTCTACATTTATAAAATATAAATTGGGCTGCCATTGATTATGAAAGGGCCCTTTTATTTTTGGAGTGGTGATCTAGCCCAGATTATTATGCTCTCTTATCCTATCGTGCAGTTTATTATCTCTCTTGTCTCGTCTCTTATATTAGAAACAATGGAAGGCAGAGATTCATAAGATTTATGAGGCCTGCCATTTGTATTCAAGATGGACTTCTCTAGATTCTTTAATTTTTTGTATATTGAATAATGACATTAATTCTGCAATTAAAAGCCAACTGGAGTAGTAAATTAACTTAAGTTTGATTGTATTGTTGATAAGCTCAAGAAGAAACTTCAACACGTTAAGTTCTGGAAAGGTTAATTGGATACTTCATGTGATCCAATTGCTCACGAGAATTTAGATATGTATGCTATTAAAATACGTTTTCCATGCTATCAATTTCTGGACATGACGTGTCCGAAGAAACTTATAAGTGCCGCATTTTCTGCATGATTTTCTTGGTCATTAAATAACAAGTCTTAATATGGCACACTGGGAATCAATTGAGTTTCATGGTTGTTGAGCTTTAATTGAACCAAATAGCATATATTTTAATTCAACGTGCTTGGGAGTCCATTGATGTGAAAATCGTCATGTATTATTTTCTTGGATTTCCTTGTTGTCTTGAAACTATTATCAAGATTTGGAGCGTGGTTCAGGCATGACATAGTGAGATGGAAAATATAGATTATGTCGTTAAGGGCAAGCTCTAAGACCTTGCTTCTTGAAGGCGAGCCCTAGCTCGTGGATTTCTTATTAGAAGAGGCGATCTCTTGAAAACCTTATTCCTTGAAAAAGGAAGAGGCAAATCGTCAGATGCTTATTCCTGGTTTCGTGAGATATTTATTCCTTGCCTATCTGTATTGTCGAGCTTAGCTGTAAGACCTCGTCATTTCGAGGCCAGTTTATAAGACTCCGATAGTTCGAGATCTATACGAGGGATGTTTATTCCCCGCTTCACCAAATGCTTATTCTTGGCTTCGCCAGATGTTTATTTCTCGCCTCTCACTATAGTTGAGCTTAATTGTAAGACCTCGTCATTCCGAGGCCAGTTTATAAGACTCCGATAGTACGAGATCTATTTGCGGGATGTTTATTCCCCGCTCGCCAGATGCTTATTCTTGGCTTCGCGAGATGTTTATTCCCCGTTTCGCCAGATGCTTATTCTTGGCTTCGCGAGATATTTATTCCTTGCCTCTTACTATCGTTAAGCTTAACTATGAGACCTTGTCATTCCGATTCCAGATTATAAAACTCCGATAGTTCAAGATCTATTCGCGGAATGTTTATTCCCTGCTTCGCTAGATGCTTATTCCTAACTTCACGAGATGTTTATCCCTCACATCTCACTATCATTGAGGTTAACTGTAAGACCTCGTTATTCCGAGACCAGTTTCTAAGACTCTGATAGTTCAAGATCTATTTACAAGATGTTCATTCTTGACTTCGCGAGATGTTTATTCTTTGCCTCTCACTATCGTTGAGCTTAACTATAAGATCTCGTCATTCCGAGGCCAGTTTATAAGACTCCGATAGTTCGAGAGCAATTCACATGATGTTTATTTCCTGCCATGCCAGATACTTATCCCTGGTTGGAGACCTCATTTCTTGAATAAAGGAAGAGGTATTATCATGAAGTCATCATTCCTTGAATAAAGGAAGTTGCGATCTCTTGAAGACCTCATTCCTTAAATAAAGGAAGAGGTGGTCTTCGTTCTTTGAAAAAAGGAAAAAGGCGATTATCCGACGTCTTCGTCCATTGAATAAATGAAGAGGTGGTATATTTTGGATTCCTTGTTCCTTGAATAAAGGAATAGACGATATTTCTACGAGTCATCGTTCCTTGAATAAAAGAAAAGGCGATATCATGGAGTCCATGTTCCTTGAATAAAGGAAGAGACAGTATTTTTCGAAGTTTTCATTCCTTGAATAAAAGAATAGGCAAATCGTCGATGCTTATCCCTAGTTTCGCGAGATGCTTATTCCTCGCCTCTCACTATCGTCGAGCCTAGTTGTAAGATCTCGTCATTCCAAAGCCGCTTATAAGACTTCGATAGTTCAAGGCCTATACATGGGATGTTTATTCCCAGCCTCTCCAGATGCTTATCCTTGGCTTCGCGAGATGCTTATTCCTCGCCTTTCACTATCATCGAGCCTAGCTGTAAGACCTCATCATTCCAAGGCTACTTATAAGACTCTGATAGTTCGAAATCTATACACGGGATGTTTATTCCATGCCTCGCCATAAGCTTATCCCTAGCTTTGCGAGATGATTATTCCTCGCCTTTCACTATCGTCGAACCTAGTTGTAAGACCTCATCATTCCGAGGTTGCTTATAAGACTCCGATAGTTCAAGATCTATACGTGGGATGTTTATTCTCCATCTCGCCAAATGCTTATCCTTGGCTTCGCGAAATGCTTATTCCTCGCCTCTCACTATCATCGAGCCTAGTTGTAAGACCTCGTCATTCCAAGGCCGCTTATAATACTCCGATAGTTCAAGATCTATACACGGGATTTTATTCCCCACTTCGCAAGATTTTTATTCTTCGCTTCTCACTTATGTCGAGTCCAGGTTGAAGACCTCTTCTATTCGAAGCTAGCATATAAGATATCGAAAGTTCAAGACAAGCCACTAGCTCGATAGTCATTCCTTGCTCTGCGAGATGTTGCATTATATCTGTTATCTTCAAAAACCTCATCATGCCTTAGCACCTCAGCATCGGTACTATATCTGTTTATCTTTTGGAGCTTTGTTTCTGCTTCAGCTATGTTACATATACTAATTTTTAGAGAGTTTATATTATTTACCGCTTCGTAAGGACAAGGGTAGGACCACCTTAATACTTATGATGATGAATCCTTCCATGGATGGATTAAACACCATGGAGGAAGCCCTTGACATAGATGTGCCACCCCCATGTAAAGATGTCAGCTTATTATAGCTAACTACAAATTTAGATCATCGCCTCTGTTATTTACAGATTCAGAGCATTGCATCTACCACTTACAGATTCAGAGCATCGTCTCTGCTGCTAACATTCAAAGCATCGCCTCCGCTACTCATATTTGGAGTCTCGCCTCTGCATCAGCTTATCACAATTGCTCACATTCAGAGCATCGCCTCTGGTGCTTATATATTCGTATTCTAGCCTCTACATCAGCTTCATGACATTGGCTTATATTTCAACTTCAGCCCACATATAATAATTCGACGCCAACCAGGGGGACTATCGTGATTACTGTTAGTATATGCATTATATTATTGGTGTCAAGTACGCGCGTCACATCACTACTAGCATGCCTCATGACACTATTTTCATTAGTGCTAGTACATGTGCCACGTTATCTACATTATCGTTTTATTATCGACAACATATCATCTGCTATGAAACATTATAGGCTCTTTGCATATAATATCTTAGAAAAATTTGATTCATCATTATTAACTTATCATTATGATTATTTGGAGGGGCAAATGGACCCCAAATTTATCTTATATATGTGTGGTGTAGATATTATGTTGTATTACAGGTGGGTTTAGTCCATACGACGGAGGAGATGCTGCCGAAATTTTGACAAATATATGCAGTATCTATCTTTCAAGGAAATTCGTAAATCCTTGCTTATTCAGGCTCGCGTACATATCTTCTAAGGTAGTTCATAAATCCTCACTTATTGGAGCAGTTTATATTCTCGAGTCAATTCGTAAGTCTTCACCTATTTGAGTTCGATGTATATTTTTGAGGCGGTTCGTAAGTCCTCGCTTATTGAGCTACTCATACCTTTTGAGGCAATCTGTAAGACCTCGCCTATTTGACAGCTCATACTTCAAAGTCCGACCCGCACATGAATGTACGAGTCAGACTTCGGGGACTATTGTTATAACCATAAAATATTTCCTATTGGGCTTGGACCTCGGCCCATTTGTTTTTTTATATATATGTGTGTGATCCATTTCAATTAAGGTATGTTTTCTAACCCTATCCTTTTCCCATCTTTCGTCTCTTCCACTCATTTTTTCTTTTGTCTGGCAGTTGACTTAACCGTCGGAGTGCAAACGATCACGGGACCTTTTTCTTGATCGGTGGCCTTTGCCTCCTAATGGGGTGTTCAATGTACAATGATGCCTACATGGAGGGGATGTGACAGAAACTCTGTTGGCACATTTTTTGGGATCAACAATGTCTATGTCAATTATTATACGATTTAGAATTATACATCACCTCTAGTATTGTAAGGTTTTTGTTTTAGATTTTAACTTTTGTTGGATTAATGGTGTTTTGTACTAAACTTTCTGCAGTTCCTGTCTATGAAATTAGTCTCAGTAAATCCAATACTGGATTTTGAAATGGAAAATCTTTTAGCGGATTAAAGACAAGAAATAATCGGAAAAACATTACAGCGGATTAAATATTGTTTAGGATTATCAGAAAATGTTGTTTCCTGTGTTTTAGAACTTGTCACTTATAAGTACTTGGTTTATGCAGTTCCAAATCAAACATCCCAAACGAAAGTTGAGCTGTGATCACCATTTGTTTATGCTCTACTGGATGCCCGAAGGAGAAACAGGCTGTTGTAAATACAAAGAGAATTTAGTACAAGATGTTCGATGAAATGCTAATTCGAGAAAAAAAAATTAGTTTCTTCCTTCGCATTTTATTTCGATGTTGTAATTGATGAATTCATGTTTCCATTTTTTCATGGGGTTCTTTTTCAATTAGCCACCCTATTTCTGGTGCAAAATCTTAACAACACCATGTAATGTAAGATATTCTTAGTGGAAATGAGAACTATTCGATGGCCATTCTTTGTTTAGCAGTCGACGTCCTCACAAGGCTAAACACAACAACAGGGAAGCATGTTACAACCTGATTTTTCTTCAAGAAAACAAATTATGTTGCCATTAACCCATACCTCATCCAAGAAAAACAGAGATCCCAACAATTACAGCTCAACCAACAAGACAAGGCCGTAATAAGATAATGCACCAGAATACATCTCCAAAAGATAACAGGAAATAGGTCCACGAGATTAATAATTTCAAGTAAAAACAGCTCCAAGAAATGTGTTCAGGCTTTTACTTTTACCAATTTAGTTCAAAACTTACCACAAAAGAATTCACGAAAATGAAAACCCATACACATTTACTCAACATTGAAGACCCATTAATCACTTTTATCCAAAATAATTATATCTAATGATAGAAATTAAAACAAAATTAAAGTAAAATAATGTTCTTAAACTCGACAGAAATAAGGACTTGCAGAGTCACACATTCACAAAACAGTGAAGGCCCATTATTCTCTTTTACCCAACAAAATTATAACTAATGATACAAATTAAAAGATAATTAAATTAAATAAAATTTCTTGCACTAAACTGAAACAAAGAAATCGTAGCCAAGAGAACGCAAGAATTCCTGTTCGAATTGCACACAGCGGTTCCTCGATGCCGGAGAAGAAATATGCTTTGTAGGTTGTCTTGAGCTTCCTGCTTGGTGGTCAACTTGATCTTGGAGTTATGGAGTTGTTTCGTACCCTCCCTCTTGCAACGCTTTTCCGGTATAGTGAAGAGTTTAATAACTGATGTTGGAAAATTCTAACATAATTGGGGTCACACGTAACATATTAAAATGTGTGGTGCTATAATTAGTCAATTAAAGTAATCCACTAAAGATGAATTTTGACTAATGGGTATCAAGTTTCATGGAATTAAAGTGTAGAGACCGGATGTTTGTTTCAAATTGATGAGGGGCTGATTTGAATCAAATGAAAGATAATGACCATTCATTATCTTATTCCTTTTAGAGGGGTTATGGTCCCCAATTGTTGAAGTTCTTCGAGCTTTTCTACATCCCCATCAATGGAGAGCAAATTTGATAATGAGATCACCAATCAATTGGAAGATCATAATCAATTCCGGCGAAGAATCAGATATCTATGGATCTATGGTTCAAGGTATGCTTCCATTTTCATTTTGATATTCTCATTAATTTCAACATGGATGATTACAAGGTTGGTTATTGATTGTTTTAGATCAATAATCCTTAATATATTTTCTATCAAGTGGTATTCCGGAAGCCTTTGGAGGCACAGTATCTAAAGAAGTAACTAATGCCAGTGATTTCTTGCCGAAATGAGAAAAGTTTTGCGAAAAACGATAAGGCTGAAACAAGCACGCTTTTGCAAAACTTGATTTCAATAAAGTATAAAGGCAAAGGAAACATAAGGGAGTACATCATGAAGATGTCTCACATTACTTCTAAGCTTAAGGCACTAAAGCTCGAGTTGTCTGATGACTTACTCTTACATTTGGTATTGATTACGCTTCTTGCACAATTTTGCTGATTAAGGGCAGTTACAACTGTCAAAAGGGGAAAGTGTACTCTTAATGAGCTCATTTCCATATTATGTGCAAGAAGAAAAAATGCTAAAGCAAAATAAAACTGGCATTACTCACTTGGCAAGTACTTCTAAGGATAATAAAGAATAACAAAGCTGCATTCGGTTCGGTTTAAAATAAATAGCAAAAGCCTGAAAATGATAAATTAAGCTGTAACTTTTGTGAAAATCTGGGATATATAAAGAGAGACTGTACTAAATATCACGCTTGGCGTGTAAAGAAAAGTACACTTCTTATTTTGGTTTGTTTTGAGGTAAATTTAATATCAATACCTAGACACACTTGGTGACTATATTTCGGTACTACTATTTAAATAAGTGTGTATATGCGGGGTTGTCTGATCTGCAAAAACCAATTGATGCTGAGAGATTCATCTATGTGGGGTGATGGCAAATCAGTTAAGGTTGAGACTATATGGACTTTAGATTATCATTAAAGGCTGGGTATTATTTAAATTTGAAAGAGACATTTGCGGTACCGTCTTTTGGACGAAATTTGGTTTCTATTTCTACATTGGACAAATTTGGTTACTCTTATTCAATTTGAAATAGTCGGGTTGATCTCTTTCTGATAACCTATATCAGATTAATACAGTTGCTTCTTATAAATAAATCTTGTATGTGAATCCGCATGGTATTGAACATAAATTAACCAATGAAAATTCTGATTTGTTTTGGCACAAGCAATAAGGCCACTTCTCTCAAAAGAGAATGAAAAATCTTGTGTTAGAAGGAATTCCTGATTCCCTTAATTTTTCAGACTTAAGTGTCTGTATCAATTGCATTAAGGAAAAATAAACAAACATAAGGAGATTAAGTGTCATATGACTTCGGACGTCTTAGAACTATGAACCACTTCCTTCAGTTTCTTGGAATGGTCAACAGTCATTTATTAAGTTCATAGAATTGGAATCATGAATCCCCATATTTCCATCTATTTCAATTCTCAATAATTAATCTAGTACATTCATGCGTTTTTGACAATCGATAAAGCTAATATGTTAAATGTTCTTTCCCAAGATACACCAACCTATGACTAACACGAGACGATCCTATTCCTAGTCCGAATTCATATGAAAGTCATGCATTTTGTTTAGATTATCAATAAGATTGCATGCGTGAAAGAGATTATTCCTAATTCTAACTACACATGTTGATTTTACCGCGTTCTAGACTTATTGTGAATATTCATATACTACAACAAGCAACTAACTATTTAATTGGTGATCAAGCAATAAGTAGTGCAATGGGTATGTAAAATCAATCAACTAATAACACAAAAATCCTAAATTGATATCTTGAATTAAAATACATGAAAATAGGGTTCAAACATTCATCCAATACAATGAAAAATCTTCAATATCCTATGCAATTCGCCTTGATTCCACGTTGTTGGCCATGTTCTTCGCCTCCAAAATATGTATAATATAGAGATTTTAAGGTCTAGAGAGGTTCCCCTTATGTGTATCCCTCGTTTTCTATTTATAAGAGCCAGAAAATAGGTCAAAATCTCGTTCAATTTGGTTTCCAAAAGAGTTTGAATTGCGAAAGGAAACTAAAGATTCTTCTGCGGAAAAGGCCTATACGCGCACACCGTTATAAGTGTTGCCCGCGCGTTGTAGAACTAACTGACTCTCGGGTTGGGGGAAATAAGGCAGTGCGCGCGCGCCATGAATTGCCTGCGCGCGCGCAGGTTTGTCTCTGAATAGCCTCCGGTATTTTGATCATAACGTTCTCTACACACATCCGATTGAGCTGATTCAAGTTGCGTTAGAAAGATAATTTAAAAATCTACAATTATTATAGAAATATCAATTTTCCAATTCGAAATATTTCTATGCCAAAATTGCGTCTCAATGTGAGCCTGAAAATCCGAAGCATAACTTTTTCGGCTGGAAGTTGATATGTGAAATACTTGGACTATATTTCATTCCTTTGGCTTCTTTCCTCATCCAATTGATGTCTAACACTCTCAAATATTCATCGCAAGGTTTAACATAACTTTTGAATATTTTCATTTCAACCCCCGAACTTTGTATTTGATACAATGGACCCTTTTCTGCTATCTTTGCATTCTTTTCTTCAATTCTTCATCAAACATTGAGTTTTACCTATGCAATAAAATATAACACAAATTAAGCAGTATTTTATCCAAAGAACAATAAAATATCATCATTTAGGACCTCGAATAAGTGTAGAAACTACACTTATCAGCTACCTATATCTTATTTATGAGGAATCCCAAATATTTGACATATTCAAGGCGTACAAGACTGAGATTGAAAATCAATTCAGTAAAAGAATTCAGTGAGTCAGATCTTACCATAGTGGTGAATACTATGATAGTTATGATGAATCAGGAGAACAACGTCCATTGCCTTTTGCTAAAATTTCTAGAGGAATGTGAAATCATTCCACAGTACATCATGATATTTCTAGTAAAGATCAGTAAAGACTGCAGCTTAAATTCTGAACACAGTTCCAAATAAAGCAATTTTTCAAGGGGTTACAATATTTTTAAAGATCTCCCTATCAAGTCAATTTTCAAATGAGAAATGTTCGGTTCCTTGAGGATGTAGAGTCTGCGGGGGGAGATAATGTTATAAGGTTTGTCTTGAATGAAGAATATGTATATAATTCTTCTGTTGCAATTGACAATGATCTTCTATTGCAATTGACAATGATCAGGTTCAAGGACAAATTTTTGCTCTCCAGATCTTGTTCAAGAATCAGTTTCGGATCAAAACCTCATTACATAATCTCCTATATACAATCAAGAGATTGTTCCAGGAATTCAAACTCAACAACCTCAAGTACAAAGTTATTAAGGAAATTCACTATAAAAGGAAGAAAGACAATCCTAGATGATTTTATAGTCTTTTCCAAGAAAATAAGGATGGCATGGATTAGTGAAAGAAGACTTGATCAATCAACTTTCATCAAATCATGCAAATACTGTCAAAAGTGGATTGATGTCATGAATAAGGAGTATAAGTCTATGCAAGACAATAAAGTTTGAGATCTTGTCCCATTACCAGAAGGTGAGAAACTCATTAGTTGCAAATGGATATTTAAAACCGAAAGGGATTCGAATGGTGATGTGGAAAGATATAAGGCTCGTCTTGTAGCTAAAGGCTTTATTCAAAAGGAAGGCATTGACTACAAAGAGGTTTTCTTTCCGGTTTCAACGAAAGACTCTTTCAGGACAATTATGGCACTTGTTGCACATTTTGATCTTGAGCTACAACAGATGGATGTTAAGACGACGATTTTTAATGGTGACATTGATGAAACGATCTATATGGTACAACCAGAAAATTTTGTGTCAGGAGACCCAAAGAATATTGTTTGAAAATTAAAGAAATCCATCTGCTTAAGTAGTATCAGTCAATGGTACCACAAGTTTCATCAAGTAATTATCTCATTTGGTTTCGAGATGAATGTTGTTGGTGATTGTGTGTATCACAAGTTCAGTGGAAGTAAACATATATTCCTGATTTTGTAAGTTAGTGACATACTGCTTGCCACTAGTGATATAGGCATGTTGCACGAAACTAAGAGATTTTCATCAAGGAGTTTTGAGATGAAAGATCTCGGTGACGTTTCTTTTATATTAAGGATTTGGAAACATCGAGATTACTTTCGAGGTATTCTTGGATTGTAACAAAATAACTATATCGATAAAGTATTTAAAAGGTTTGGCATGCAGGACTGTAAATTAGTTGATACCTCTATTGATAAGGGAGACACGTTTAGTCTTAATTAATACCTCATGGATAAATCTAAAGAAAAGGATTACGTGAAATTCTCTATGCTTCAGCAATTGAAAATCTAATGTATACTCAAGTTTATACAAATCCGGATATAGCATTCATTGGAATGCTAGACAGATATTTAACTAAATTTGGGATGGAAATTCGAAAAGCAGCAATAAGGTTATTCAGTATCTATAGAGAACTAAGGATTACATGATCACATTCAGGAAAATCAGATCAATTGGAGATCGTTGGATATTCTGATTATGATCATGGAATTTGACTGCAAAATATTGTTATTGGACTGCATATTTTGGATGGAATTGAAAGACCATTTAACTTAAGTTATTTTGTGACAATAGCAGTCTTGTATACCAATGGGAACATGACGATGTCAAAGTTTAAAGACATTAAGTTCCTAGTTGTTAAGGAAAGAAATCAGAGTGGTTAGATTTCTATAAAGTATATAAGGACAAACTCCATAATCATGAATCCATTTACTAAATGGCTACTACCCAAGGTCTTTCATGAGTATAATGCTCACATGGGTGATTCATCTTTTGATTATATGCCAGTTTAGTGTGAGTTTGTATTTGGATGTTGTCTGTTTTAGACACATATTTTATCTATAGATATTCGATTAATTTCAAAAATAAAGTATTCAGTTCAGTTTCACTCTGATTAAAGTTTATGGTTGATCTCACTTAAGAAATAAGGTTGGACCAGTTGGAAATAGACATGTTTGGATCACATAACATATAATTTCCATGCTATACTCTCATGATTGATCTATGTCATTTGGTTGTATGGGTGTATGTGACCATTGATGGATTTAGTCACGTTAAATGTGACGAAAATCGCTTTGATCCTATATCAATATGACTGATGGACGAGATTATTTGTAATACCCATAATAATAATAATAGCAAAATTTTGAGCTCATAAGGTTGTGCACATTTGAAAGGTTACACGTATGGCCCAGTGGGAGATTGTTGGAAAATTCTAACATAATTGGGGTCACACGTAACATATTAAAATGTGTTGTGCTATTATTTAAAGTTTATTAGTCAATTAAAGTGATTCACTAAAGATGAATTTTGACTAATGGGTATTAAATTTCATGAAATTAAAGTGTAGAGACCGGATGTTTGTTTCAAATTGATGAGGGGCTGATTTGAATCAAATGAAAAGATAATGACCATTCATTATCTTATTCCTTTTAGAGGGGTTATGATCCCCAATTGTTGGAGTTCTTCAAGTTTCTCTACATCCCCATCAATGGAGAGCAAATTTGATAAGGAGATCATCAATCAATTGAAAGATCATAATCAATTCCGGCGAAGAATCAGACATCTATGGATCTATGGTTCAAGGTACGCTTCCGTTTTCATTTTGATATTCTCATTAATTTCAACATGGATGATTACAATGTTGGTTATTGATTGTTTTAGATCAATAATCCTTAATATATTTTCTATCACTTGAAACTAGTGACGCCGGAGGTACAATTTTTGTCGGAAGTGAGTGGCTGCCGGAGAAGGTTTGTGATTTGTTCGGGATTAAGAGTCCGTTTGTTACGGATTAAAATCCAATTAAAATTGAAAATATGATTGTTATTGGGTCCCACTCGTCTAATAAAAGTCAACAATAACGACTACTTTTTCAATTTTAATTCAATTTTAATCTCTCTCAAACAGGCTCTAAGGGTTTAGTGTGAGTTTGATTTGGGAGAAATGGGGAGAGAAAAAGGGGAAAGGGGAGAGAGAAACGGGGAAGGAAATGTGGATGGGGGGGCGGGTTGTTGTTATTTTGAAACTTTTTTTTCAATTGCTACCATGTCATTTTGTCAAGCCACTTTGTCAAGTGACTTTGTACGAGTAGCACGATTGTTAACACTTTGTCATAGTGTGCAAGAATCTTACACGTGGACAAGAGTGAAGTTGAAATATACTGGTCACGCATCTCACCTAATTTCAAGGTCAACATAAAATTTTTTAATGTATTTATGAATTGTTCCCATTCTTTAATCTATTCGAGTGTATGTTTAACATAGTTTATAATTGCTTGTATTTTTATTCATAATCAATAAGACCTAAAACTTTTACTTATTATCTTACCGTGCATTTTTTTTAAACCTATTATGTATAAGCATTTAAAAACTTAGCCAAATGAGCACTTATTATATGGGTGTATGTGACCATTGATGGATTTAGTCACGTTAAATGTGACGAAAATCGCTTTGATCCTATATCAATATGACTGATGGACGAGATTGTTTGCAATACCCATAATAATAATAATAGCAAAATTTTGAGCTCATAAGGTTGTGCACATTTGAAAGGTTACACTATGGCCCAGTGGGAGATTGTTGGAAAATTCTAACATAATTGGGGCCACACGTAACATATTAAAATGCGTGGTGCTATAACGGTTAGTTTTTCAATTTTAATCCAATTTTAATATATCTCAAACAGGCTCTTAGAGTTTCATGTGAGTTTGATTTGGGAGAAATGGGGAGAGAGAAAGGGGAAAGGGGAAAGAGAAACGGGGAAGGAAATGGGGGGGAGGGGGAGGGTTGTTGTTATTTTGAAACTTTTTTTTCAATTGCTACCACGCTATTTTGTCAAGCCACTTTGTCAAGTGACTTTGTACGAGTAGCACGATTGTTAACACTTTGTCATAGTGTGCAAGAATCTTACACATGGACGAGTGATGTTGAAATCAGGGGCGGACCCACGAAGGGCCCAGCGGGGGCGGCCGCCCCCACTGAAAAAAAAAAACCAAAAAAAAAAAATTTTTTTTTTTTTTTTTTACAATTTTTTTAGCTTATTTTCTATCTCGAATATAGCGAGAATCTGATGAAACTCATGTTTTATATGTAATCTTTTTCTCTTTAATCTTGTTACATGTTCTTCAATCTCATAGAGTTGGATGGTTAAATTTCCTTCCCACTTGAATACAGCTTGCCAGAAGGGCTTGGAGATGATTTGACAATTGAAGTCCACGATTCAAAAAGAAAGTATTTTGGTCACGTAGTAGTTCAGGTGGCTAATATTGCTGAAGAATTGGTATATTATATAAATCTCATTTTGACCGCTTGTGATTGCAAAAAGTGTTGCATGGTCAGAGTGAATATATTTGTGGATTTGATGCAGGGTGAGAGGCTTCGTTCATGGCATATATAGCATGAATTAGTTGGGAAAATGCAACTAAATCTAAACTATTCAACAACTCCCAAAAAAAAAAATTTCGGGGGCGCTGCCCCCGAACCTCCGTAGGCCCCCACCCCTTCAACTTTGGACCCTCCTACTTTAGCGGGTTGGCTTCATTCCTAATCTCGCCCCCACTCAAAAAATAATCTAGGTCCGCCCCTGGTTGAAATATATTGGTCACGCATCTCATCTAATTTCAAAGTCAACATAAACTTTTTTAGTGTATTTATGAATTGTTCCCATTAATCTATTCGAGTGTATGTTTAACATAGTTTATAATTGCTTGTATTTTTATTCATAATCAATAAGACCTAAAACTTTTACTTATTATCTTACCGTGCAATTTTTTTTAAACCTATTATGTATAAGCATTTAAAAACTTAGCCAAATGAGCACTTATTATACAAGCTCTAACGAATTAAATTAAAATATATCGTCTGGAGCCTACTAGCAAGCATCAAGTTTGTGCATTGCACGAGAGCTGAATCCTGTTATCCACTTTTAAGGTTTCACGAGACCATACACCTGTAAGGTCTGACTACGCAAATTTTCTAACCTTATTTCGACAAGTTATTCAATTTACAATTAATTGTGCGAATAACAAAAATTACTAAAAAATATCAATGATTGTTTAAATTTATAATATTGAGATATTATATTGCATGTCCGCTTCCCGTGGCTCAGCTCAGCTGGTTGAAATGTGGAATCTTTTATGGCTAATTATTTTGAAATATCAGTCAAGACTTGATTAGGCTGCATATTTACCTTAAAATGTAAGACATATTAGATTGTTTTTCAATTTTCAAAGTACAGGTAGTATATGGATGTTACTTTAGTTTAAGTAACATTTAGCTAAATGAATGACCATCATCGAAAGTAAATTAAAATTTAGTGATTTAATTTAGATAAATTAAAGTTGAGGATTATCCAATTGAAATTTCACTAGAAGTTTGGTGACCATAAATGTAAACCCAATATTCTACTTTCTTTAAATTTTCAAATAATTTCTTAAGACCAACCTGTCTTGATCTGTACACCCAACACTTAAAACATTTTTAATAGCCATATTTATTGGGTCCAACGAACAATTAATTGAGGGTCGGCATATTAGGTCGAAAAGATGCCAATGAAAACAATATGCAGATGCCATGAACCGAATCACCACATTTTTTATTTGTTTCGGTTGTAGTTTGACCAAATTCTAAAGTTAAAATTTACTTATTCAAGAAGTAAAGAAATCGTAGCTCATGTTCGACTAGAAAAATTCCTTAATTATAGGAAATGTTGTCAGATTTTGTACAGAATTTTGAATTAGAAAAATCCTACGTGTGTATCTGTGTGTTTCTCTCCTCCATGTTTGAATTCAGTCCATCCATTTCCAATTTCTGTTGAAATTTCCATGTACTCATAGCATCATTCATTTGACTAACATTTTCATGATCTGTCAAATCGTTTGTATATATGTTTTATGATAATCATAAATACTACTTACTAACTTATTCATCATTCATTTTTATCTATTTATAAATACTTTACTAGTTCTTGTTATGTAGTGATTTTAAATGTTAATAAATAAGTAAAACATCATTTAACTATCACAAATTTCTTAAGACTCGTTACTTGGAAGCATTTAGAAAAGGCTCAGCAAACAAGAACTTAAAAAATTGGATTAGTTTTCCTAACCAATTAAGCAAATATGCAAAGTTCATCTTCTTGATGTCAAAATAAGACGGGAAACGTTCGTAACTATCATCAAGTTTCCGTTTTCAAAAAGTTTGTAGAAATCAGGCCACAATTCACAATATTTATGGACTAAAGGTAATATATGTAGATATATTCTCTCTCTCAAGACATCTCCAACCCAACTTTAAAATGCCCCAATTTGGTGCGAAAATGATATTACAATTGGAATTTAAGTTTTTACACCAAATTAGAGTAATGAATAATGTTACATCAAATTTGATTCAACGGAGATCATTTGATGTAAAATATACAATTTTAATTATATCTCGTCTTGGGCCTTCATTTTATACAACAATAAATTTTAATTCTTATTATATCATTTAATGATTTAATTTTATTTTTATTTGTGTCAATTTAACTATTACTTTTTCTATATTTATAATAACTATAATCAAATAATACGTAATAACTACTGAATACAATAAAATAAAATTACTCATTAAATCTCAGAATTTACAAATTTGAAAATTAAAAATTTAAAAGAAATTAGAAATACAACAACCATAAATATTGTAATCTATGCTTTTTTTAAAAAAAAATTAGTATATACATTTTAATCAATTAAATGTAATTTTTAATTTAGTAGTAATAGATTATGTAATTACATAATTTTTTTAAATAAATTGTTGATGTGAAATAAAAAATAAGTAAAGAAATGGAAATTTTTTTGTGTAATATTTGATGTAATGGGTTTGAGATAACTAAATAAGATGGTGTGAAAGTTTTACCATTTTGATGATTCACCTTATTCCATCCTAAATTTTAGTAAAGTAATTATACTCTCTCCATATCCATTTATGCGATCATGTGTACATGAATGAAATGATATTGTTTTTATCTCGCTTCTTTTGTTGTTGACTATGACTCAGAAATATAGGCAACGATTTGACATATATTACCTTTTATACGATTGTCTAAGTGACTAGTGCAATGATACTAGACTTTGTGACATTTATTGGGCAATCCACTATATGTTACTTGTGTAAAATTTTTATGGAAAAAATTCATTTATCATATTTTTACTATATACTATTTCAAAAATAAGAAAACAACTTTCAAATTTCTAAAATCAAATATTTGACACACACACACAGAGCTCCGATTCCGGTGACTATTTCGACGACGTTCCGACGATTGCTCCGATTCTTGTAACTATTCCGATTATGTTCCGGCACCGGTTTATTCCGACGACTGCTCCAATTCCGACAATTGTGCCAACTCCAGCGAATATTCCGATGATAACTCCGCCATATATTTTTGTACAGTTGACATGATTTTTAACCTATTGATTGTTGCTTGTGACTAGTAATATGAAATGTGACCTCTAAATTTGAACCGTGACTCTACAAAACAACATATGACATATTAATATTGATCTGCTACCCGTTTATATTGATTTGATGCCTATAAAAAATGATTGACTTATGAACTCAAACCTGTGATGAACTATGACCTTAACAATTCATTCATTGCAAATCGGTCACGAATCAAAGACTTTATTGATCACAACTTATTTTAAGGTCAATTCGAAAATCTTATAGGTCACAATTTGTTCAACGGTCACAAATACAATACTAATACGACGCAATTTTTTTTATCACAAATATTACAAGTCACAACTTAACACACTCACAAATTAACAATTTTTCTGCCATACATTCTTTTTTGGTCAATAATTTCATATATCACATATTATTTCTTGGCCACAAATCAAAAAATTTATAAGTCACTGATTTTTATCAATCACAAAATCAAAACTTTTATTGGTCACAACTCGATTATAGCAAAATAATTGGTCACACATTATTAATTTGTAAAAAATTAGCCAATAATTAGTTACAATCAACAAAATAATTGGTCACAGACACCCACGTAAATCTTATCCCACCCACGACCACCGTCACGACACCGTACATAACACCGTCGTCAACCACCACCACGCACAGCAATGCACACCTCTACCTCCACTGCACCACTAGTGATCTCCGCTCCCACCATCATCAAAACATCACAGAACACTCACAGATAAGTACATATACCCACAGATGGCCCACCTCCACTACCCACAACCGCACAAACAACCATCACCACCACCAGTCACCCAACCGCACGATCGCACCTGCACGCACGCTTACCCACATCATTGCACCCACAGCAACATAACCATCGCACCACCTTCGCCGCACCGAAGACCTCCACTATACCACTCAAAAAAAAAAATAGAAAGGATGGAGAACAAGACATTGCTGGCAGATATGAGATGTGTTACGATCGCTGTCGTTGCCAGTTACAATTGTAGAAGGGTTTGTATCGGACCCAAGACCTGGACCAAACCCAAATTTTATGCCCAGATCCTCCGCCTGAACCTAAATCGAAATCAAAGATTTGGTCATTCAGAACATGGACTTCGCGGGTTTCAAACAGACCAGTAACAAAATTCATCAGTCATCGCATTGCTCTTCACCACAGAAACAACGATTTCAACAAGGTAAGGAATTCGTATATCCGCAGCCCCAGCTTTTCGTTTCTACATTAAAATCAAACCTAAAATTTGTGGTGGTGTTACAAGCGCCGTTGTCACCGGTGAGGAAGTAGAAAGAAGACATAGATGAAGAGGAGAGAAATAAATTCTAGGTTTGATTTTGGGTATATTGATGTGACATGCGTGTCTTTGTGACTTTTCTCTGAAATTGTGACAATACTAAAAATGAGTTGACTTTGACGTATGTGAAATATCAAGGTTTACCAACTAATTTTGACCTTACGTGCGGAATTATACAATTAACAAGCAACAAGTCACTTTTAATTGTCTCGATATGGTTAAAATAGTCCAATTATCCTAAGTTGAATTGCTACATTTTGTAATAAGAAAGCAATAAATAACACCAATATTGATGACATAGAAACCCAATTGGGTAAAAACTCTGGGACCAACCTAGTTACATCCACCATAGACAATACGGATTTACAGTAAGATACTTCCAAGCCAACTCCACTAGATTTCCCGATCTAATTCCTGTAACCTCCAAGATCAGCCAGACCCACCAGCTTTCTATCTTCTGCAATTGTCTCTTCCAAGAAATTCCAAGAACTCCCCGTTCTTGTGCTTTTCCTGCACTTGTAGTCCAACATCTCTCAATCTCCAGCAGCCTCTGAAATTCAACTAAGAAAGTACCTTTCTAAGAGTGTTTAGGAAGTAGGTGTTTTGGATTCATTATTTTTCACCCAATCTGTGGTTGTATCAATACATGAACAAGCTTTTGAATTTTCAAAGAATAATATGGAAGTATTATAGAGAAGAGGTACAATGAACAACCACCCTAAATCTCGTGCATAAGCTTGGGTATTTACAGGACAATGTAATTAGGTTGAATGAATCGAAAAAATACTTCAAAACAACAAATTAGGATTTTTCGGATCTACTGTCGCTCAAGCGATAAGCTGGCAAGAGGCAAGCGACACACTGTCGTTCGAGCAAGAGCTCGACGACATGCGGGTGATAGTGTTTATGTTTTTGTCGCTTGAACGCCAACTAAGCGAGAAGCTAGTGAAAATGTTGCCCTGTGTTTCTCCTCTTTTCATGCTCGAATCCTAGATCTCATAACCTAACTTGTACACATTACACCCTAGGTCCTTGACTTTTGCAACACATTACAAATTAGTTCTTTTGTCCACAAAATCGTCAAAACTAAAAACCTAACAAACTTCCCATTTGGCTCTATGTGACAAAACTATACAATAAGTCAAGGAAAACAAAAAAAAAATCTAAACTACCGAAGCTTCATCAAACTAACACCTCTTGCATTCTTTATTAAACATGTTTCCTGAAATTCACAATTCAAATACCTAGTGTAAAAGCACGCGATACATGAAATATAACAATTAAATACATGATGCCAAACCTAACTAGATTGAGATGTAACATTAAATGTTAAATCCAAATACCAACAAAAAAATAACCATTACAAAAACATCAAAAACTCAACCAGCCAAGCATTATGATATGGAATACAATGAAATCAAATCAAATAATCTACCCCTAAATCAAAATTTGTTGATGTGAAATAAAAAATAAGTAAATAAATGGAATTTTTTTTGTGTAATATTTGATGTAATGGGTTTGAGATAACTAAATAAGATGGTGTGAAAGTTTTACCATTTTGATGATTCACCTTATTCCGTCCTAAACTTTAGTAAAGTAATTATACTCTCTCCATATCCATCTATGCGATCATGTGTACATGAATGAAATGAGATTGTGTTTATCTCGCTTCTTTTGTTGTTGACTAGGACTCAGAAATATAGGAAACGATTTGACATATATTACCTCTTATACGACTATCTAAGTGACTAGTGCAACTATATTGGACTTTGTGAAATTTATTGTGCAATCCCCTATACGTTACTTGTGTAAAATTTTATTTGTAACCTCTAATATATCATCCCATGTCTCTATTTGTGTAAATTGTGTTTTTGACCTCTGTTGTCTATAACCATATATGATGTGCCTGTCTTTGTGACTTTTCTCTGAAATTGTGACAATACTAAAAATGAATTGAGTTTGACGTATGTGAACTTACGAGGTTTACTAACTATGTTCGACTTTATGTGCGGAATTATACAATTAACAAGCAACAAGTAACTTTTAATTATTTCTAAATGGTTAAATAAACAGTCCAATTATCCAAAGTTGAATTGCTGCAGTTTGTAATAAAAAAGCAATAAATAACACTAACATTGATGACAAAGAAACCTAATTGGGTAAAAACTCCAAGACCAAGCTAGTTACCTTCGCCATATACAATACAGATTTACACTAAGATGCTGCCTAACCAGCTCTACTAGCATTCCTAATCTAATTTATGTAACCTCTAAGATCAACTAAACCTACCAGTTCCCGATCTTCTGCAATGGTCTTTTTCAAGTAGAATTCCAAGAACTCCCTGTTTTTGTGCTTTTCCTGCACTTATAGTCCTCTCTCAACCTCCATCAGTGCTGAAATTCAATTGAAAAAGTACATTCCTAAGGGTGTTTAGGCAGAAGGAGTTTTGGATTCAATGTTTTTCTCCCAATCTATGATTATATCAATACATGAACAAGCTCTTGAATCTTCAAAGAATAATATGAAAGTGTTATAAAGAATAGACACAATGAACAACCATCCCAAATCTCATGCATAGGCTTGGATATTTATAAGAGAAGGTAATTAAGTTGAATGTACTAAAAAAAATACTTCAAAACAACAAATTAGGGAATTTCGAATCGACCTGTTGCTCGAACGATAAGCTGGCGATAGGCGATCGTCGCACTGTCACTCCAGCGAGAGCTCGGGGACAGTGTTTCTATTTTTGTCGCTTGAACGCCAATTGGGCAAGAAGCTATCGACAATACAACACCGTGTTTCTGTCCTCTTTTCATACTCGAACCCTAGACCTCATAACCCAACTTGTACACATTGCAAGTTAGGTCCTTGACTTGTATAACACGTTACAAATTAATTATTTTCTCTACAGAATCGTTAACACTAAAAATCTAACAAGCTCTCCATTTGGCATTCTGTGACAAAACTATACAATAAGTCAATGAAAACAAAAAAAAGAAAAAAATCTAAACTACCCAAGTTTAATCAAACTAATGTATTTTGCATTCCTAATTAAACCAGTTTCCTGAAGTTCACAACTCAATTATCTAGTGTAAAGTACGTGATACAAGAAATATAACAATTAAACATATGATACCAAAAATAGCTAGATTGAGATGTAACACTAATATTAAATCCAAACACCAACAAAAACATTAGCATCACAAAAAATAAAAAAATCAATCAGCCAAGTATTATGATTAGGGGTGGGCAAAACCCAAACCAACCCGAGAAAACCGACCAACCCAACCCAAATCGACCGATTTGGGTCGATTTTTTGAAATTTTTGGACGGGTTGTGGGTTTGGTAATTGGGTAGGGTCATGGGTTAGCAACCCAAACCCAACCCAACCCAACCAACCCGACCAAAAAAACAAAAAAAAACACAAATCCTTAAGATACCAAAATCGACACGGCCAATTTGTTGGATTTTACCTTTCAACACATTATGAATGACATCCCATTCAAATCATCTATACAATAAAGTTTAAATCTTTTACAAATGACACTTCTTGGAGTCATTTGGCCTAGAAATGGACAGTTGCATCTTAAATAAGACCATCAATGTATTGCCAAATAGACACGCATTATGTTACTGAGATCTTTAAAGAATTTGGTTATGAATTTATAAAATTTAGACGTATAATTCCAATATGATAGAATAGAAAAATTACATTGACTGCAATTTCAACAAGATTTGCAAGTTAAATTGGTAATTTGATCCACACACCCTTGTCCTGATAAATAACTTCATCAAATAATCATAAAAATTACAGAAAACTAGAAATATTTAGGATGGTGTTGAATACATTTTAGATAATTTCTATTTTTTATTGACCACAAGAAATCCATGTCATAGTGAAACTTAAACAGTTGACTCTGCAGTACATCACCATTGAGCAATCTTCTAAAGCATGTTGATAGCTTGCAAATTCTAATTACAACAAATAATGATGCAAGGAATAATTTTTATGTAATAAATTTTTCTCAAACCGACCAACCCAACCCAACCCGACCGACACATAATTAGGTTGGGTTGGGTTGGGTTGGGTTGAATTTCTAACAAACCAACAATGTTGGGTTAAGTTTGGGATGGGGCAAAAACCGACCCAACCCAACCCACGCCCACCCCTAATTATGATATGGAATGCTATGAAATTAATTAATCTATCCCTAAATCAAAATTCAAAACAAAAGTTAAATTTTACTTCGCCGCCCCACTAATTCAACAAGAAAAATATTTACCCCTCTCCCCTCCCTTTGTCACAAATGACGAGGGATAAAAAAAGACTTTTAACAATAATATATAATCACTCAAAAATGCAGTCGTTAGTATGCATAAGTATAATCAATGTATAGTAAACCTTCCCACTTATTCAGTTCAAGCTAACATGGAGTAAATTGTATAAGTGACACATGTGTGTAAAGCGTCACTAATCCTTTATAAGTAGGACTCCAAACCTTATTTTTGTGAGAAAAGACATACTAAACATCACTGTCATAAGTGTATTCATCTACTTATGAAAGTCAAACAATTTAAAGCGCATTAGGATATTTAAATAAAAGCTTATTTTGTATTGATATTTTCTTTTTTCCCCGTGACTTTGAGTATATTTTATTTTTACATCTTTCAATATTTTAAGTTCATTATTAATTTTCACATCTTAAGTGTAGACTCTTCTTTATTAAACGACCAAAATGACCAATGTAACGAGTTTTATGCTGGTTAACTCAAGTTAGTTGACCATAGGCACTAGGTTATGAGAAGTACCGCAGACTTAATTGCTTGAGTCAAATAGATTTCGAAAAAAAAACATAAGATATTGAACTTTTTTATTATTGAGGATAAACTTGAGTTTATGTCTAATAAATTTGGTCAATTTTTGTTCAAAGTCACCTTATTAACATGTAACTGTCATCCGAAATCTTACATATGTGGTATAGTCTCACTAACAATATCATAGTGTGTGCAGTGCACATGGTACATGAAGACAGATATATTAAGTACTTCATAATAATCTAAGTCAGCAATGGAAACTATGTGACAACTCATCGACTAAACCTATGCTTGATTACAAAACACATGTTCAAGTATATTATATATTATGCTTGTAAAAAAAATCTGCATTTTTTATTCTTCAATTTTCCAATTTTTTTTTTTTTTTTTTTTTTAAACAGGAATGCACCAAACACAAAAAGAATATCAAACACACAAATGACGACACCTAGGCTTTATGTGTCTTAACTCACCATAATGAAAACAAGTATGGATAAACCTAGGACTAAAGGAATATGATCGTTGATATCTATTCCTAGGTTGACGTGTCCTACGCTGTCTAGTAGGTCTCTGTCCTATATATCCCTTATTTTTAGGTTCAAGGTTAGGCACATTTTAAAACTAGCCAGAACTAGGGACAAATGTGGTCTTGAATGTACTAACAACATTATGATCATTTTTATTATATCCTAGACCTCCCTTATTACCACCAAGCCTACCCATTTCTAGAATATAATCTAGCTTTATAGAACCACTAGAAAAGGTAAGAAGTTGAGACGTAGAATGCTTTAGGTTGCTCAGAAGATTTTTAACATGGATTTCTAAGGTGTCATTTTCAACTGTCAGCTTATTAGCTCTTTTAGAGGTCTTCTCAAGCTCACTAGTGAAATTCCTAACCTGCATATCTAAAGATTCATTCATGAATTTCAACTCTCAAGGTTAAGGTAGATTCTTAAATGTACGCTACGAGTTTTCTTTCTTCAACTCAAGTTCTGTGACTCTCATACTTGAGACTTTATTTTTAGTTAGAATGTTAACACTCTCATCATAGATTCTATCATAAACCTCATGACTATCTCCCTCACTATCAGAATTTTCTTCTGAATTCTCACTACTACTTATGCTCTCAGCCTTCTAACTTCCTCTCAATTCTTGTAGTAAATACAATATATTTTTCATTTTCCTCATAAGTTGGTTCCTGACTCTAATTGTCTGAGATATACTTATCATCAGTGATAGTAGTATTAATAGCCTTATCTGAATTTGTCCTACTGCTAAGGCACTCACTCCTAATGTCGCCAGACCTAGACAATTATGACATCTCACATTTTTAGAACTCTTTTTAGACTCACTAGGGCCACTTCTATGCTTCTCTTGAGGTTTTTGTTTATTCCTAAAGATTTTTCAAAACCTTTTAGAAAAGTATGGTAATTCCTCTTCATTAGGAGAATTTCAAGGACTCTTTATGACTATTCCTCACAGTTTTTAGGGCCAATGACGTATCATTTGTGGGTTTAGCGAATGTCGGCCAATAAGTTTGGAGAGATTCAATCAGCTCTTTCATCTTAAGAGAGTCTATATCCTTACTCTTCTCAATGGCATTGACTTTAGGTCTAAACCTTCCAGGTAAGGATCTAAGAATTTTTCCTACAATTTTAGGCTCCGGGATTCTCTCACCTAGGTTGAGACTAGAATTCACTGTGTCATTTAAGTTCACATCATCAAAAGTTTCATTCTCTTTCATCTTAATCTCTTCAAACCTAATGGTCAGCATTTACAATGTCGAGTTCTTAACAGCATGAGTTCCCTCATGTGTGGTATGTAGAATATCCCAAACCTCTTTGACTACCTCACACATAGATACTCTCCTAAACTATTCTGGAGATACCGCCATAAATAAGGCATATAAGGCTTTACCATTCCAGTTACATTCATCTAAGTTTACTCTAGTCCAATTAGCAATGGAAGTGGGGATAACTTCATTATTAACCATAGAACTAGGGGCAGTCCAACCATTAACCACACTTAACCAAATTCGCTCATCCATAGATTTTAGGAAAGCTTTCATTCTAACCTTCCAATAAGCATAATTGTTTCTATCAAAATATGGAGGGATCGATAATGAATTATTCATCTAGAAATCTAAGGTCAAGATTCAAAATTAGGCACTGATACCAATTAAAATTACGAGGCTTACTAACTAAGTTTGACCTTACGTGCAGAATTATGCAATTAACAAGCAACAAGTCACTTTGTTGAATTGTCGCAGTTTGTAATAAGAAAGCAATAAATAACATCAATATTGATGATGGAGAAACCCAACTGGGCAAAAACTCTGAGACCAAACTAGTTGCCTCCATTATAGATAATACAGATTTAAAGTAAGATGCTACCTAGCCAACTCTACTAGACTTCCTGATCTAATTCCTGTAACCTCCAAGATCAACTGACCCCCCAGCTCCCAATCTTGTGCAATTGTCTCTTCCAAGTGAAATTTCAAGAAGTCTCCGTTCTTGTGTTTTTCTTGCGTTTGTAGTCCAACCTTTCTCAACCTCTAGCAGTCTCTGAAGTTCAACTGAGAAAGTACCTTCCTAAGTGTGTTTAGAAAGTAGGAGTTTTAGATTCAATGGATTCGATATTTTTCTCCCAATCCATGATTATATCAATACATGAACAAGCTCTTGAATCTTCAAAAAATAATATGAAAGTGTTATAGAGAAGAGACACAATGAACAACCATCCCAAATTTCATGTATAGGCTTGAGTATATATAAGAGAAGGTAATTAGGTTGAATGGACCTGAAAAAATACTTCAAAACAACAAATTAGGGTTTTTCGGATCGACCTGACGCTCGAACGATAAGCTGGCGACAGTTGAGCGACACATTGTCGCTCTAGCGAGAGCTCGACGACAGGCGGACGACAGTGTTACTGTTTTTGTCACTCGAGCGCTAACTAGATGAGAAGCTAGCGAAAATGCGGCGCTGTGTTTCTCCTCTTTTCATGCTCGAACCCTAAACCTCATAACCCAACTTGTACACATTGCACCCTAGGTCATTGACTTTTACAACATGTTACAAATTAGTCATTTTATCCACATAATAGTCAACACTAAAAACCTAACAGTATGTCTTGTCCTGGACAATAGTTCAAACGTGACTAGTGTTATGTGACTGGAGAGACATAAAATGTGACATCTATCTCTTCCTGATTAATGAAGCTGTGAAATTGTGACGTAAATATAAATGCAAACTAAATTAGATAGATTAATACATGTCGGAAAAATTCATAACGTGTCACCCAAAAAGTTAAATGGTGGAAGAAATTCTGAACGGGAAGGATTATTGTTCTCTCCACATCAGAGTAAAGACGCCAGGGATAAAATTATTAAATGAATTTAATTTTTTTTTTTTTTAAATATAGTTTTAGTCATGAAGATATAAAATAAAAATACTAATAAATATATTCAAATTAGGTTTTTTTTTAATAATAAATACCCGAATTGTGAAAAATAAATGTATGACCTAATTTATGAGAAAGGAAACTAAAAGACATGGTTCGATCCAATATTCTCTAGTAAGACTTAAAAACCTTTGAGTGAGCACGTGTTTTGGGCTCTTTTTCTTCGATAATTTGTTGATAAATGCGACTTCGAGAAACTATGTAATGACAAAATAAGTAACTTGAGAGAAGAATAAACTTATTTTAAGCCCAAAAAAATATGCATATTCACACGTGGCGCTGCATAGGTGGGGTGGGATTTCCTTTTCACAAAATTCTAACTAGATAGCATTAGAGGTTCTGTCTTCTTTCCTTGGATGCTTCACTTTATTTCTCTTTGCATCATCTTTTTTGTTCCAAAAAATTAACTTGCCTTTTAACTGGAAAAGCTTCAGATACGGGAGATTAATAATCTGTGATGCAGCCTTCATATTCTCTTAAATGATTGATAAGATATGGAACCTTTAATAATTAAATTGGTAATGGGAAAAGAAAAGAATAAGCAAAGTTGGCAAATTAAGCATCAAGAATTGATCACTCTTTATTGGTAAAATAATTAACTTTTTTAATCATAAGTTAGCAAAACATGCCTTATCAATCAAGAAAGAGATTCTGCACTATGGAACAAAGTAACACAAGCAAAAGACCACGAAATCAAGAATAGTTTTCAGTGGTTGATATACTAGACTGTATAATGAAATAAAAATTTGAACTCTTTAATATTGTCGAGTCCTCAAGTACCGTGGATAGAAATATCGAGAGGTTTCCGTGTAACATATTGTTATCTATCTTCATAAATTCTGATAACTCGATTCAGTACAACACGGTATTCATTACAGAGATTATTATTGCTTCTGAATTTAAGTGCTAGATTGAAAACTATAACACAAGTACTGTTAAGAAGAAATCTCAGTGATCCCACTTGAACAAGATGGAGAAGCAATTTGGGAAATATCGTTTGCCAAATTCATAGCTGTTCTCTTCGCTTTCCTCCGAAATACGCAGCAAACTACCCACTCTCCCTCCGGCATCTTGATTTTCTGCAGAAGATTGTCAATGAACAAGATTTTAGCTATTTTTTCTAATTTAATATCCAAGCATATATATATATTTTCATACCTGAGTTGAGAATGAAGTTATTAAAGAGTATTGGTGCATAACCCAACTAGTTTTTTTGCAGTTCCCTTTATAGAATATGAGGGATTTCTTCACCCCAATTGTTTGGTTATTTCCAGGAGCTACAATTTTCTTATCTTTTCCAGTGGCTTTCCAGTAGCCATTGCTACACTTGTTCAAATTCATAGTTCTTTTGCTGAAGAAATATCTCTTCTCCCACGAGTAACCTATATTACAAGAATCGTTACGCATTAAGCCTTAATCCCTAGAATAATACTAAACAAAATGAAATCAGAAACAAAGATAACATTATTTAAGAACTAACCTGGCAAGTCACTGGGATTAGTTTGGAAAACATCCAATTCAGGAATGACAGTGGCAGGCAATGGCAGAGAATAGACCTTTCTCTTCAAGTAGTGAATAATCAGTTCTTCATCTGTGGGATAGAATCTAAACCCAACAGGAATTTTTACATCCTTATTTCTTTGAATCTCCATTTTCAAAAAAATTTGAGCCCCCAATTTATGAACCCATTTTCGAAATTTTCTCAATGCAAATGGTTTTGTAGATGGAAAAATAATGCATCAAGTCTGATCTTGTGGGCTAGTTTTGAAGAAATTATGGAATTGGGTTTATATAGGTGAAGTGGAGGGGAAATTCTAATGTCTACGTCTTATTATTCTGAATCCAATTCCTTCCTTAACTTGTAATTTCTTCATTTTGACCAAAATATATGGTCCATTCTCAAATGCTCCTACCCTTTTTTTTTCTTTTATAGGAATCAAAATTTTCAATGAATTTTAACATTTTTCATAAATACAAAATTTTGAAATTGTTTGCTTATGTTATTTGGGTGAATGTCATTTGTAGTCACTAAACTTTTAGAGAATCCTCAATTGGATCATAAAACTTTAATTTGTCTCAACTTGATTGTTGAATTTCAAGTCAATTCAATTGAGTTATTGAACTTCAATTTTATTTTCAACCACTCTTTCTCAAATTAATGAGAATCTCTATAGTGCTACCATACCAACAATGGAACTTCCATGCAATCTTTACTTGACATGTCAACTTAATAATATGTCGTGTCATAAAATGTGCAAAATGTAAATATATTATCATAACCATCGTTTTGCTATTTTTGTTTCTAGGGTACCATGCAGTGTAAGATAAGTTATAAGATGAATGCCAAATAATGAATTTTAGAAGATGATAATGTGACAAAATATGACAAAAGTGGTGAAGTTTAGCCCATGTTTATCTCCCGTTCTTTTAAAACTCTTTTTTTTTTATATGTTTATTTTCAACCACACATTCACATAATAAAATATTCTATACTTAAAGTCCAAACTTTTCTCTACTATTTTTAACTACACATTATTCAAAAAATCAATATTCGAAAAAAAAAATGGCCACAAAACAGGGGCTTAAAACTTAATTAAAGTCTATTTTCCCAACATGTATAAACTAAATTTTTGTGATCTAATTTAAATTACCCTAAAAGTTCAATGGCACGAATGATATTTACTGTTAAGTTATTTCTTATTTAAATTATTAAAAATAAGTTTAACATCTTACCCCTTTTTTTTATTTTTTCCCTCAAGCGCATTCACCGCTCCATTACTCCCGCTTAATATTTTCCACCTTCAATCTTGGGTCATGATTTATGCCCAATTATTCCAAACACTGCTTAATTACATATTATGGTCACCAAACAATCATATTACTTAACAAATAAGTAGATGTCATTGCTGTAATAAATGCGAATATCAGTGCCCTAATCCCATTGTATTAGGTTCCCTTGGCGATTTCTCTATCCAAAAGATATGACTTTCGTCCACCAAGAAAGGTTCAACTTTTTTATGAGTGGTGTATGGTTGTTCTTCATTACTTCACTGTATCATGTACAATCATCTTAAGATATATCAAATCGTCTAAATTAAAGAAGGTCGTGCATAAAAAGTAAGGCTTAAACATGACTCGTTCCCTAATTGATTGTGTTATAAACTAGGCCAGCTTTATAGTCAAGCCGGGTTGATCTTAAGTCTCGCTTTAGACGAACATATTTAAAAGTAGAAAACTACTCATGCAAAATTAAAATTGGTTGAGTTGCCTAGCTCAAAATGAGTTCATGTTGAGCTAGAGCAACCCTGTCCACGCATATAATATATTGATACTAGTATAAAAAAATATTGTTTGAGACAAATTTGAACTTACTTAATATTTTTTAAGTGTAATTCTATTAACAGATTAATTAGAATAACAATTATTCTACTTGTACAAAAATGTTTGACAACATTTTTGACAGACGAACACATGGCGCCCCTCCAATAGGTGGGCACTGTGTTCTTCTATCAAAAAGGTTGTGTACAAATAGCATAATGTTATTTGCAAACGCTCTGTAGCAACCCTACGTGGCATACATGTGGCGGTTAATAATTTGATGCATGGGGCAATAAAAATTATTACATTAATACATCAAATCATTAATCGTCACATGTATATCATGTAGAGTGATTATCGTAGTAAGCGATTGTAAATAGTATTACTCGATTAATTAAGAGTCCATCATCATCTATTAGAATATTAATTACTTCAAAATATTGATTATCATAATCCACAAACCCCCCACATGGAAGACATCTCTAAGTGCGTGTATTTGTTTGGAAACATTGAATATTATTTCTTCCATTGTTTTTTTTGCTAGTCAAAGGGGAAGATGGGAATACCTAATTTTTGTCATTTGTGTACTTCCATGTGAAAGTATTCTACGACAAAAAGAAACACAACAAAATAACTAGTCGTTCAAATAGTTGATATTGTACTCTTGTCTGACTACTCGCGCAATTAGGATGTTATATTGCAACGTCACTAGTTCATTCAATAATGAAACATATTTCCGTTGAGGGAAAATTAGAATTCTGTTCGTCAACGTTTCACATAGTATAGTTATGAGTTCCTAGCTTTTAAAATACATGTTTCGAGTTTCCAACATATTTAAATTTGAGCATTTCAGTCCCCACATGATGAAAATTGATAATTTGAACATTAAAATTACGCGTGACTTTCATTTGAATTGAAAATAAGTATCAAGTTATTTGACAATTATGTCCACTAATTGAAAATTGTGTAAAAGCTGCATATTATTTTATTATCTACATTTGTTATTTCTTTCACAAGAGATCTTGATTCGCATACTTAAATAGGTTGGAACTCAAAGCTTCATTTTAAAATATTGGACACCCATAAACACGACAAGTGAAAGATTAAGAAGCCTAGTCCTAATTTTCACATTTGTCGAAATATGTTAATTTGTATTATGTGTAACCACCAAATTTATCAAACTTATTGGCGGATGTGGGTTTAGTGGTGCCGGCAGTTTTGGGGTGGGGTGGTTGGAGAAGATAATAGGGTTTTTTTTTTTTTGTTTTTTATTTTAGTTTTTTTTATATGAAAAATGAGAAAGTTACCATTTTGCCATTTAAGAATTAGTCAACAATTGGTCAGATTTTTTATTTTTGGTTAACTAATGGTTTCTGTCAATTTGGACTTTGAGTGCGAATTGTTTAAATGTTTGGTATCGTGGATGGCACAAATGAAAGGTTTGAGTAAAGTCTGCAAAAATGTGAAAAGTTTGGTACCTTGGCTGCAATTTTCCCTTAAATATAATGTTAATGGATTATTCTTCCACGACATCAATTTAAGTTGAATCATTAAAATTTGGTGTATGAAATATCATCAATATCTTTTATTAGTAATCGCAACTAAATGAATTATTTCTCGAACTTCTAGTTCAATTTGTCTAGTGCGAAAATCTTGATAATATAATGATATATTTACATTTATTATTCTCAACTTTTTTATTCTTTCCCTTAACGTTGAGAAAATTGTTCAATCAGGATGATCGTCGACAAATTGCATTATAAAGTATCACTTGCTAGGATTTAAGATATTTTATAGAGGTTCAAAATAAACGTGTATGCTCAACATTCTTTAAAGTTCATCCCATTACAATGTGGTAAAGCGATTGTACATATATTACACTATAAAAAACTATTAGATAAAAAATATTAGGTTCAACCATAAGCGAACTATAGTAGGAGAATTTTGATGTTGCCATGATTAATATAAGCATTACTGCATATAAATTGTTACATGCATTCCTTAGACTGAAACAAAAAGTATTTTCTTCTCAATGTATTGTTATAGAAATTAATTGCAGGTGTTCAACAAAAAATAGTGATGCAGAAGGGTCCGAGTCAGATGCTGAGTTTTCAGATAACACGTTAATGGCTCTAAAGTATCACGAGTTAGCAGATCGACACAAGGATGGCAAGTGATCGCGTAATTTTGGTAATTGAGACGTGTTTCGGTAATTTGGCCATAACTTTGGCTACGGTTATCAAAATCGCGATTATGACCCAAATCTGGAAAGCTTGTTTCGGCGCGCACATCGTGGTCACCAAGCTATGCTCGGTATGTGCCATTTTCAACCTCAAATTCCGTTGTTTTTTCCCTTCCGAATTACTATTTTTAATTAAATTTTGCTATTTTTGGTAATATTTCGATTGCATGTTAGGAGATGGTTTTTAACCCGATTTGGGCCAGAATTTTCGCAGACTACTTATTTTATTTTGTATTTTAATGTTGCGTGATTTTTGGAAATGTTTCATTTTTGGTAAAATTCGAATTTTTGGCTATAAAGTCCAGTTTGTGGACTTATTTTCATTATTGCTGGATATATAAAAGTTCTTTAAAATTCAGAGACGTTTTCTCTGTATTTTCGGCGTTACTATTGTGTTTCTTCCTTGTGAATTTGCTTGTAGAACTAGCCTGCAAAATAATCTCTATTCTGCCCGGCGTCAGTTGGTATCAATGATTCAACGTCTTCTTCATGGGTAAGATTTCATCAGTTTTAATGGCTGGAGGTCGTGGCCGTGTTTGTGGTTGTCGTGGGCAGGTTCCGATTGAGGAAGTCCAACATCGTGATCGTAATATTCAGGATGTCACGATTGACAATTTGCAGAGACAAGTTGCAGAGTTAACCCAGTGACTAGCGGCGCGCGATTTAGAGAATCGTGAGGTCTTCGATCTCGAATCTGATTCCGCTGTTTTTGAAAATCCCTACCACCAATGTGATCTATTTCGGGAACACCGTGGTCCGAAGGAGCGTCATAGGGATCTTGGTTTTTGGGTAGATCTGCCTTAATTTTCTGGTACGTTACAGGCTGAAGGATTTATCGACTTGATAAATGAAGTGGAACGTATCTTCGATTACAATGAAGTCCTGGATGGTGTGAAATTAAAAATGGTTGCCATCAAACTCAAGGTCAGGGTGTCTACATGGTGGGAACAGTTGAGATGTTCACGGGACAGGCATGGCAAGCCCAAGATCACTGATTGGGAGAAGATGAAGAAGAAGATGAAAGGTCACTTTCTTCCCTTTGGTTACACTTAAACCTTATTTCAGTGACTTCATACGTTGAGGCAGGATATGAGATCGGTTGATGATTACACGGAGGAGTTTTACAAGTTGGTCGCCCGGAATGACTTATCTGAGACGGAGGAATAGATGGTGGCACGGTACTTGGGAGGGTTACGCCAGCCCCTACAAGATGTCCTCATCCTTCATTTGATGTGGACAGTTTCAGAGGCATATCAGTGTACACTTGCTGTTGAAAAACACCAAAACATGAGGCCAGTGATCAAGAACGATCAGAACAATCGACCAGTTTGCCCTCAAGATTCCCGTCCTGTCCAGCAGATACCGCAGAGTAATTCTAATCCTTCTATTAAATATTTTCGTTGTGGTGAACAAGGGAATATGGCTACTGATTTCAGGAAGCTTGCTAGTCAAAAGGGTAAAAAGTTGTTGATTGAGGAAGACGTGGTAGATGAGACGTAGGAGATTGGGAAGGCTGTGTATGACGATGATGAAATTGATGAAGTGATGTATGGAGATGGCCATGAGACTTTGGTCGTTCGTAAGAGTTTACTAACTCCTAGGGGCGATTCAGGAGACGATTGGTTGAGAACCAATATTTTCCACACGACTTGCACAATTTCTGATAAAGTCTGCAAAATGATCATTGACATTGGCAGTTGTGAGAATGTAGTATCTGAGGAAGTTGTCCAGAAATTGCAGTTAAAAAAAATCGTCATCCCAAACCATACAAGTTGTCGTGGAAGAATAAGGGTAGTGAGGTAATAGTAGATAGGCGATGGCTCGTATCTTTTTCAATTGGTAGCAAATATTTGGATAATGCTTGGTGTGATGTTGTGTCAATGGATACATGTCATGTATTGTTGGGTCGACCTTGGCAGTATGATCGCAGTGTTATCCATGATGGACGGAAGAATACATATTCTCTTAACATCAAGGGAAAAAAGATTGTGTTGGCACCCTGGTGTAAAAGTCCATCTTCTACTCCGGCAGCAAGCAATAATAATCTACTTTCTATGTCCAGATTTTTAGAAGAGGTTGAGCATGGGGATGTGGTACATGCTCTACTGCCTTGCGGGAATAGTGCAGTGATGTTAGTGGATTCTGAGTTACCAGCAGAGGTGCAGCAGCTACTAGCAGAATTTGTTGACCTTATGTCCGAAGACCTTCCTCCTGGACTACCGCCTATGAGGGATATTCAGCATCAGATTGATCTTGTTCCAGGATCAAGCTTGCCCAATAGACCAGCATACTGCCTTAGTCCCAAGGAGGCTGAAGAGTTACAGTGACAGGTAGTGGAGCTATTAGAGAGGGTTATATTCGTGAAAGTATGAGCTCTTGTGCAGTCCATGCATTACTTGTGCCAAAGAAAGATGGTTCATGGCGTATGTGTGTTGACAGTCGAGCAATAAATAAAATTACTGTGAAGTACAGGTTTCCAATTCCTCGATTGGATGATATGTTGGATCAACTATCCGGATCTACGATCTTCTCAAAGATTGACCTGAAAAGTGGATACCACCAGATCAGAATAAGGTCTGGAGATGAATGGAAGACACCTTTTAAAACGCAACACTGTTTATATGAGTGGATGGTCATGCATTTTGGGCTATCCAATGCTCCTAGTACGTTCATGAGGTTATGCATCAGGTTTTGCGACCTTTTATGGGAAAATTCGTGGTGATTTACTTCGATGATATCCTCATTTATAGTCCGACGCGGGCCTCATACTTTGATCATCTTTACGCCGTGTTTGAGATGCTGAAAAGGGAATGTTTATTTGTCAATCAGAAGAAGTGTTTATTTTTTACTGCTTCTGTAACTTTCCTTGGTTTCAGTCAAAGATAGACGCAGTCTTAAAATGGCCTAAATCCAAAAACTTGCACGATGTTAGAAGCTCCCATGGGTTAGCATCATTCTATCTGCTGTTCATCAGAAACTTCAGCACTTTGATTGCTCCTATCACAGAATGTCTTAAGGGACGTGATTTCAAATGGTCTAAGGAAGTAAAAGTCAGTTTTTAGTTAGTCAAACAGAAGATGGCCGAAGCACCAATCTTGGCACTCCTTGATTTTGACAAGGTGTTCGAAGTAAATTGTGATGCATCAGGCGTTGGCATTGAAGGTGTTCTGAGTTTGTCAGGGCGGCCAATTGCTTTCTTTAGTGTGTCAGTCAGGGCGGCCGTTGGCATTGACCGTCGGCATTGAAGGTGTTCTTTCATTATTGTTATTTTTAGTTAAATTTTACTATTTTGATAATATTTCGATTGCATGTTAGGAGATGATTTTTAAGTCAATTTGTGCTAGATTTTTTGTAGACTACTTATTTTATTCCGTATTTTAATGTGGTGTGATTTTTGGAATTTTGCCATTTTAGGGAAAATTCGGATTTTTGGCTATAAAGTCTTGTTGACTTATTTTCATTATTGCTGGATATATAAAAGTTCTTTAAATTTCAGAGACGTTTTCTCTGTATTTTCGGTGTTACTCTTGTGTTTCTTCCTTGTGAACTTGCTGATAGAACTAGTCTGTAGAATAATCTCTATTCTGCCTGACGTCAATGATAAACCATTTATCTCATCCCAACTAATATTATTTAAATGTTTGAGATTTTGGTTCATTAACATTAATAAGAGACACCGCCTTGATTGTATAATTTACGAAATATGCTTATAATTGAAAATTTGAGCAAGTAATTTTGCAAACTTCATGTTGAAAATATATAATAACATCATGCAATCATCTAATAGATATATTTATTAGATAAAAATAATATTTAGATAGTCAACATGAAGGTTGACGGGCCATATACCGCCCTAAATAATTTTCAGAAATATGGATAATTCAATCCCGATTTTAGCTAATGAAGGTCTAGTGTATTATAAATTTTGAGAACAAGTAACACGTGAGGATTCATTATATTGAAACGTCTACTAATATTTCAATGGATAGTTTCAGTAATTATTTTCTTAATTATTGATTAGAGATTATCTAATTAATCATGTCAAATAATAGATCTCCAGGACGGTGAACTTTTGATTCTATACAGTATTTGTATTTTAATTTTAATAATATTTGTGTAGTGCAAAATAAAATAAATTGAGTAACATAATATTGACTCTTTTAAAATCTTCTTTAAAATTTACAAAACTTGATATTATATTGATATTAATTATCATTCTTGCATTTCTTCTTTAGATAGTCCTGGTAAATTAACTTAGCCCATGTTTGACACCCATTAATTTTTCTTTCTCTTTCTCATTCCCATTCTTCATTTCAACCACACATTCTCCAAATAAAATAATATTACACACAAATCAAAAACTTTTCATCACTTTTCCACCACACATTCTCACATCAATCACTATTCTAAAATTTCTATTTCTCCCAAAATGAGTTTCAAACAGGGGCTCAATATTTTAACCTAGGACAAGTACATATAATATTTGAGAGATTAAATATTCTTTATTATCACTTTCTCAATCGATAAAGTTCAAATAATTTTATATCAATGTAACACACACGGACAATGATCAATTTAATAACATCCTTATAATAAGTACAAATACCACCAAATACGAAATAATACTTTTGACAAAATTAAAAGTACGTCAATAGTTCATCTATATGATCGAAACAACCACCTACTGTACAATGTCGTAAACTTTGTTATCTAAACATTATAAAAGCATAAGGATTACAAAATAGACGAATTTTGAAACAGCGATTTGAAATCAATTTACAAGAATTGTGAGAGCTAATTTCATTTTTCCATCCAACTATTTTTGTATTGCTGTTTGAAAATGTACAGGAAATAGGATCATAATGTCAAAAGAAAAAATAAAAATAAAAAATCAGACGGACGGAGACAGGAATAATTTTTAGTACAGTCACAATTTAATCAATGCTCAACTTTCAATTTTCGGTCTTGGGCTTGCTCTTTGATTAATAGACCCTTGAAACTAATGACATATAAAGTGGCAAATATGATTCAAAACTGGCATGATTTTTCTCACAAGAAGATATCTTCCATGGAAAATTTGGCAACATTTGGTGATGTCAATAGTCACTGTACTGAGATTTGGCTCAACCTTTTTGATAATTGCTTAGCTGTCCACATTCTGATTTTGTGGATTAGTTTAATAGAAAAAGTCCAAACCAGCTAATGAAAGTACACAGAATAATTAACGGTGGTTGACATATTGTACAAGATAAGAGCAAGGCAAAAAAATACGTCAAATATTCCTCTGCCAAGACACACTTTCTCTCACTCCCAGAAGTTTAAAATTAATTAAGTAATTAACAAATCAAGTTAGTTTAACAAATGAAGACAATAATTACAGTGGCATATGTTTCAAGTTTAATAAACAAGAATTCTTTAATTTTTAACTCAAAGAAAAAAGACTTATCAAGAATCTCAACTATAAAACCCTCTCCCACCCCACCCCACCCCAAACAAATAATTTTTGAGCTTTAAAGAAAGAGCAAAGGAATTAAAAAATTAATGGTAGAGAACAGGGAAGAGGATGCTGGGCTTGAAGCCAACAAGTTCACTGAGAAGAAGCCTTTGGGCACAGCTGCTTTAACATACACGGACTACAAGGAGCCACCTCCTGCCCCTTTGTGTGACCCTGGGGAGTTTAAATCTTAGTCTTTTTGCAGAGTTGGTATTGCAGAGTTTATAACTTGGAAGACTTCAATTTTGTACTCACTAAAGCAGGATCTTCCAATCAGGCCTAAATTTAAAGCCTGAGGTAGCAAATTTGGTGGTTTCTGAATTATGTGGGAAATGTTGGAAGCTGCACTGGAGAGTAGAGAGTAATATACACAATGAAGTATTTTCTTCACACTCTTCACAGAATTTTTGAAAATGAACTGAGTCTAGCTCAAAGTGCCTGCATCCACCCTTCATGGCTCCGCCCCTACATATAGATAATGATTTTACATTATACAAGAACTCGCACATCGAAAAAACATTTCTTTCTACTGTCTCACATAATTTCATGAAGGGCAATCATTAAGTGTGCATGTTAAATTAGTTCATAAGCAAGAAAATTGCCACAGCAATTTCAAAGAATTCAAAATATAACTTTCCTCCTTTCTAATTAAAGTACTCAAAACTGTAACACACCAATTACTATACATGCATTTTTTTTCTGTTAGAATTCAATGGGACAATAAATTAAAACCAATCTCGAATAAAAATCATAACTTGGCAACATTGCATCATTACAGCTATATTCCTTTTTTTTAGAGACATGTGGCTTTTGAAAACACTTCTAGTAATCAATATAGTTGATAATTATATGGTTCAAGAATACCAGAAATTGAAAGTAAAGAATCACATGCCATAGCCCATTCGACAAAAGTAATTTTTAACATATCTGTGAAGATCATAGTTTTCAAGTGACATGACTTTCAAAACAATAGTATAATGACTAACAATCACATAAACCAAATGGTGCCTATTATTAAAATTATAATTAAAATCAATAATATTTATTCATGACATATATTTATGTAATTATTGATATTTAAAGAAACTCACATTATATAAATATGTTCGAAGAATATTATGGTCCAAAAGAAACATAATTTTTTATATATAATTAATCTAGAAAAATATTGCATTAGTGCTCTTGAAAAAGTATAAGATAATATATATATATATATATTCTTGAAAAATACAGGATTGTGTTCTTGGAAAAAACACAATATTAAATAGAAATATTCTACAAGAATATATTAATATTATCATTTACGAATAAGTACAATTCTTCATATAATATACACTAGAAGAATATTAAGTTATATGTTTTAATTTATAAGATAATATATATTCGTATTCTTGAAAAATATATGATTATGTTCCTGAAAAAAAACACAATATTAAATATAAATATTCTATAAGAATATATTTATATTATCATTTATGAATAAGTGCAATTTTTCATATATTATACACTAGAAGAATATTAAGTTATAAGTTTGAATTGAATAAAACAATAGTTTTATATTATGTTATGTTTCATAAGAACTTGTTCCCAAAGAACAAAATTTTACGAGATCTAATATTTCTCAAATCTATTATATTTTTTTTTTTTATCTTGATGAGTAAATCTTTATACAAATTAATATTTTAAATAATAATTTATTTTTATTTTTAAAGCAGTATAATATTTTAGGAGAATATTACTCGCTCTTGTAGACTATGATATTACAGTTCTAATATTCCAGAAAAATATTTAGTTATTGCTCCTGAAAAGTATGTATTATAAATATATCATTGTTTAAAATTTTACTTGCCCCTCAAAATAGAACTTGTCTCGAACGATTTCATATAATCGAAAGTAGATAAAAATTAGTGATATTTTTATAATTGCTAATATAAGAACTTGATTTCGTTAAATCTTATTGTTTTAATATATGCGCATTTTTTATATTATCAAGGGAAAGACTTTATAAATGCTAATATAGCCTTACATAATTACTACGTTCATATATTATTGAAAAATTAAACAAATGATAATCTATTGATTATGCATGCCATACTTTCAACGTAAGTACCTATTACATGTCCAAGTACGTAATTGAAATTGTCATGAATTCCAAAAGGAGAAGAAAAATTTCGAAGGTAATATTGGTACAATTGAAACAAACATCGTATTAAACTAGAAGTTCGGTAACGCTAAATATATAATTGTTGGATATGACCAGTTAGACTATCATTGGATCAATAATGATGCAAAACAAGGATTTAAATAAATATTAATGGAAGAATTGGAATCTTATATGATGCTTGTTCTCTTCATTGAAAATTGATAATCAATTATCATTAGCTAAAGTTGAAACTACGTCCCCGTTTGACACATATTAATTTCTGATTCTCATTTTCATTTTTATTTTCATTTTTATTTTCATTCTTCATTTCAACTACACATTCTCCAAATAAAATAATATTACACACAAATAAAAAAAAAAATTCATCACTTTTTCACCACACATTCTCACATCAATCACTATTCCTAAATTTTTCTTTTCCTCAAAATTGGTTTCAAACAGGGGCTACATTTTCTAAAATTTTAAAAATTAATTAGGGTGTGTTTGATACGCCATTATTTTTTATGAAAAATGGAAAATAAATTCCAACTTCCACTTTTACCTGATTTGATACACTTTATTTTCCATGGAAAAAATTATCCACCTTTGACTCACATGCTTACCAATTCCTTGGTTTTGTGGAAAATCAATTCCTACCATTTTGGTGGGAATTCATTTTCCAGTTTTTTTAAAGCAATTGGAAAAAATTCTAGATACAATGTCATCAACATTTATCATTTTTATTGACAATTTTCATGAAAAATAAAGTCAAATGAATGGTATATGGTATGATAAGTTTTTCTAATTTTTTTCAATTTTTCTTTTTTGCAAGTGAAACAAATTCTAGACCCAATGGTAAAAGAAATTATCACTTTAATGGACAATTTCCATAAAAAATAAAGTCAAACGGTTACCAAACTTTCAACATTTTCCATGTGAAAAATTACACAAATCAAACACAATTAATTACAATTCCTAGTAAAACAATTTCTAGGCAATTCAATTCCTTAGAATTCATTTTCTTTCCACCTATTTTCCACCTTTGCAATCAAACGGACCCTTAGGTGATATACAGGGTTTGTCGCCCTCCATGTTGATCATATAAACATTATTTCTATCATGGATACATCTACTGGATGATTACATAATATTATTATATATCTACGACTGAAGTTTACAAGATTACTTACTCAAATTTAAATTATTATCATAATTTTTAGATTATAATCGAAAGACTGCATCTCGTTAATGCTAGTAAGTCTAAATCCCGATTATTTCAAAAATTACTAGTTAGGATAATGGTTAAATATTATGTTGCTCATGGTTTACCAAATCATTTAAACACTTCCAATCAATTGCTAAACTATTACTAATAAGGACAAAACATCTCTCATTTCTACATAGGAAATGTAATTTTTTACATTTAGCATCACTATTACACATCATGTCAACATTATATTACGTATAATATTTTCATCTAAATATTTTAGTGCAATATATGTACAGTCACTACACCACAATGTAGTGAGACGAGTATTAAAGAAGGTGAAAATACATGTTTATTTGAACTCTTCACTAAAACAAAAAGGGCATTTTTGCAAACATGTAAAAGGCAACATTTGTTAATTGAATGTTGTTAAACGAGTCTATCGCAACATTCTAATAAGTGAATGTTGCCATCGGTTAACATAATTGAGTTTTGGTAACCTTTTTTAAATGAATGTTGCTTTTTACAATATTCATTAACTGTTGTGAAAAGTTTGATTTTTTGCAACATTTATTAAATGATGTTAAAATCTGGTTTTATAGCAACATTCAATATATACTGCTGAAATTCTTAATATATAACCTTTTGTAGCATTCACTGATTGTTGCCAAATGTTTCATTTTTGAATTCAATTTTTAAATTATGAAATGATCATTTATGGTTTGCCACCATCCAATCCACTTAACAATTGAATAAGAGCTGGAAGTGACAAATCAAGTCAATTATTACCTAATGAAAGGTTTTCAGTAATTTCAAGCTGAATATGATGAAAGTGATGAAGAGAAAACCAAACCAGAATGCAAAAACTCCTTCCCACAAACTAAACCAGCAAATGCTAAAATTAGCTGAATCACATGCTTTCAAGGGCTGCGACAGGTATGTATTGAAGCCATTATTATCAGAGATTTTATAAAAATGACACAATTAACACTAATATGTTTTTTAGAATTTTTAGTTATAGGCCATTTAATTCTGAGAATGCATTAGAGCCACACTCAAATGCTAAGCACAGCAGTTGAAAGTAACATTGATTTTTGCACTGTAAGTTTTGATAGTTGGGTGGATTTAAAGCAAGTGGTACGCTAATTTATGTTCCATGGAGAGTCGAGTAGGCCAAACTTCTATCGACTGATATCTAAGCCATCCAGATGTAAATGTTATTAAACTTGGCGATTTTAGCCTTTTGGCTGTAGAACATATATGTCGTACTCGTCTATTTTACTATTAGCATTTCTTTGAATGGATATAAGTTATCCCTGCTCGTTTGGCTACAGTTATATATATTATGCTTGTCTACTCATGTACCAAACATGTTTATAGTATGTATGAATGAAATTACATTAATTTCATGCAAGCCCGAAAACTTTTGTTAATTTTGTGGTTGATTTGAGTAAATTGTTGTACAAATACAAAAATGTAAAATGACCTATGTTAATGATCAAAAAACATTGCAAAAAATAATGATATAAGCATAGACAACAATAAAAAAATGTTGCAAAAAGGTTATTCGACATCACTCAAAAAACGTTGTAAAAATATTATTAACAACATTCATAAAACGTTGCAAAAAGGTTATTAGCAACATTTAAAAAAAGTTACTAGCAACACTAGAAAAACATTGTCGTGTCCTTCTACTATACAACAATATCGAGGTTTGCAACGAACATTCGAACATTGCAAAAGTTCTTTGACAACTTTTTTTAACGTTGCGAAAGACTATTTTTGTTGTAGTACTTAAAAATATCTTATACCCTTATTGATGATATCTTATAACACGATTTGATTGGACAATTTTCTAAGCATTAATGAGAGAAATTAAAAATCTAATTGATAAGTGCATTTTACACACTTATTCCATGCCACGAATATGGAAAATTGTTGATAAATATGTTGAAAAATAGCTTAATTCTACGAAATTGTGTTTTGCAGGACAACGTGATGAATGTGGCGAAAATTATGAGAAACGAAGTGAAAAATGATTAAAATGAAAGAAAACAAAAGTTCACGGACCAAGACGCAAATAATTGAAAAAATGACCCAAAAGAGGAATTGAACATATGGAGATAGCTAGGTCAAATTTAGTGAGGGAATAAAGTATCGTTCGAAGAGGAAGTGGGAAAAGAAGTCGAGATTAGCGAAACGAAGTTCAATGACGAAATTGCCACATTTTGGAAGATGATTAAGCTATGCGGTCACATAGGTGGTTTCAGCAATTTCCCGGGCCACTTTCAATATAACTATGCTGTCGCATAATTAGTTTTTTTTATGCGAATTTCTGGTTTCCTTATTCGGTTGAGAGACTTGTGGAAACAATATCATGGTCATGTATATAAACCCTAAAGCCATCCAGAACGTGAAGTAGGATATTCATAAAGGTTTTGAGGGAAGAAAAGAGGAAAAACAAGAAGAGAAACAATACGACGCAAAGATTAAAATAAAAAATCGAATGGTGATGTCATTATTCATTTATTTGTGTGATTTTCTTTATTCTACCATGCTAGACTAGTTTAATTATGTACTAGGGTTAGATGAACTATGTAATATGATTCTTAATTTTCTGTTTTACAATTCTTGACATCGAAGACACGTTTGGATATTTGAATGATTTATATGAAATTCCTTTCTCCATAATTATTGTATACGTAATTATGTGAGTTTGATAATGTATTTCATACATTCAAAAGAAGGGAAATAGGTTAGACGCGGTATAAATCATCGTAAGGTCCGATAGGGGATACAAATATACCGCTATATCCTATGAGAATCTTTAAGTGCTCAAAAAATGCATGCATTTTTGTATGTTCGCTTCCGTCATAGAAATATAGTCGAGTTGCATCTTCGAATATGTTTAACTTTACGAGAGAGAGAGAGACTGTTAAATAATTTAGGAGTATGGATTCTTCAACATTTCAATTGTGTGTCAAGGCATAGAACTAGGTTTTAAAAAGATTATTACATACGAATTCGTGATCATAGCACATTTATCATATATTAAAAAAACTTAACTTTGTATTTGACATCAAATTCATTTAGTTTAGTTAAAGCATTCATAATCGCATCAAGTCTCGTATGCGAAAGTCGCTTGACGGTGACTTGATTCCAGCTGATCCAGAAATCGAATCCACCTTACATCATAGGCAAAGAAAAGCAAGAGCAGTACAACAAATGGCTAATGCGCAAAACGAACAAGTGGTTCAAGTCAATAAAGAGGAAATTGTGGATGATGGAAACAGCTGGTTGGGGATTTTATGACATCTCAAATCATTCAAAGTCAATCCAACACCGTCTATCCTCCATTTGGGTAGCCTAACTTCTAGTTGAAGACCAATGTCATACATCTATTCTAGAATGGACACCAATTTTATGGCAGGGCTGAAGAAAACCCACATACACACGTCTCTCGATTCTTGGAGATGTGTCAACACTTCCGATATCAGGGTATCTCAGATGACGCTATCAGATTAAGGTTGTTTCAACACATACTATGTGATAAAGTAATGGAGTGGTTGGACTCTTAACCTATTTCCATCATTAGTACATGGAACGACCTGGCTAAAAAATTATGCACAAAGTTCTTTCCATCGACTAAAATAGCGAAACTGAAGCATGACATATCTATTTTTCGCCAAAATAAATCAGTGTCTTTTGATGAAGCTTTGAATCGGTTTAAGAACATGATAATGAAGTGTCCTTATCATGGTATTAGCAAAGGGCTCCAGGTCCAATATTTTTATGCGTGATTACTTCCATCATTCAAAAGCATGGTGGACTCTTCATCAAATGGTTTATTATCAAATAGAACCATTGATGACGCATTGAAACTATTCGAAATGGTAGCAGCTACTTCAACAATGTAGGCTTCTGAACGGGTGGCTCAAAGGAAGGTGTCAGGTGTTTACGAGGTGGATGCTTATTCTGCATTGACCACAAAAATAGACTCATTATTCCATAAGGTGGATAGCATATCACATATAGCTAACATTGCACAAACCAAAAAGTCGAGCTTTGAAGAATGTGTAGCACAACACAACGGATTGCCCGATTTTAGCTCAAGATATGGAACAAGTGGACTTCGTATAATAGGGACAACGTCAACAAATGAATCCACATTCAGAAACCTATAACCCAGGGTGGAGGAAACTTCCTAACTTATATTGGGATAGTCAGAATCAGAATAGGCCAAATGGTCAGTTTCAGCAGCTTGAGAAGAAGTCACAGTTGGAAGAAATGATCGGTAAATTCATGGAGAAAACAAATCAATATGTGGAAACCAATAATCAGTTTATGAGAAAAACTAAAACAACTCTTCAACATTAGAGTGCTGCAATTAAAAACCTGAAAACTCAAATAGGACAAATGGCACTATCTTTGAATGGCAGAGCCCCAGGTTCACTACCTAGCAATACAGAAATCAACCCTAAGGAACACGCCAAAGCAATAACAACCAAAAGTAGGGTGCAACTACCAAAAATTCATGTCAATAAGCCTGGTGCAAATAAGGAGAAAATACTTTCTTCGAGTGAGGAGCAAGTGGAACATATTGAACATACACTTGAAGCACCTGCTAACGAGAGTTCAAAAACACCAAGGGTTAAGGATAACAATCCTATCAATCCTTACAAGCCTCCTATTCTATTTTCCTTGAGATTGAAAAGGCACAGGATGGATCAACAATACAAGAAACTCCTAGAGGTATTCAAGAAACTACACATCAACATTCTGTTTGCCAATGCCCTTATTCAAATGCCTAACTACGCCAAATTCTTGAAAGACATTCTATCTAACAAACACAAGCTAGAGGAGCATGAGATGGTAATGTTAACTGAGGAATGCAGCGTTAGAATCCAGAAAAAACTACCTCCAAAACTTAAAGACCCACAGAGCTTTAATGTACATTGCACTATTGAAAATTGTAATTTTGATAAAGCTCTATGTGATTTGGGTGCGAGTATTAATTTGATACCACTTTCTATTTTCAAAAAACTCGGTTTAGGAAAGGCTAAAGCAACAAAGATAACTCTGCAGCTGGCCGATCAATTCCTTACCCCATCCAAGAGAGATTATAGAAGATGTACTGATCAAAGTGGAGAAATTCATCTTCCTAATAGATTTCGTTATTCTAGACATGGAGGAAGACAATGATGCACCACTTATTTTGGGCCGACCATTCTTAGCTACTGGGAGAGCATTTATAGTCGTACAAAAGGGTCAGTCGATTTTGAGGATCGGCAAAGAACAAGTTACTTTTAATGTCTTCAATGCCATAAAATTCCTCACCAAGTCATATAGCTATTTTCGGATTGACGTAATTGAAAAAGTGGTCCAAGATACATTTCTAATACACAACTCGTCAGACGCGTATGAAGCATGTATCGCACATTCCCAATCTACTTACTCAGATTCTCTTGAGATTGAGACATGTACGAGATTTTTGGAAACTAACCCACCATATATGCGGCAATGTCAATTTGAGGAATTAGGAATTGGTCCTACAAGGCCGCTACCATCGGTTCAACAGGCTCCAGGGTTGGAGCTTAAACAACTATCGTATCATTTTCGTTATGTTTATTTGGGAAAGTCTTCTACACTTTCGATGATTATTTCGAGCTCAGTCTGTGAGGTGGAAGAAGAGAGACTACTATAGATACTCCGAGAAAATAAAACAACAATTGGATGGTCTATCGTGGATATCAAAGGGATTAGCTCTTCACTGTACGTGCATAAGTTTCTCATGGAGGAGGATTTTAAACCATGTATAGATGGTCAGAGAAGGCTAAACCCGAACATGAAGGATGTGGTTAGGGCTGAAGTATTGAAACTCCCAGACGCCGTCATCATTTATCAGTACATGGTTCGGTTCGGTCCAAGTTGTGCCTAAAAAGGGTAGTATTATGGTGGTACATAATGAAAAGAACGAATTAATTCTCACCAGGACTATTATAGGATGGAGAGTTTGCATTGATTATCGCAAACTCAACGCTGCTACTCTAAAAGCTCACTTTTCCTTCCATTTATCGATCAAATGTTGGAAATACTGACAGGGCACTCACACTATTTTTCCTTGACGAATACTCTGAATATAATTAGATCCCAGTAGCACCTAATGATCAGAAGAAGACCATTTTTACTTGCCCCTATGGTATATTTACTTACCGTAGGATGCCATTTTGCTTGTGCAATGCTCCTCCTACATTTCAGGGTTGCATGATGGAGATTTTCTTTGACATGGTGGAGAAATTCATAGACATTTTCATAGATGACTTTTCGATGTTTAGATCGTCGTTTGATGAATGTTTGGAGCATCTAAGTTTGGTATTACAGCGATGCAAGGAGAGCAACTTGGTATTAAACTAAGAAAAATGCCACTTCATGGTACAATAGGGCATTGTATTGGGACATCGCATTTTAGCTAATAGGATAGAGGTGGATAAAGCAAAAATTCAAATTATTTGAGAAATTACCGCTGCCTATATCAATTAAGGGTGATCGCAGTTTTCTTAGACATGTTGAGTTTTATCGACACTTCATTAAGGATTTATCGAAGATCATGAAGCCTCTGTGTAACCTACTAGCTAAGGATATCATATTTAACTTCTCTAAAGAGTGTCTTATGACTTTTAACACGTTAAAAGAGAAGCTGCCTTCAGCACCAATGATCATTGCACCGGATTGGAGTTTGCCATTTGAGTAAACGTGTGATGCTAGTGATTATGCGGTGGGGGATAGTATTGGGATAGCGGAAGAATAAGATATTTCATGTGATATACTACGCAAACAAAACATTGATTGAAGCGCAGCTAAACTATGCCATTAAGGAGAAGGAACTGTTAGCGGTGGTCTATGTCTTTTACAAATTTTGGTCATATCTTGTAGGATCAAAGGTCATAGTCTACACTGATCATACTGTCTTAAAGTACGTGTTGACAAAAAAGAACGCCAAATCGAGACTTATCCGTTGGGAATTACTCTTACGAGAGTTTGATCTAGAGATAAGGGATACAAAGGGCAACGAAAATATGGAGCAGACCATTTATCTCGACTTGAGCCAGAGCAGAATGATTTCATCGACATTAATGAGATTTTCCCAAACGAGCATATTTTTAGCAAGGATGGAGTGCATTGGTATGCTGACATCGTAAATTACTTGGCCAAGTCTATCACACCACCAGATTATTCAAGTCATCAGGGGAAAAAGTTCTTCGCTGACTTGAAATATTATTTTTGGGAAGAACCCATTCTGTATAGGCGATGAGCTGATCAGATTATTCGACGATGTGTGCTAGATGAAGAAGTCCCTAAAATATTGGAGCAATGTTACTTATCTGCATACGCGAGTTAGTTTGGGGCATCCAAAATAGTAGCAATAATTCTACAATTTGAGTTCCATTAGCCTTCAATATTCCGAGATGCTTTTGAATTTTTGAAGAGGTGGGATAGGTGTCAACGCATTGGTAATATCTTGAAAAGGAATGAGATGCCTCTAAACAACATCCTTGAGGTAGGACTTTTTGATGTATGCAGAATTGATTTCATGGGGCCATTCCCACCATTATTTTCAAATCAATATATACTGGTTATTATTGATTACGTCTCCAAGTGGGTAAAATCAATAGCATTCCTAACCCACGATGCTGAGGTGGTGATTGATTTTTTAAAGAAATATATTTTCACCCGTCATGCTCCTCGGGCTATAATCAGTGATGAGGGCAAGCACTTTTGTAATCGTCAATTTGAGTAATTGTTGGTTAAATATGGTGTCCGGCATGATGTAGCAACTCCATATCATCCTCAGACCAGCAGCCAAGTTGAAATATCTAACATGAAGTTGAAGAGGATACTTGAGGTAACATTGAGCTCTTCTAGGAAAGATTGGTCTAAGAAGCTGGACGATGCACTATGGGCTTATAGGACAGTATTCAAAACACCATAGGCATGTCTCCATACCGATTGGTTTTTGGGAAAACATGTAATTTGTTGGTTGAGTTGGAGGACTGGTCATACTGGTCAGTCAAGAATTTAAACTTTGATTTGAAGGTAGTTGGTGAAAAGAGATTGCTGCAATTGAATGAAATGGATGAATTCTGACTGGAGGCTTATGAGAATGCAAAACTTTATAAGGAACGCACCAAAAAGTGGCATGACATGAATATTCAGAGACGGAAGTTTGTGGTTAGGGAACAAGTTCTGTTATACAACTCGAGACTTAAGCTTTTCCTTGGGATGTTGAGGTCAAAATAGTCCAGGCCGTACACAATCAATAAGGTGTTTCCATATGGAGTAGTTGAAATCACTCACGATAGTAAGAGAACGTTTAATGTGAATAGACAGATATTGAAACCTTATTGGAGTCGTGATTTTCCAAAAGAAATTCCACCGTCTATCTTAGCACACCGAAGTGAATCAACCGAAGTATAGTTGAGCTATGAACTATAAACTAGCGCTGGTTAGGAGGCAACCCAACATATTCTTCCCTTTTATTTATTTAGCTTTATGCATTAGATTAGGAATTTTTCATGTTCTATAAATTTTTTAGTTATATTAGGTGATTAATCGTCTCTAGAGGTCACTAAGAGTCTATGCATAGTCCAAATTAGTTTGGGGGTGTCGGAATGATATTTAGTTGATTCAGTGAGAAAGTCATGCATTTCGAGGTAAAACGATCAAAATTTGAGCTTTCCAGGATCAACATGTGTTTTCAAGTTTAAAAATGTTTTTTTAAACTAAATTCATGGCATCCACGCACCACATATGGTTTAAAATGTTTTTGAAAAAATTTTAGGGGCATTGGAAAATCGGGTTGCATTTTGGATTGAAAATTGACCAAAATCGAGTTTTCAAATAGTTGAGTATGTTTTCAAAAAAACTTCACATTGCACTTGCTCATTACATTCATTTGAACTTGTTTCGCACGAAAAATCGAGGCCTCGGGGGTCTCGATAGGTCAAAAGTAAAATAAAATTTTTACAACAAGCAACACCACTTTCATGGTAGTCTATGAAACCGCATAGTACTACTAGCATGCGGATGCATGCAACAAATCAGGGTCAAATTCGGTCTAACTAGTTGTTCTATGCAACTGCATGGATTTGTTCTATGCGGTCTCATAGAACAAAAATTGTGCCCCCCATTTTTTTTAAAACATACGTACATCACACACACCACTCCTCACTTCTCGCACACAGTCACTCCAACACTCACGCACACGACCTACAAACACAAGTCCCTCATAACTTCTCCTCTTGTCTCCACTATTCTTCATCTAGATTTTAAGGTATGTCATCAAATTCTTTTTGCCCTCATTTTTTGATCGGTTCCTTGCTATTGAGTTGTATTGAAAAGAATTTTGGCGTGGGGTATGACCATGGAATTGAGAAATCTTTGGACCAAAACAATGCTTTTAAAGTGTTCGATAAATGTCCTATGAGAACAATTGTTGTGCATTAGGTCTACCTTAGCATTTTACCTTGTAAATATATATTTTAGGTTATTTTTGTGTTGATGATTCTTTGCAAAATGTAATGAAATAACTAGGACCAAAAATGACCACACTTGAGCATGACATGGCTAGGCACACAACACTTCACGTCCCTCACTTCGTCCATCCGTTTCCTCATCAAAATGACGTTCGTTTGACCTCAAATTTGAATGCGTAAGACTACACTACCCCTGGAGGTTGCTCGGGAAATTTTCAATTTTTCTCGACGGTGCCCGGAGGTAAAGCTTGGTCAAACATGTTTTTAAATGCAAAAAATTCATTTTTTTGCTCCGCTATTGGGTTAGTGAACTACATTTTGATAGGTTTTATATAAACCCATCCTTCATTATATATTTTGTCGAGCATGGTATCGTTACATTGTTTTATATTTTGTTTGGTCAATTACGTGACATCTTCGATTACGCAAGTAGCATGAATGCTTTGACATAAGTTTCGGGATTTGGAGCTCATCTAACTATATTATCTTCAACTAATATAGCATTAATTTATGCATCACATATGACTTACATGTTTCAATTTTCTTTGTGTTCCAGAATGCCTCCTAAACGGTGCTCTAAAGGAAAGGAAAAATTAGCATCCATTTCGGGCACTACACGAACTCGAGGACCTGAAGGGGGCTTACGACAATTTTTAAATCAAGAGGCCATCACTCATTACTCTGATATCATTAGCCATTGGGCCCTGCTTCTAGAGAGACCGGTTACACTGGAGAATTTTCTCGAATTCGAGATAGTTACCTTGGTCCACAACTGTGGTTGGGAAAAAGTCATAGAACTACCACATCATGTGTACGAATGACTTGTTCGCGAGTTCTATGCAGATCTCAACATGAACATTGACACTCATGGGTCCAAGTATCTATATCAGACATGAGTGTGAGATAAATGGATCATGTTTACACCCGAGGTCATACATGACTACTTTCAGTTGACTTGGGATAACATTATTCATATTCCTAGTGATTTTCATTGGAGCACGGTCGGGAGAGTTCTACTTGGATGTAAGGATGCTTAACCATTACAAACTTTTACGTGGCATCAGATTGAGCTTACACTGTCAATAGCTATTCTTTGGTTGTTTATTTGCCACAACATCAAGCCCACCTCACATAGGACTATAGTTACCGATCCAACAACCTTCATTTATGATCAGATTCACTCTCAGAATGTCCTAAGAGATCGTCACCATTCTCTGATTTTTTTCGAGTCTAATTAGCAGAATTTACAAGAGAGTCGGCATTACTATCCCATCTGGGAAGTTTCCCGAGAAACCTAGCCTTTTCATTAAACAGTCTACCTTTGAGGCTCAGGATCGAGCTAGGGCAAAACATAGAGAGAAGCAAGTGAGGGCGCACTTGAGGCAGTAGCAGGTTGTACATGATCTGGAGGCTGAGGACGTCGAGATGCCTGAGGCGCCACCACTACTGGCACCTCTGGATGTTGATACATAGTTGTTGAGATAGATGTTCGCTACCATGACCGGTTCTAGCAGAGATATCGAGAGTCTTTAGCAAGCTATGGGCACCATGTGAATGGATCTCCAGATGGTGATGAATGACATGCTTAGCACCAGGAACTTTGCTTCTATCGCCAGTCAGGAGTTTTTAGCTACGAGACAAGAGGTTGAGATCCTAAATGGCCAGCTGAATCACTATGTGGGCAGAGTTAATGGGATTCAACTGAGAGCTAATGAGACTTGGGACTGCCTAGGTAACATCGAGTCTGAGGTTCGAGATCAATCTCTTCACATTCAGGGCATGCAGGTCAAGCTTACACATCAATCCGAATTAATGAGACAGATCCTCACACGACTCCGACCACCATCGACTGATGGCGCATCCAGTTTTGACATCTATCACCGCCTCTATACTGATTACGGGAGTATTCTGAGTCCCTTTATCTTTATCTTATTGTAATTTGTCATGCTTGTTATGCACTCTTTCATGTTGCCTGGTGCTATTCATCATAACATTGAGGACAATGTTTGACATAAGTTTGGGGATGGCATTCATCATATTTTACTGTAGATTTGAGTGGTTGTATGATTGTATGGACATAAAAAAAAATCAGTTTTCATTAGTTACTTTCGGTTTCTATTTGTTTGTTTTCTAGCACTAAATTAGAGTTTTGTGAGCTTGTGTGGGTTTGATAGCTTTGTCGGCTATGATATTAAATATTGGAATATGTATGAATTGTGAATAATGAAAATAGTGCACTATTAGATTAAATAAAACTTGTTAGTGTAAAACTTGACATTTTCTATGCACACTACTCATGCTTGACATATTGAGTTGGTGATTTGGTTCATTATTTAGAAAATAGTTGAACATAGTATACAAACCTGAATAACCTCATTATATCCAAGAGATAAATAAATAGAGGAGAATCTAAACTTGTTTAAATGAGAACTTGTTATAGTAAGACCTAACTAACCTAAGAGAGGGTAAGAAATAGAATTGAAAACATTCAACCAGGGATATACCCCTAGGAAAAATAAAAAATGAGTGAAAAGCATAAGTTCAGAGGGTGTGTATCTTTCGAGCGAAGTAAGGAAATAATTGACTACTATGGGTCAAATTTTGAGCTAATCATGATCTTAATATATTGTCATAAGTTTTCACACACACACGTTAAGTATGCAGGTAACATGTGGAAATTGATTTGATTTTGCACCATTGTATTGTTCATTTTGTTTATTACTAAGTTCCAATCCTGAAATACGACAGGTTGTCAAATCATGCTTCATAAAGAGTTAAGTTACGAATTTTTTGAGGACAACAATAGTTCAGATTTGGGGGAATTGATAAGTGCATTTTACATACTTATTCCATGCCACGAACAAGGAAATTTGTCAATAAATATGTTGAAAATAGCTTAATTCTACAAAATTATGTTTTGTAGGACAATGTGATGAATGTAGTGAAGATTATGAGAAAAAAAGTGAAAAAGGATTAAAATGAAAGAAAAAAAGTTCAGGGACCGAGACGCAAATAATTAAAAAATGACATGGAAGAGGAATTGAATATATGGAGATGACTAGGTCTAATTTAGCGAGGGAATGAAGTATTGTTTAAAGAGGAAACAGGAAAAGAGTTCGAGATTGGTAAAACGAAGTTCAAGGACCAGATTACCACGTTTTGGAAGATGATTAAGCTATGCGGTCACATAGGTGGTTTTAGCAAATTCTAGGGCCACTTTCAATATAACTATGCGGTCGCATAGTTTTTCTTTTACACGAATTTCTAGTTTCCTTGTTCGGTTGAAAGACTTATGGAAACAATATCATGGTCACACATTTAAACCCTAAAGTCATCCAGAACGAAAAGGAGGATATTCATAAAGGTTTTGGTGGAAGAAAAGAGGAAAAACAAGAAGAGAAACATTATGACACGAAGATTAATATCAAGAATCAAATTGGCGATGTCGTTCTTCATTTATTTTTTTAATTTTCTTCATTCTACCATGCTAGGCTAGTTTTATTCTGTACTATGGTTAGATGAACTATGTAATATGATTCATAATTTTCAATTTTACAATTATTGGCATTAAAAACACGTTTGGATATTTGAATGATTTATATGAAATCATTTTCTCAATAATTATTATATATGTAATTGTGTAAGCTTGGTAGCGTATTTCATGCATTCGAAAAAAGGGAAATAGGTTCGACGTAGTATAAATCATCATAGGGTCCGATAGAAGATAGAAATAATTTATGAATATGGATTCTTCAACATTTAAATCATGTGTCAAGGTGTAGAACTAGGTTTTAAGAAGATTATTACATAGGGATTCATGATCCTAGTACATTCATCGTATATTTAAAAAAACTCACTTTGCATTTGACATCAAACATATTTAGTTTAGTTAAAGCATTCATAATCGCATCCGCATCATTAATTTAGTTATAAATTGATCAAAACAAATATTCTCATCTTTTTATAGTTTCGATTAAGGTTACGGTAATTGGAATTGAATTAATTAATCTTCGTGGGACGATACTCGGACTCAAAAAGTCCACTTTATTACGTGTTAACGAATCGTACACTTGCGGTGATTTTAATTCGAAATATATTTTTGTGAAAACTAATAATGATAAATATGCATAATTATTATCTAGATCCTTGCACAAGAAAATTCAAACCGGAAGTTGGAAAGATAATTCATTTATATGCATTTACTGATAAAAAACGATTAACAATCTCAAACTCTAATTTTAAATGATCCAACTGGAATTGATGTTTTAGGAGGACAATTTGTATATATTGTATTTCATAAGTTTGTGGCATGTTTGAAGTGTTATTATATTCGATTCTAACACAAAAATCTCTAAAATGGAGAAATAGTAAAGAATGTCCCATTAAAGAAGCATATATTCTTGGCGAGTATTTAGACATAATAAATTGTAAAACCTTAGAAGAGGTACATGTATTTAAAATAATGAAAATTGAGAAATCTAAATAAATTATGTCATTATGAAAAAATAAATGAAATCAAATTATCGATAACAATTATGTACATCATGTATTGGTTAATATTAAGAATAACGAGGATATTGATATAAATTCGTTGAAATTTATTGATCGAGAATATGATTGGCCAAATAAGATGATGCAATCTTAGCAAAATTAAACTTACTAGATAAATTTGAAGTTCTTGGACTTGCAATGCAAACATCTAAAGGTGAATACTCATATGGTTGAAAAAAAAGTAGGCATGCTTGTGAAACTTTAAAATATCTCGTTTTGTATTTTTTTTTTCTCCAACTTTCCCCTCTCCAAACAATAAAAATGGCACGTGAGATCTTGTCCAATAGTAAAATTTAACAAAATATAGTTTCTACGAGTAAAATAAAAATTAGACGATACTATTAAAAAGTACAAGACATGTTTAATTGTTAAGGAATTTCATCAATCATATGCCATCGACTATCATGACTAGAGGCGGAGCAAAGAAATTATTCTAGTACGAATGATATTTAATAAAGGTAAAAAATAATAATTATAATAATAATGTAATAACACAACATTAATGTTGCCATGCTCATATCACTTGAGACCCATATGTTTGCTAGTGCCACAAACAGAAATATTATGATCTCAAAGGATTAGTTTCATGAGAAACCACTACAACATCAATGTCAATTATCTAACTTACCAAACAACTCTACTATTTTAATATAACTTAAATAAAAACATAAAGATTCACAATGACTCTGAATTACAAATACTAAATTTTACTAGATCAGTTGCCATCAAACTATGCTATTTTTTTAAATATAACTTAAAGAAAAATAGAATTTTGTTTTCCGTACAATTGTTGCTCAGTATTGAGAAAATTAAAATGAATGAAACTGAAACTTAAAATGATAGAACCTGCTGTAATGGCAGGGAAGAAGATGAATTTTACATTCATTCAACTTTGAGAAAATACAATGCATACTAGTCTGTTATAGAGAAATATAGCTAACAGACTAACATGAAGAAGGATCTAGAATAAAATGCATGTGCTGGTGAGGTGGAGAAGATGAATTCTCTGCTGGAAATAAGTTGAACTGGAAGAATCTAGACTAATATGGATTGTTTATTTTAACACACCCCCTCAAGATGGACTATGGAGATCAACAATAGTCCATCTTGAAGATTAAAGTATGATGATACAGAACGTCAAGCTGAACGAGCTGCCGTTGAGACTGGCGATCTTGCTGAATTTGCAGCCGAGGTCTTTTACGATTTACAAAAGGAAATGATGATAACATCTTGTAGAAGTCATAAACTGGTGGCTCTGGATCTTGCCTGAAAAGGTATTCAGATCCAAGTTTCTTTAAGAAAGCTTCAGCACAAGCTGGTGAAGAGAAAATTCCAGAACAAAGCTGGATCTTAAACCAAAGTTATCTTCAGATTTTGGCATGTATTAGTAACCATGAATTATCATCCATAAAGGAGAAGAACATAGACAATGGAATCAGAATAAATTCCATGAAAAACACTCAACAATGGCGGAATTGCTCATTGAAGAGGATGAATTGATCTGGTTTTGCAGATCACCAGTGGGAACGTTTGTCGAACACCTTGAAGGAAATTTGAGAAATTGATTTGATTGAATCTGATTAAGAAAACTTCTGCCATGGAGATGCAAGGAAGCTTTATCAAAGAAGAAGAGAGCTAGAATAGAAGCCATATGCTCTGATACCATATTGAGAAAATTAAAATGAATGAAACTGAAACTTAAAATGATAGAACCTGCTGTAATGGCAGGGAAGAAGATGAATTTTACATTCATTCAACTTGGAGAAAATACAATGCATACTAGTCTATTTATAGAGAAATATAGCTAACAAACTAACATGAAGAAGGATCTAGAATAAAATGCATGTGCTGGTGTGGTGGAGAAGAGGAATTCTCTGTTGGAAATAAGCTGAACTGGAAGAATCTAGACTAATCTGGATTGTATATTTTAACACTCAATAACTTAAAAGTGAAATTTGCAGTTATCAGCTAAGCCAATTGCTTCAGGCTTAGAGGAAAATGTTGGATACTTAGGTGGATTGTATTAGATAAAAACCCTAAACCCTATAATAATAGTTTGCACAATTCAAAATTTTAAGAAATAATCAAGTAAAAATATGCACGTTCTCTTCAGTATTCGTGTTGGAGTCACCAGATGGAGGTTTCGCCAGCTATTGAGATGATTTGGGAATGAGTTATTTTTCTTTTTCACGTTCTCTTGTCTTCAAGTTCGTTTGATTTTGGCTTTTTGGATAAATTTGGGAGGTTAATCATTATAGAGTTACTAATTGGGTTAGTTTTGGTTTGGACCGTTTAGTTGGCCCATTTTAAGACTGGGGTACTTACAAAAATACCCTTAAAATTATGGGCGTTTTGAAAAATCATATGAAAAGTTTTTAGGAAATAAAAAATATTGTGTAAAATAAAAAAGTGACACAATGTCACTTTGTTTAATAAAAATTGTCACTTTTTTACTTTTTTAAAAAAAGTGACACACTCAAAAAAAGTGACAAATACCAAAATAGTACCATTCATTTGTGCAGCACCAATAATCATGTTCCTAAAATAATCACTACATTCAAGTCAATCCACATGCTGATTATGTAAAAAAAATGACAATGAAAAAGTGATCTACTGTCACTTTTAAAGTCAAGTGTCACTTTTTTATTAAAAAATGACGTACAATGTCACTTTTATAAAAAATTGATATTTGTCACTAAAAAGTGGTAGAAATCAAGAAAGTTACTGAAAAAAGTTATAAACACACAAAAAAAAAAAAGTGATCCCCACCAAATTGACATTGTGTTTGTCACTAAAAAAAGTGACATGTGTCACTTTTTTATTAAAATGTGATATACAACTTTTATTAAAAATGATGTTTGTCATTCAAAAATGTTATATAAATTTTAAGAAAGTAACAGGAAAAAGTGACATACATTAAAGAAAAAAAATGAGAAAAATTCAAAAATAGTAACAAACATTAAAAAAGTGGCAAAGATTAAAAAAAAATGACAAACATTGACAAAGATTAAAAAAGTGACAAACATATAATATGATATATCCCAATCCCAATGCAATCAACCAACCCAATACAAAACAACGTAAATAAATCCCTGCCCCCCCCCCCCCCCCCCCCCCCCCTCCAGCACAAACCCAATTCTTCACTTCCCCTATTCTTTTTCCTCACCCAAGTCAAGTTTCACACTAACAATTCTTTCATTTTCCATGTCGTAGATGCAAACACAATTGCATTCAACATCATTTCTTTTCTATTGTTCCTCATAAGCTTCAAGCACACCAACAAGAACAATTGTGAAAACTTCAATGGGTGGATGAATCGGCTTGTTCTCCGTGTGGGTGAAACCGTTGCTTACAACGGTTGATTAGCCATAATCATATGGTTTACCTAAATGGGGACATAAACAGCTGCATGCATGTCACCATTTTATCATTCTGTATGTTCTGAGTCCACAAAACAAATCTTAGTCAATTAAGGAACAATTCTACTCCGTCGTTTGGTACTAGTAGTAAGGCTGTAATTGCTCGTGGAATACATTCGAATCTAGCGAGAATATAAAGCATCAAAGCATAATGATAATTTGGAGCAACACTTTCATTGCATTCAACTCAAGAAAGCAATAAATATCCTCTTCCTTATGCAGTGAGCTTAAAAATACCTAAAACATCATATCATAATTCAGAAAATGAGAAATTCATTCATGCAAGGACATGAGGAAATCTCTATGAAAACAATGTAACACTTGAGCATCTAAATTCATCAATCTTAGATAGGTGAATCTTACAAGGTCTTTCAAGAGAGTTGCAGAATCAACTGGGCAGCTTTCTAGTTATCAGATACGTGAAAAATATATTCTACTTTTCATCTGAGATGAGAACCAAATACAATGGCCATAGGCAAGAAAATGAAGTCCTATCATTGTTTTTTAGGCACAAATATCAATAAATAAAGAGTGCAGAAATTTCCTTGTCTCTTGTAAAAATCAAAAGGAAGACCTTAAGTTCATATAACTGACGAACCAAATTATAACAAGTTAAAGCCACATAAAATTTGGGTAAAAGTTCAACGCAAAAATTTGAATAAGCTTGAAAGTCGAGACGATACAGGGACATGCCCAGACACTGAAAAGCTTCGGAGCTGAACATTCCAAAATACGGGTGTTCAACTCTAGTATTCTGCATATAGAAGGCATTTCCTCTCCAATTGAAGCACAAGAAATTCAATTTAAGGTATCACCCAAAATCATTTTACTTCCCGGAATCTTGTTCCCCCAAAATAGGTGGATTTGAGATCTCATAACAGCAGCTTGTTCTGCCGCTTCCTCAATTGAATTTTCCCCTTGATCGCTTATTGCTGAGGAATCACCTTCAACATCACTACCCTGCTTCTCTTTAACAGCTCATCCTTCTTACTCATATTAGGATCCTCAAGTTCATTTTCTCTCTGCTCTTCCAGCTTTTCCCACATTTCAGTAGCTGCTTTCATTTTAATCTCTGCACTGTCAAAAAGTTCAATAGTCTCAGCAGGATCCCATTTCGACAGATCTTCTTTCTTGGCCAATACAAAGGACCAATGAAGTTTTGCCATTTCAAACTGTTGCTGCCCCAGTGCTAACAAATCTTCATAAAAATCTGGTTTGATCAAGAGTGCCTCTTCGTATTTCTCTCTAGCAAGAGAATATGTTTCTCGTACCCAGTCATGTGTAGTTTGAAGCTGCATAGCCATCAATTCCTTTGAAGCTTATTCATCACTGGGGATCCGTTTGAATCGGCTTGTTCTTCGTGTGGGTGAAATCGTTGCTTCATCGCGTCGTGAATCATGGGTATTGGGGAGGTTTAGAATTTCTCTTAGTTGGTTTTGGAGCTTTTTGGGATTTTAGGGTGTAACCATTACTGTTGTTAAGAGGTTTTATTATGTTTAAATGTATAAATCTAATTTGCTATTTTTTTAAAGTAGTGGACCTAATTAGATTAATGCACTTTAACATAAATTTAAACTTCTAATCACCGTAATTTATACTTCCCAAAACTAACCTCATTCAATTACATACACACACAGACATAGAGAGTCGGCTTCCCTCACGATTTTTTCAAAATTTTAATCAACATCATCCCGTTTTTCTCCAAATTTCGGTGGGCTTTAAAGATTTATTATATTCCAACATCATTCATCCATGAATTCACACTTCTATCCATAAAAATTTCAAGAAATCAAAGGTAAATTGGCTCAACTTTATGGGTTTCAAAATTTTTCTTTTTGTCTTAAATTCTTGCTCATGATTGGAATTTTTTGAGTTTTGTTGAGAGTATAGGCGTAGTTAATGTTGGTTTTGTGGATTGGTTGTGGAATATTTGGATTTAGCATAGAATCATGAGAAAAATTTACTCCTTTCAATTACTGTACATATCAAGTGTTTGACTAATTGCTCCAAATGCATTTTTGTGTGAATTATGCCATGATTTTTGTATGTTACATAGAATGATTTTTGTACGTTACATAGAATATACGCACATAAACACTCATATGTCCACTTTTAAACTGAACTTGTAGATTTGCCCTGATTTTATCAAAGGGAAGGGTTCAAGCAGTGATGGGTTCACCATGAACTAACCTGTAGCCAACAAATAATGGGTGCATGGTGGATCCAGATCTCGGGATATCAAAACTTGTCCTATCTGTTCTCTGAGTCATGGATGGCATAAAGGATTGATCTGCACCACCAATGTGGCTACTTGTAGAACTAGTGATGCTTTGTAGGATTTTTTTGGTTATGAATTATATTTGCGTTCTGATTCTTTACAACTTGTTTTCTATTTTCTGCACAATTAATGTTATGGATCTAAAGGGGGAAATATTTATTTTCCGTTTTCTACCTCTTGTTTTTTTATTGCTAACTAGCTACTGTTTTTTTAATTTTTGTCACTTTTTTTGAGTTTCGGTCACTTTTTATAGTGTTTGTCATTATTTTCTATTACTTTTTTTTTTACTAACAAAATCATTTTTTTATAAAAGTGAGATTGTGTCACACTGCTACTTACTTAATTTTATGCATTATCATTTAGGGATGTCAAAGTTGCTCGTCAATTTTATAAAAGTGACATTGTGTCATTTTTTAAAATTTTTTTTTCGTTTTTTGTCACCAAGTTTTTGTTACTTTTTAAGAAGATAAAAAAAAATATGAAATAATATGTTATATTTTCCTAACATAATCAACATGTGAATTGGCCTGAACATGTTGATTATTTTAAGAACATGATTACGGTGCTGAACAAATAGATGATGTTATTTTGGTATTTGTCACTTTTTTAAGCTTCCATCACTTTTTGAGAGTGTGTGTCACTTTTTTTAGTTTTGCCAATTTTTTGAATTTGTGTCACTTTTTTAAAAAAATAAAAAAGTGACATTGTGTCACTTTTTCATTTTACCCGGTACTTTTTACTTCCTAAAACCATTTCATATGATTTTTTAAAACATCCCTAATTTTAAGGATATTTTTGTAAGTACCCAATTGTTTTCATGACTTTAAGATTGGGCCCGACCAGCCCAGTTCAAGCATTATGTAAAATTAAGTGCACAGACCAAAGTTGATAATTGCACCAGACTCTATTGGGCTCCACCCTTGATCATGACACAATCCAGCAGTTAAACTAAGTGGTAATTATATAAAACTAGGTTTTTAAAAAATGATTTTTAAAATTTAGGTTTAAAGTTTAATTATTCAAAAATCAAATAATAGTTTTATATTTTAATTAATATAATAATATTATAAAACATAATATTAATAACCCTGATTTTATCAATTTCTTACATTCTTCCTTCTTCATCTCTCTCCCTTATCTCTCTCTGCCTACTGTGCAGTGGCATCTACCTCCCTCATCTCTCTCTGTCTGTTGTGAACAGCGGCAGCATCGCGACGCTGCCATGTACGAAGCTGCCGGTCTTCGATTTAGTGATGTGGGGTGGAGGTCTTCGATGATGTGTGTGCAATGGAGGTCTTAGATGCGGTGTAGGTGGGCTGAGGTTTCCAACTTGTTGGTGCAGGCAACGATCTACTGCGAACGGGACGCTGCTACCATTCACAGCATGTGGTGGATTTGCTCTATGTGTGGTTGGGGGAATCCGTGTGGTGGATCTGTGTGTGTGATTTAGAGATGGCAAACGAGCCAAGCTAGCTCGGCTCGTTTTGACGAGCCACGAGCTGCTCGAGCTCGTCTTTTTGACAAGCCCGAGCACTAGCCAAGCAGGGGGCTTGCTAGGTGAGCCGAGCCTACTCGGCTCGTGGCGGTGATCCACGAGTTGACTCGTGGGCTTGCCCAAATCTTTTTTTCCAAAAAAGCTTATTTTAAATAAAAAAAACGATCTGAGCCAAGCGCCCAAAATGTGCTCTAACGAGCCACGAGCCAAGCTCGTGTGCGCAAGGGCCGAGCCGGCTCGGTCGGCTCGGCCCATTGCCACCTCTAGTGTGATTGGGGGTCCGTGTGGTGGAACTGTGGTGGTGTTCGTTTTTTTGTTATTGTTGTGGTGATAGTTGTGGTGGTGTTGTGGTTTGTCACCAACTATTTGGTCGATCTGTCTGTGTGCAATGGTATTTGACCATATGTGGTTTTTGGTGGGTTGATAATGTGGTGGCAGTTGACGGTGGTGCAGGTGGATGATTGACGGATCTGGTGATTTTGATTTTGTGACTAAAAATATAATCTCTGACCTTAAAATGCGGTAATCTGTGACTAAAAATATAATCAGTGACCAACCATTTTGTTATCTGATACCTAAAAATTATATAATCTGTGACCGTGAAAAAATTCGTGACCAACTAATTTGGAAATCTATGACTGTGTGTCCTATAAATTTTGAAATATGTGACCAACGAATTAATTTGTCGGTGTGCAATGGTATTTGACCATATGTGGTGTTTGGTGGGTTGACATGGTGGTGGAAGTTGACAGTGGTGCAGGTGGAGTATCGACGAATTTGGTGATTTTGATTTTATGACTAAAAATATAATCTGTGACATTAAAATGTGGTAATCTGTGACTAAAAATAGAATTCGTGACCAACCATTTTGTTATCTGTGACCTAAAAATTATATAATTTGTGATCGTAAAAAAATCTGTGACGAACTAATTTGGAAATTTGTAACTGTGTGACCTATAAATTTTGAAGGGTAATTAGCGTAAAACGTCCCTACCTATGACATGTTTTGTGGAAAACGTCCTTACGTTTGATTTTTTGGTGCAGAACTCCCTACCTTTACATTTTCTTGAGCAAAATGTCATTTTCACCCATTTTTAACATAAAATGACCATTATACCTTCCTATATAAAAGAAAAGAAAAATAAAGAATAAATTGCAATCTGCTTCTAAACTTTTAAAAAAATGTAAATGAGTCCAAAATTTTAAGAAAATTCCAAATCATCCAAACCCTCATCAAATCATCCACTCTCAAATCATTCAAATCCTTCTTTCTCAAATCCCGGCAAAGATCGACTTCCCAAACCACCAGATTTTGGTATCCTAGGAAAGCCCCTAACATCAGCTTCATTTACCATCAAACAACAAGAAATTTCATCCACAAAATACCAGAAATCGAGCAAAAAAATGCCATAAAAAATGCAAACTGCCGGAAATTGAAATTCCAGTCAACGACATGGTGGAACCCACCCTTGGTTGACTACACATCCCTAGACGAACCTAATCATGCCAAAAATTCACTACAAAATACTCCACAGCAGCTCAATTTTGCATAAACTTCCATTCCAGTTGCGACAGCAGCGAACTCACCTAAGAATGATGCGATTTCCGGTGCCGGTGCTCACACTTATGGTCGCGGACACCTACGACACCTTCTCCACATCCAGACGAACTGTACATGGTTGCAATTCATCCATATCATCTCTCAAGCACGCTCAATTTCTATTTGAAAACTCTCATATCGCGAAGCTCGCGACTTTGCCAGCGAAGAAATCGATTTTCGACGCCGTCCGATGCACTAATGGAGGGGGACCACCTCGAATAGGTTCGCCCTCACCTAGCGCTCATATTCCCGTAATGGGTCTTCACCAATTGCATCAAAATCAGGTTCAATTGCTGCCTGCCATTAGAGGTCTATGCGAAAAATTAGGGTTCTTGGTGAGGGATGATTTGAGATTTTCTTATTATTAGTTTTAATAGAGAAGGGTTTGGATGATTTGAGAGTGGATAATTTGGTGAGGGTTTGGATAATTTGGGATTTTCTTAAAATTTTGGACTCATTTACATTTTTTAAAAAGTTTAGAAGCAGATTGTGATTTATTATTTATTTTTCTTTTCTTTTTATTTATTTATATAGGAGGGTATAATTGTCATTTTATGTTAAAAATGGATGAAAATGACGTTTTGCGCAAGGAAATGCAAAGGTAGGGACGTTCTGCACAAAAAAATCAAACGTAAAGACGTTTTCCACAAAACCCGTCATAGGTAAGAACGTTTTGCGCCAATTACCCAATTTTGAAATATGTGACCAATGAGTTAATTGTGACCTACAAAATTTTTAAACTATGAAAGTAAAATAATATGTGTGTATAAAAATTATTATTTGTGACTGAAAAATAATGTGAGTATCTAAATTGTGAATCTGTGACCATATTGTATAAATTGTCGAAATCGGAGCAATCATCGAAATAAAGCTACGGCGGAACGGTTGGGGTGGTGGGGATGGGGGTGGGGGTGGGGGTGAGTTAATTATAATAAATTAGAATTAAATATTTAATAAATTTATTTAATAATTAATTAATAAAAATATTTTTAATTAATAAATAAATATCCGAGTTTTGCATTTTGAAACTTGACACCTGAAAATTGAATTGTGTCAAACTTAACACTTGACTTTTAAATTTTTCCCTTAAACTAATATATGTACAATATAGTTTAGTGGAAATTACCCCCCACTAGAATTTTAAACTTTCAATTTCAAAATTTAGATTAACAAGTTTTTATTTAAAAAATCTGATCATAATTAAAATATTAATAATTTAATTTTTAAACATATAAAATTTAAACAGATAAAACCATTCCAACTCCCACCAAAACCTAAATTTCTATCCCTCGTACCATTCTCTCCTCCTTCTCTCTCTCTCTCACAGCATCCGCTATTCTATACGCATCAATTTAACCGGAACTCCTTACAACGTGGCCGATTCGAACAAGTTCATGGTCGGCTACGATGATTCATCGGTGTTCAGGAGAGCAAGTGATCGAAGTTTCAGAAACGACACCTGTCCTTTTGTTCTGAAAGAAACTTCTCACTGATGGACTTTGTACAAGAATTGGTTGTTGCCGAACTTCTATAGTGAAAGGCCTACAGTTTATTTCTTATTCACTTGGATCCTTTTATAACGAATATCTCGTCATTTAATCCATGTGGTTACGCTTCTCTTGGAGATCATGATGTATTTAAATTTCATAAGTATGATTTTTCTGATGAAAGTTTTCGGAATAGAACAATTGAAAATGTTCCAATAGTGGTTGATTAGGCCATTGGGAATCAGAGTTGAAATGATACCAAAAAATCTATTGATTATGCTTGTCTTCAAAATAGTGATTGTGTTGAGATCGTCGCTGCAACGACGCTAGCCGTGGTTTTGGGGGTGGTTTCTTCTTCCTCCTTGCTTAGTCGACATATTTGGTATTTTAAGATGATTTTTATTTGTTATTGTTAGTATGGTGGTGTTGTCTGTAGATGTAGCGGTGGTGGTGTCTGTGGGTGTAGTAGATTGTTGTGGAAGTGGTGTGGTTGTTTTGAGGGGCTATGGTGATGTGGCGAGGTGGTGGTGGTTCTGGAGGCAATGCTCATGGCAGTGGTGGCGGGGGATAGGAATAGTTTTTGTGACCAAATGTTTTGGATATTGTGCCTAATAAATTATTAATTTGTGACTATTAAATAATACGTGACTTAGAAGAATGTGTGATTATGACTAAATTTGTCATTGTGACTTAGAATTTGGTTAATTGTGATCAATTAATTTGACAATTTATGATTATGAAATAAGTTATGACTTATAAAATTTGTGATTTGTTATCGATAAATGAATAGTGACCTATAAATTTTTTGATTTGCAATGATGTGGTGGTCACAAGCGTTGGTGGTGGTCACAAATGATTTGGTTGATTGCGACCAATAAATTAGTTGGTGTGTGACCAATGAATAATGTGATAAATGAAACAAATAAATTGTGACCAATACATACTTTGTGATCTAAAAAATTATTAATTTGTGACCAATAATTTGATAAATTGTGACCATAAAATAAGTGTGACTTATAAAATTTGTGATTTGTGACCAATAAATAATGTGATTATTAATTTGATAGATTTGTGACCGATGAATAAATTGTGACGTATAAATTTTTAATTTGTGAGCGATGAATAAATTGTAACATATAAGTTTTTTGAATTGTGACTATAAAATAATTTGTTATATAAAAATTGTGATTTGTGGACAATTATATGGAATTTGTGACCAAATTATATGAAATTGTGTCCTTAATACATTTAATTAATAAAATAATTGTTTAATTAATTAATTTATAAATAAAATTAAAAAAATATCTGAAATTTTAAATTTTAAACATAATCTCTTAAATTTGAAATTGGTAAAACTAAACCTCTTAAATATGAAATATTTCCCATTACTTATGTCTAACCTTATCGAAAGGGAAAATTACACAAAAGTTAAATAGTTTAATTTTTCATTTCAATAATCATGTCGGAAGAATTTTATTTTAAAAATTAGGTATCATCCCATCCCACGTCATTCTACACCTACTACCATCTCCCTTTTCATTCCTACGAACGCCGCCAACCACCACCACCACCACCACCACCACCACCAATCACCACTTCCCACCACCTATCACCAATAGAATCACCTCCCAAACACAACATCACCTCTGATTGATCCTACTATACCTTGGGCCAAAAATCTACAAAAAAAAAAAAAGCTTTCGGAGTCGCGAACAATCACGACCAAAAACCTTGAATCTGATCGTCGTCGACGAGATCCACTGTCGCAGACCTACACCAATGGTGTTGCCATCCCATTCTACCTTCATCAATTGGACCAAACTGCACTTTTTGCTTTTGTGATTTATCTGTGATTTTCAATAGGTGGTTTATCGGCCAGATGGTGGATTTGAGGTATGTTAAAGGTGATGGTGGTTTGACTATGGAAGTGGTGGTGAATTTGTGATGTATAGAAGGTAAAGGTGTTGGTGATAGTTGTGACAAAGATTTGACTGTGGATGTGGTGGTGGGTCGAAGGTAGAGGTGTAAGTGGTGGATTTGATGTAAGTGTTATGTCCTAAATCCAATCAACTTTGGACATAAGCACTTTTAATATATATATGACAAGATCTATTATTTAATTGAATTAATATTCTAATTAATTAAATAATAGAATCCGTAGATCCAAGTCTTGGTGATTTATTAATCACAAGGAGTTGTGATTGTGAGATACAAATTATATATGACTGAATCTTAAATCGTCTGTGGTCATATGTAATAACGAGATACAGATATCGTTATTACAGATAGATCATCACGTGTGGTGTTTCTTACTTGTGAAGTAAGTAGCTGGTCTCACAAGTTAAAGTGTGGTGACATTTGAATGAACACGTGGATGTTTTGTTATAGAACAAAATATTGGAGACCCGCTGGGAGATTCCACATGGATAACTATCTGAGTATCGTGGTTAATCTCTAACGTTCGATAGTGAAATTGGTCCTTTGACATGAGGTCATCGTAGTACCTTATATGATGACAGTAATACTTTGGTGATGTTGGATGTTACTCTGCCAAGGGTCACTAATACAACATCGTTCAGGTATGTCAAGAATCATATGAAGGTTGTGAATGATCAATAGAGGATTCGTCACTCTTAGATAGTAAGAGATTATGATCTATATTTTGATCCAATTAAGTTGATAATGAAATCCTTGATCAAGGTGAACTCATAAGTCGAAAAGAGTTTTCGACTTACATTGACTTAACAGTAGGATAAAAGATATGATCGATAATTGAGATTGACAATATCCATATCTCGTAATTGATTGGATCATATTGATGAAGGGATTATAGTTTCACGGTAAACGAACAAGTTTGGTTTTGTCACACCATGTGACATTTCTCGTCACATGTATTGCCCTGACACATTGCTAGATATTAATCTGGGACGACGGATGTGAATTGATGATAAATTAAAATGGGTATTTTAATTTATCAATTTTGATTAGATCAAAATAATAATTCACGTCGTTAGGTATCGTGATCGGGAAGCTAATGAGTCACACACAAAAGAGAATCAGAAGAATGAGATTTATCAATTAATTAATTAACAAGTGTTGGATAATTAATTAATTGAGTTACTTATTAATAGGTCCGAATTAATTAATTGAATTAATTAATTCATGGACCAGATTTAATTAATTTGATTAATTAAATGTTGGACTGAGTTAAGTTAAAAGATGGGCCAAGCCCGTTTGAACTTGTATTAATAGGCTGTTAGGGTTCGAAAAATTGTATAGAATTAATTTCATTATTCTTGCTAGCACGAGAAAAGAAAATCATAACCGTCATTCTTGTTTTCTGTGTGGATCACCATGGAGGTTGGACAATTGGACAGCTTGAATTGAAGACTGTGATCATTGAAGTTCGTGAATCAGCAAATAAGTTTGCAGAATTCATCAAATGTATGATTTCTATCATAGTTTATATCTAAATACAAAACAGATCCTTGTTTGAAAATCGAAAATTGTTTATTTCCGCTGCGCATGATTAAGTAGATTCCCTACATTTGAGGTAATCATGGGGGGTTGTCAATTTGAGGTGATGGTGGCGGTCAGTGGGGTGGAGATCGGGTAAAGAGTGATTGTGATCGATTAATTGGGTAATTTATGACTAAAAAATAATATGTATCCTAATAAAAGGTGTGCGGTACTTCATATGGCTTGTTACATATATGAGTTAAGAGTCTACAAAATCTTAAAATCTTAACTCTAATACCCCATACTTGTCAAGACCTCAAATCTCTAGACTATTTTCTTATTAGCCAATGACATAAATAATGTATAATATCTTGAATTTCAAAATTTAGTTAATAAAGCATGTATAAAAATGCAACCATATTAATTTAGAAAACACTACGAAATCATTTATTTTAAAGGTTCTTGAACTCCCAAGATATTTACATTCCAAATAAGTGACACTATTAATTTGGCACAACGCTTTAAATTTTTTTCGATAGTCTACGTGTGCCAACTAAGAATAATAAAATATAACACAAAACCGATATTAGAAAATAACTTTATTTGAAGTGTCTTTCTTTTTTTTTGGTAAAACATACTTAATAAAAATTATTATTTATAAACATGTGATGTTGAATTGTGACCTAAATTTCGTTGAAAATTGGAATTTTGGTTGAAGAAGGTTTTGAATAAGTCAAAATATGTATTTGGGAATTGTGGCAGAGCACTCAATCTCGACACCTAGGTGTCAATTGGGTATGAAAATTGGATTTGGAAAAGAGATTCAGCTCCTTAGCTCCAAAAGGAGTATTGTCCCACAGCTCCCAGTCTGCAAGGTTAGGCGCTCGAGCGCCTCTCATCCCTCACTGCGTGCGACCTTTGCTGCTCGAGTGCCAGTGTTATCCAACTCAAGCCTATTTCACAATTTGACGAATTTTATGATACTTTTTCCAATTATAAAACTATGATTAGGGTTTGACATATACTCTATATATAATTAACTCTTTATTGTGATTTAGAACAAGTTAGAAAAACAAAATTTTTTATTTTTTCATCTTATATTAAATTTTCCTCCCCAGTCTGTGGTGTTTTTCCACATAAATCTTGGGGTCCTTTATCGTTATTTTCATCTTGTCATATTACTTTCACTTATTGAATCTAACACCTCAAAGTAAATTGGTATTGTCTTGATTTATAACAAGTTATATCAAAGCGAGATTCAATCAATTCAATTTGAGGTTTGATTTTTTGTGATGGCAACCATAAAGCACAAGATTTTCGTTACGGCAGGTACAAAGATGCAAGTAGCGTTAGCTCAAATGAATTTGGATGATACTTTGTTAGGATTTGACAAGATGCCCCTAAATTGGACGTTGGAGGAGAAATAACATTAAGGATCAAAAGGCTCTATCACATATATATTTTCATATTTCAAATAATATTCTTTAGGACATTTTAAAGGAGAATGCCATCCTCCTCCCCTTCCTTATTCTTCTCACTACTGTGTGTAATGTGCCGTGCATTGTGTATTATGCAGGGGCGGACACAGGGGGGTCCTGGGGGCACGTGCCCCCCAACTTTTTTTTTTTTTTTTTATAAATCCTGTTTGGTATTGATTGAAATCTAAATTTTAATTTAAATTAAAGTTAACAATTAATTTTAATAATATATTTCATGTAATCCATTATTGTTTTAACTTTTATCAAAATTTACCAAAAAATTGATTTTAATTTCCACCAAACAGGAGTAAAATCACAATAAATTTGAATTTCGATAATAAGCTAATTTTAAAATTTCTCCGACGATTGTGTATGCTAACCGAATCTACAAATTGAATTGCTTATGTCATCTCAAAGCTTATTTCGAGAACTACATTATGGGCATATCCAATAATCCAAATAAATATCGAAAATATTAGGAAACTTTTACTATTTTTGCAATACAAACTTCTCAATGTAATTTTTATCATTTTATTAGGAGACTTTATATGGAATATGGCATCAAAAAATTTCGAAATTTTACATCCGAAAATGTCATATTCCATGTAAATTTTTGGATGCAAAATTACACAGGTATGATTTTTTTTAGACGTAAATTTTTGAGCGTAAAATTTCTCCCAACTTTTTTTCAAGTTCGATTGTGCCCCCCTTAACTTTTATGTTCTGTGTCCGCCCCTGACATTATGTATATGTATGGCTGTGTATATTTCCCAACCAAGGGTTTCCTTTCTTTCTTTCTATATGGGCAAGAAAAAAATATGTGATTCATATCACGGAAATGACAATGGCTTTCTTTCCTTTTCCCAACTCCCTATATTTTTTCAAAAAATAAATTGAGGCAGAGATTGCTCTTTAGAAGGAATAAAAATGCAGGGGTTGACACATTAGTGTCGACACTTACACAACAGAGTTTTCTTTCTTCCTTTGATTTCTAATTTCTGTAGAATGGGAATAAGCCATGTAAAGTTTTGTATGAAAATATGCCTGAATGATTTCTTAGTCCATATATCAAAGAGAGAGAGAGAGAGAGACGGTGGACTTGACATTAGAATCCATTTCATTTATGCAGGCAAAACCAATCCAATTTGTTTTCTTAATAACTAGTTAATATCTTATAAAATTTAAAACTTTCATATTGGTGCTATATACAATTCAAAATAGTGGGTACAACATATAATGCATATATATACACACAACGTAATATATGGACATAAAATTTGTTTGAATTGATGTATAGTTTGCTTATGAGTCCCACATAGATATTATACTTTGTCCAAATATATATATGGACACGTCACATATAAATGTAAAAATATATGTTTTTCTTTTTCATTTTGCCAAACTCGTTTGTGGGTCGATTTTAGACTATAAATCTCGAACATTAGGAAGGGTTCTCGATATCACTTTGAAGTACTCATGACGTATTTCACAATGGGTTTTTCAATTTGTAAAATCGTTAAACAGTTAAATCGTAACTACGGACCAATGATGGTCATTTATGTAATTAACCATATACTCATCTGCTTATTTTCGACTTTTGGTTTTCAAACGTCACGAGTAGTTCTTGGTACCATTTCGAAGTACTCGCAATGTACTTCAAAATGCACCTTTCAAACTAAAGAATCGATAGACAGTTATTAGAATTATTCAAGGATGACTACACAAATATGAATAAAAAAATCGTATTTCGTTGATACTAAATTGTCAAATAAAATAAAATTCAATTTAACATCAATTGGATCCCAAATTTTTGGAATGTTGCAATGTCCCTACTTAATAGTCAACAAATCAACAAATTATCTGGATTGGTCCAGTGTGCGACCGCCCCCAAGCAATGGGACGACTGAGGGGCGACAAACATGCCCTGTTTGGCCTCCTCAAATCAATGGGGAAGGTCACTCAAGCATTGGAATGTCCGCCATTGAAAGTTTTTGATTTATGAGAATTAGCTCCCAATTTCATGTTTCTGTACATCTTTAGTCCCTAACTACAAATTTCGTACACTTTGACCCTGTTTCTTTAAATCAATCCAAATTCGGTTCGACCACTTCCAATTGCTTTTGCTTCCATCGCGCTCCAAGTTTAATTTCCTTCAAATTTGTCTCCTAAAAGTTCCGAGAGTGGTCAAGTTAATACCCAAACTGTCCAAATGTTGAATTTAGTCCCTGAAATTCATTCAGTTGACACTTTCAAAGCTTCTAATCAACCTCAAGTCCTTGGTTACTCTTCAATTCCTTTACGCTCCAAACTCCTTCCTTTTTGGATCAATCCACCTCTAAGACGGGGTCCTTTACCTACGAACACAATACATAAAAAAAAATGAGTGGAACTCCATTCAATTAAACAATAATGCACAATTTAAGAGTCAAGATAAGCATGCAAAATACTCATATTAATAATGAGCATATACACAGAGATGGCCAAAGGAACCACCTAAACAAGGGGCATGAACGAAATTCCTAAAGAAGGGACAGATGTAAAGGCTCGTGTAATTGGAGCAGATGTAAAAATAGCCAACCTTTCTATAGATGAGGTAAAAGTGGCAAGTTGGAGGCCTATGATGCATAAATGTTGAAACTTTTTTGGTTTAAACAATATTTAAAATGTCGAAAACATGCACTCAACAATTCTGATGAGTTACATGCTCGTGGGAAATTATGTGCTGACAATTGTGAAGAAAACATCATCATTGTGGGAGATAGTCTTCCCCTATTGAACGAAAATGTACTTGCAAAGTATTATCATGAACTCGCTAAGTTCGATGAAAGTGACATGCCTATGGGAGATTTTATGTACTGTGATAGATCTCAATAGTAGGGGTATAATCAACTTAAAGGAGCTTATAGGAATTACTTGCCATTGCATGTGGATTTCGAGTGTAGATCGGTCATTCAATCCGAAGAGATGTCAACTATTGATGAAGGGCTCAAGAAGAATGATAAATTAATCACAAAGGAACCAAACAAAGATGTAGCAATCAATAAGGATGAAAGTAACTTACATTCTTCCGACTTCATTTCTTGTCCAAAAATTGAGTTTGTGGTTAAACCCAATGATGTGGTGGAAGTCTACATAATTGGATTTGAATCACATGAAATAGGCAAGTTACCTTATATTGGAAGAGACAATGTTGAGTTTTAGAGAACAAACAAAAAGTGGACAAAAGTTAAAGGAAGAAAACTATGCAAGGCATCGAAAGCCTTCTTTACATGTCTATGATTCAAATTGTCAAAGTCAAGTTAAAGGCTTTAAAGAAGTGTTTATTGGGAGGCAACCCAATTTTCTTACTCTTAATCCTTTTTATTTTCTAATTTTCTTATGCTGAACATTTTCTTTATCAACTTTTTGATTAGCTATCATTTTTTGTAGGTAATTTTTGGAAGTCCTATTTACCCATGGTTTCTAACAAGCTTGGGGGTAAATTGTTGTACAAAAAGATCACATGCCTAAGTTCATCACAAACATCATTTAACAAACATTCATTTGGGCCCCTTCTTCTCTTTTATCTTGTTCTTTTACATGTTGAGGACAATATGTAATTCTAGTTTGGGGGTGATTTATTTTATCTTGATTGTGGTTGACATGTTAGATACCCTTGCCATCTTAGGATGATTTAATATTTAAAATTGTTGTTGCTTCATGCGCCATGATCAAATATGCTATTTGTGCCTGATTTTTTGTTTTTTGTTTTTTTTTAAATATTTGCTTGTCCCTATGAAAACCCAAGTTACATTGAGCCCAATAGTCATATCCAAATGTAGTCTAGATGTGGAAATTATTGAATGATGGAGAGATTTTTGAATTGATAAAACTAGGTTATGAGTTGTGCATAAATGTAACAATCCTACATTCTCTTCTCTTTCACTTATCCATGTTGCGAGATGAGTTTGGGAGTACTCGAGCCAATGAAAAATATTATCTAGAAATGTGTTGATTCCATGTATGTAATCATAGTTTTGTGGAGTGTCTTTTGATAACAAATATAAGCTAGGTAATAACCATATACTAGCTAGGGATCTAAGTCCCATGTATTTTTGTTGTGATTAAAAGAAGGACATTACATTTGTTGAATCTTATACCTCGCTCCATAGCCCTTTTTACACGAATTATTAAGATTGTAGATGTATCTCAAAATCCGGTACCATTTGGTCTAAAAACCACGGAATTATCAACCTAAAGCTAGCTATAAGGTTCAAGAAGAAATCTTAAGAGTGTGAGACCAATCATGAGTTTTAATTGGGAAATTAAGTGGAAATTGTACAACTACATTTGATGTTTGGGTTTAGATAACTAGTGGTTTTAATTACCTAGTATAAGTTTAAATGTCGAAGCTCTCATCTAGTGGAGAATCATCACATGTATAGATTGTTCATATTTTTGGTTAGATCCAACCGAATTAAGCGAGAAAAGAAGAGTGACTTGAGGGTAACGTTTAGATTTACACATCGAGGAACAAAATAAACCTCGGTTTGGGGGGATGAGAATCTCACAAGCAGGGAAGGAAATATATGACCATAAAGGGTCGAGTTGGCCAATTTGTTTTGTTTTTCTTGACACTTTCTTTTTTCGAGTCTAGGTGATGATTGAGAGTGACTAAGTGTGCACACACAGATCGAACATTGGATTACCTCAAATAATTTTTTGGTAGCAAGATTTGGAAGCATATTTGTGAATTGATTACACAATTTTATACTCACTGATATTTGGCAAGCTATCTAATGTGTTGATCTTTATATCATTTTGCGTGATTGTAATAGTTGATAATCTTGACCAGGACGAGGAATAGCTTAAATTTAGGGGTGTTTGATAAATGGGTTTTTCACACTTATTATAGGTTTAAATAAACTTAATATTGATGAAAGTAGCGGATTTCGACTCACAATTATGTTGTTCCTGCTTTTATAGCTCAAAAATCGCCAATTGAAAGAGAACAAACAAAAAGGAAGATAAAAGGACCAAAAGCGTACGAAAATGCGAATTTAGTGATCAAAGTGCACAAGTACCAAAAGTTGAGGGGTCTTTGATGCAATTTATAAAGGGAATGATTGAAATAAAAACCAAATTATGAAGACCAAAATGTAAGTTCAAAGTTGAGGGACCAGACGTGCAATTTGTTAAAGGACTGAAATATAATGGGAGAAAAGATAGGCTGCTTAGATGCACGTGCATTAGCCAAGTCGCGACTAAGACAAAAAAGGGACTCATGGCGTGCGCCCTTTGATTCGACTGGGGACCATTTTGCGCAATTTAGAATTTTGAAGTCCTTTTTGCAATATTTTGGGCACAATTTTAAGGTTTCAAATATGCAAAAATTGGGCATTCTTCATTCATTCTTTTCCTTCTTCATTTTATTTTCATCTTAGGGGAGAAAGGGGGAAGAACTAGGGCAAGAAGAAGACGTTCATCAAAAGAAGTGAACAAATCTTGGGGAAATCAAGATTTATTCATAATGTTGCTTTAAGCATTCAACCAAAAAAGAGTTTTATCTTTCATCTTGTAAATTACTCCATTATTTTCTCCAATCTGTGATATGTATGAATGTTCTTGATACTTGGATGATTGATTTAGCTTAACCTAGTTTTATTGATTTCAACACTTGCTCTTTGATTTTAAAATACTTATTTTCATGTATTTTTACTATTGTTTTTGAAACTATTCATTTATTTGGCTAATAGATGTTTGTGCTAAACGATGTGTGTATCATTCTTGTAGAGGATATAGTCATATCCTCTACAAGGAGTAAAATTGTGCATTTTAGACCAAGGAGTAAATACCCTATATTCTTGTAGAGGATATAGTCATATCCCTAACACTAATTGGTCCATTGAGCTATTTTCACAAAGAATTAATGATATTATTTGAGTTTTATTCGACGTGGAGATATAATACGTAAAACAAATCAATTATGATTAATTTCATTTGAGAGAGGTAATTAGCTTAAATCAGAAATCGGATCTAACATACAAAATGAGTAATTTTTTAATTTGTTTGTGGAGAAATTAATTAAACGGCAGTTTAGAGAGATCAGGAATCCCAACTACATTATCTTCCAAAATTTCCCCAATTTTATGATTTGTTATTTTTGTAGAGTTTTTACTTATTTTTATTATTTTCAAGATCGAACTTTGTTGTGTGTAATTTGTTAGAATTAAATTGACTAGAGTAGTATAGTTAAAAGTAAACATTCTCGAGTGATTGACAACTTGGATTCACAAAAACATTTTATTATTTGAACACGACCCATGCACTTGCGATTTTATTAATTCTAGGGAACAGTAGCTATGGAGGTTTACATACTTGTAAAAAGTAAGGAGACAAAGGACCAAATCAAGCACTTGGCGGAAACTTTTGTCATTTTGAGACAATACAAGATGAGGCTAAACCCTTTGACGTGCGCCGTTAGTGTTACTTCTGGAAATTTCTAGGAATACATGGGCAACATAAGAGATATTGAGGCCAATCTTGAAAAGATCAATGGTTTTATAGAGATGTAATCACCTTCAAAGATAAAAGACGTGCAAAGCCTCACTGAGCGAGTAGCTGCCTTCAAACGCTTTTTATTCAAGTCTATAGTATGTACTTACCATTCTTCAAAGTCCTTAAAGAGGCAAAAAATTTACAATGACAGAAGAGTGCAACTGTGCAAGGTCACCATTTCAGAAGGATTATCTCGATGGATGCCCCTTCTCTTATACCCTAAAGTTAAGAAGTGGTATTATTGTACTTGGCCATTTTCGAAGAGCATGTTAGCTCTGTGCTTATAAGAGAAGAAATCAATCAAAAACTGCCTATGTATTATTCGAGAAAAGCCCTGGAATATACAGAGACATGCTATTTGAATATAAAAAAGCTAGTTGTCTCGTTGGTCATTGTCTCACGTAAGTTGAGGACATACTTCCAGCCCTATAACATTCATACGCTTACAAAATCTCCACTTAGGCAAGTATTGCAGAAGCAAAATCCTTCGGGAAGACTCTTGAAGTGACTCATAGAGTTGAGCCAATTTGACAAAACTTTCAAGTTAAGAACCTCTATAAAGGGGTAAGCCCTTGCTGGTTTGTAGCGAAATTGACCAATGTACTTGAAATAAAAGTGAACATGGAAGCCCTTGAGCCACCCAATTGTCTCATCTTCGTAGTCTCATCATCTGTAGAGGTGGGCTCGGGCACATGAGTTATTTTAGTCAACGTAAAAGGCCAAAAACTTAATTGTATGGTAAGGTCCAACTTTAAAACCTTGAACAACATTATCTAATATGGAGCTCTATTGATTAGTTGAAGGCTTGCGAGAGAAATGTAAGTGAAGAGGCTACCAGTTAGTAGTAACTCCAAGTTTGGTGGTAAGTCAAGTAAGTTGTAACTTAACTTCCAGAGAGAAAGTACGGTCATTTGCTGGACAAAAATGATGGACTTCCTACCTTACTTTGAAAAGTTTGAACTTATCTAGATTCCCCATATCAACAATGCCAACGAAAACGCTCTTATCCAAATTGTCATGGAAAAAAAATTGAGAACTATTTATGCCCATTAAATGCTTAGTAAGAAATTCAATTGAGGCCAAGTACGAAGTGATGTAGGTAAAGGGGGCTCTTGAGTGAATAAATTAAATCATTGAGTACCTTAAGTTTCAGACTCTTTCTGAGGATAAAAAAGGATCCTAAAAATTGAGGAAACGAGTAGCCCAGTTCATGTTCCAAGATGATGTACTCTACAAAATGAGTTTTCCATGTCTCTTATGATGCATAGAGGGTGAGCAAGTACATTATGTCCTAAGGGAGATCCACGAGATGATATGTTGGAACCACACTAGAGAATACATGTTAGCACAAAAGGTCCTGAAAAAGGATCTTATTAGCTAACAATGAAGAAAGATGTCACTCACCATGTGAGAAGGTGTGACCCAACGCTTTAACATGATCCATAGGAAGCCATTTCAAGAGGTTACATTGATTACCAGTCCTTAGCCCTTTACCGAATGTGGGATTGATTTTATGGGGCCTCTCCCAAGAGAAAGAGGAAATGTTTGCTATGACATTTTCATCATGGATATCACGAAATAGGTTGAGGTTGAGCTTTTTGTGAAAATCGTAACAATCAATTATTTGGAAGATATTGACTCCCAACTCTCTAGTATTCCAAAATGGTAGAAAATTTGACAACAAAAAGATCAAGAAGATATGTGAAAAGCTAGGAATTAAGAATTACTTCTTGACTCCATACCACCCTTAAGCTAATGGTCAGGTTACCCCATTAATAAAATCATTAAATATCACTTCAAATGCAAGCTTGATCCTTCCAAGCGTGTTTGGGTTGATGAGCTTACCCACGTATTCTGGGTCAAAAGAACCACAACATGGCTATTATAAGGGAGACTCATTTTCAATGGCTTACAATACAGAGGCTATGAGCCTAGTGGAAGTGGGTCTTCCGAGTTGTTATGCTGGCACTTGGAACGAGGGTCTCGAAATAAAAGAGCACATCAGTAAAACAAAGTGAAAAGATGTTAGCAACCACTATAGCATTAAATCTCACTCGCAAAGCCATAAATTATCGATATAGTCATGCCCACCTCATTATCCTTGGTGACTTATTTCTAGTATTACCTTGCCCAAAACCATGTATATTTCCAATCTTTAATTGAAGTGGGTAGATCAAAACGGATAGGGCATGGGCTTCCCAATAAGCTCTGTGAAGAGCTAAGAATCAAGAATTAGGTCTCAACTCCATACCATCCCTAAGCCAGTGGTCATGTTAGACCATTAATAAAATCATTAAATACACCTTCAAATGCAAGCTTGATGAGCTCACCCATGTATTCTGGGTCATAAGAACCACAACATGACTATTATTAAGGTAGACTCCCTTTCAATGGCTTACAATACAGAGGCTATGAGCCTAGTGGAAGTAGGTCTTCCGAGTTGATAAGCTGACACTTAGACAAAGGGTCTCGAAAATAAAAGAGCACATTAGTAAACAAAGTGAAAAGATGTTCCCAACCACTTTAGAATCAGATCTCACTCGCAGAGCTATAAATTATCGATACAATCAAGCCCACCTCATTATCCTTGGTAACTTATTTCTAGTATTACCTTACCCAAAAACATGTGTGTTTTCAAGTTTTAATTGATGTGGGTAGATCAAAACCAATAGGCCATGGGCTTCCCAAGGAGTAAAGGAATACCACCCTTCTTCTTAATATTAAGGCCTCGGATATTTGGCTTAAACCGTTGAAGTAACTTGAGTGAGTGTTAAGTCATACATCCTCGGTACCCTTTTGAAGAATGGATCAGTATGTCTACATAGATGGCCAAATACCCTTATCTAGGGAGGAGAGCCTCTCATGCCCTTTATGAATTCTATATTATCTAGAACCCAAAACATTGTATAGGTAGCCAATTCGTCTATGAACGTAATAAATTACTGTTGACCATTCCAAAAAGCTGAAGAAAATGGTCTACAGATATCCGTATGAATTAGTTCCAAGACATCCGAAGTCATATGACACTTAATCTCCTTATGTTTGATTGTTTTCCCTTAATGCAATTAACATAAACACTAAAGTCTTAAAAGTTAAGGGAATCAAGAATTCCTTCTAACACAAAATTTTTCATTCTCTTTTGAGAGAAGTGACCTAATCGCTTGTGCCATAACAAAGTAGAATTCTCATTGATTAATTTATATTTAATACCACATGGATTCACGTACATGATTTCTTTATAAGAGACAACCGTATTAAATAGATATAGGTTATCGTTACCGGATAAAGAACGGGTGCCCATAATTTTTGAGGTAAGAAAGAAATCAACCTGACTATTTCAAATTGAATAAGAGTAACCAAATTTGTCCAATATAGAAATAGAAATCAAATTTCGTCCAAAAGATGGTACCCGTAAATGTCTCTTTCAAATCCAAATAATAATCAGTCTTTAATGATAACCTAAAGTCCATATAACCTCAACTTTAACTGATTTGTTATCGCCCCACATAGATGAATCTTTCAGCATCAATTGGTTTTGGCAGCTCAGACAACCCCGAATAGACACACTTATTTGAGTAGTTGTACTTAAATATATTCACCAAGTGTGTCTAGGTATTGACATTAAATTTACCTCAAAACAAACCAAATTGAGAAGTGTACTTTTCTTTACATGCCAAACGTGGTATTTAGTACACCCCCTTTATATATTCCAGATTTTCACAAAAGTTACAGCTAAATTTATCATTTTTAGGCTTTCGCTATTTATTTTATACCTAACCGGATGCAGATTTGTTATTCTTTATTACTTATCCTTAGAAGTGCCAAGCGAGTAATGTTAGTTTTATCTTGCTTTAGCCTTTCTTCTTCTTACATACACAATATGGAAAAGAGCTCATTAAGAGTCCACTTTTCCCTTTTGACAGCTGTAACTGCCCTTAATTAACCGAATTATGCAGAAAGCGAGATCAATACCAACTGTAAGAGCAAGTCACCACACAGCTCGAGCTTTAGTCCCTTAAGTTAAAAGGTATATGAGACATCTCCATGATGTACTCCATTATATTCCTCTTGCCTTTATATTTTATAGAAATCAAGTTTTGCAAAAGCGTGCTTGTTTAAACCTTATCATTTTTCGCAACAAGTTTCTCAATTTCGACAAGAAAATCATTGACATTAGTTATTTCTTTAGATACTGCGCCTCCAAAGGCTTCCAGAATGCTGCGTTTAATGATCATTAGACTTATCCGATTTGAGCGATCCCACTTCTCAAAGTTCCCATTTTCCATTAGATAAACTTTCTTCCGTAAGAGGAGTGTGTTGCTCAATCCGGAGCGCAAGATCTAGATCCTTGCAGGCAAGAACAATTAATATACTCTCTTTCCAATCCTTGAAGTGTGCTCTATTTAGTGCGGGAATAGAGTTGATGTTGACAGATATTGCACAAGTGGATGGATTAACTGAATAGGGAACTTATTTCCAATTAACATGTTCACATTGGAATCCGTATTAAACAATTAATTAATTCAAATAAAGGAAAGTCCCATCTCAAGATATGGGCACATCATTAATATCAAGTCTTTGGACAACAATATTAATTGTAAGTGGTACTCTTAGTGTAGTGATCAAATATTGACAATAATTCCTGTCAAATAATAAACCCACCTTTAGATTGATTTATTATTCACATGGAAACCTTATAATTGTCACACATTTATCACCACAAGTGTGCATGCAATTCGACCAAATATTAACCTTCTTTTGGGACGGCTAATACCCGCATGAACGAGCATACACACAAATTCCTTCTAATATTCTAAATTAATTAATTTCCACAAGAGATGTTGCTTTGATAACATATTGCTTCAATCAATTCACTTTTGAATATTATATGCTCAAATGAGTCATTTATACCAAAGTTTGAAAAGCAGAAACTTAATTTTATTTATCTTGAAACTTTAAGGGTCTAAGGGTTAATAATTCAAAACTTTATGGGTCAAAATTAATTAATTCAAAACTTTAGAGATCAATAATTAATTATTGAAAACTTTAGGGACCCAAAAATTAATTATGCAAAACTTTAGGGGTCAATAATTAATTATTGAAAAGTTTAGAAGTCAAAAATCAATTATGCGGAACTTTAGGGGTCAATGTAAACCAATTATGAACATTTAGGGGGCTCAATTATAAAATTCAAAACTTAAATGACCCAAATTAATTAATCTCAGAACTTTATGGGCTGAATTATTAAACTCAAAAACTTTAAAAGGCCCAATAGGATGAATATTAACTTTAGTGGGGCTTAATAACCAAAACTTTAAAACTTCAGGGGTTGAGTTATTAAAACTCATAACATTAAGGTCCAACTAGAATAAACTTAAAACCTTAGGGGCTAAAACTAAAAATTTAACCCCAAATAGAGTGCCCATGTTCACACGTTCATGAGTAACTTTTTATGCATGTATAATACCTTCTCTTTTATATTTATTTATTTTAGTACTTGGGTTTGCATCTCAAAATTTATTTATTGTGATTTTCACATTAAAATCTAGCTCAAAAGACTTTTTCAGTTATTGGCTTTTGATAATTTTTTATCAAGTTTCAATCTTATTGAGTGGATAATTTTTTTTTTTTTTTGGGCTCTTATTTGCTGATGAGTTCTTAAATGCAATTCAATCATTAAATACTTAGTAGCCATGGAAAGTTACTCCATTTGGGCTTGTGTGGTACATTTAATGCTAGTTAAGTTCCCTCACTTGGTAAGTCCTTATTTTAATGCTTCTGAATTTGTTGTAACTGAGAAAACAGAGTTGTATGGTATGTGTTTGGGGAATTTGTTATTTTCAATAATATCAACATTGTTAGTTTATGTTAACAGTTAACATCATTGATCTGAATGAAGATGATTACTTTGCCTTGTAGAGTAGATAAAGATCAATGATTGAATTTTATGAAAAGATAATTCTTAGTATACTTTCATTAAGATTCTATGGATTATGTCTCTCTAGTACTTGTAGCTTCTCTTCTTCCCCCTTTTCCCTATTTTCCCACCACTATTACTTATTTTTTCCCTCAAAATTCATTTTTTATATATGCTAACACTTTTTACTAAAATTTCCATTAATTTCTTCAGCCAGAAATCTCTCATTCATGTCAGTTAAGCTGCACCATCAGAATCTCATCTCCGACAAGTCAATTCTGTTCTCGCTTTCTATGCACTCTAGTGTGGATATGCATAATTTGAGATCATTTTTAGTTTCCTTTTTCTAGGTTTTTGATTTGATAATTTGTTATTCTGGCAGTTAGTTTAGTTTAGTTCATAAGCATAATTTATGTGAAAAATTTACTAGTTTGTTGATTGGTCTAAGTTTTCAAAAATGTTATTCAATCTTTTATGGTTTAGTAGAAATGGAAAACCTGGCTTCTTCTTGTGGCATGGCCTTTGTTCTCTTATATAATTGTGGTTTAATATTTCTAGTTCTATTTTCCATTTGTCAAGTTTGGTGAACAATCCTAAGTAGTTCAACCTTGAAATTACGAGTATTATACTTTATTTTTATTTGTTTTGGTTTTTGAGGTAATCAAGTTTGTAAATGATATCTTGGTCTATATTTATTTGGTTGACACTAATATGAATTTTTTTATCTGTTTTGATATCATTTATATTTTAATAATTGTATATGTAAGCATTCTTTTCATAAAGCCACGAGTTATTTTTAATGAAGTTACGTTTTCAAATAAATGTGTACCATAGTAACAATTTTATTGCGACGAAAGAAATTGAAAATCAAATGTTTGAAATAGAATCTCCAATATACATTAATAAAAATAAAATAATTTAGGTGACAATTGTACATCATTGTAGAAACAAACGTTTTTGTTTCGAAATAAATTTGATCACGAGCACAACTTGACACATAAATAAATATTTTTTGTTGCAAAATAATTTGCGTAATAATTTTATCTGTTGTAGAATAAAATATACGACATATATAAATAATCATGAAATAAATTAGGCAACAGCTAAACACCGTTGCACAAATGATGATGCATTAAACTCTCTATTGCAAAATAAATTTAATTACAAAAACCACTTGTTACATAATAAATTATACTATAAATGTTGAATATATTAAAATATATTATGCGACATATCAAAAACATTGTAAAACATATTTCGTGACAAACATTACTTGTTATTAGAGATATATTACTACAAGCATGTATTGTTGCAAAATAAAATAGGTAGCAAAAATTACACCTTTAAAAGAATATTTGCAACAAACATTTTTCTCGTAAAAACATTATTGGAATAATCGTTGCGACAAATTGTAATGTTGTTCTTCTATTTTTTTGTGACATATATGCATTGTTACGACGTTATGGCTGCAAATATTATGTTGCTATTTGTATTTTTGCGTCAAACAAATAGGTTGCAGTTTCGTTAATGCGATGAATGTCCAAAAGTTGTCGCAGAATACATTATATGACTCAATATTTGCAATAAACATATTTCTCGTATAAACTTTATTGGAATATTCAAAGCGACAAACTAACTTGTCGCCCTTTTATATATATATTGCAACGACATTATGGCTACATATATTGGGTTGCTATTCCGTATTTTTCGCGTCAATCAAATAATGTCGTGATTTTGTTAACGCGGTAAATGACCAAAAGTCGTCGTAGAATACATTTTGTGACTCATATAGCGCGACAATACCCGCAACAAACATATTGTTGCCGCTAAATTACTTTTGCAACAAAATCTCAATTTTTGCGAAAATATTTATTTATCGCAAAATCAGTTATTTTTTGTAGTGTATATTATTTATTGCATGAGCTAGATTCATACATCACCTTTCAGTCTCAATATTATCTCTAGATCAATCAATTGTTACGCAAACAATTAAAGTAGTAAACACACAATAAATAAATGACACATAATTAAATTGTATGAAGTTTTTGGAATTAAATAAATATTAAACCTAAGCTATATCTTTTATCCTAACTACCAATTATTTAACCAATCATAATCAGAAAACTAAAAATTAAAAAGATGAAAAACATAACCGGATTCAATACAGAGAATAATTAAAATAATCATGCGATTGTTGTTCCTTGGCATCCAATTCCCAACAATGGATCGTCAATTTCCTCTTCCAAGCTTGTATTATTTCCCAGCCAATTGTGTTATTCAACCATCAAATCCCAAATTGAGATACAAATCTTGAGTATTTAATGTATTTTGATGTGTAATTATGAGTCAAGATTGTACATCTAACCTCTACTTTCTTGGAATGAAAGATTCCTACTTATAAACCTAAATTAGGTCTAAATTTGAGTCCTTAGAGGATAGGGAACCATAACTTTAGTCCAATTACGATTATTCGGATTGCTGGAATTTATAATTTGACTTTACAATTTGATCCATGTTTCTTATTTATTGTACGAATTGAGTCCTCATATATTTCAATTTATGCCATTTAACTCGCAAACGTGACTCCTTGGTTTCACTTCCGAAATATGTCCAACTTTACTCCTTTTTTTTTTTTTTTTATCAATCATTGATCATTTTGATTCTTTCTCGTTCAATTCTGAGTTCTCTCTCAAATTAATAAAAATACACAAAAGTTAAGTACACGGTTCATAAAATTACTCTCAAAAGATAATTTTTTAATGGCCAAGATAATTGTAATATTTATACTTACTAATCGTCGTTTCAACTTTTAGGAACACGTAATGTCACGATTATCTTAAGGCATCCCCATACTTTCGACCTAGTACAACCTTTTAGCTTAACATCGGAAAATTGTAGACTTCCACATCAATCTCCATGCCTCTACCAATCTACCTTGATAATGGGACTTCCGTACAAAGGAATAAACATCACCTCTTCATTATTTACTTATGCTCTGAAGTCTAAAGCTTATATGGTTATTTATAGGGGGGGTATCAACGAGCCGAGCCGAGCCGAGTTAAGCCACGAGCCGAAACTCGAAGAGCAAAATGGTTTGAGCTTTTTTTTGCCCGAGCCAAGCAAAAGCTCAGCCAAAAAATTGAGGCTTGACTTGAGCTCCCGAGCCGGCTAGGTTTTTTTTTTTTTTTGCAACAAATCTAAATTTTTTAAAGAATTTAAAATTTGTGCAATTTATACATATTATAAATTAAATAAAAATCACAATCCTCCTCCTTTTATCCGGGCTTGAGACGGGTTACAATCATCGTAGGTGGAGTTAATATTGTACACGAATAAAATATTTTGTATACAATTTTTCTTAAAATTAAGAAAATTTAAAAATTACATATTTTTTTGAAACTAATCAATTTAAAAGCTTACAAATATCCTATCATTGGATCTCATGCAACTCTTTAGCTATTATACTGTCAACTTGTTCTTGAAAACGTAATTTCGCACATTCCCAGTTCTTCAAGCATATTAAAGCCTCCAATATATTTTCTTTTAGTCTTGATCATTTGTCTGATAAAACTTGACCACCTAAACTAAATGCAGTCTCCAATACTACTGTAGACACTAGAGGTATTAGTAGATCGCGAGCAATTTTTAATACAATTAGATATTGTCTTTCGTTACACCTCCACCATGATAAAAAATTAAATTCTTGTCATTCTTTTGGTTGTAACATACTATGAACGTCTACGCACATATACCTAGCTAACTCAAAGGTGATTATCATTGACATCTATTATTCTAGATATTGATGAACTACTACTAAATGAGGGAACACTAGTACTCATATCTAAATAATTCCATAGATCATCCGAATTTGTTGAAATATTTCTTGAAAATGAATTTTGGGATGTAGAACTACCATGGCCTTCTTTTTCAGCATAATAGTTATACATTTCATATAATATAGATTCTATATGACATGTGATAATTATACATTCATGAAATTTGAAATCATCTTTATAATAGTTTTTGTGACAATTTAATTAAGTCGAGAGTCTATCACCGAAACTAATAAAAATAAAGAGAATAACTCTTCTCAATATTTAAGAAATTTTTACTCCATAGAAGAAACTACATTAACAAAAATTGGCAAATTCCTATGTTTAGAAATGTTTGTGAAATGTAGAAAAGTATTGTAAAACAAGTGAAGATGTAAGGTGTTGAATAAGCCACGTATTCAACCATTCCTCTACGAAATCTTTCCTGTGAATATACGAAAGTGGAAATAATAGAACCAGAATCGTTAAACACTAGTTCGGTCTGTTTCGGCTCGGCTCGACTCGCTTGAGCTCAAACCGATGCCCCAAATGGGGATTGGCCTAAGCATCTCGGGTCGAGCCACAAGCCACCCGAGCTGGCGAGCCATTTTTATCTCTAGTTATTTATGGTTGGACTTGGAGGACTATTACATCATCTCAGTTTGGAAATACATCGACTCCTACATTAATAAATGTTGTTTTTCTTCAACACATAATAAGCTATCTAAGAGATTGGCATCCTTCAGAAAACAAATGCATGCAAGTATGTCAAAGTCCAACGCCTTACATACACGGCAACAAAAACAGCCTACGGCAAAGTTCAAAAAACATTGTCGTAGGCTTACGACAACGTTTGGACATGTGTTGCAAATTGAGGTGTTATCGTATAGTAGAGAGATACAACAACATTTTTTGAATGTTGCCAAAGACCTACGACAACATTTTTTAAACGTTGTCAAAGAACCCTTTCGCAACATTTTTTTTTTTTATTATTTTGCGCAAATGTCCTACAGTACTTATAAACTACAAATCAAAATATATAAGCACCGGCATATAATAACAAAAAAATGTGACGGGTGAAGAAAACCTTTAGACTGTAATGCAAACAACATTAGGTCATGTTGATCAGGGTTCCAAGACCATGCACCACCTTATAAGTAGATCTTCATTTAAATATACATGTGTTTCATGTTGGAGGCTAAGAAGAAGCACAAACGCACCCGTCGATCACATACATCATGCAGAGTTTTTGGCTTTGTTGCCACTGCCTGATGCTGCAGTTGTAGATCATTAAATAACTCGAGTGTTTCATCCACCCGTGGCAAGTCAATTCAGAAATAGGTGATTTATAAATGAGACAAGGACACATTCTGAATTTGGCCAAAAGAATAAATCCGAATGAAATAGCTTCTTAAGCTCAATCAAAGAAGAAGAAAATGCACTTAGTTTTATAAGTAATAATATAGTAATATCTAACATGATTATGTATACTGTCACAGGTCTGTATATGCTCTGTTAAGGTTTTCGTTCACATAATGCTGATACTTTTCTTTCGTCTACACGCAAAAAAAACATAAAAATAATAAATTGAAAAAATGGTTTGTGTCAAATATTATTTTCCCCAAAAAGAATATGTTAGAAGTGCAAAATCAAGCTAACCTCGTGATTATACTTGCTTTAAATTTTGGTCTTTTTTATACTTTTGAATAAATCATTTCTAATTTGTCCAAATTCAAACATTTATCTGTTGTTCTGGTTCTGTTATGGGAAAATGATAGGTCCAGTGTCATCGTTTTCAAGGTTGGTTGGCATTGCAGAGATTATTTTGTAGTGTTGTGAAAGTGATTACAGTGTTATGAAAGTAATTATAGATATTTAAAAGACGGTGCGGATGGAGGGCAAAGAGGACCCAATGACAAAGAAACACGTGGTGGAAGCACGAGCTATAAACATAAGTCACAATGTGAGGCACAAGAGTGTGGCAGTCAGTCCATTGAAGACTCCAAAGCTACATTGCTATTCTCCTTCGTAAGGTATATCTATTAATAGTTTTTGTGAATAAGGTTTCATATGACTACCTAGTTAATCTTTAGTAAGAATGAAGGTAGATATTAAATAATGGATCTTTGATTTTTTAGAAAGAATAAATGGTTGAAAATTTAGAAGGTTGATCCGTGCATCTCAACAAAACATTTTATTTGCTAGAGTTTGTTTTAATACAGTGTATTCTTGTTATCCGTAGTCAAAATTCTAATTCTTAAGGTTTATTTCTTTTGGTGCTTATTGCACTTTCCTTTCATTGCTACCAACAAAATCTAGTTATAAGTCTGCATCATATATCCTTTTTCTTAAATATTTTTTTTTTAATCTATGCCCCCATACAACATGGATGTGGGAATTGATCTTTTCGTTGATTTCTCCTTAAGTTAATACGAGATGAAGTTTGGGATGGAAAATCTGATAAAGAGATCTATAAGAAATTTGAGGATGAATATGGTGAGAGAGTGCTTTATGCACGGAAGTTTGATTTGTAGATAGCTAGTCTATGATTATCATGGTTAGTTAAAGAGATCCGTCTAACTCACTCCTTCGTTGCATTCGTATTTTGGGAAATAGCACAGACGACACACATAAATGAAGAAAAGTTGCTTATTTGTGAATTATATGTCAATCTTTTTGCTTGGTGAAGATCTTGACACGAGAAGCAGCAAGTTGTTTTGTCATGGGTAGTCTTAAATGATTTAATATATTCTTTTAAACTGATATCATGTACCTGTGATAGCAAGTATTGATTTATGTCATTTATAATTACAAAGCATAGTAGATTGTAATCTAAATAGAAAAATATCTATTCATCTTTTTAATGAGATTATTAGTGATTTCTCGATTATCCGATCATTGATTACAAATGAAGATGTTCTTGCTTTTAAATTAACTACATTTATTTACTTTTAAAAACTTTTTATGATGATTTTTATCTGTAATTTGATTTGTTTTAATTTCATTTTGCTAAAGTTTTCTATTTTCTACTTCTAATTTTTGTTTCATCTTTCATATGTAGTTTAGCCCATGCTCGATGTTCGTGCTTTCAGTAAAAGATTAAGATGGAAGATGTTAGTATAGGAATGTTGACAGCACAATCGTAGAAGTTAATTTTGTACAAAAATCGACTTATCTGGTGAAATTATTGAGTTTTGTTTTATTGTTGTTTTCTAGGTCATTTTATATGGACTCAAAAATTTGTAATGAAATTATTATGAATTTTGTTAGTTAATTTGCGTGAATTGTCAGATGAATAGATTTTTATTTTTATTTTTACCTAAGAATGGTCAAACAACATTACCAAAAATGAAAAAAAAAAAAAAAAAAAAAAAGAGGCATACGACAACGGTAAAAAAATGTTGCAAAAATAAGGATATAAAATATGAATAATTCTAGTTGTATATCAAAAAATGTATATAGGGGTGTACACCCCCTCACATGGGGTGGGACCCACTTGTAGAAAATATTTTTTTATTCGAGTGGATGCCATCCTCATATGAGGGGGGTATACACCCCGATGTGCTTGGTGATGTACCCCTAGCAAAGCCGTATAAATATAGATAACAGGCAAAAAATATTGCAAAGAGTTTATCAACAACATTCAAAACAACATTGTAAAAAGCTTATTGACAACACTTGAAAAATGTTACAAAAATGTTATTAACGATATTTAAAAAATGTTGCAAAACGTTATTAGCAACATTTAAAAAATGTTACTGTATCCTTCAACTCTATGGGAACATTGAGGCTTGCAATATACGTCTGAATGTTGCAAAAGGTCTTTATCAACGTTTTTTAAACGTTGTAAAAGGTTATTTTTTTTGTAATGACCGTTGCTTCAAATACAATTTGTTGGTTAGACTCTTCTCATGCATAATTGCTCCAACTTCAATCATAATTCAGCCTCGTTCAAAATGTCTAGAAGAATATGATTAGAACGATGAAGATGAATTTGTGATGGAGTTTTTCAATTGTTACGTTGTTTTTCCTTTTTCGACCAATTTGAGGGTATCTTGTCATATCCCAACAAAGTGTCAGGCAAATCTATCTAGCGAACACTGCTCGCATCTTCACCTACCACAAAGAGAATCTAGTGTTTCGATCTAAAAACGGAACATCATACTTCATAGTTATCATCACAAGAAGAAGAAGAACTTCAAACAAATCAAACCTTAAATTTTGATACTTGTTAGGAAATAAGGACGAGATTATATAACACAATATGAAGTAGTAATCACAAAACTAGAAGAACACAAGAATATTGGTAGAATAATGGAGAATTTATTAATAAGGAGAGAAAATACAATGAATTGTATTTTAATATCTCTCTAACTCAATTACAAAGTTAGAATTTCGCCGAATAACATTGCTGCTCAAGCGGTAACCTCTAGTCCATCTAGCGGTAAGCGAGCGGCAGCGGAATGGTGCTAATCTGGGCGCCAAATTACTGCCCTAAAACTTCCCACACCTCCTTAAGCTCTTTCAACCAATCCACGAATACCCAATGAAATTTGGGTCCCATATTAACATAAACCATCATTTAACAAGCATCTGTTATCTACTAGTAGGATACATTGGCAATACTGGACTACCTCAACAAACATCTGGATTGCTTTCTCGCATACCTGCCGGTCAGTAGCCTTCATCTCTGAATGTACCCTTAAGTGCTTTGCCTCCCCTTATATCTTCTCCCAAAATAAGCGAACTTCACGAGCTCCTAAGCCTCATGATTCTTTAATCCCTAAGCCAAGTGGTGTAGCTGGGTACTCTTCCCACATGGTCAGCAGAAATTGAGCAGTATCTCCGACAAACAGAAATCTTTTGTTGGTGCCAATAGTTGCATCTCCACTTCCACCACATCCGCTAATTTTATCTCGAAGTTTATCTATACCTGCCGGTAGTCAGAGGGAAAATGACACGACCCGTCCCAAGTCACCCTAATGGACCTGACACGTGTCGTGCGCCGATGGTAGATACCAGTTAAATGCTGGACCCACCACCAAGGCAACCATAACGTAACCTCGGTATATATAGCTTCTTTTAACCAAAAGGAAGTTTTAAAAAAAAATTTGACAGAGTCTCCTCTAAAAAAAATGACATTATTTTCCGTCCTGTTAGCATAAAAACTTCTAATCACCCATATACCAACCTCATAAAATCAATTACTCGATCAACTAACAATGTCTATATCACCATGCATCATAACTGCTTCGCAATGACATAATAGCGATGTAGTTTAGTTTACAATATTCCATCGTGATAGTAGATACATTGAAGTACAAAACTCTAAAAAATGAAGCAAAATGGTCGCTTGATGATTACAGTCTTAAGCAAAAGAACCTACAGTAGGTGATAGTAGTGGCTGCAAAAACTATCAATATAATCTTCACCCCTGCTCAATCAACTGCCTCCTATAAAGAAAATGTTAAGAAAATAGATGAGATAATAATCCCAGTGAGTGGAATGTTTATACAATGGTTACACAATCCTCTATGTACGTACATTCATTTATAAAATAACACTGATTTTTCAATCATCATGATGTCCTCGTTACCCTAGAAAGTTGTATCCTAACATCTTCTAAATTCATAATGCGGGTACTAAATCATAAATTAGACTCAAACTGATATCAAGGAAATTGATAATAATTGATACAACACATTGAGCAAGTACACTAATCAAATTCAGTAAGTTGAAACCATAATCTAAATTTCATAAGCTAAACTGTAAGCTAGGAACTGTAAACTGAAAGTTAATAACCCACTATATATAGAATCATTACATCAAAATATACCTCATGTAGTCATCAGCTAATGATATGAAAACTCTAGCCATATGCACGTAAATGGCTGATCAACACCTCTGTACACGGCCGTAGCCCCTCAGTGTACGAAGTGGAATTAACATAATCATCTTTATACACGGCCGTAGCCCCTCAGTGTATAAAGTGGAAATAACATAATCATCCTTATACATGGTTGTAGCCCCTCAGTGCATAATAGGTACCCTTACACACGGTCGTAGCCCCTCAGTGGATAAGAGTCACCTTTATACACGGCTTTAGCCCCTCAGTGTATAGGAGTCAAATACACAACTCTAGTACACGGCCATAGCCCCTCAGTGCACTAGAGTAAGATAAGTACATTGGGGTATTTTCTGATAGTATCAACATAATCATGCTCATTTACCAATTTCTCAAAAGTAAGACCTTTAGTGCAACTAATATGCTTCTCTACCAATTTGGAATCATATAACCATTCATATTAAATAAACATGTTTATAAATTTATAAATTAAAAAAATCTTATTTTTTTGGAAAGTAAGTTCTCCACTCACTCAAAACAAGCTACCGTCTAGGACGATCCGTAAGCTTTTCCAATTTCTTCGTCACCACCTGAAACACCATACAAGATAGCTAATTCAACTATTGTCAAGTCAAGAAACCTCTAACATCTAATGCTATAACATTACAACTAAATTTTCTCGATGCTAGAATAAACGTCCCAATTTATTCCCTTAATCAAGTGGGTCTAACTACACCTTCTAGTCCATTTATTAATAACCAATACATTAACATCACCTTCCATCCAATCATAAATGCAATTATCCACTTCCAACTAGTAAAGCTAGCAATCAATACTACAACCAATTTAACATGCATATAGTTCCATAATCTCATGTTTTCTATTAAACATTTCATTAATACAATACTTCCCACTAACAAAACTTATACAAATATTAACTAAAAATCTAGGGTTTGCCCAAAAATTCCATTTCTTACCTTAATATCAATGGAAACTAAAAACCCCGTAATCTCAAGCTCCAATAGTATTAATATCTCATAAATCTGAAAATTTAACCACAATTTAAACCTTAGAAATTTAACATAATATACCTCTATTCCCAAAAATATAACGAGAAAACAAGAAAAAATCGAGTTCCAAAATACCCACTTTACCTTCTTCTCTTTTTCCTTCTCTTTTTTCTTCCTTTTTTCCCTTTTTCTTCCTCTCTATTTCGGTTTTCACTGTCTCTGTCTCGGTCTCTCACTCTCTGCGTACAGTGTGTGTGTGTTAGTGGAAAAATGAGACAAAAAGGCTTGGAAAAGTCTAATAAAAGGGTCAATTGCAAAGGAAGTCCCTCAACTCTCCAATGCCAAATAAGTAAGTCCACAACTTCTAAAACAATCCATTTAAAAACCTTTTCTTTTCCTATTTTAAAAATAAGTCCCAAGCAATTAATTTATTCTCATTTAACTCCATATTTGACTTTGACTTAGACAATTCAACCCTTGACTTTGACTTATAAAAATTGGGGTATTACAATCTTACCTCCTTAAAAGAATTTCGTCCTCGAAATTCGATGGACATCTGGCTAACCAATGAATAGGTGAGGATACTGCTCACGCATCTGGTCCTCATTTTCCCACGTAGCCTCTTCTACTGTTTGATTCCTCCAAAGAACCTTGACAAGTGAAATTGTCTGGTTTCGCTGAATCTGCACCTTTCTATCAAGAATTTTCACTGGCTCTTCTATATATGTCAAATTCTCCTTCAACTGAATTGGCTGAGACTCTAGCACATGAGAAACATCGGTAATATACTTGTGAAGCATAGAGACATGAAAAACATCATGGATCCTGGATAATTCATCAGGCAAATCTAATCGATATGCCACTGGGCCAATCCGTTCAGTAATCTGATAGGGTCCAATATATAGTGGACTCAACTTCCCTCGCCTGGCAAATCTCAACACCCCTTTCCAAGGTGACAATTTCAAAAATACTTTATCTCTAACTGCAAATTCAAGATCTTTCCTGCGCCTGTCTGCATAACTTTTCTGTCTATCCAGCCGTATCCTCAATTTGTCTCTAATCAATTTCACATTTTCTGAAGACATTTGCACCAATTCAGGGCCTACCAACTTCCTTTCACCAGCTTCATCCCAACACACTGGCGTTCTGCACTTTCTACCATACAAAGCCTCAAAAGGAGCCATTTCTATGCTGGAGTGGTAACTATTATTGTAAGCAAACTCCATCAAAGACAAATGAGTATCCCAGCTACCTTTGAACTCCAAAACACAAGCCCTTAACATATCCTCCAGAGTCTGTATAGTCCTCTCTGACTGGCCATCTGTCTGAGGATGAAAAGCTGTACTAAAATGTAATTTAGTACCCATAGCTTCCTGCAAACTTGGCCAAAATTTCGATGTAAATCGAGGATCCCTATCTGACACAATGGATAATGGAGTACCATATAAGCTCACTATCTCATCCACATACAACTTGGCCAACTTATTTAAAGAATAAGTAGTCTTGATCGATAAAAACCTAGCAGTCTTGGTCAAACGATCCACAATAACCCAAACACCGTCATGACCATTCTGAGTACGAGGAAGACCAAATAAAAGTCCATAGTAATGTGCTCCCACTTCCATTCTGGAATAGGCAATGGCTGTAAAAGTCCTGCTGACTTTTGACGAACTGGCTTTACTTGCTGACAAATAAGATATTTGGATACAAATTCGGCTATCTCTCTTTTCATACCCAACCACCAATAATGATCTCTCAAAGTGCGATACATTTTAATACTACCTGGATGCATAGCATAAGCAGAACTGTGTGCCTCATCTATAATCTCCTTCTTCAATTCTGGTATATCTGGAACGCACAATCTATTACCCATAGCCAATGCACCATCATCTCTGATCACATAGTCTGTTCTTAACCCCGCACTCACTTCTGCTTTCAACATTCTCAATGCCAAGTCTTGAGATTGAGCTTCTATAACATTATCAATCAAAGTAGGCCTTACCTGAAAATGAGCTAATACGGCCCCTGAAGTACTAGCTGACAATTGAGCATTCAACTTTTTGAACTCACAAATCAACGAAGCACATACAGCACTGGATAAAGAGGATGAACTAGTCTTTCTACTGAGGGCATCTACCATTACATTAGCTTTCCCTGGATGGTAGTCAATCTTGCAATCATAATCCTTTATCAACTCCAACCATCTTCTTTGCCTCAAATTCAGTTCTTTCTGATCAAAAATATACTTCAAACTTTTATGATCAGTAAATATTTGACATTTCTCACCATAAAGATAGTGTCTCCAAATCTTTAGTGCTAATATCACTGCAGCTAACTCCAGATCATGTGTTGGGTAGTTTAACTCATGCTTCTTCAATTGTCTTGAAGCATAAGCTATAACCTTTCCATTCTGCATTAAAACACAACCCAGTCCTTGGCGTGAAGCATCACTATAAATCACAAACTCTTCACCAGGAGATGGAAGAGTAAGTATAGGAGCAGAAACTAATCTCTTCTTCAACTCTTGAAAACTCTTTTCACAATCCTCAGTCCACACAAATCTAGAGTTCTTACGAGTCAGACTAGTCAGGGGAAGAGCAATTTTAGAAAAATCCTCTACAAATCGACGGTAATACCCTGCTAGCCCAAGAAAACTCCGCACTTCCGTAACATTAGTAGGGCGTTCCCATTTCATCACAGCCTCAATTTTTACAGGATCTACGTAGATGCCTTCTGCTGAGATAACATGACCCAGAAACATAACTTTATCCAGCCAAAATTCACATTTGCTAAACTTAGCATACAACTGCTTATCTCGCAGAATCTATAAAATGACTCTCAAGTGCTCGACATGCTCATCACGGCTGCAAGAATAAACCAATATGTCATCAATAAAAACAATCACAAATTTATCTAAATATAGGTGAAGCACCCTATTCATCAAATCCATAAATGCTGCTGGGGCATTAGTCAACCCAAATGGCATCACCAGAAACTCATAATGGCCGTACCGCGACCTAAACGCAGTTTTCTGAATGTCAACATCCCTAATTCTGAGTTGATGGTACCCTGAACGCAGATCAATCTTAGAAAATACTGTAACACCTCGAAGTTGGTCAAACAAATCATCTATACGAGGCAAAGGGTACTTATTGCGAATAGTCACTTTATTCAACTGTCTGTAATCAATACACAATCTCATCGTGCCATCCTTCTTTTTCACAAATAATACTGGCGCTCCCCAAGGAGATGTACTGGGTCTAATGAAACCCTTATCAACCAAATCTTGTAACTGAACTTTCAATTCCTTTAGCTCAACTGGGGCCATTCTGTAAGGAGTTTGTGAAATAGGGGTAGTCCCTGGGACCAAATCAATGGTGAACTCAATTTCCCTGTTTGGAGGTAGTCCTGGAAGATCTTCAGGAAAAACATCAGGAAAATCTCTTACCACTGGTATATCTTCAAGTTTCAACTTAGAAATGTGGGTGTCAATCACATTGGCCAAATAAGCTTGGCACCCTTTTCTAAGCAATCTTCCAGCATCAAGTGCAGATATGATACATGAAGGTAATATTCTCCGTTCACCACTAAGAACAATTTCAGGCTCTCCCGGCCTTCTGAACACCACTTCCTTGCGGAAACAATCAACTGAAGCATGATTTGCCGCTAAGAAATCCATGCCCAGTATAATATCAAAATCATGAATATCAAGTGGAATCAAATTAGCTTTCAACTCCCGATCATTCACTCTAATCACACAATCCTTGTACACACTAGTAGCTAAAAGTGAATTCCCTACGGGAGTTGCCACCACCAATTCATTGTCTAATGGTTCGGACATCTTATCAGCATGTCTAACAAGGGCATGAGAAATAAAAGAATGTGTAGCACCTGAATCAATTAAAGAACGTGTACTTCTACCAAAAATAGATAACATACCCATCACTACGTCAGGTGACTCCTCGGCCTCCTGCTGTGTCATCGCAAACACTCTGCCTTGAGTCTGAGTACGTTCTGACTGTCTCTTCTGCCTGGAACCACTGCCCCTAGCCACATCAGACTGTACTCTGCTACTCGACCCTTCATTAATAGTTGGAATTCCCTTTTTATTCTGTCATTGTCTGACACTACTAGTCCCCATCGGTATGCTCGTTCTCTTAGGTATGTCTCCCTCCTGAAATCGAGTTGGACATTCTTTCCTTAAATGTCCCTCCTGCCCGCATACAAAGCATCCACGGGTACCCTTGAGGCACTCACCAAGGTGGAGTTTCCCGCAAATCTGACAAGGTGGATACCGAGTACTACTAAGGCCATCAACCGGTCTCGAGGCCATCGACCTCTGAACAGAAAACTGATGATGCACTGGCTGACGAACGGAGCTCTGACTACGACCAGATCCCTGACTAGATCCCAAACTCTGAGATCTCGACTTGAAACTCCCAGTATGAGTAACACCAGGCCAAAATCTTCCTCTATTCTTTTTATGCTGTCCACTAGAGGTTCCTGTCTGGCTTTGATTCCCCAGAATAACCAACTGAATCCCTTGACTCTGTCCTGCCTGTAATGCTGCCTCAACTCTCAAGGCCGCCTCTACTAGTGGACCAAATCTGGTATGTCCCTACCCTGTCACCATCGCCCTAATGTCAGGCCTCAGGTTCTCTTCAAATCGTCTACATTTGTCATTCTCTTCATTTACTAGAACTAGTGCATACTTCGAGAGCTCCACAAACTTGGTGTGATACTCAGAAACAGTCATCGAACCTTGAGTCAATCTCAAGAACTCATTTTGCTTGGCATTTTTGTATGCGAGAGGATAGTAGGTCTCAAAGAAAGCATCTCTAAAAATAGTCCACGTGATGTCATTGGAATCACGATACCTGCTTCGAAAAGCAAACCACCAATCAGCTGCTATGCCTTTCAGCAAGAAAGTAGCAAGGCGTAGTTTCTTTTCCTCAGAACAGCCCATCACATCAAAAATACTTTCTAAATTCCTCATCCATTCCTCAGCATCAGCAGGGTTAGCAGTGCCCATAAAATGCTTCGCACCGAGCTTAATTGCTCTCTCGATGCTAGTATCTCTATCTGGGTTAGGAATAATAGAGGCAATCGCTGTAGCAAGTCTGTCGAATATGGGATCATTTCCAACCACATTACCCTGTGTAGGTAGTCCATATGTCTGATGAACAGATGCTTCACCAACATCTTCTCCTATAGGAACATTTGGATTATCAGGTGGTTGGTTTTGACGCCTGCCAGTCCTACCACCACGCATCTTTAACCTACAATATGCATAACACGTGGAAAGATCAGAATAAATACAAAATATCCGAGAGACTCATGAACCATGCTCTGATACCAATTGACACGACCCGTCCCAAGTCACCCTAATGGACCTGACACGTGTCGTGCGCCGATGGTAGATACCAGTTAAATGCTGGACCCACCACCAAGGCAACCATAACGTAACCTCGGTATATATAGCTTCTTTTAACCAAAAGGAAGTTTTAAAAAAAAATTTGACAGAGTCTCCTCTAAAAAAAATGACATTATTTTCCGTCCTGTTAGCATAAAAACTTCTAATCACCCATATACCAACCTCATAAAATCAATTACTCGATCAACTAACAATGTCTATATCACCATGCATCATAACTGCTTCGCAATGACATAATAGCGATGTAGTTTAGTTTACAATATTCCATCGTGATAGTAGATACATTGAAGTACAAAACTCTCAAAAATGAAGCAAAATGGTCGCTTGATGATTACAGTCTTAAGCAAAAGAACCTACAGTAGGTGATAGTAGTGGCTGCAAAAACTATCAATATAATCTTCACCCCTGCTCAATCAACTGCCTCCTATAAAGAAAATGTTAAGAAAATAGATGAGATAATAATCCCAGTGAGTGGAATGTTTATACAATGGTTACACAATCCTCTATGTACGTACATTCATTTATAAAATAACACTGATTTTTCAATCATCATGATGTCCTCGTTACCCTAGAAAGCTGTATCCTAACATCTTCTAAATTCATAATGCGGGTACTAAATCATAAATTAGACTCAAACTGATATCAAGGAAATTGATAATAATTGATACAACACATTGAGCAAGTACACTAATCAAAATCAGTAAGTTGAAACCATAATCTAAATTTCATAAGCTAAACTGTAAGCTAGGAACTGTAAACTGAAAGTTAATAACCCACTATATATAGAATCATTACATCAAAATATACCCCATGTAGTCATCAGCTAATGATACGAAAACTCTAGCCATATGCACGTAAATGGCTGATCAACACCTCTGTACACGGCCGTAGCCCCTCAGTGTACGAAGTGGAATTAACATAATCATCTTTATACACGGCCGTAGCCCCTCAGTGTATAAAGTGGAAATAACATAATCATCCTTATACATGGTTGTAGCCCCTCAGTGCATAATAGGTACCCTTACACACGGTCGTAGCCCCTCAGTGGATAAGAGTCACCTTTATACACGGCTTTAGCCCCTCAGTGTATAGGAGTCAAATACACAACTCTAGTACACGGCCATAGCCCCTCAGTGCACTAGAGTAAGATAAGTACATTGGGGTATTTTCTGATAGTATCAACATAATCATGCTCATTTACCAATTTCTCAAAAGTAAGACCTTTAGTGCAACTAATATGCTTCTCTACCCATTTGGAATCATATAACCCTTCATATTAAATAAACATGTTTATAAATTTATAAATTAAAAAAATCTTATTTTTTTGGAAAGTAAGTTCTCCACTCACTCAAAACAAGCTACTGTCTAGGACGATCCGTAAACTTTTCCAATTTCTTCGTCACCACCTGAAACACCATACAAGATAGCTAATTCAACTATTGTCAAGTCAAGAAACCTCTAACATCTAATGCTATAACATTACAACTAAATGTCCTCGATGCTAGAATAAACGTCCCAATTTATTCCCTTAATCAAGTGGGTCTAACTACACCTTCTAGTCCATTTATTAATAACCAATACATTAACATCACCTTCCATCCAATCATAAATGCAATTATCCACTTCCAACTAGTAAAGCTAGCAATCAATACTACAACCAATTTAACATGCATATAGTTCCATAATCTCATGTTTTCTATTAAACATTTCATTAATACAATACTTCCCACTAACAAAACTTATACAAATATTAACTAAAAATCTAGGGTTTGCCCAAAAATTCCATTTCTTACCTTAATATCAATGGAAACTAAAAACCCCGTAATCTCAAACTCCAATAGTACTAATATCTCATAAATCTGAAAATTTAACCACAATTTAAATCTTAGAAATTTAACATAATATACCTCTATTCCCAAAAATATAACGAGAAAACAAGAAAAAATCGAGTTCCAAAATACCCACTTTACCTTCTTCTCTTTTTCCTTCTCTTTTTTCTTCCTTTTTTCCCTTTTTCTTCCTCTCTATTTCGGTTTTCACTGTCTCTGTCTCGGTCTCTCACTCTCTGCGTACAGTGTGTGTGTGTTAGTGGAAAAATGAGACAAAAAGGCTTGGAAAAGTCTAATAAAAGGGTCAATTGCAAAGGAAGTCCCTCAACTCTCCAATGCCAAATAAGTAAGTCCACAACTTCTAAAACAATCCATTTAAAAACCTTTTCTTTTCCTATTTTAAAAATAAGTCCCAAGCAATTAATTTATTCTCATTTAACTCCATATTTGACTTTGACTTAGACAATTCAACCCTTGACTTTGACTTATAAAAATTGGGGTATTACAGAAAACCCCTTACATGCAGGCAAGCTACTGTTATCTTCTGAAATTAAAGATGAGACTGAAACCGTGCATTCTCCTCCATTAACACCTATCTCTTTATCAAATATGGCATCCTGAGGTAGAGGTAAATAAGATAACATATCTGTAGCAGTTCGCTCTTGTACATAAATGGAATATACATCAGTTGGTTTTCAAGTTATATGAAGATTTGCTGAAGACACTATTACCTTTTTTTTTTAATGTCCGGGTTCTTTTTACTGAGATCCATTGATTGGTAAAATATATGCAAATCACCAATTCCTTCTCCCCCGGTCTTAATCTATCATAGTGGGTGCTTTGTGTCTCATTCTTGTTTCTTTCACACATCTTATTTTCCTTACAAGGTTGATGTGCCAATGGGGTTTTAATTACTTATGTTGGGGTTAGGAGAGGGAGCAGGGAGCTAGTCAGTTGAGGGGAACACATTGATTTGTTCAGAGCGAAAGTGGGAAGTAGTGTTGCCGGGTCTTGTGTAGTGATGCAATAAACTTCAAATGTAACCCTAGGTTTTGGTCCATTGCAAAGGATTGTCTATTGTGCAATCTTGCCTTGTAAACATAAAGTAAACCTGAGATGAACCAATGGAGGAAGAAAAAGGAGCTTATGTCCTTTATAAGACAAACAAACTTTAGATACAAGTCGTCTTCATTTTATTTTTTGATTCAAAATCTGAACTTCTGTGGATGCAGGTAGGTGCTGATTTCTTACGCCCTTGTTCATGAATGGTAGCATTCATTTGGATTCTGGAAGGCGACGAGTCTATTATTCACAGATTTGTTTTCCTAAGCAGAAGTCTGTAAATATGATCATTAATGTATTATTGCAGTTAATTTTTTTGTTGCATCTTTTTCCCTTTCTCAACAAACTGTTTCGCTCTTGGATGTCTTGTAATTTTGTGAATGCTTTAGGCAACTGTCAGAAAGGGTAGAGGCTGTTAAGAAATATAGTATTATTTTATTTTATTGTTTATTGAAGGTAGAATAGTCTTTTTAGTTCCTTTTGTTTTAGCCTATATATATTTAGGTTAAATCATCTTTTTGTATTCAATTTTCATTATGCAGAATTAATGAAACCCTACCCTCTCTTTTTTTTTTCTTTTTTTTGAATTGTTTAACATGGTATCAAAGCAAAATCTCATGGGACAATGTTTAATCTCAAACACAACTTTCGCAAAAAAAATTTGTGTGGTGATTTCGAGACAATTTCGAGAGAGTTTTCTTTCAGTTTTTATAATCTGGTATTTCATTTTACTTTCTTTTGCGATCTTTTTTTCCTTATTTTTTGATTATGGCTACTGAAAGAGACGATTCGCTTCAGTTTGTGAATGTGAGGTTGGATGGAAAGAATTATTCATATTGGAGTTATGTGATGAGAAATTTATTAAGTGTAAAAAGATGTGGGGATATGTTAGTGGAACTTTTGTGAAACCTAAGAATACCGATGATGATTATGCTGCTTTGGTAGATGTCTGGGAAGCAAATAATTCGAAAATCATTACTTGGATTAACAATTCTGTTGAGCATTCCATAGGCAGAGAGTTGGCGAAGTATGAGACATCAAATGAGGTTTGGGATCATCTGAAAATGTTATTCACTCAATCAAATTTTGCAAAGCAGTATTAATTGGAGAATGACATACGAGCTCTTCAACAGAAGAATATGAGTATTCAGGAGTTTTATTCTGCTATGACAGATCTTTGGGATCAATTGGCTCTTACAAAATCAGATGAATTAAAGGCATGTGATGCATATATTGCTCGTAGAGAACAGCAACGGTTGGTGCAGTTTTTAACTGCACTTCGCAGTGATTTTGAGGGATTTAAAGGTTCAATTTTGCATCGTTCTCCACTTCTTTTTGTTGACTCAGTTATTAGTGAGTTATTGGTTGAAGAAATACGTCTCAATTCTTATTCTGAAAAGGGAATCCTTTCTACGTCTAATCCTTCTGTGTTAGCTGTGCCTTCCAAGTCATTCTCTAATAATCAGAATAAGTTTTAAAGAAAGGTTGCCCTCGATGAGTGCAGTTTATGGAAGCAGAAAGGCCAATTGAAGGCTTAGTGTCCTAAATTGAGATAGCAGAATCAATTGCAGCAACAATTTCAAGCTTGGAAGCCTGGCAACCAGTCACAATCGAATGTTCATAGACCACCTTAGGGCTATAAGCCACCACAGTCTAATACTGCAGCAGTAGCTTCATCAGGTCCCTTCACCGATCCTAGTACTCTGGCTGAGCAATTTCAGAAGTTTCTCTCCTTACAGCCACAAGCTATGTCTGTTTCTTCTCCTTGTGTAGGTCAGTTGCCTCATGGTTCTTTAGGTATGTCACATTCTGTATGGGTCTTGGATTCTGGTGCTTCACATCAAATGTCTCTAGATTCTTCATCATTTGCTTCTGTGTCTCCTTCGTCTTCTATCACTATTATGACTGCTGATGGCACTCCTATGCCTTTAGCAGGTGTTGGTTCTGTTATCACACCTCACTTGTCTCTCCCTAATATTTATCATATACCGAAACTCACATTGAATCTTACTTATGTTGGTCAGTTATGTGATTCTGGTAATTTAGCCACGTTTTTCTCTTCTTCTGTTTATGTGTAGGATCTGCAATCTCAGAAGCTGATTGAGACAGGCCATAGGAAGGGTGGACTATATATTTTGGATGAGTTAAAAGTGTTAGTTGTTGCTGCTACTACTAGTGTTGATTTGTCTTCTTTTCGTTTGCGTCATTCTTCTTTTAGTTTTTATTTATGACATTCTCGCCTAGGTCATGTTTTATCTTCTCGTTTGAGATTTTTAGCATCTACATGGGCTTTATGAAATTTGCAACCCTATGATATTTCTGATTGTAGTAGATGTAAACTGGCAAGATTTTCAGCGTTACCTTTTAATCGAAGTATATTTGTTTCTTCTTCTTCATTTGATTTAATTCATTCTGATGTATGGGGGCCTTTTCCTATAGCCACAAAAGGAGAGTCTCGATATTATGTTTCTTTTATTGATAATCTACTCGTTATTGTTGGGTTTATTTAATGAAACATCGTTCTGAATTCTTAAAGAAATACTCGGCATTTCGTGCTCTTGTCAAAACTCAACATTCTGCTGTTATCAAACTTCGTGTACAAATGTAGAACCTAAAAGGAAAAGAACATAGGAATTACTAGTCTTAGAATCGAGTTGGACCGAAATAAAATAAAGGTTTTATTTCTTCGAGCGATCATGCGATACTTTTTATCTTCTCATTCGAGATATTATGTGAAATTAATAAACCTACTACTAAATCTAATGAGTTAAAGTAAAGTCAAAGTGTTAGTTGGTGGTGTTGCTGAAAGAAAATATAGGCACATTGTTAAAACTGCTCGTTCTCTCTTGTTGTCTGCTTCTATTCCTAGTATGTTTTGGGGTGAAGCTGTTCTTACTACTGTAAGTTTGATTAATACAATTCCATCTTCTCATATTTCAGGTTTTTCTCATTTCGAAAAGTTGTATGGGTATGCCCCTGATTATTCTTTCTTTAGAGTTTTTGGTTGTACTTGTTTCGTTCTTCGTCCTCATGTAGAACGTAGCAAGTTGTCATCTCGATCTGCTATTTATGTCTTTCTTGGTTGTGGTGAAGGTAAAAAGAGATATCGTTGTTTTTATCCAACAACTCAGAAACTCTATGTATCTCGTCATGTTGTTTTTCTCGAGCATATACCTTTATTTTCTATTTCATCCACTACTCATAATTTGACTAGATCTGATCTTATTCGTATAGATTCATTTTCTGACAATTTGATAGTTTGTCATCTCAGGTTCCTAGTACTTCAAATACCTCTTTTCATGTTCTTACCCCGTTATCTTTACAACCAACTCGTACTGATCATTCTGCAGGTACTGACACTTTACTCTCCGGTACACCTGAAGGTCTCTCTTCTCCTACAGTCCCTCAAGCTCCGTCTGAGATTGTGGATCCACCTCTACGTTAATCAACACACATTCGTAAGTCTACAAAGTTACCAGATTTTGCTTATTCTTCATCTTTTACTTCATTTTTAGCTTCTATTCTTTGTCTTTCTGAGCCCTCTTTCTATAAAGAGGCAATTCTTGATCCTCTTTGGTAGCAAGCTATGGATGATGAACTTTCTTCTTTGCATAAGACTGCTACTTGGGATTTGGTTCCTCTACCTCCTGGTAAGAGTGTTGTGGGTTGTCGTTGGGTGTATAAGATCAAGACTAATTTTGATGGATCAATTGAGCGATATAAAGCTAGGTTGGTTGCAAAATGGTACTCTCAACGGTATGGTATGGATTATGAGGAAACATTTGCTCATGTTGCAAAAATGACTACTATTCGTACTCTTATTGCAGTAGCTTCCGTTCGTCAGTGGCGTATCTCTCAACTTGATGTTAAAAATGCCTTCTTGAATGGAGATCTTTAAGAAGAAGTTTATATGGCGCCCCCTCCTGATGTTTCACATGATTCTGGGTATGGTTGCAAGCTAAAGAAAGCGTTATATGGTCTCAATCCCTTGGATTTACTTCTAGTAGTCATGATTCTACTCTTTTTGTTAAGTGCACTGATGCAGGTTGTATCATTCTATCTTTATATGTTGATGACATGATTATTACTGGTGATGATATTGATGGTATTTTAGGTTTGAAGATAAAGTTAGCTACACAGTTCGAAATGGAGGATTTGAATTCTCTATGATATTTCTTGGGTATTGAGGTAGCCTGCTCACCCAGAGCTTATCTTCTTTCTCAATCGAAATATGTTGTAGATATTCTTGAGCGGGCTAGACTTACTGATACTAAAACTGTTGATACTCCCATTGAGGTTAACGCAAAGTATTCTTCTTCTGATAGTTTACCTTTGTCGGATCCTACTTTATATCGTACTATCGTTGGGAGTTTGGTATATCTCACTATTACTCGTCCAGATATTGCATATGTTGTTCATGTTGTTAGTCAGTTTGTTGCTTCTCCTACTATAGTTCATTGGGCAGCTGTTCTTCGTATTTTGCGATATGTTCGGGGTATGGTCTTTCAGAGTCTTTTACTTCTATCCACTTCTTCCTTGGAGTTGCGTGCATACTCTGATACTGATCATAACAGTGATCCTACAGATCGCAAGTCTGTTACTGGTTTCTGTATTTTTTTAGGTGATTCTCTTTTTTCTTAGAAGAGCAAGAAACAATCTATTGTTTCTCAATCTTCAACCGAACCAGAATATCGTGCTATGACATCTACTACCAAAGAGATTGTTTGGCTATGTTGGTTACTTACAGATATGGGAGTTTTTCTTTCTCATCCTACTCCAATGTATTGCGACAACTAGAGTTCTATTCAGATTACTCACAACTCGGTTTTTCATGAACAAACTAAGCACATTGAGATCGATTGTCACCTTACTCATCATCATCTCAAGCATAACACAATTACTTTTCCCTTTATTTCTTCTTCTTTGCAGCTTGCAGATTTCTTTACCAAGTCGCATTCTATTTCTCGTTTTCGTTTTCTAGTTGGCAAATTCTCGATGCTTGTAGCTGTCGTATCATGAGTTTGAGGGGAGATGTTAAGAAATATAGTATTATTTATTTTATTGTTTATTAAAGGTAGAACAGTCTTTTTAGTTTCCTTTGTTTTAGTCTATATTTATTTAGGTTAAATCATCTTTTTGTATTTAATTTTCATTATGCAGAATTAATGAAACCCTAGCCTCTTTTTTTCTTTCTTTTCTTTGAATTGTTTAACAGAGGCATTCCCTAGGTTGTCCTTCCAAGAAGCGCCCTGATCCTTGTACTGGGCCCTGTATACGTTATAAATGTTTTGCAGTTCGATATTGAATGTGAATAATATTTTGATCATGTGTGTGAAATTTATGTTATCTCCATGTTATGGTTATAAAATGGACAGTGTAGGTGCGGCCTAACCTTTAAGTTTTTTTATTTTATTCAACCTCGGTTCATCCATTTTATTAAAGTTCATTGTTTTGAAGTGTAGATCACGCTTTACTTATTAAATTTTAAAATGCTTTCTAGTTGTCAATGAACTTTAACATGTTAGAGTCTATTATTCATTTATCATGTATCATAAGTTACAAAACTTTAAAATACTTCCGATGGTCACTGGACTTTAACACGTACTCCATCACTCACTCGCTCACTCACCATATTTTATTAGTCACTGGACTTATACCTCGGTCATATTTTATTTATTGAATTTTAAAATACTCTTGAGTGGTCACCGAACTTTACTCACAAAATTCAACTATTCAAAGAAATTTGAGTATAAAATACCACACACGAAGACGCCATCTTTCTTTCCTCTTGAAGTATCTTTTGACAACTCTAAAAATTATATTTTGTTAATTTTGATTAATATTATTGATTCTAAATCTAAAATATCACTACCTGTTTCAGATATAATTATTTATTTTCTTGATTTGGGTCTATGATCTCAATTGAAATAAAGAAAGAGTTTCTTTATTTTATTTTCTCAACATAAACGAAGATTATGATACAAATTAAGATTTATGTGAATTTTAAGCTAATTCTTCTTCCCCCTTGAATATAGCTTTTGACGATTAGAGAAATTATATCTTCTTGACCAATATATATATACATCTTAGATTGAAAGTCTCATTATCTAAACGCTATTTATTTTATTTTATTTTCTTGATCGAAGTCGGATCTCATAAAAAATTAACTTTACTCGAAAATATTATGAAATTAGATTACCACTCGGAAGCATTTTAAAGTTCGGTGAGTAAAACATGGTGGATGTATAAGTTCAATGACTAATGAAATATGATGAGTACATGATGGAATGCAACTTGTTAAAATTAATGGCCGCTCGAAAGCATTTTAAAGTTCAATGGCTTAACAAAATATGGTGAGTTAATGATGAACTGCAATATGTTATAGTTCAGTTATCACTCAAAAGTATTTTAAATTTCAGTGACTTATGAAATATGTAAAACATGACATTCTAGAGATTTTTTCTCGTTCTTCTTTGAAAACATCATTCATGTGTCACGAACTTTTTGTAATCTTATGTCTTACAACATCATCAAAAACAAGACTCCTATCATATTTCTCATTTTCTAACCTGCAAATAGACCTCATAGGTATGTATTGTGCCAATTACACTACATTGATGGTGCCCCGACTCCTGAGATCCATGTCCCTTGTGAGCGATTCCCCTGAAGTGTACATGTAGCCATAGAGGGATCCGAATGTGGTGCTGTTATAACCTTGTCGAAGAGGTGACAATCGTGGTTGATGCACCACCTCTAGTAGCTAGAATGGCCACGATGTACTGCTACAACTATCGCTGCTACTATGGATACAAGAAGGATCACGTTGCAATAATTGTTTTATCAATTGAAAAAATGAATACCATCAATAATTCCATAGACCTAGATTGTTAAGATTTAGTGCCTCTTATGTGGAGTTATTTCTTTTACTATTTCTTGTTACCAAGTCTAATAACTTAGTTCTTATTTTATGGTTGAAAGCCAGATTGTGAAGTATCAATATTGGAGTTGGGTAGGATTTTTAGTAAGTGGATGGAGGATGTTTAGGAGATTAACTTTCATAGATCATGTTTATATTACATTCTGCATCTAATGTAATTGAATAATGTTATTTTCAGTCGGCGACTATAGTAGTCTCCCTATTTGGCATCATATGTGACGCTTGTTATTTGATGTATTAATTTCCTGTAATTTTGTTACTTCAAATAATAACTAATGCCTCAATAACAAATTGACATATAGGATGACTACTGCAGTCGCTAATTATGAATAACATTAATTAATGTAATTTCATTAAAGTTGTTGACCTCAAAAAATGAACTCAGCAGATACCGGGCCCATTCTTACCACATCGAGTACGGATCTGGCGCGTTTTATATCGGAATGGAATCGGTAATTTGATTGGAATGGATGCGAGAGGCACTTTCCGGCAAGAGACAAAAATGTTCGAACCAGGCGGGTTGACTACATCGATATTCACACTATCAACGAATATCTAGTGGATTCCCCGTATTCAATCTCTCATTTTTCATGGAATATGTGGAATGATAGATATGATGTAAAAATGATAACGAGTTTGTCTTGGGATCTTGGTGTATTTGCTGTTATGTTTGTTGATTCACATGTAAAGAACTAATTATGTAAAGATTTATAGAAAATGTTCCCAGGTGAATCTATTTCTCTTTCTTCTCCCTGTCTCTATCCTTCTATATTCTATACAAAGTAAAGCTATTTATACTAGTTTGGATGGCGTGGTGGTCATTAGATTAAATCCACGTGGCAGCATCTCCCTAATCGAGGCCTTATATCACCATCTACTCATTACATTTAATGTTTGACAAAGGGTCACCCACCCTAGTGGTAGGCTGACACATTAACGTACAAATGCTAAACCACAGACACTTTATTACAGATATCACATCAATCAATCCTAACATATCCTCGAATCTTGTTATGAGGCTGTGTTAGCTTTAGCATTCATAGGTTTTGAGCCTCAGGTAGCGCGGGGGGCCTCTGCAAAGGGGCTTCGGAGCTTCGGCACTTCAAGTTCGAGGAGCCTCTGCATTTGCTTGGGAGGATCCTATATAGTTCCTTACCATTTGGGGCTGGAAAGACATCGGATAGATCTGTACTTCGACAATTGAAGGAGCGTCGGACAGTTGCATTTATTGGTTGACCTTGGCTTTATGGTCCTTCTTGTTGTATTCCCAGGTGGCCCTTTATTATCTTGACTGCTGGGAATTCGTAGTTGTTTATGTGGATATATTGCTTATGTGTCAATCTACGTGGAATACTAATCTAGAGCTTTTATTTTCGGGGGGTAACAATAGTCCCCCAAGTCAATGCATGATTATTCATGTAGTGCATGGAATTTCATGGGCCAGGTGATCTTTTGAGAGGATCTGACCTTCCGAGGTGACCCACTTGTTGCAAGCCCCTGTGCTTTTCCGATGTCAACAGGTCTGATCCATTGGCTTATGAGGTTCTGCTATTTATGTTTAGGATAAGTAACATAACCGAAGTTGGGAGCGTCTATCGCTGATACAACAACCTCATATTGATATTACGAGGAGTTTATTATTATTTTAGACCATCTTTGCGACACACGAGGAGTCCTTAAAAAGATGGTGCCACAATGATTTGATGTTTCTGGTCGTTTTCAAGAGAAAACAATCATGATGGTACAATAACCAATACACGCAACAGCCCTCGCATTTAATACGTAATCATGGCTGTCTCTTCTGCTTCCTATTTGAACTCTAGATGCGAGAGGACGCGTGTGACTGACGCCTCAATCTTGACCTTAAAATTCGAAGTGTCTGAGGTAATGGGTGGCTCTAATCTTAGCATCTAGTACGTACGGTTAGATGGTTTAGGTCCTAATCCAATGGCTGTGGTTGAATTTCCAAGCCTATAAAAGGACATCTTCTTTAAGAAAAAATCCTTTTCCTTTTATCTTTCCGCGACTATCGCCTGCAAGCTTCATTTTTCCCATGGTCTCTTCAAGTTTACAAGCTTCCTTCACGTTCTCTAGTTTTCTCCTATCTTCTTTTCTCTAGGACACATCTGTAAGTGTTGTGAATTTGCAACGTTTTCACGAAGTGTTCTATTTATGTTTTGGGATTGATGGCATCTTCTGCTTCTTCCTCTTCTTTTGAGGATAGTGTGGGGATACATACGTTAGCTGGTGAGATGGGGGTTGAAATTACACATACTGCCGACCTCGTTAGGGCTATTGAAGCTGGCAGGGATGCAACCACCTCCGGGGGAAGGTCTGAAAAAGAGTATGACGGGATAGCTTGGAGGGCAGCTAAAGTTCCTTCGAATGCTAATCTGACCAAGCTAGCCTATCTTAGGGAGAAATATAGAATTCCCTATAACATTGAACTTCTATCCCCTTCTCTAACTTAACGACCCTATCATCCGAGGCATGGATACATTGCCATCAACGAATTTATCAGGGCTTCGCCTTCCGATCCATCCTTTCTTTCGAGCCGTCCTTAGGTTATACGGATTGGCACTTACACAACTCTCTCCAAACGCCCGGGCCCAGTTAGTTGGGTCTTACATTCCATGGAAACGGACCTCTTTGGGAGAGGATATGCCACTTTATGTTTTTCAAACCGTTTTTCAGCCTAGGTCATTAGGCAAAGGGGATTCCAGGGGTTGGTACTCCATGTGCCCCTGGGGATACATGCTCCCTTAGTGACAAGTCTCTCTTCATCCATCAAGGGATGGAAGGAGACCTGGTTCTGCATTGGAGGAAAGTGGCAGGAATGTGAGGGTGATACTATCCCTTTTGTCAGAGTTCCAACCTTCTACTCCAAACCCAGTGAGTGTCGCTTCGCAGCCTCTTCCTTCAATCGTTGGATAATCTTTCGTACCGACACATTGTTTTTTAGGGATTGTTGAGCGCTTTGATCTTGACAAGAGCCACATGGAGGTCCTTTCAGACATCTATCATCTACCCTCCTCAGTTCGTCATTTCGATAATTTAATCATTCCTCAACGATTTTACGAGGATTTAAATTTAATGGCCTCCATAGGTAGAAGTCTTGTTGACACTTTTAATATAATGTCTGTTTATGTGTTGTTTTAAAATGCTTCTGACATTATCACCCATTTCTTGTAGAGAATTATAATAAGAAGATGTTCTCCACACCTGATATGGCGACTATATTGGCTGCCACTACAACTTCTGGCAGAAAGTAGGTGAAATGTACATCTGTTGGGAGAAGGCAGATAAAAAAGAAGATTGAAAGGGTCAGCAAGGAGGCTGGCTCTCAGGAGGGAGAATGACATGTTGCTTCAGACAGGGGTAAAAAGGTTGATATGGAGGAGCCAAAAAAGAAATTTAGGGTGTCCACCACCGGGGTGGGCAATTCTCGCGATGTTCTCCCTCCCCGTTCCGAAGTTCCTATTGGGCAGAAGGTCCTGGCGGCCTCAATTGCTACAATAACTGGAGGTCAGAAGAGGCCTACTACCTCTGAGTCACACAGGCAAGCGCCTACTAAAAAGAGGCTAGCAAATCCTACTGCATTTGACAGTTCGCAAGGCAGGCCTGCCATTTTTAATCGGACATATGAACTATTTTCTAAGGCTCTTTCCCTTCTTCCTCGCGAAGTTTAGATAGCTACGGAGACCTTCCACAAATATCGGACTGATAAGTGGAAGTCCTTTGTTGAGACTAGGGATGACGTAGACGTTGTGACTACTGCCTTGGCCCATTCTTCACTATCTTATGGCATGATGACAGAGGTTGATGCTCTTTTGAAAAATTTACAAATGAAGAATCGTGAGTTCACGGGGAAGGCTACTCAGTCTGAAGAGGTAGCCAAGAAGGCGTTGGCAGAAGCTGAGGTGGCTAAGAAGAAAGAGACGGAAGGGTTTACCAAACTTGCTTCCATTTTAGCGGAGAATGAATCCTTGAAGAAGGAGGTTCACGAGTCACAAAGTGAGGTGGATGCCTTGACGAAGCAGGTGGAGACTTCTGATACCCACCAAAAACTTGCTGCTGAAGCCCTTGAAAAGGCCAACCAAGAAATGCAGCGCTGAAGCGAAAAATGGAGGAGCTGACCTCCCAGGTAGCTGGCCTTATTGAAGAGTTGGAGACTGTTTGCAGTAATGCTGAGCTTGCCAGCAAAAATGCTGAACAGAATTTCTTGGCCAAATTTCACCTTACCGAGCATTATCAACAATTTTGCGCATACTGGAGAAGATATGCTTACAACGAAGCGATTAACTGGCTAGAGGTGCATAATCAGGAGGTCTAGACTTCTAATTTAAGGGTTGAATTCTTGGAGGATGAGGTGGAAGAGGGAGAGGAGCCTCAAACCCTTGTAGAGGTAGAAGATGTGGCGGCAGCTAATGAAGATAATGTTGAAGAGGCGAATCCTGCTGAGGCTATGGCCATAGTGCCTTTTGAACCCTTTCAGTCCCCACCCCCTCAATGAAGTGTAAGGACTTCAGTCCAAATCATGTAAATTAACTTTTTCTAATAGAATCCAACACTTTTACTTTTATTAACTTCATATGATTTTGATGTGGATGTTTGGCCTTGGTGTTCTTTTCGCTGTTGTTTGTTAGTGACTCCTCTCACTGAACTTTATCGAGATAGATATTGACAAATTTAATTGTGCAGATGTTACCTTTATCTTATCAGACCTTCCTAGGTTCATTTCATAATGACTAGAAGGTTTTGCACTTAGGATATTTCAAAGTGGTAATAATAAGTATGTTGAGGCTGAGATCCTCGCAGATTTTTCGATGCTTTACATTAAAAGGTTTACATGTGCAGAGGTTACTTTATCCCTAGGATCTCTCCGATGCTACTGAGGTGACTTGCCTACATCATCAGAATCGAAGCACCCTTTCATTAAGTCTTTTTATCAAAACTGAAGCACCTTTTCATTAAGTCTTTTGAAGTTGTGACATGTAACATCCCAGTCCCCCAAGTCCAGGTATAGATATTCATGATGTACATGGACTTTGAGTAGTAGACTAAATTTTGTTCGGAAAGGGGGTGGGATAATTTAGTTGCATGAGGTTAGCCAATGCTGTAAACCTCCACAAAGTAGGGGCTGAGTCATTTATGAACCTGCCGAGGCTATAAGCTTTCAAGAAGTAGAGGCTAGTTCATTTCTGAACCTACAGAGGCTGTTAGCCTTCAAGAAGTAGAGGCTAGTTCATTTCTGAACCAACCGAGGATGTTAGCCTTCAAGAAGTAGAAGCTAGTTCCTTTCTGAACCTACCGAGGCTGTTAGCCTTCAAGAAGTAGAAGCTAGTTCATTTTTGAACCTACCGAGGTTGTTAGCCTTCAAGAAGTAGAAGCCAGTTCAAGCACGTGATTTAATGGTTTCGCGTGTTTCTAAGGAGGCAGCTATACCGGATCAATTCCCAATACACGCATAGACGTATTGAATTAAATGTACAATGATGGCTAATTATTTGTTTATGTGAATTCTAGGATTCATCCATATGATGATGTTCTTTCGTGAGATAATCTAGGGCGTTGATAAGGGAAACCGTTTGAATTCTGTAGCCCAGTTTGTACAAAGATTTGGATGCCTCTGACCGTCAAGGCTTTGATCCGATGGATGGGATTCATCTTGTTCCTTGTATAAAATCTAGAATCTTTTCATTTCGAAACTTTACTTGCTACAATCTTCTTTTCACCATTTTCTAAAAGCTTTCCGGCAGCAAATTTTCGAACATTCTATTTCCATTCGTGATTGGGTCCAAGGCATATTTCGCAACACTTGAACAAATGGAACCCAAAAAGGAGTATCCCAAACCTGATATGGCTAAGATTCCCAATGCAACCTCCCGGAGATCATCTTCCAGGGCTAAGCCAATGCTAGATAGCCTTGTCAAAGACTCTTCCGAGAAGAACACAGAGAAGGATGTCTCCCAAGTGAATTAGTTCTCAGGTGATAAGGGCAAGGGGATAGTCGAAGAGTCCTCGAAGAAAAGGAAGTTGGGACCTGAGGTGGGTGCTCCGGTAACTTCGGATCAATCGTATGTTGTATGGAAAGGTAACTCCAAAGCAGCCTAAATTGCTGCAGGCTTCCATTAATGCCGCAATTGAAGAGCAGCTTTGGAAGGTTAGTGATGACTCAGTGGATACTGCATCAACGGCTGTAGAGGCTCCTCAGAGGGTATTAGAGAGGACCCCAGGAAACTTTGGGAACTTTCTGGGAAGTCGCGACAGCAAGATTTCTTCGACTGTGATTGAAATGCTGCCCGCTGAGGTCCAAGGTACCACCGAGGATTTCAATAAGTTTTGGACTGAAATGTGGTAGGATTACATGGCTATCTGCAACGCAGTGGATGTTATTCTGACCCTGGTGAGCCAAAATGCTAGGGCTTTTGGGGTAGCCCTAGAATGTCAAGAAGTCTTGGCCGACATTTAGTAGAGGTCCAGGGCCTCTTACGAAAAATTGAATGTCACTGAGGTCGAACTAAAGAGGGTCAAAGCAGAAGTTGATGCCTTAAGAGCTCAGAAAGCTGAAGATGAGGCAAAGTTGGACTCCGCCTTTTCTAGAATCGAAACCATGAAGCAGGAGGTCCATGAGTCACAATGTGAAGTGGCCTTGCTAACCAAAAAGGTGGAGACCTTCAACCGCCATCAGATGTTTACTACCGAGGCTCTGGAAAAAGCGAATGCTCAACTAACTGTTACTGATGCTGAACTAAGAAATGTTAAAGTCGAAGCTGATGAGTTGAAGGCTCAGAAAGCTGAGGGTGAAGCGAAGTTAGCCTCCGTCCTTTCTGCGGTCGAAGCCATAAAGCTGGATGTTCACGAGTCTCAATATAAAGTTACCTCAATGACCAAGAAGGTAGAGGCCGCCAATAATCATCAGAAGCTTAACGCCAACGCTCTAGAGAAGACCAATGTTCAAATAATTACCAGTAAGAGTACCCAAGATTTCATGGAGAAACAAGTAGAGTGGTACGCCAATAAATGTAGGATGTACGAGTTAGATGTTGTCGAGGCGAGTGATATTGCAGTGAAGAATTATATTGCCAACTTCCATCATGCAGAAGAGTATCAACACATCGGCTCCTACTGGAGGAAGTTCGCTTACAACGAGGTGATTAATAAGGTGGAGGAGTTGTACCGTGAGCTTGACATCTCAGAATTGAAGACAGAATTCATCGAAGAGAATGTGCCTCAGACTCCTTTAAAGGATGATTGCGTGGAGGTAGTCCCGGCAGAGGCTCCATCGGGACAGGTGGCTTCTACCCCTGCCGTTGAGGATCAAGCACCTTCCCCTTCCAAAGGATAGTCTAGATTTTACTTTGACCCTATCATTCTATAAAGCTTCCGGGTCTTCCATTGTACTCTTTGTTTAGATGAATAAAGATTTCATCTTTCTATTTTCTCGTTATGAGTAGTCGGACCCTAATATAGTGTCGTGTATAAATGAATTTGAATTGAACTTAACAAAAGTGCAGTTAACTGAACTTTAGCCGAGTAAAGTTAATCCGGGTAATCTGAGCTAACTAACATGTTGAATGCAATTAGATAATTTGAAACTAGGTTGAATCCATGAGTGATTTCATACTTCGACTGAGGGATCAGACCCGGGGTTTGAGCGGGGGATCCTTTCTGGGAGATGTTCCTTGCGTGGTGGATGGTCCAACCAAAGGCTTCTTCCTTGCTGGTCGATGTTGTCTCAAGGAAGACATGCGCTGGTGTACGTTTCCTCGCATGGTGGAATGTTCATCCATGCGTAGGCTTCTTCTTTGATGGCCAACGTTGAACCAAGGAAGGCATTGCTGGTGTACGTCTCCTCACATGGTGGATGGTTCATCCATGCGAAGGCTTCTTCCTTGATGGCTGAAGTTGAACCAATGAAGGCATGTGAGGTCAACCTCGGAATTCAAGTGAGAAATCCCTCCTAGAAAGTGTCTCTCTCTATTCCAAGGTGCCTACGCTTCCTGACAACTCAATCAGGGGATCAACGATTTTATTTATTTTGCAGGGGCTAGGAAAAACTTTCAGCTGTCATTTACATTCATTGATAGTACATTCGCAAGTGTTCAACATTCCACGGATGAGGCTGGACCTTCCACCCATGTCTTTAATCCAATAAGTCCCAGGTCGGGCCTCTTTCTCGATGTGATAGGGGCTTTCCCAATTGGGTCCCAACATACCTGCCCCGGGTTCTTTGGAAGACAAGAAAACTCTCCGGAGCACCAAATCTTTTTCTAGCTTGAAGGATCTCTTCTTTACCCTGGCATTGAAGTACCTAGTCATTTTCCTCTGATACACAGCCATTTTGATTTGGGAATCGTCCATCATTTTTTCAAAGAGGTCTAACCCACACCTCCGTATCTTATCATTGCTTATCTCATCGAAGTATATTGTCCTAGGGGATGGGAGACCTACTTCAACGGGGCTCATAGCCTTTACCCCATAGGCCATGGAAAATGGAGTTTTCCCTGTTGCGGTTCGACTGGTGGTTCTGATTGCCCACAGGACTTGTGCTAACTCATCGACCCAGGTCTCCTTTAAGGCATCAAACTTTCTTTTCAGGGTATGCTTGATTGTTTTGTTTACAGCTTGTACCTGCCCATTTGCCTGGAGGTGGTGTGGGGAGGAGAAATGTTTCTTGATGCCCAATTCGTCATACATGCTCCTAACCTTCCTGTTGTCAAATTGCTTGCCATTGTCTAACACATTTGAATGTGGGATACCAAACCTACAGATGATGTTTTTCCGAATAAACTTAGAGGTATTAGCCTCAGTTGTCTTGGTAAACGGCTCAGCTTCCACCCATTTAGTGAAATAGTCTATAGCAACGATTGCCAAGCTAGCACTTTCTTTTCCTTTGGGGAGAGGTCTAATTAAGTCAATCCCTCCACTTTGCGAACGGCCAAGGGCTAGATAGCATGTTCAATTCTGGGAGGGGGCTACCTAGGGATAGTAGCAAAATGTTTGCACTTATCACATTTATGGACAAATCGTTGCGCGTCCTTTTTCAGGGTGGGCCAGTAGTACCCTTGCCTCAGTACTTTTTGTACCAGCGACCAATCTCTTGTGTGATTGCCGCAAATGCCTTCGTGGATTTCTCTGAGCACATAGTTCGATTTGTTAACCTATGGTGGACGTCTTGTTTTAATTATCACAAACAAATCATGTTTATTACTAACAAATTGATTTTAAGTGGCCATAGTGACTATTGTATTTAAATGTAATCGATGGCACAAAGTTCAAGATCAAGTAAGTTGCACACAAGCCCAAATGGAAACGAGTTTCAAACATTCGAAGCCTTGAAGAATGATGTTGCAAATCCTGCAAGAATCGCCTATACGAATATCGAGACACGAGTCAAAGTACCAATTGAGCATTACGCGTCAAGAGATTCAAACTAAGTACTTAGACATTTCCATGACTATATGTAAAGGTAAAATATCTCAATACTTGGCAATGCATCGTGACAAAGCTCAAAGTTTTGATTCATTACAAATTTACGATAAAAATATCTTTATTCGAAAAATATGTTTTCAAAGGTAAAAATTCGAAACAAGTATTTTAAATAAAACAAATACTTTGAAAAACATTTTAAAACGTCCATCTAGCACTTACATTTGATAAAAATTGAAAAGATGATGTTCCGGGCCAAAATCAATCGTACCGGACATCCGGTAAAACTGATCTTTTGGCCAACGGTCATATTTTCAACGGTCCAAACTTCTGACAAAAAATAACGGCTATCTAAGCATCCGATACTATACCGGACATCCGATAAGAGGCATTCGTTAGGACAGAACTTATGACAGTTTGAGTGCTATAAATACCTCACTATTCATTCACTTGTAATTAATAATTCTTGTGCATTAAAATGAGGCTTTTATTGATCTCAACTACCTTATCTTTCTTCTTTAAGAAGATCAATAAACATTGAACTCTTGAGAAAACCTTTGAGTGATTGAATTTGTGAAAATCCTTTAATCATTAAAAAGTTTCTTCATTCAACACTTTGAGCTAAATTCATTGTCATCGATTGAAGTGTTTGCCTCTTCTCTTCTTGTTATCAATATTGATTATATCATTCATCAAGAAGAGAAGTTCTCACTTGTATATTCATCTTTGAATTGTGGGTAGTGTTGAGGTCTTGGAAAGCTCAACATTGTAAAAGGATCGGTGTTACTTGGTTGTAAGTCATCGGAAGCTTTGTAAAGGGTTGGATTGCACCACAAGTCAATCAACATAGTGAAAAGGCATTGCTCGTGATGGAAAGCTTGGTAACGAGGGACGTAGATCATTGCGTTGGATCGAACCACCTTCATATTATATAGTTTGCATTCTCTACCTCTTCTACTTAACGCTATTACTTTGTGCAATATTATTTCCATTACCTACGTGTCTAATTGCATTTGAATTGCTTTATTATCATTTGTGTGAACTTTAATTTTAAATCTTGTATTGTTATCGAAAAAGTTTTAAAAACCAATTTACGCTCCCCCATCCCTCTCTTGGTTAGCCAATCTTGAGCTTTCACAATTGTTCTCATCCAATGCACCGTAGCAGGGGGAGTGAAAACCCATGTTTATATAATACATCATCTTGAAGGACAAAGTGAGCATCCTTCCTCCTAAGTTTTTGGGCTTCTTCTTTCTAAAGAGGTAAGGTCTGATCCTTCAGGTAAGATATGAGGGGTTTCATCCAGAGAGGAGTATTCTCCACCCACATTACAGTTTCACCGACTTCAATGGAGGGTCGGGGAAGGTGTTCAATTGGAACCACTAGGAGTAACTTAGAGTCTTTGCTGCTGCCAACTTTCCTAGAGTGTCGGCGTGTGCATTGTAGGATTTGGGTATTCGTATTAGCTCGAACCTTTCGAAGGCAAGAACGAAGCTTCTTACTTCTTACCAACTTTACATAAGCTGCCACGGTTTTGTCCCTAGCAGAAAAGTTTCCGTGGGCTTGGCTAACTACTAGTTGAGAGTCACTGCTAATGATGAGCCTCTTTATTTGCATCTCCCTAGCCAGCCGGAGGCCAGCTAGCAGGGCATCATACTCCACTGCGTTGTTGGTTGCCTTGAAGCCAAATCTTATTGCACAAGTTAGTTTATGTCCTTCCGGGCTAATTAAGACAACTCCTGCCCCCGATCCTGTGTCCCCAGAAGATCCATCAACTGAGAGTCTCCAAATTTGAGGTTCGAAGGGTTCTATTTCTTCTTCGACATTTGGTACAGGGGTGAATTATGCCACAAAATCAGCCAGGGCTTGCCCTTTGATGGCTGCCCTTGGTTTATAAGCGATGTCGAACTTGCTGAGCTCAACGACCCATTTAAGTAGTCTCTCGGAGGCATCGGCTTCAGAAGCACTTGCTTGAGAAGATAATTGGTTAAGACATGGATGCTGTGCGCTTGAAAATATAGCGGCAACTTCCTTGAAGCTATTATTAGAGTGAGGGCCAGCTTTTCCATGTCCAGGTATCGTGTTTCTACTGCAACTAACGCCTTACTAACATAGTATACCAGCAGCTGATGGTCGTTCTCCTCCCTTATCAAAATTGAACTCAGGGTCCCTGAGGTTACTGCTAAGTATAGGTGTAATACCTTGTGGTAGGGCTGTAAGCAAAAATCGTCAAACCGGAAAATCGAACCGAAATCGTATTTTAGAAACCGTCGGTTTGGTGCCACGTGGACCCGTCAACGAAATAGTTTTGAACCAAACCAAACCGGTTAAAAACGGTTTGGTTTAGGTTTGAGAATTTTATTTGTAGTTTAAAACCAAACCGGGCCGGTAAAAAAATATATAAAAATAGAAAAATAAAAATAATGATTTTTTTTTTGAAAATTCATCCAAATATGCAAAATTCAATAGTTTTGTCATTTGTATGTATTTTTGTCAATTTATAATTTTCTATTACATACATATAATAATTACCAAATAATCCTAATTTATATCTAATATTCTCGAGACTAACATAATCTATCAAAAACTCTTTTCCTCTTTAGAATTCAAATTTCTACAGTTGTTTCTGAGTCTGCATTCTCAAATGGAGGTCAGATATTTGATTCATTTAGGAGTTTATTAGGTGCAAAGATGGTTGAGGCTTGTATATGCGGAAAGAATTGATTGCAAATTAAGAATGAACCTATAGTGTTGTGCCAATATTTAGATGAAGTAGAAGCATTTGATGATTCAATGAAAGTTATGACAGGTGGTTTATATTTTGTATTGCCATATTTTTAAAGATTATCTTATCTATCTAGTATCCAATACTATGATGATATAACGATTGCATTTGTTTGACAATGGAGACTATGAATCATGTGTGACAACAATTGGTGTCTAAGTATATGACAAAATACAACGGTAAGCTTGTATAATTGTTATGTTTAGATATTATAAACAATTGATTTATTATTATTGTTGGTTATTCTCTCTGTCTAATCAATAGTTTTGTTTTTCAGATATGATGATCACGAGATCTTGTTGAACATCATTATATTTTTTGGGCTTTATATTTAGTTTAGTAGACTTGTATTATAACGTTATCGTAACGTCTTAGCCTAAAATAGCAAACAAAAAACTATATTTTAGTTTATTGTGATTTCACTTTGATTTAGTTGGTATTTAAATTTGTAATAGATATATTTAGTTTATTTTAGATTTATTGCTAGTAAGATATAAATATATATTGAATTCAATGAATTAATGTCATAAAAGTAGACAGACAAAAAAATATACGGTGAAACCGGCGGTTTAAAACCGAACAAAACCGTTAGGTTTAGGTTTGAGTTTTTTTCAAATCGTTCAAAATGGTTTGGTTTAGGTTTGGATTTTTCTCAAACCAGTTTAAATGGTTTGGTTTGAAAATTTGTCAAAAATCGCAAAAATCGGACCGCTTACACCACTACCTCGTGGTCCTTTGGTTTGGAGAGGAGAGGCGCCGACCCAGATGCTTCTTCAGCCCCTGCAGAGCCAACTCACATTCTTCTGTCCATTGGAACTTGTTCCCTCCTTTGAGAATTTTGAAGAAGGGTAGACACTTGTCTGTTGCTTTAGAAATGAAGTGATTCAAGGCCGCAACTCGTCCAGTGAGGCTATGCACCTCTTTCGGCTTCTGAGGTGACCTCATTTCATCAAAGCTCTGACCTTTTTAGGATTTTCTTCGATACCTCTTTGGTTGACAATGAATCCGAGTAACTTGCCCGATGATACCCCAAATGCGCATTTCAAGGGATTGAGTTTCATTCGATACCTTCGCAGAATGTGGAATGTTTCATTGAGGTGAGCAATGTGATCCGCTGCTTCCAAACTCTTTACCAGCATGTCATCCACGTAGACCTCCATCGTTTTACCAATAAGGTCAGCAAACATTCTGTTAACTAGCCTCTGGTATGTCGCTCCGACATTTTTCAATCCGAAGGGCATTACTTTGTAGCAGTAGAGGCATTTATCTGTGATGAAGGATGTGTGTTCTTTGTCTGGTGGAAACATCATAATTTGGTTGCACCCAGAGTAGGCGTCCATGAAGCTAAGGAGTTCATGTCCACCGGTTGAGTCCGCCAGCTGGTCTATCCTGGGAAGTGAAAAGCTGTCTTTTGGATCTGGTACGTTTTATACCAGAATGGAATCAGTAGTTTGATTGAATGGATGCGAGAGACACTTTCCGATAAGAGACAAAAATGTTCGGACCGCTGTGGGTTGATTACATCAATATTCACACTATCAACGAATATCTAGTGGATTCCCCGTATTCAATTTCATTTTTCATAGAATATGTGGAATGATAGATATGATGTAAAAATGATAACGATTTTGTCTTGGGATCTTGGTGTATTTGCTGTTATATTTGTTGATTCACATGTAAAGAACTAATTATGTAAAGATTTATAGAAAATGTTCTCAGGTGAATCTATTTATCTTTCTTCTCCCTTTCTCCATTCCTCTCTATTATATACAAAGTGAAGCTATTTATACTAGTTTGGATGGCGTAGTGGTCGTTGGATTAAATCCACGTGGTAGCATATCTCTAACCGAGGCCTCACATCACCATCTACTCATTACATTTAATGTTTGACAAAGGGTCAGCCACCCTAGTGGTAGGCTGACACATTGACGTACAAATGCTGAACCACATACACTTTATTACAGACATCACATCAATTAATCCTAGCATATCCCCGAATCTTGTTCTGAGGCTGTGTTGGCTTTAGCATTCATAGGTTTTGAGCCTCAGGTAGCGCGGGGGGCCTCTGCAAAGGGGCTTCGGAGCTTCGGCACTTCAAGTTCGAGGAGCCTCTGCATTTGCTTGGGAGGATCCTATATAGTTCCTTACCATTTGGAGCTGGAAAGATATCGGATAGATCTGCACTTCGGCAATTGAAGGAGCGTCAGACAATTGCATTTATTGGTTGACCTTGGCTTTATTGGTCCTCCCTGTTGTATTCCCAGATGGCCCTTTATTATTTTGATTGCTGGGAATTCGTGGCTGTTTATGTGGATATATTGCTTACAGTCTACGTGGAATGTTGATCCGGAGCTTTTATTTTTGGGGGGTAACAAAAGTTTTAAAGCAATAAGTATTTCTCCAGAATATTTTGGTCTCATAACTATCTAGCATACTACTAATTCCTTCTAAGGTTTTTTTTCCTTATTCATAATATTTTTTACCGGTTAAAACTTAAAAGTATCTATGCTAGAATTCCATAACTAGATGCGGATGAGAATGAAATTTACACAGTTCGATCCAAACTACACCTAGATAGGGGTGAATAGGTGTAAATGCGGAATTAAAAATTGTAATTAACTAGAAACAAGTTACTAGTTAATTATCTCTAGATGGTTAAACATACAGTCCAATTACCCTATGTTTGAATATCACAGAATATGAAAGCAATAAATGACACGCGGAATGTTCACGGAGAAACCCCAACTGGGTATAAACTTCGGGCTCTTTGCCAATTAAAATTTACTATAAACGATTGAACAGTTCAATGACATGAACTTTCTGACCTCCTTACTGAAGTTAATACAGACCTCCTCGATTGCGTGCCTCGGAACAACTTCTGACTGAGATTCTGACAACCCTCATAGATTGCGTGCCCCTACACTAAATCCTAACTACAATCTGACAGCCCTGTTGGATTGTGCACTCCTTCACCAATTCCTTGACTGCAATACCAAAGCCGATTCTCTAACCCTTGACTTTGTGGATTAGTCTATCTCCTGTAGATAGTTGAAGAACTCCGTGTTTCTCCATCAAGTATAATCAAATCAATGAAGGTTGAAGTTTCTCAATGAATTGAAAGATGAAATGATGAAGCTCTCAAGTTTTCTCTATTTTTCAACCTTCGAATTTACGTTATGTGGCGTTCTGGTATTTATACGATAGGGATAGGGTTGAATGGGTAAGATAAAAAGCCTTAAAATCGTGATTAAAAAACCCCCGACTAACCCGCCGCTTGAGCGAAATCTCAGCGTCAGTCAAGCAACAGCTTGTCACTTGAGCGAGGACCCAGCGACAGTCTAGTGAAAATGTTTCTATTTCTGTCGCTTGAGCGAAGTCCTGGTAACAGTCTATCAAAATTGCGATGCGATGCCGTTTTTTGTCCTCTTTTGAAGTTCGAACCGTAGATCCTATACAATTGAATTATGAAAATTACAAACTACTCCTTGACTTTTATAACCTATCCAATTTAGTTCATTTTGTTCATAGACTTGCAATTACATCATAAACTATCAAAACCTAACAAACTCCACCTTTGGCATTCTATGACAAAACTACAATCTAAAGTCAAGGTAGTAGTGAAAAAATTACAGAACCAATGATTGACACTACCAACACTAGCTGTCTTAATTGAATTATGATTTTCCTTTATCGAAACCTATTTCCTAAAATAGACAACTCAAATATACAGTGTAAAATATATGTGAAACAGTAATAAGTGTAAAAGCAATTCAAACAATTAATCCAAGCAGTTATAACTCATAACACATCATTTTAGTTTCATACCATAAGCTAAATTAAGGCATAATATCAATGCAACCCAACATACCAAAACAAAACATTGATCCTACAAAACATCAAAACTTAATCTAGCAATATTGAAATTATCATTTAATGCCTTTGAGTTCAAGATTTTGAGATACATCATGTCAAGTATCATATACATCCAAAAATATCTACTCCAACATAAAAAATGTATATACTACCACCCCTCTTTATCACAAAATGACAAGGGACCAAGAATAACATATAATAATCCAAAAATACAATTGTCATCATGCAAAAGTATAAGTAATGAACAGTAACCCTTCCCACATTCGTAACTCAAGTTAGCATGGAGTAAATTGTATAAATGACCCATATGTGTAAAGTGTCACAAATACTTTGAAAGTAGGACTACAAACCTTAATTTTGTGAGAAACGACACGCTAAACATCACTGTCAATAAGTTTATTCCCCTACATATGAAAGTAAAATCATTTAAAGCACATTAGGACCTATACAGAAAAACCCATTTTGTATGAAAAGTTTTTTTCTCCCCCTAAATTTGAGCAGATTTTTATTTCTTAACATTCAATATTCGAAACTCATTATTACTTTTCTCATCTTAAGTGCGGACTTTTCTTTATTAAGCGACTAAAATGACCCATTTAATAAGCTTTAGGCCGGTTAACCCAAGTCGGTTGACCATAGGCACCAAGTTATAAGAAATCACGCAGGCATAATTGCTCAACTCAAATAGGCTCCGAAGAAGAACATAAGATATTGAGCTCTTTTTTTTTTAATTACTATGGATAAACTTGTGCTCAGGTCTAATTAATAAGGTCAATTCATGTTCAAAGTCACATTACTAACAATTGATTGACATCCCAAATCTCACACACACGGTAGAGTTCTACTAACAATATCATAGTGTGTGCAGTGCAGATGGTACATGAAGACCTTTATACTAAGTACTCAATTAATAACATAAGCCAGCAATGGAAACTATGTTACACCTTAACAATTAAATCCATGCTTAATCACAACCAAAAAAATCAAGTACATTGTATATTATGCTATAAAAACAATGTCCCGCATTTTTATTTTTTCAATTTTTCATTTTCAACTGTCAGCTCATTAGCTCTCCTAAATGTCTTTTCAAGCTCACTAATGAGATTCCTAACCTGAGTATCTAAAGATTCATTAATGAATTTAAACTCACTCAAGTTTGAGGTAAATTGTTGGATGTACGCTAAGAGTTTCTCATTTTCCAACTCAAGTTCTGTGACTCTAACACTTAAAGCTTTATTTTTAGTTAGAATATTAAGACTCTCCTCATACATCTTACCATAATCCTCATGGATATCTTCATCAGCATCAGAGTCTTCCTCAGTATCAGAATCCTCACCACTACTTACGTTCTCAGCCTTCTTACTCTCCTTATCAGATTTGAAAAATGTGTAGTTCAACCCTAATAACACCTAGAGGAGGTGTGAATAGGTGTATAGTGCGGAATTGAAATTACTAATAAATTAAACAGCAACAAGTCTCTTTTTAATTCTTTTCTAGATGATTATTCATGCAAGTCAGTTTATTCGTAAGTTTGAATACCGCAGTTTGTATAATCAAACAATATAATGAAGGCAGTAAATCAACACCAAGATGATCATGGAGAAATCTAACTGGGAAAAACTCCGAGCACTTTGCCAGTTAATCCACTATAAATGAATTTAACAACTTACAATATACTAGACTAGACGACCCGTACTATCTGATCTCTCGACTACACTCCTTACAGCTCTCAATGGATCCCGTGCTCTCCTGTACAAATCCTTAGTTGCTGTTGCCAAAGCTCTTCGTGGAATCTGCTACCCTGCAGCACTCCAAGCCTTGTGAATTCATTTATCTCTCATGCATCATGAAGAACGACCAGTTCTTCATAGACAAGAACTCCTGTCAACTTCCTTCGATTTTCAGAACTTTGATCAGATGTAGAAGAAGTAGTGGTTTAGTATTTGGATTATTGGGCTGATGTTATTCTCACCAAAACTCTCACACGGATGAAGGTTGAAAGAATATAATATGAAGGGATCACTCTGTAGCATTTTTCTCTCAATATTCAACCTTAAGAATTTCGTACATAAGAGTTTTGGTATTTATAGGTAGGGTACAAAACAGATGGGCAGGGAAAAAAACCTTGAAATCGTGAAATAAAAATTTCCTGTATAACCATGTCATTCGAGCGAGAGCTTAGCGATAGCCCATCGCTCAAATGAAGGTCTGGCGACAGTCCAGCGATAATGTTTCTGCTTTTTTAACTCGAGTCAAACCTTAGTGACAGTTTAGCAAAAATCTATGACGTTTTCCTTCTTTTCTCATTCTCGAAATCCTAGACTTAAACACCTACCTTTTGACTAGTTGCACATTACTCCTTGAACTTTTAAATGTATCAATTTCAGTCCTTTTGTTCACAGAATCGCCAATTAGAAATTATCTAGAACCTAACAAGAATTATTCCTAATTCTAACAGTAAATGTAATATATTTTCCACTTTCATAAGGAGTGTACTTCTCATTCTGATTGTCCGAGTTAGACTCGTTATCAGTGAAAGTAGCATTCATAGCTTTATCTAGACTTCTCCTACTGGTAGGGCACTCACTCATAAAGTGATCAAAACCTCTATAATTATGACACCTTACAGTTTTAGAACTCTTCCTAGATCCACTGGAACCACTACTATGCTTCTCTTGAGATTTTTGTTCATTCTTAAACATTTTCGAAATTTTTTAGCAAGGTAAACTAACTCTTCTTCATTAGGAAAATCTGACTATTCCTAATAGTATTTAAGGCCAATGACTTATTGTTTGTAAGTATAGCTAATGTAAGTTCATAAGTCTAGAGAGATACAACCAACTCTTTAATCTTAATGGAATCTCTAAGTCCTTATTCTTCCCTATTGTTGTGACTTCAGGTATAAACCTTTCTAGTAAGGATCTAAGAATTTTTCTGACTATCTTAGGCTCCAGAATTTCCTCATCTTGAAACTAAAATTTACTATGTCATTTATGCTCACATAAAAATCATCAAAAGTTTCGTCTTCCTTTATCCGAATGTTTCAAACCTAGTGGTTAACATCTGCAATTTAGAGTTCTTAATCACCTGAGTTTCCTCATGTGTGGTCTGTAGAATATTTCAAACCTCTTTGGCTACCTCAAATATAGACACTCACCTAAATTCTTTCAGGAACACAGCCATGAACAGGGCATGAAGGCCCTTACAGTTCCAGTTACACTTGGCTAATTCATCTTTAGTCTAGAGTGAAATATCAGTGGGTGTAACTACACTAGCAACATTGGTTGAAAGTACAGTCCACCCAATTTGAACACTTATCCAAATTCGCTCATCCAACACTTTAAGGAAATCTCTCATTTGAGCTTCTAATAAGCATAATTGCTTCAATCAAAAAATGGAGGCACGGATAAGGACTGACTCAATTGGAAATATTTTTGGGTCGGGAATCAAAATCTGGCTCTTATACCAATTGAAATTTATACAGTTCGATCCAAACTACACCTAGAGGAGAGGAATAGGTGTAAATACAGAATTAAAAATTGTAATTAACCAACAGAAAGTCACTAATTAATTATCTCTAGATGGTTAAGCATACAGTCCAATTACCCTACGTTTAAATACCGCGGAATATAAAAACAGTAAATAAAGCAGTAAATAACACACAGAATGTTCACAGAGAAACCCCAACTGGGTAAAAACTCCTGGAACTTTGCTGATCAAAATCTACTATAAACGATTGAACTTACAGTCCGTCAGACAAGACGACGAAATACGAACTTTCTGACCTCCTGACTGAAGTTAATACAATCCTTCTAGATTCGTGCCTCGCAACAAATCCTAACTGAGATTCTGATAGTCATCCTGGACTGCGTGCCCCCACACCAACTCCTGATTGCAATCTAACCCCTCCTGGATTGCGCACTTCTGCCCAACTCCTTGACTGCAATATCAAAGCATTCTTAGATTCTCTAACCTCTGGTTTTGTGGATTTGTCTATCTCCTGTGGATTCTTGAAGAATTTCATGTTCCTCAGTAAGTTAGGCATTTTGATTAACTAGAACTGATGTTTTCTCCACCAAGTATAATCAAATCAATGAAAGTTGAAGTCTCTCAATGAATTGGAAGATGAAAAGATGAAGCTCTCAAGTTCTCTCTATGTTTCAACCTTCAAATTCGCATTGTGTAGTGTTCTGGTATTTATATGATAGGGTTAATGTTGAATAGGCCGGATAAAAGGCCTTAAAATTGCAATTAAAAAATTCCCGGCTAACGGTATTGCTCAAGCAAAATCTCACCGACAGTCGAGTAACGGCTTGTAGCTCGAGCGAGGACCCGACGACAGTCTAGCGAAAATGTTTCTATTTCTACCGCTTGAACGAAGTTCTGGCGACAGTCTATCGAATTGTAGCGCTGTTTTTTGTCCTCTTTTAAAGCTTGAACCCTAGAACCTATACAATTGAATTATGAAAATTAAAACCTACTCCTTTACTTTATAACATATCCAATTTAGTCCATTTTATTCACAAACTTGCCAATTACATCATAAACTATCAAAACCTAACAAAGAAGATCAATGAAGCAAGATTGTAACGGTTTCTTATTCGAGGATTGAAGGAGTACATTCATTTTCATTACTTCCATTCAGGCATAGACCAATCAGCCTTCAATTGAAGAATTAGAAAGTTTTCTTTCCAACCAAGATGCTTTGGTAAAGCAAATGGTAAAGAATTTTAATCTAGATGTCCTCTTCTCGAAGGGAAAGCACCATAAGAAAAAGACATCAGCAGAAAACAAGAATAGTGAAAAGGGTCAAGTGTCGGAAAAGCAACCGATGGAAGCTCACAAAATAACAATCTTATCAAGTGTTATAGATGTGGTAAAATTGGGCATATAAGAAAAATTGTAGAGTGAAGCTTTCCAAAGCAAATGTCACAAGTAAAAATTAAGGAAGGGAACAACTGAAATGGGAGCAGCGCTTCACTACAAAAGTAGTTGAAGAAAGGAACGATTTTGCTACTGAATCAATACCAGCTTATGCTCTTTTCAACCATGAAAACTGCAAAGAGGAGTGGATCATTGATTCATATTGCTCTCACCATGTAATCGAAAATGATTCACTACTCTCAGAACTACCTCAACATAATGGAGAGTGAGTTATTGTCACAGCTGATAACTCAAAATATCCAGTAGCAAAAGAAAGAATTGTGAAGATTGATGCTGGTGATACAAGGACTGTCAAGTTGAATGACGTCTTCCATATTCCAGGTTTGAAAAGAAATTTAGTTTCAGTATCTCAAATTACTAATCTTGGAAAATATATCTTGTTTCGTCCAAATGATGTAAAGTTCCTGATAATGTGAAGAATATAGCTGCTGATGTTGTTCTTGTTGGTGAGAATAAAGGTATCTTATTTGTCATGCTAGTAGGGGAAGCGTGTGTGAAGAAGATAAGCCAAACTGATAGCATAACAATTTGGCATGTTCGATTGCGTCATTTAGGCTATCAACTGCTACATGAAATTTCTCAAATCACATCGTCTTCCTTTCAAAAAGTCATAAAATTGCAAATCCACCATGTTCGAGCTATTGTTGGGAAATTTACATCAATTCCCTTTATTTCAATTAACCCGCAGGACCTTTTGTTGTTCAGAAGATTATTGGCAAACAAGAAAAATAAAGATATAACGCACAAATTAAAACGGACCGTCAAAACTTTTCCACTATATGATAAATTGTTACAACCATATAGAATTTCACTCACCAACCTATTCCCAAAATAAACCAAAGAAAAACAGCAGCCAAAACTCCTTACCTTTCTTCTCTGCTGTCCGCCTGTGTGTACGTGTATATATATTAATTCTCTAACCACCGATTTTTCCTTTTTGGCCAGCCACTGTTGTTGACTTTCCTTGCTTCTATGCGTAAATCAATATATATATATATATATATATATATATATATATATATATATATATATATATATATTCCCAACAATTCTCCAGCAGTTCCAGTACCAAAGCAGTCGCTACGTTTTTCTTTTTGTTTTACAGGCCACGCACATGCCACCCTAAAATAATGGAATAATCTACTATTTATAGGATCCATAAAAAACCTAATATTATTTGTAGTAGAAGTCCTCCAACTTTGACTTTTGAGGTAATTACCTAACAATCTCCACCTTGCCGAAAACGAGTCAAAATCTTGTCATCTTTTCTACAACTTTTAATCACAATACTTTGGGAAATAGGTAAGCCTTTGACACACTTTAACGATCCCATACTCCACCATATGAGTATAATCACTCAGAATTATTCACAAACTCCGAGCATTTCATCGACTACATGTCGAAACAACCTTGCTGATAATTATGGTGCAACTCTCCCACTGACTTTCCCAGAGAGCTCATCAGCCATCGACACTACAACACCACCACATACTTACACACCTTGCATCAAATGTCGGTCAATGCTATGTGCAGATATGCTGACCTGCGCTAGTAAGAACACATCCTCTATTATGGCAACTGGCGACATGCCACGATGACGTTCCCATTTTATTTTACAGCACATCAAGTGCGTCCTCCTCCGTCAGGAGAGACGTATTGTCCGATCTCAAGCAGTTAGCCGACCCTGCTCTATCTTTTGGACAATTCCTCTTCACGTGACCAGTCTGACTGCAGTTCCAACAAGTTACTTTCTTCTTCATGGAGTTGCCCATCTTCCCCCTTTCAGTCACAAGCACTGCATTGTCAGAAGGAATATTCTGACCACCTAATCTCCTTTCTTCTGAGATTAATTTGCTTGTCACTTCTGTGAAACTCACAGTTTCCTTCCCATACATCAAGATTGGCTTGATGTGTTCATAGGTAGACGGAAGAGACCAGATGAGACGTAATGCCTTATCCTCATCATCTATCTTCACTCCAATAGCCTACAATTATGTAACAATCCCATTAAGAGCACTCAGATGGTCTAAGATTTTCATACCTGTCTCCATGCGCAATAAATGAAATTGCTCATTCAGGTACAGCCGATTTGAGATGCTCTTCGTTTGATATAGTTCTTCTAGCTTTTTCCACAGCTCCTTTGCAGTAGATATTCCATGAATATTTGCAAGAACATTTTTAGCTAGACAGAGACGTATCGTGCTTGCAGCTTTCAAATCCAATTCCTCCCAATCATCATCGCTCATACTGGATTCAGTTTCCTTGTCAGAACTCTGGGTTGGTTTTCCTTTCAAAGCCTTGTGCAGTCCAGCTTGAATCAATAAATCCCTGACCTATACTTGCCACAAGCCAAAATTGATTCTCCCATCAAATTTCTTAACGTCATATTTCAACGACATATTTTTCTGTTGCTCCAACACTCTGAACCACCTGACGCTCTGATACTACTTGTTGGGAAATTTACACCAATTCCCTTTATTTCAATTAACCCACATGACCTTTTGTTGTTCAGAAGATTATTGGCAAATAAGAAAAATAAAGATATAACGCACAAATTAAAACGGACCGTCAAAACTTTTCCACTATATGACGTAAAGCTAAATGTAAATTACTTTCGAGTATTTGGTTCAATTTGTTGTATTCATATTCCAAATCCTAACCAAACTAAACTTGACCTAATTCCTTTAGGACGGGTGAAGGTGTATAGGTCCAGAAACAAAGAAATTTGTCGTTTCTAGAGATGTTGTATTCCATGAAGTGTCGTGTCATTATTTTACCTAGAAAATTTTTATTCAAGAAGCTACTCTTGATGGTGATCAAGAAAATTTACAGTTGCTTTTTGAAAATAACATGGAGGTTTCACACAATGATGAATGTCCAACTCCAAATACCTCAAATTCAAATGATGGTGCACAACAAGCTAAAAGAAGGTCTAAAATGGAGAAAAGGCAATCAAACTACCTTGAAGATTATGAGGTGCAACTCAATCATAGCGCTACTACTTCATGCTTCTTCACAAGAGCATTAGATTGAAGCAGAACCAGCAAGTTATGAGAAAGCCAAAGATCATTTGGAATGGAAAGCAGCTATGTAAGAAGAAATTGAAGCTTTAAACAAAAATAAAACATGGGAACTGGTGTCAAAACTAAAGAATTGTGAGCCTATAACTTGCAAATGGGTTTACCGTTTAAAGAAAACGTCCGATGGGACTATGGATAGATGCAAAGCCTGACTTGTTGTATGCGATTTTTCTCAAAGCTGTGGGTTGGATTATGATGAGATGTTCAGTTCTGTTGCAAAAATGGTAACAGTGAGATCTATTTTTTCTCTTGCATCTTTTAGAAATGAGAAATTGTGGCAACTTGATATAAAGAATGCATTTTTTATGGAGAATTAGATCGTGAAGTATTTATGGAACATCCTAAAGGCTATGTTTATAAGCAATGTACTCACCATGTCTACTGACTTAAGAAGCCTTTAAACAAGCAACATCTGCTTGATATGGTAAAATTGCTCAATACTTTATCTTTGGTGAGTTTAAAGTTTCTGATGCAGATTCTAGTTTGTTCATTAAATTAGAATCAAATATGCACTTACTGGTCTTATTGTACGTGGATGACATGATAATTATTGGAGATAGTGAAGCTGAGATTTCTATGCTGAAAAATGATCTACCTGTTCGAATTGAGATGAAGAAATTGGGGAAAATCGTTGTTTTCTTGGTCTGGAAGTTGAGAAATCTGATAAGAGATATTTCATTTCTCAAAAAAGGTATGCAAAGGAGCTCTTTTAGTGTTTTGGCATGGGAGAATCAAAAGAAAAAGCCACTCCAATGGAGTCGGATCTCAAACTGAAGACAGGTGAAGGAAAGTTGTTAAAGGATGCTAGAAAGTTTCGATAACTTGTTGGTTGTGTTGAAGAAGGGGCTCCAAAACTCCAAAGATCGTATGTTGAATGGATCACCACAATTGATTACCCAAATCAAAAACCAAAACACCCTAAATCGGTTGCTTCACGAGGCTGTCCACAAAGGACTAAGTATGAAGAATATTATAGCTACAAGGATCAGCCACAAAGGCTAGAGAAGGAGAAGAAACAAAAGGACAAAAGTAGAGAGCACAAAGCCAAATTGTCGTTTGTTTCTCTTACACATGAGCTATCAATTTTCACACACAGATCAACGGTAACGGGGCAACATATATAAAAGGGCATTAGGTATGGACTTTTAGGTTAGAAAGAATAAGGCCCAATAGGAAACATGTAAGTGGGCTGTCAACCAGAAAAAGCCATCCAAGTCTTGGATTGGGCCATGAGTAGTACTAATTTAATTAGGTTACTTCAAATGGCCCAAATAGGTTTTATGATTGGTTTAGACAATTGTGGTGCCGATATACATTCAGTCATTTGGTCGATGCCGACTGAATAAACAATACTTACATCATCGCGCATGCAGGTCGTTTGACAACAATTTGCCTAACAGGTTGTTTAATTTATTTAGCTATCACAAGACTTGAAATTAATTATTCTGGTGGTGTTATTTCTCAATTCACGTAATATGTACAAAAGGTGTGAAATTCTCTTGTTAAGTGGCTTTACTAACGTAGACTGGGCAGGAGATGCAAATGATAGACATTCAACTTCAGGTTATTGTTTCAATACTGGTTCAGTAGTGATGAAGCAATCTATGGTTGCTTTATCTAGCTCAAAACTTGAATATGTGGCAACAACCATGGTTGCATAAGAATGTATGTGGTTGAAAAGGTTGATGAGAGACGTGCTCTGCAAAATTGATTATTGAAGTCGGATAGAATAGTGATTATTCTGCAAGCTGAAATCAATTGACAAATATAGGGAATAATGTAAGAAAAACACCAAGAGAAACTATAAAATTCTTCATTATTCAACAACTGAATGAAAAATAACCCACAAGCCGGGTTATATATTACTAAATATTCGAAATTAGTGGAATTTTACCAAAAATGGTAAATTCTAATTTTCATACTAAAATAAAATAATTAAAAAGAAAAATTATATCCCTAAAATCTGGCTCAAATCGAGCTCTTATTCTATGTCAAAAAGGCAACCGAAATATTATTATAAATGACAAAAAATAACTTAAAGTGATGATTCGAAAAGGAAAACAGCTGAATTTGGGTTCGAAATCGATGCTCACCAAGCAAAACTGGGTGAACACGTCGTGCGTGCTGAAAATACCTTTTCGGATTGGGGTCATGAGCGTGATTTTGACAACCGTAGCAAACATTATGGCAAAATACCGAAACATGCCCAAATATGGCCCCAATTAGGAAATATCCAATTATTTGTCAATTTTGCGCTGATCCGCCAAGTCATGGTATCTCAGCGCCATTAGCGTACTATCAGACAGCTTGGCCTCGTCTGACTCGGATCCCCATGCATCAGTCGTCCCGGGTTAGAAAGAACTCGTCCTCGAGTTTACTTGAGTGTCTGCAAAATCCCCAAAGCAAGGACTGAGATGCTTCACATTGAAGACATCAGAAGTCTTCAAATGGCTGGGGAGGCATAGTCGGTGAGCATTGTCGTTGATCTTCTACAGAATCTCACAAGGACCAATGTTCCGCTCCTTCAGCTTATTATACTCCCCAACAGGAAAACGATCATGAGTTAACATGGCCCACACAAAATTACCAACTTAGAATAGGACCTGACGACGATGACTGTCGACCTGAACCTTGTACTTGGCATTACTCTCTTGAATGGCTAACTTCACGTGTTCATGGATTCCCCGAAGATGTTCCGCCATCTCATCTGCTTTATGACTTATACGACCCACATGTGGAATAGGGGCTAAATCAAGTACCTCAGATGGATCCCGACCATAGACTATTGCAAATGGACTCATCTCTGTAGTTCTATTCTTCAAATTGTTATAGGCAAATTCTGCCTAAGGTAATGCCAAATCCCACTGCTTCGGCTTAGTACCAGCCAGCCTCCTCAACAGATTGCCCAAGCTTCGATTCACCACCTCGGTCTGACCATCCGTTTGAGGGTGGTAAGCACTTCTAAAATTTAACCGCGTCCCCAATTTCTCCCACAAGCTTTTCCAGAAATGACTCATGAACTTAGTGTTACGATCAGAAGTAATTGAATGAAGTACACTATGCAAACGCAAAATTTCTTTGAAGTAAAGATGGGCAATCCGTGTAGCATCCATTGTCTTCCGATATGCTATGAAATGTGCCATCTTTGAAAACCTGTCAACCACAACAAAAATAGAATCCAAGGTCTGTTGGATACGAGGCAGTCCCAATATGAAATCCAAATGACATCAACCCAATGTGCTTCAGGCACTGGCAAAGGTGTGTAAAGACCCACATTAGTAAGAGCCCCTTTGGACCGCTAGCACACATAACAACGCCCAACGTGATGAGCCACGTCACTACTCAATTTGGGCCAATAATAGGTAGAAGAAACCAAAGCCAGAGTCTTATCTCGCCCAAAATGTCCCATATTATGAAGTCCACTAACAATATGCTGTCGTAGTGAACAATCTGGAACACACAACTGTAATCCACGAAATAGGTAACCATTATGCAAAACAAAATCATGTCGTTGATTGTTATTTACCTCCTGAATTATCTTCCTGAAGGAAGGATCTGCAACATACATATCCAGAAAAGTCTCAAATCCCACGACATTGGTGCTCATGGTGGTGAGAAGTGATGTACGATGACTCAATACATCTACAACACGATTCAGGCTCCCAGCTTGGTGCCTTAGTGAAAATGTAAACTTCTACAAGAATGACACCCACTTAGCATGCCGTCTACTCAATTTATGCTGACCATTGATATACTTCAGGGCCTCATGATCAGTGATAAGAATAAACTCTCTCTGTATCAGGTAATGACGCCAATGCTTCAAAGACTAAACTATGGCATAGAATTTGAAGTCATAGGTAGAATAGTTCCTCTTTGATCCTGATAGCTTCTACCTGAAAAAGGCCACTGGACGCCCCTCCTAGCTCAAAACACCACCAATGCCCACTCCAGATGCATTACAATTGACCTCAAACTTCTTATCAAAATCTGGAAGTGCCAACACTGGAGTCTCTGTCATTCGCTGCTTGACCAACTGAAAGCTGGTTACTGCTTCTTCCGACCACTGGAAAGAATGTCCCTTGAGGCACTCTGTGATTGGGGCAATCAAAGTGCTAAAGTTCTTGATGAACCGACGGTAAAAGGATGCCAATCCATGGAAGCTTCTGACATCGTACAACGTTTTTAGCCTGGGCCACTCCAAGATTGCATCTATTTTAGATTGATCTGCAAGAACACAATTAGTAGACACAACAAAACCCAGAAAGGTAACAGAAGTAGTGAAGAAAGAACACTTCTTCTGAGCATTCCATCCTCAACACATCAAAAACTGCACGAAGGTGATCAAAGTGAGATGCCCACGTTGGGCTGTAGATGAGGATACCATCAAAGTAGACCACTACAAACTTCCCCATGAAAGGTCGTAACACTTGATGCATAAACTTCATAAAAGTGCTGGGTGCATTGGACAGCCAAAAAGGCATGACCATCCACTCATACAAACCATGTTGCGTCTTAAACGTCGTCTTCTACTCATCTCTCGACCATATTCTGATCTGGTAATATCCGCTCTTAAGGTCAATTTTTTAGAAAACCTTAGAACCGGACAACTGACCCAACATATCATCCAAACGGGGAATTGGAAACATGTACTTCACTGTAATCCTATTGATTGCTCTGCTATCAACACACATACGCCAAGAACCATTCTTCTTTGGCACTAGTAGAGCAGGAACTGCACATGGGCTCATGCTCTCACGAATGTACCCTCTCTCCAACAACTCCACCACTTGTCGCTGCAATTCCTCAGCTTCCTTGGGACTGAAGCGATAAGCTGGTCGATTAGGCAGACTCGACCTTGGAACAAGGTCAATCTGATGTTGAATATCCCTCATAGGTGGCAATCCCGAAGGGAAATCTTCAGGCATCAAATCGAAAAACTCTGTTAACATCTGTTGCACTTCTACTGGTAGAACTGGATTCTCGTCTATTGTATTATCCTCACGAGGTAGTAGAGCATAGATCACACATTCACCCTCAATCTCTCCTAAGAACCTGGACATAAAAAGTATGTTGACATTATTGACTATCGGGGCAGGAGTGATTTCTTCCTTACGTGGCGGCGCCAAAACGACCTTCTTCCCTTTGATGCTAAGAGAATAGGTATTTTTCCGCCCATCATGAATAATACTGCGATCAAACTGCCAAGGGCAACCCAACAATATGTGACAATCATCCATCGCCACAACATCACACCACGCATTATCAAAATACTTTCTGCCGATCGAAAAAGACACTAGATATCGTTTTTCGAATGATACTTCACTGCCCTTACTCAACCAGGACAATTTATATGGCCTGGGATGCCGATATCTGTCTTCAACTATAATTTCTGAATAGTTTCTTCGGACACTACATTTTCACAACGTCCACTATCAATGATCAATTTGCAGACCTTATCTGCTACTGTGCAGGTTGTGTGAAAGATGTTGGTTCTTAACCAGTCATCCCTTGAGTCGCCTTTAGGAGTCAATAGGCTCTTGCGCAAGACTAGAGTCTCATGACCATCTTCATATAGTACACCCCATCTTCATCATCGCCATATACAGGTTCTTCTACCTCCTCAGTCTCGTCAACCATCTCTTCATCAATCAGGAGATTTTTACCTATCTGTCTAGCTGGTTTCCTACAATCAGTTGCATGGTGTCCCTGTTCACTGCATCTGAAACATCTAATACCCAAACTAGGATTACCTCGCGGTGGCTGTTGAACGGGACGAGGTGTTTGTTGAGGGCGATTTGACTGACTCCCTTCGTTTCTGATTACTGGCCTCATGTTCTACTATTTTTCCACAACCAGTGCACACCTTCAGAAACAGACCACAGAGAGTGAAGGCTTAGGACATCCTGCAGGGGCTGCCTTAACTTCCCAAATACCGTGCTACCTTCTGTTCTTCCATCTCAGACAGATCATTCCGAGCGATCAGTTGATAAAAATCTTCAGTATATTCATCAACAGACCTCGTACATTGCCTCAGAGAATGAAGCCGTTGAAACAAGGTTTGGGTATAGCCAAAAGGAAGGAAGTAACCTTTCATCTTCTTCTTCATCTTTTCCCAATCTGTGATTTTAGCCTTACCCTACCTACTTCGTGAACGCCTCAATTGCTCCCACCATACAGATGCTCTGCCCTTGAGTTTGATGGCGACCAACCTCACTTTAATACGATATGGAACCTCCTTATACTCAAAAATACGTTCCACTCAAAAGCCGAAGTCTACATGACGATCCTCCTGACCACGGTACCCCCCTTGAGGGTAATTGTGATACATGTTTTCAAAATTGGTATCGGAATCGTGACCCTCCAGTTCACGATCACCGAAATCCTGTTGTGTCGCTAGACGCTGAGTTAACTCCACAATTGCCTCTGTAAGTCTTCAATCGTCACATCCTCAACGTTACGATCTCGGTGTATGACTTCCTCATTCGAAACCTACCATCAACGACCACGACCACCAACCATGTAGGATTGATGAAATCTTTTGCCCAAGAAGATGCTGAACCTCTGATACCAATTGACGCCAGACAGAATAGTGATTATTCTGCAGGCAGAAATCAATTGACAAATACAGGAAATAATGCAAGAGAAGCACCAAGAGAAACTACAAAATTCTTTATTATTCAACAACTGAATGAAAAATAACTCACAAGCCAAGTTAAATATTCGAAATTAGTGAAATTTTACCAAAAACGGTAAATTCTAATTTTCATGCTAAAATAAAATACTTAATAAGAGAAATTATATCCCCAAAATCCGACTCAAATCAAGCTCTTATTCTATGTCAAAAAGGCAATCGAAATATTACTATAAATGGTAAAAAATAACTTAAATTGATGATTCTGAAAGGAAAACAGCTGAATTTGTATTCGAAATCGATGCTCACCGAGCAAAGTTGGGTAAACACGTCGTGTGCACCGAAAATACCTTTTCGGATTAGGGTCATGGACGTGATTCTGACCATCGTAACAAAAGTTATGGCCAAAATACCGAAACATGTCCAAAGATGGCCCCAATTATGAAATATCCAATTATTTGCCAATTTTGTGCTGATCCGCCAACTCATAGTATCTCAGCGCCATTAACGTACTATCAGACAGCTTGACATCGTTTGACTCGAATCCTCATGCATCAATTATGCTGTCCAGATTAAATGTGACAATGAAAGCGCCATCAAAATTGCATCAAATCCAATTTTCTACGGGCGAATGAAGCATATTGGAGTTCATCATCACTACATCAGAGAGAAGGTGATGGATCAAGAAATTGAGCTAAGGGGAATCTCTAAAAGTTGCAGACATATTTACGAAGGCCTTAGAAAAGCACAAGTTTAAATGTTTCAGAGTTACTTTTGGAGTTATTGACCGTAAGCCTGGACTATGGGGAGTGTTAAAAATTAGTTTATCTTACATGGAGTTGTTTCTTTTACTATTTCTTGTTGCAAAGTCAAATGATTTAATTCCTTTTTTAATGGGTAGACTAAAGCCCCGTTCGCTAGAGATTAAAATTCAATTAAAATTGAAAATATGACCGTTATTGGGTCCCACTCATCTAATAAAAATCAACAATAATTGTTAATTTTTCATTTTTAATCTGATTTTAATCCCTACCGAACGGGCCCTAAGTCAGATTATGAAGGGTCAATAATGGAGTTAAGTAGGATTTTTAGTAAGTGATTTCAGAATTTTTAAGAGGTTGATGTTAGTAGATCATGTCTATATAAATGTTCTGCATTTGATATAATTTCATTGAAGTTTTTAAGTAACAAGTATTTCCCCATAATTTTTTTTTCTAGCTATACAACATACTGTTTATTTCTTCTCTATTTTTTTGTTTGCTTATAGATATCATCTGCTCTTCAGATTCAAATATGAGTTTCGAGTAGGGGCGGAGTGGGGGGTCCTGGACCCCCCCCCTCCCAGTTTTTGGACAAATTTTTTTTATTCGTTTTAAAATTCTACTTTTTGGTTCTTTTTTGTTCAATTTCACCCATCCTTCCCATTCCATTTTCAAAACTGATGAAAAATGTTTGGATGATAGCCAAACCATAAAGATACTTCACATAATTGCCACGTAACATGCCAAAGAAGCAGTAATGTAGAAATATAAAGTTTTGTTTGATTTTGATTACCTGAGAATCATTTATATTTCATATCCATTTCAACTATACATCCCTAAAAAATTATTTTTCACAATTTTTTCTTACTTTTAAACTACACATTCATTGAAAGCATTCAAAAAATACTAATCAGAAAATCTAAATCAAACAGGTTCAGATTGATACTTTCTTTTATACGTTTTTTGATTTTTTTATTAATAAGGTATCCAAAAAATAATAATTTCAGGAACCCCCGTGGCCCCCACTCCTTCACCTCTATATCTTCGATTCTAGGATCCCCCAAGTCCAACCGGCTGGCTCCGCCCCTGGTTTCGAGCCAAAAGCTGGTAAAATTTGGTTGTACAGTCGTCGATGGATTGAGCACCTAGGTGGAGATTCTGGAGTTGCTAATGTAGCATCTGTAAGAGTTATACCATAATTCCAATCATTCCAATCAATATGATCAATGCATTTTATTTATGGTAAAATCTTACCATCATGTGTGGCATTTCTCATTTTTGAAGTGAGTATTTGATCTTACAAACTAAAATGTAGTGAATTTAAATGAACATGTAGATGTTTTTGTTAAAGAAAAAATGGGAGACATGTTGAAGATATTCCACATTGATAACTATCTAAATGTCAGTGGTTACTCTCTTACGTTCGGTAGTGAAATTGGTCATTTGACTTGAGATCATTATAGTGCTTTATATGGGGGCAGTCATGCTTTGGTGATATTGGATATTGCTATGCCAAGAGTCATTACTATGACATCTTTGGCACGTCAAGAATCATGTGAAGATTGTGAATGATTAATAAAAGATTTGTCACTCTTAGATGGTAAAAGATTATGACCTACATTTTGTTCAGTTAAATTGGTAACGAAATCTTTGGTAAATGTGTACTCATAAGTCGAAAAGAGTTTTTGACTTAAATTGACTTAATAGTAGGATGAAATATATTATCGATAATCGAGATGACACATTTCATATCTCGTAATATATGATTGAAAATTGAGATTAAAATTTAACGATAAACAAATAAGTTTGATTTTATCATACTACTTGATATTTTTCGTCATTTGTATTGCTCAACACTTTTCTAGATGTCCATTTGAGATTACGAGTGTGAATTAATAATAAACTAAAATGGAATTTAATTTATTGATTTTCTTTGTATCGAAATAATAATTCACGTCATTGGTATAATGATCGAAAAGTTAATGGGTCACACACAAAAGAACTAGAAAAATAAAATTAATTAATTAATTAATTGGTTTGTTTATTAATGGGCCAAGTTAATTAATTGGGTTAATTAATTTATGAATCAAGTTTAGGACCGGATTGAGTTTAAATGACAGACCAAATCCGCTTGAATTTCTATTAATAAGTTGTTATGGTTGAAAAAATTTACAACTCAATTCATTATCTTACGAGCACAAGAAAAGAGACCCTAATTTTCTCATTCTTATTCCATGTGTGAATTTTCATTGGAGGTTGGACAATTGGACTGATGTGGTTTGCAAATCGGAATTCTTCTTTGCAAAATTAATTAAATGTATAGTTTCTATTATAGTTTCTTTCTATACTCAAGGTAGATTCTTGGTGAGAATTGAAATTATTTTAAATTTCATTGTGCGTGATTAAGGGACTATTTGAGCCGCATTTTGGGATAGTGGATTGATGTAAAATGTGTGGTGAAAAATGAAAGAAAAGTTTGAGTTGTATTTAATATTATTTTATTGAAAAATGTGTAGTTGAAAAAAAGATAAGAGGCAAAAATAATTAAAAAAATATGGGGATCAAACAAGGACTAAGTAAATTTCCAACAAAATTCGTGGAAAAAGTTTTGATTTCATATACCTCTTTAATATTTCCGAGTTATAATGTTGGATTCATCAAAAAGACATTGTGCTGCCTTGAACTATTGCAACTATGCCGCTGTTCGAATTCGTGTCCCAACCAAGAAACTTGTCCATCTCGATTCTTTAAACCCCAATACTTCCACCTCGGCACAAACCCAGTGCATTAAATTTTCAATCATGTTACCGTGCCAGAATCATTGGCACAATGGTTGACATAATACACATGATGCTTTATCATTGGATTTTTTAGAACACAACCATCTCTTTCATCAAATCATTTTTCGCCACATAGGATTTTGTCGACCCTTATGTCATAATTCATATGACAAAGTGATTTAATCCTTAAATATTTGAGATCCAAACTAACATAGAACCAGGGGATATTGATTTTTAGTAAATGGCCTTGGCGCAGTCAGAAAATGATAAGAACAACAATCAAATATCAATACAAGAACGAATTCGGTAGATAATAATTATTGAATAATTTCGGCACTCAAGTCTTATAGGCAGGATTTTTCTGTCCTCCCCCCATTTGGTATCTTAAGGGCAATTAAAGTTAGGACTGTGGGCCGGTTCCTCCGCATACAAATTGTGTCCTGTTTGGTTCCACTAAAAAGTTGAATAAAAATTTGTAAAAGTTATGGGATTTAGTTTAATTTGACACTCTGTTCATGTGGAAGTGGAGATCACGTCGATGTTTTTTTCATGTCATTTTAAACAACTACAAATTAATTGTTGCTTCGTATATATTACCAGTTTCTCTCTCTCTCTCTCTCTCTCTCTCTCTCTCTCTCTCTCTCTCTCTGTATATATATGTGTTTATATATATGAATGTTTTAGGTTTTTTTTTTTTTTCTGGTTATGTATAGAAGATTATTCATAAAAATTAAGACGTGAAGGAATACTCAATTTTCTTTTGGAAGTGTGGCAGTACAACTGTAGAAAGGGATGTTAGTTGTTAGTGGTTCTGAGCAGCTCAGGTTCAGTAGCAGAGGCAGAGGCTGAGGGTTAACAAACTTTGGTCGGATCCCACTACCTCTTTCACCCACACTTCTAGTGAACAAGTATAGTACTGTACAATTGAATTTAGCTAGTAGTAGTTAACAAACTTTGGTCCATTGTTGTGGTGATGCAATTTCATTTTTATTTATACGATAAACAATTATAATATTTATTTAATTTCAGGAATGGTGCCTAGCTCGTCCATAATTATCTCAATTGAAAAGGGTTACACTACATTAACAAATTTCAAGTTACATTCTTTCCAAAGTTTGAGTTGGCAAAGAAATACGTTATATTTTGAACCTCATTTTTCACTATTATAATTTGATTAGCGTATTTTATTAATTGAGCGGGTCTACCTAATTTAGTATAAATTATGTAAATTGTAGGAAAATTCCCAACTTAAATATAATTGATGTGAAAAAAAAAAAAAAAAGAGTTATAAATCTTAATTAAAGTTGATTTGAAGCAATTAAAGATTTTTTGAATTGCACGTGATCAATTGAAAGAACTAAGAGAGCAATCAAAATAAGTTCACAAGTGTCGAGAACTAAATCTAACATTTGAAGATTTTGAGAACTAAATTGCAAACTTTCGAAAATTGCATGCACCAGATCAATTACAGAATAATTAGGATCAAAGATGAAGAACCTTTGGTGCAAATAATGAAGGACTCGAAGTAAACCAAAAGAGAAATCATGCGACCAAAGTGAACAAGGGTCAAACTCGTGCCTTACAATCGCAAGGTGTAAACCCTTGCAATCAAATTACAGCTACAAAGAAACCAAGATCAATAATGTGTGATCGTATGGTTTATTTATGACTGGTTCGATTTTGTTTCATATTTTGATTCAACCTCTTCATAGAAAGTAATTAAGGCATGAGATTTGACCTAACTCTTGTGTCTATATATACAATATGCATCTCTCATTCAAAAGAATAGCATCTTTGTATAGAAAGTTAATATTCATTACAAAGAAGAGAGACATGAGAGGCTGTTGGGTAGTAAATACGTATTCATTACAAAGAGAAGAGTTCTACGAGTTGCTCAAGGGACACAATATACAAAGAGGATGGCCACAGGAAGCTGAGGGTAGAATGTAAGTATTTGTTTTACAAGCTTGGAAGAAGCTAGCTTGTGTTACAAAATACATAATTCTGCGTAATAGTTCATACATAGTTACTTGGTTCGAAGGAGAAGAAGAAGAAGATCGAAGGAGATTGATCAATGAGCCATCGAAGATTTCTTTCCAACTCCTTTATACTCTTTAACATGGGTGGTATACTAATATGCGGAATTAAAATATTTAACAATTAAATAGCAACAAGTCATTATTAATTGTTTTTCTAGATGATTAATCATGCAATTCAATAATTCCTATGTTGAAATACCGCAGTTATGTCAGCAATAAATTAACACAAGAATTGATCACGGAGAAACCCAACTGGGTAAAAACTTCGAGCACTTTGTCAGTCAACAATCCACTATAAATGATTTATAACTTACAGTCTACCAGATTAGACGACGACACGTACCATCTGACCTCCTGACTACAATTCAACAGCTCTCTTGAGTTCTATGCTCGTGCATCAACTCCTAGCTTAAGTTTTCAAAACTCTCCTGGATTGCGCTATATTGTAGCAACTCCCAATTTTGTTAAATCGTTTATCTTTTGTGGATTCACGAAGAACACCGTGTTCTTCAATGACTGGAACTCCAGTCATCTTTCCTTGATTTTCAGAAACTCTGACAGATATAAAGGAAGTAGCAGTTTGGTATTTGGATTTAGGATATGATGTTTTTTCACCGCCAAGAACAATTCACAATGAATAATTAAGGTTATGAAAAGCTAAGAGTTTGCTTAATGATCAATCTTAGAAAAAAAACGTTCTATGGCGTTTGGATATTTATATATAGGTTAGAGAATGAATAGGCTGAACAATAAGCCTTTAAAAAAGAATTAAAAAAATTCTCAGATAGAAATGTTGCTCGAGCGAAGGTGAGGCGACAGACGAGCAATGAAATTTTTGTTTCTGACGTTTGAACCAAGCCTTGGTGACAGTCTAGTAAAATTCCACTCCGATTTTCCTTCTTTCCCACTCTCGAACCATAGATCTAAAATTTCACAACTTTCACTAATCGTACACTACTCCTTGACTTTTTAAAATATAACAACTTTAGTCTTTTTTGTTCACGGATTTGCCAATTACATTAAATACCTAACAAATTTAATTCATATTTTTGTAATAGTATACATGATTAATTGTATAGATGTTAAGATAGCATCAATTTATGTTTCGACATTTAGCCCCAGTTTGGTACATCTTAAATTTTTGTTTTTATTTTCATTTTCATTCTTCCACTTATTTTCAACCATACATTCTTCAATAAAATAAAGGCATGAGTAATTTCACTCAAGCCAATATCCACGAAAGGGGAAATTTCCAAAAGATAAGAAGGTGTATAATGGAAACAATAAAAACAGAAAGTGTTACTATTGTGGGAAGGGTGGTCACTTGATAAAAGACTGTTTTAAGAAAGCCAATGACATAGGGAAGGGAATTAATCATGAGAATGGAACTTCAGCTATTGCTGCCTCCTATAAGGAAGACAATGCTGATATTGGAGTTGCCTATGTTTTATCTGTGGAAAACTCTAATTAGAACTGGGTTCTGGACTCAGGCTGCTCCTTCCATATGAGTCCTAATGTCTGTTGGTTTTCTGATTTTACCAGTCTTAGTGATGGTTGTGTAAGACTTGGGAACAATGAATCTTGTCCTATTAAAGGTATTGGCAATATTGTCCTAAAAATGGAAAATGGTCAGATTCTGAGATTAAATCACATTAGGTATGTCCCTACACTTAAAAGAAATCTCATTTCCTTGGGAGTCTTGGATGATGAGAAATATAAGATTGAAATAAGTAGTGGGTTAACCAACATCATCAAAAACCACAAACTTATTGTCAGTTCTCCCAAAATAAATGGGATTTATAGTATAAAACCTGAATCTGTCCTAATGAGTAACTCTATGAACTTAGTGACACAGATGGACCAATCAGAATTGTGGCATAAAAGGCTAGGTCATCTAAGTGAAAAGGGTTTAAAGCACCTTTCAAAAGTTGGTGCCTTTGGAAGTGATTGTGTTCAGAAATTAACTTTCTATGAACACTGTATAATGGGAAAACAAAACAGACAACCTTTTAAATCTGGATTTCACAAGTCACAGAATATCCTTGAATACATTCATAGTGATATCTGGGGTCCTGCTCCTACTTTTACTGCCTCAGGTTTTAGATGCTATCTTCTTACCATTGATGATTTTTCTAGAAAGGTCTGGGTCTTCTTATTGAAATCAAAATCAGATACATTCCTTATTTTTAAGGATTGGAAAACTTTGATAGAAAATGAGACAGGTAGAAAAATCAAAGTTCTAAGGATTGACAATGGTTTAGAATTCTGCAATGCTGAATTTGATAATTACTGTAGTAATCAAGGTATATTAAAACATAGGACTGTGACTTACACTCCCCCAGCAAAATGGCATTGCTGAGAGGATGAACAGAACTCTTTTGGAAAGAACTAGATGTATGCTTATTAGTTCAGGTCTGCCCAAAAATTTCTGGGGTGAAGCAGTAAAAACTGCCTCCTATTTGATCAATAGGTGCCCATCTAGTGCCCTAGACTATAAAATCCCTAAACAAGTTTGGTCAGGTTCTGTACCTGATTATACTCATCTCAAAACTTTTGGATGTGCTGCATATGCTCATCACATTGAGTCCAAACTTGACCCCATGTCTCAAAAGTGTGTCTTTCTTGGATATGGTGAAGGAATAAAAGGGTACAGACTCTGGGTTAAGGAATTAAGGGGGTATAAAGTGATTATTAGCAGATCAGTGGCATTTAATGAAGGTGTTTTCCCATGCCTTGGTGATAAATCTGTAGAAAGAATCACTGAAAGGGATTTTACTATCACTGAAGTTGACTTCAGTAATCAAGATGAGAATGTGCAGACACAAACTGAGGTGGAGACACCTCAGATTGAGCCTCTATAGGTACTAACCTTCTAGGTGTTAAGTGTTATGAGTCACTAATATGTTTGGTGGTTTATGACATTGGCATCAAGGGGGAGATTTGTTGAATATTGATGCCAATTTTGTCAATTATATTCAACTTATTTGGGGCGATGATGAAATGGGCTTAGCCCAATATTGTTGGAACGGATACCTTACCATTGCCCAATAACGCAATATAGTATGTGGCCCAAAACCCAAGCCCAAGAAATAAATTCAAGTCAGCTGCTCTGGCCCGATTGACAAATGGGCTGTTTAGTTTGTTAATGGGCTGATTAGTTAACTAATTAGCTTGGTTTCTTGTTGGGCCTTTATATATATCATTTGACTTTCCTGTAGGCAGAGATTGATTCCATTATACCTTTCTTTGTGCGTAAAAGAGTGTACCCCCTTTTCTCTCTGGCTGAGTGCGTGAAAGTGTACAGGAGAGTTCTTGGCTTTGGTCCTGTTCGGTATTTCTTCCCTATTTTCTGCCTTTGTGAGTGGATTAAAACATTTGGCTTTTAATCTTAGTTCTTGGTGATATATCTTTGTGATGCAAAGGGAAGTTTCTCGAGTTCTTTGTGATACCAATTGATTTGTTCGATTGGGGCATTGAAGTAGCTTCTTGATTTATTATCTGAGGGTTTTGGGTATGTTGAGGCCGCTCCTATATTGTACAGACGGGTACAATGAATTTCTGAGCCCATTATAAATTGATTCGATTGTTCTGTGTAAATCTGATTTTGTATTCTTGATGAATATATTGGTTGCTTCCGCGTGTTCTTGAGGCTCAAATCCCTTACAAAGACAACAGCAAAAGGAAGGGAAAGAAATGGTAAAATTTCACTTCTGCCTTCACAACCTAAGGCCATTATCTTCAAAGTTTGAAGACGACACTACAATTTTTCTTAATTTAACAATGCAAAAATATATATTGAATTCTTTATCAAGCTTAATTAAGTTCAACTGAATTTACTTAAAAGCACCAAATAATGGTTGTACAATATTATCATTGATAAATACTTTTCTCGTTTTTTGTTCTTTTTCAAATTCTAATTATTCATTCAGGTTTTAGCTGGGTCGTGATTATGACTTTTATAATTGAGAAAACTAATAAACCAGAAAATCTAAAAATTCACTGTAATTATATTAGTAGTTTATAAATTTTTGGTTCATTTGAAAATTTCATCTGCATTTTCAGCAAAATCTCAACCGAGTTACTATACTATAATTTATTTAATTGCATTACTGAACTTCATTTTAGTTTAAAATTTTATCAGTGTCACATATCGTACCGAAATTAACAAAAAGTACTTAATTGACAGTCACACACGTAATCATTGTTTGATACAATAGAAATGAAATAAAAATGGTAAAATGATGGTGTTGGCAATGCATTTTGTTGGGTTTTGATACACATTGAATTCCAGTTATGATATAAATATTGAAATATAATTTCATAGATCTCGACCAATGGTGAATTAATTACTAACAACCAACTTCAAAAGCTCGACCTGAAAAACAACGTGAACCGTTGTAAGTACTTAAGAAATTAATGCTACTTACGACCCATATATATTACTTTTTGGTTGGCTTTAAATCTTGACTCATTTAACCTTATTATTGGTCCCACTAAAGTTTAACATAACCCTATATATGTGTTGTTTTTACTCTAGCCGTAAGCGTGTGATTTGTGTGTTTGAAGGAGAAAAGTGTGTGGCCTTGAGCGAGCAAAAAAATTGGCCGCCTTCTTGCTGAAAAATCAGTGACTTCTTTTGGTGTTTTTTGACCTTTTTATATCTATTTCACTGGTTTTCTTCTTAGCTTTGTAGCTAGAAATCGTCATTGTTATCTTGTCCTTTGTTGGCAAGATTGAGGAGCAATCGAGGTGAATATATTGGTTGTGGGTTGGAACCATTTGGATTGGTTGTTTGGTAAAGAAAGATAACGTGAAACTGGGCCCAAAAATCACTGTTTTGACGATCCTTGGAGCAAGCTTCTGCAAAATTAGTATCAAAGCTTCAAGGTTGTAGATTTAGCTCGAAAAATGAACCAAAAGTTGATCAGAAAAGCAAAAGAAACGAAGCAGAAAACATATCGAAAAAGTAGTGAAAAAACAGGATCTGATTGTGTATTTTTCGGCCAAACCAGAAGGAGGTTGGTGAAACGGGGACCACTAGTGTGACGTGCAAGTGGAGGCGCAATAGGGTGTCCGACACGTGAGACTGTTCGATGGCGCGTGCAATGGCGCATGAAGCCCACACGTAGAGGTTGTCGGTGGCGTGTGAGGGCACATGCGACGTCTTCGACGGGACTCTCTTCAAGCAGTTTGTTGTGACATCTTTCTTATATTGTAATGTTGTTAGTTTTCTGTTTCAAGTTATATAGTGAAATTTGGACGATTTTGCTCTTTGCGTGTTCAAGATTCGATCGTTGTTTATTGATTCCTACAATTGTTGGAGACTTTAGGGCAAATAGTGGTAGACCTAAAGTTATAAATTCGCATATCTTATATTTACGGACTCAGATTGGTCAACTCTGGTATATTGGCTTATCCCAATTTTAAGTTTTTTAATTATCACATCATCGCGTGAGTTGACTTTAGGATTGGGGTAACCGTTGCTTGTGTTAGGAATTTAGGAATTATTTGCCAAGTTTGAAGTGTTGCATTTGATTGCAAGTTGGTAATTGATTGTCTCTTAATTGTCCCAAGAAGAAGGATAAGCAGAAGGGTAAGATGATAAATGTGGTTATAGGGTCGAGTGATGACTCTAGTGAGGTTTATTGAGAGTAAACATGGTTACTGCATATGCATCTCTGTGTAATCATTTCTACATGTGTGTGATTGCTTAATTCTATTACATAATTATATGTTACATTTCAATGTGTTTAATATGTGCATTTACATGAATTTGAGAATTATGTGATTACTTGATGTAATTGTTTGCATGTATAGTGGGTTGTGATGCATTATCAATGTGTGTTATGTGTGTCTATTGGTAAGGTGAATTATAGATACATAGGGGTACATTGATGATTTGTACTGGGGATGTGGAGTATGACATTTGGATCACGAATGGAGAAGTGATTAAATGCTGTAATCATTTATCTGTAAAGACCCTTGTCTGGTGAGTATGAGATAGGCACTTCTATCACTTATGTTAGGTGGAGACTCATCATCCACTTAGGTTGGAAAAAGTAATGTGGTGATAGAGGATTATCTCGAGAACTTAGGATTTATAGAGGTTTACCAGTTAAACATGAGTTAAGCTATCGGTCTAGTGAGCATGATGGGCAATAAGAGGAGATATGTGTTATCGAAGTATGAGCAACACGAAATGGGATATAATAAGTGTGGTGAGATTTTTTCGTGGGTCATTTATGCATTTGTTGCATAAATGTCGGTCGTTTATTGATTAACTTAGTGTTAATCTGTTATTCTATGTGAACGTACTTTTTGAAAAGATTTGTGTGTTATTGTAGCGATCGAGAATTTTAAATAATATAAAAATTATTTCCCTTGAAAAACGTGTCGCTAAATTTTAAACCCCAAATTTTAAAATGAAAGCTCGTTCGTCTAGCCGTTACAAAACGAATTTAAATCTATTTAAGTCGAGACCAACCTCGAATAATTTTTTAATTATCAAATCCTATTCATTTTATCTAAATCCAAATTTTAATAATTATAAGACCATAATTTTATTATTTGGAATCCAATTTTAATAGTCCAAATCCCGATTTATTTAGCCCATTTCAATTAAATCCAAATAGAAAATACTTACAACCCAACTTTTTGGCCCATTTAGGCTCCTAGAAATTTGTGTCCTAATATTTTACTATTCATATAGCTCTAATTTCCTTCCATCCTTACTATTCTAGCAGCCAAGCATTCTGAGTAAGAAATCTCCCTCATCCCCATATTTCCTCATCCCCATATTTCCTCAATCCAGTTTACTGTGAAAATTCATGTTGATGCTAGAACATCAAATTCTAGCATCAACAACATCAAATTTGGAGACCAATGGTGATGCTATTCTAGCATCAACAACATCAAATTTGGAGACCAATGGTGATGCTAGAACATCAATTTCTAGTACCAACACAACCTCAAACCATCACTCACGACACTGTTCAAACCGATAACACTACCTCACAACACTGCTCAAACTACCAACACAGAACCATCAATCAAACCGCCAACACCGATTACAAACACCCACAGACTGCAACCATTAGAACCACCAAAAAAACCCAACTACAAGTCCCACAGTCCAGCCAACGAACCACCACACCAACAACATCCTAAGCCTCAACCCAATCGAACCACCAAGCTGAAAACACACGGGCGACCACACCACCCTCCAAACATCAGTTAGTTTCACCCCCAAAATCAACCTCAAACAACCTCAAAACCAAGAAAATCACAAGACCCAGAAGCTTACCTCCTTCCCAACCATTTCCGGCTTGATGCCACCGGAAAACCAAGAACCCGAGCCCTCCGCCTCGGACCAGCCTACTACCCATGAGCCAAAACCACAGCTCCAAACCACCAATCACGCCACTGACCACCCTCGCGCCACTGACCCCCATCACCAACCCAAGCTACAGCCATTCCTCCCACAAACTCCAGCCACCCATTCGAACCAACAGGCAACCTGGAACCACCAACACTGAATCCAAACCCACACAAACTGCAATCCACGTTCCAGCCATCATTCGAACCTCCAACGCAAAATCGACAACCACTACGCCATTCCACCCCCCAAAACCAACACCCAACAACCACAAAAACAAGAAATCACAAAACCCATGAACTTACCTTGATCCCCAACCCACTTCCAGCTCGATTTCACCAAGAAACCTAAAAATCCGAACCTTGTAACTCTCGGTTCTACACCAAAAAGCCCCCCAGTAGCCTCCACCTAAACACCGGCACCACCACGCGACGGTGGTGCTGACACCAGCCGCTTAGCCGGTGGTGAATCGGAGAAGAGGCTGAGCCCCTTCCCTCCCTGTCGCGACTCTCTCTCTCTCTCTCTTTCGCGAGAGAGAGAGATTGTGTGTGTGTGTGTGTGTGTGTGTGTGTATGTGTGTGTGTGTGATAAGTATAATTTTTGTTTATATTTTGATTTTTGAAATTATCCCTTTAGCCCCCAAGATTTAAAGTCTTTGATTTCAGTCCCCAAAGTTTCGATTATAGATGATTCAATCCCTGGAGTTCCTACTTTCCACAATTAGTCCACTATTTTAGAAAATTCCATTTTCAGCCCTTAACTTTTCAATGTTGGTTTAATAAATTTCCAATTAAGCCCCTGAACTTTATTTTTATTATTTTAAGTATTTATTTCAGTCCCAAAATTTTCGTTATAGACATAACAGTCCCTGAAGTTCTTGTTTCCCATTGTTAGTCCAAAAATTTTGTAAAGTCTATTTCATTCCTTAAACTTTTCAAATTCCAGTATTAATAAATTTTCAATTAAGTCCCTAAACATTATTTTATCATTTTAAAATTTTAAAATTTCGAAATACTAATTCAAAACTTATTTTCTATTATGGCTAGACGAAACATACGAACGATTAGGAGATTGAGGTTTCCTCCCTCTCCACTTTTCACGTAACTTGAGATAATTGAGGTAGACACGCCATCATTAATTAGTTTAAATTATAATTGCATGTTTTATGTGAATTTACATGATTTATATGCTTTAATGTATAAGATGAGAATATGTCATATGATATATATGATGTTGTTATACTTGCCATAACTTATATGCTTTAATGTATGAGAATAGACGAGTATCTCTTATGAGAAAAGATGAGAATGTTATGCATAACTTATGTACTTAAATGCATGAGACGGGACTACCCACGCCCTATGATTTTCAAGAAAATGAGTCGATGATGATGATATCACTGTATATTTTACATAATTATGTGTTCAATTATTCTGTAAATTAATTATCGGCGATGAGTCTACTGAGTATTTATTCGAAATACTCATTTCGTTACTTTAACAATATTTGCAGATTTCGGAGATGGTCGAGTGTGATGGACAGTGGTGGCATAAATTAATAGTCGAAGTTATTTACTTTTGAAATTTACGCATTTTGAATATTATTAACGTACTTTGTTATTTCAGTTATTTCAAAAACTTGAGATTTGAAGTTTAAACGATTTTCTTAAGTTAATCAATTGAATTTTGTTGCTAATGAGGTTTACCGTTATAAATAAGATATTGAAAAGTTAGTTATTTCCGCAAATCTTTTTATTAAATTCTAGATAAATGAGGATGACATGTCAATTCGGGTTCACGAAATTCGGGGCGCCACAATTATCCTATATTATATTTTCATAACATGTTTATCTGCTCTTGATTGTGCACTGTAATTATATGTTTCTACTTTGTTATTTGTTTGTGATCTTGTCCCCAGTGGGTATATGGAGCAGGTATGTTTGGTATCCGAAACACGAGGTAATTAGGTTTGTGATTCCAAATTTATTGGTTGCCTTGATTATGCAAACAATAACTTTGTGTTTTGATTGTTTACATGTTAATTGGGTATTAAGGTAGAGATTTGTTGAATTTTGATATCCAATAAATCTCAAGTGATGCAAATGTTGGAATATAATTTCATAGGCTTTTCGCCTACCGGTGAATTTATTATCAACAACCAAGTTCAAAGGTTTGACCCGAAAACAACCTGGACCGTTGGAAGTAGTTTAAGAAATTAATGTTACTCATGACCCTTATATATTACCTCTTGAATGACTTTGAATCTGATCCATTTAACCTTATTAATGGTTCAATTAAAGCCTAACATAACCCCTATATACATGTTGTTTCTACCCTAGTCATAAATGTGTGATTTGTGTGTTTGAAAGGAAAAAAATGTGTGCCCCTACTGAAAAACAGGTGACTTCCCTTGGTTTTTTTGGCCTTTTTTGTCTCTTTCATTGGTTTTCTTCTTGCCATTGTGGCTACAGATCATCACAATTATGTTGTCCTTTGTGGGTGAGATTGATGAGCAATTTAGATGAATATATTCGTTATGGGTGAACCGTTTGGATTAGTTGTTTAATAAAGAAATGTAATGTGAAATTAAGCCCAAAAATAACATTTTTGACAATCCTTGGAGCAAGCTTCCGTGACACCTTTAAATTAAAAAGGTTAAAGGTTTGTTTTATGATTGTGATGCGATGACCACGTAGCATGTTTCATCGATAACGAGGGACGAAGTTCTGAAATTTGAAATTAATTTTAATATTAAGTGAATTAATTTTAGTGAAGCTGAATTTTAATGACAAAGTTGAGACAAATGAGAGTATAGTGACTTAATTAAGTTTGTGTTAAAAGTTCAGTGAGTGCAGATGAGATTTTCCAAATGCCAAGCACATTACAGGGTCTCGTGAGTTAAAACAATGAAATGAAAATGAAAATTTAGCCCTCGTTTGGAGCTCATTCTCTCAATAAAAATGCATTTTTTCGTCACGTCAAGCACTGTTCCAACAGTGCACATGCAATGATCACATATTTCACCTTTCTCCTCATTCCATTTTTACCCTCACCCCAATTGTTCAAAGATTTGACTAAGCCTGCAAAATTTTATTGGTGGGGACAAATTTGGCAAAATGCATCTGAACAAATTTTAATGCAATGTTGACATAGCAACATCTATAATTTGTTTACTTTTAACACAAAAAAATGTAGCCCAAACGGTGGCTTAAATATAAATGAATGAGAAAAAGGGTAGGGATTGGGTGACGACGCAAAAATAAAAAACTAACCACTCTCAAAACGAAATGGTGTCCTTCCTTTTCTTTTTCTTTAAAGCTTCAATTAATTAATTAACTGCATCTTCAATTTCTTCTGGATTAATTGTTTTATAACCGAAAATTTATCAAAATCGGTGATTGTTTGATTTCGTAGAATTTAACCATTTTTACTTCGTTCAGTATATGTTGGTGTTCTAATGTTTCTTTTCTATTTTTGTCATAGAAATATTTTAATGGTGAATCCGTGCCGTAAAATTAACTGTTTTTCTGGTGACGATTGATCTTGCTCTATATGGCACACATTTTTTTTCCCATTTGGACACAGATCGGAGATTTGATGAACAATGTTGATTCTGAATAATTGCATTTTTATGTTTTTTTTTTCTCTTTTTCATTAAATGTTGGATTATGAAGAAACGATCGTCAAATTGACTGTTATTTGTATATATGAGGCTTCTTTTTATTTTGCATCTATCTGTACGATTTTAGCTTTTTATATCTGCACTTTAAATGAAAATTGGAACAGTGTAGTTGCTGCAATTGCAATTTATGGAAGTCAATATTACAATTTTGTCTCTAGAAGATGTGGAATTTTATGTAATCAAAGTGCATACATAATTAATGTAACGTGATCAATTTTCTGTAACGATTTTTCAGGTACTCAATTTGATTCTGTTGCCATACTGCGCTTTTCAATCGCTGCAACTTGGTTCTCAGGATTATGTGCTCGGATTTGAGTTGTAGTTAAAATGGCATAATTGGTAACTGAGATTCTAAGATGATGATTTTTGAAAAAAGATGGAATGATGTGAGAGCTCTTTTAGTTGGGTACTGCTCTTTACTGTTCGGAATAGAAATTCTGATTATTTGAGTTTGAATTTTGATAAGTTATTTTGGATCGAATATTAGTTGACAATATTTCGTTAGACCGAGGATGTCAATTATTAAATAAAGTTGAGCTCTTTTTAGTATACAACAGCAGGAAGGAAGACAATTAAACAGAACTTGTTGAGTTCTGTTGAGAAATACTGATGGGATTGCCCCAAGTTTCATCCAGTGAAAACTCTGAGGAGTTCAGTACCTCACTTAACACATATGTCTACAATGCATCTCAATTTGATGGTGTTAGCATGAGTGATTTGGACAGGATTCATGTGGAAGCTTCGAGCCAAACACGCCAGGACTCAGTATATTCTTCTTTAGGAGACTTCCGATGGAAAACCTCACTGGAGGTCTCAAAATTTCCTGATGATGCCATGAAGAAAGAGCATTTGGATGATAAGCCCAACTTTCACGTGTCAAATATTTGCGTCAAGGAACTGGTTGACTCAACTGCTAAAAGTAGACAGAATATTCAGGCTCCCATTTCTAGGATTGTTGGTTTCGAATGTGAGAAGGATGCCTTCTCTAATGGATTAGATGGTGTATCAGAGAATCATGTTCACACTGATTCTGCCGGTGTCATATTGAATCATATTGAGACCAATGGATCGCTTGTTAGGAAGCGAATGCTGTCTCCATTGAATAGGATGCTTCTATCTGAGCAATTTAGGGGAGATTTTTTAGATACTGGCTGCAGAGAGTTTCCTCATTGTTCTCAAGCGAACGATGAAATATGTGGTATTTCTTCGTTGCAAGATAATAAAAAAGAAAATATTGATTGTAAAAATCACTTCACAGCACCAATTTGGTCTGTGTCTAACTCTACAGAACGGAATGATATGTTGTACAACTACAGTAGATCAGCCTCCATATTTTTCACGGATGGCCCTATATTAGAGGACGAAAAACTACGCCATTTTACATCTGTGCCTTCATCTAGGTTTAATCCTTTGATAGAAGCAAGTGAGGGCAGATCATGCTCCAGGCCAACATCAGAAGAACAAATCTCGTTCCCACTCTCTCGTTCTCCCCTAGGTCCAAAATTTTCTAGTATAACGATATCTGCAGGCCGTGGCAGGAATATCCGGAAAGAGACTAAAATCTTAGGAAATGTATCTTATTCTGCCGAGGCAAACTGCTCTGGCATTTTCGTTCCCTCTGAAGAAGATGGATTTCAGATTGCAAGCACATCTTATGAAGGTGTTAATTATCTTCAAAATGATGTTCAATCTTCATTGCCAGAAAATAATACTGGAATAAATTGGCCTTTCTGTAGAAATTCAAGGACCACTATCAATTGCATGAAGTTGGATAGAAGTTTAAGGGGATGTTCAGTGAGAAGGCCATTGGTTGGGTCATTTGAGGAGTCGCTGCTGTCTGGGCGGTTGTCATCTGGAAATCTCAATCAGGTTTTCTTTTTCATTACGTGACCTTCTTGTGATTTTGTTTTGTTTTTTCAAAATATTTTAGGGTTGAAGTTATCTGTGCTGAAATAACACTAGAGGTTTCGAGAGCCTGCATATTTTGATTCAATTCCTAATATTATCTATTTGGTTTGAATTATCAGGCAATAGATGGTTTTCTTGCCGTACTAAGCATTGCTGGAGGGAATTTCTCTCCCAAGTCACAGAAACTTCCATTTGCAGTAACAAGTGTTAGTGGAGATAGCTATCTATTATACTCTGCATCTATAGATCTTTCTGGAAATTCGCAATCAAACAAGTGCAGAGGGGAAAATATAGAGAGATCCCTTTGTGGTGACGATTCACAAATTGGCAAGAATTATCTGCGCATTCCTACGAAAGGACGCATCCAGTTGGTATATTTTTGTTCTCCTTTTAAATTAATCTGGGTTATCTGATTTATTATTGACGTGTTTGAAATTACATTCGACCTTGATACATCATGTTGTGTGATTTTTGCTGCACCTTTATGGCTCCTTCTAAAAACCCACCAGCTAAACTGCTACTTTTCTGTACTTAGTGGCTCTTCTAGTTAATAGTTGTCTAGCCACGGACTGTCCTCATCTTTCAGTACCAACGATGTTTCATGGACGACCTACATGTTATCAGCTTGTTTTTTTCTCTTTCAGGAAGTCCTCCAATTTTATGAACTTTTTATTCTGCAAGGTGGGTAGTATCTGGGGCAGATCAAGTCTTACCTCACCTATGGGCGAAATCACTCAATTTGAGACTCTAGTTCTCAAGAACTTGTTACGTTCTCAAGCAACCATGTGAATCGTACAGCATAGTGCTTTTCGTGTATCATTCATCCCCCCTCCCCCCCCCCCCCCTATTTTTACCCTATCGCTAGTGTTTACTCCTGATTTGAAGCAATCATGATATGGCCGCTCACCTAATATCTGCTTCGAATGAGACTTCATATCCAAAACGCAAGAACGTTCTGACTAGAATGTCTCCTAAAACTTGATCATCGGGTGCTCATAATCTGATGCAGAAGTGTGTCCAATATATCCTCCAAAATCTGACAACAGAATGAAGAGGGCACAATATATTCATATTAACACATGTCATTAGCAAGGATTAAATTAAAATGATCAACACATATAGAGTTCTTTTTTTTTTTTTTTTCCTTTTTGTGACAATTGATCAAGATGTGCTAACAAGGGCATGAAGACTAAGAGCATGTTTGGAAAGTGTTTATAAAAAGTTTTAATTATAGATACATAGAAACGAGGGTTGGATAACTTATGGATTCCTTGAAATGTGTGGATAAAAAGTGGCTTGAGTCTTTATAAATACTTTATTTACATGAGCAAAACGTAGGCTAATTCAATACTGCATAGCTATTTATAAATAGTTGTGGTTGAAACAGTTATGTGATTATAGGTCAATTGTAAAATAACCAGCTAATTTGATTGAGGAAATGCCAATTACTGCTAAAATTGGAATTATCTTATAGGTCCTGAGCAACCCTGAGAAGACGCCTCTTCACACCTATTTCTGTAACTATGACTTAACCGACATGCCAGCTGGTACCAAGGTGAGCTCAACAAAATCTTCCGCTCTTGAAGTTATATAGATGCTGATAATGTTCTGTTCGTGTAATCCCCATTCCGTGCCTAAGGAAGTTAATATGACTTTCTTTTTGGATAGTTGTTGATGGGAAGCTTTTTTCCTGGCTTTATGATAGTCTCACAAATTTATGAGACCATAAAAAAAATAGATTGCTAAATGCAATATTAATGCTTTAATCTTTATTTGCAAGAACAACCAGTGAATGCTTTGACCTCTGAGAGTGTAGGCCACTTAATTCTGCCTTCCATATAGTCTTTTTAAAACTACTGTATGAAACATTCTGCCTTCCATATAGTCTTCCACTCAACTCCTGTCTATCTAGTTTTTGTGAAAGTATCCACATCTTAAATCAGTACAAGCACTTTCTGAGAGGTTTTCCATCTGTGGATTGTTTATCAGCTCAGTGTATTTTTGTCATTTTTTTAATTTATTATTATTATTATTTTGCAATCAATAGCATGGATGCTTCTGAGGTCTTTGTAGTCTATCACATGTTGAATACATCAGAAGTAATTTGAGCTTCTACAGTTTCCACCTTTTCCCCTAGAAACTACAACAAATGAAAATATTGTTGACTGGTATGATCTAAAAAAAAAATTTGAATACTAAGTAGCAGTAGAGCATGTTAATGCACCATATAGGACTCATCCTCTTACTTATATGATAGAGTCCATGATATCATGCACTCAGAGATGGATTTGAGCGAAGCTAAAGAAAAATCTTCTTACAGTTAGTGTTCTGGAGCTATATCTTCCATTGTGATTTATGGTTATTTTCTCCCTACTGACATTTAATGCTGAGTTGTGTTAATGATAATGCCATGTGTCCTTCTGAACCAGACGTTCTTGCGTCAGACAGTCTCACTTGCTTCCCCAGGACTGAATTCTATAAATGGAAGAGGAGAGCAGTTAAGTATTGATATAAAAGACGACGACAAGGTTTCTTTAGTCCCCAAGAAAAGTCATATTGACCAGCCACACAATGGAAGACAAGTCTGTGGGCATAATTTATGTCGGAATGATCAGGTGGATGTATATGTTGAAACTGATAGAAAACATGAACATTCTTGTTCAAAGGTCAACAGAAATGCCACAACTGTTGGTGCTTTACGTTATGCTCTTCACTTAAGATTTGTTTGTCCATTCCCAAAAAAATCTTCCAGGTCAGTCCAAAAATCAGAACCTTTATCAGCAACCGAAAGCAGAATAGACATTTCAGGGGAACGTAGATTTTATCTGTACAATGATCTGAAAGTTGTGTTCCCTCAATGTCACTCAGATGCAGATGAAGGAAAGGTATGTGATATTGATTTTTATATAGCTCCTAAAATTTATCTAGCATGTGACCTGAGAATTCTTATTACATTTGCACATTGCTTTGTTTCATTTCCTCACTGTTTCCTTGTGTTTGAAATCTACGCCATAATTGGGTTGTAGGACCTTTGGTACATGTTTAGTACACAATACTTGAAAGGACCGAAAAGTATATTAAGTAAGATTGTAGCTTATTCTTCATCCTTAATACAATTGAATATTGTCTTATTCTCCCTACCAAAAATGCCATTGTTATTTGGGAGATCTAGTTGATGAACGATGCCTTTCTCCACCCCATAGTGGAAAGAGGAAAGACATCCTGCTCTTTGTGGTTTGGTGGGGGTTCGTTCTCATATGCATTATTCTCATTCCCATAAAAGTAATGTGTGAAAACTAATCTTTGGTTGAAAATTTAAAGAATAGAGTAGTCTACGCTCTTTAAGGTTTTAGATACTAGTTCATTTTCGGTTTTCCTTTTTTGATAACCTTAGATTTGTTTTCACATTAACCAGGGAGATGATCTTGTCCCCAAAATCTTAAATTCACTTTGTTAGGGATTTTTTTTTTTTTTTTTTGCTGAGCCCAGGTCATGGAAGTGTTGAATTGGTCTTTTGAGAGAATAAAAAATGCAGTTTTGTTTTACCAGTATCTTTCTCTTATTGCAGTTGAAGGTTGAATACCATTACCCGGAAGATCCAAAATACTTTGCTATCAGCAGCAGCTGAAATGTGTTCACTGAGAAAACCAGTTTCCTTGTACAAAATGTCCACTATATCTCACAGTGGCACTAATCATAATAGAATACAAAGATTCGGAATGATAACTTAGTTTTAGGACATCATCCTTCATAGTTGCTGTTTGTGCATCCAGTTTTAAGTGCACTTAGATTTGAATTTGAAATCTAACTAGTTAATTTTGAATTTTCCTCTCTAACTAAAATAATAAATTTGTTTATGGCCGAGCGAGTGACTAGGAGGAGCTGAAGCCCACGTCTTAAGGCCTATGTTTGGCCCTCATTTTTTCAAAATTCATTTTTAATTATACATTATCTCATAAAATAATTTACACGTAAAATCCAAAAAAAAAAAAAAAAAAAACTCTTATTTTTAGATTACACGTTTTCCAAAAAATCACCATTCAAAACAACATTATTACTCCCAGTTGCTCACTCAATTTATCATAATAACATCTTTGTTTCTTTCAAATGAATAATCAATCATCAATCAATCAATCAATTACATTAAAGATAGATATACACAGATCCCATTTCCTCATTTATATATCAAATGAGTCAGAAGATGTTATGTTTGGGGGGGTTTAAGTTTAAGTTTAAGACAAAGCTAGCTGTGTAGGGTAGGGTAGGGTAGGGTAGGGTAGACTTGAGATTACTAATACCATTTCCATTTTGATGCTCCAATTATCACTGTGACATCTTAAACGGAGGGGAATGAATATGCACAAGTTTTAGTAATGTAACTTGTGTCATCTTCTCCACACAGAAAGAAAGAGAAAAGAGTACAAACAAACAAATTGCTGGTTGGTTTCCGACATTACCGTCCTTTCTTTCTGCGCCAATTACCCACTAAAACTTACTTTCCTATTCTTTCAAACTCTTTCACAAACTCCGCTTTGTGGGTGGAGATTAAAATTAAATTTTTAATAGATTTTGATAAAAGTTGATGAATGGTTTAAAAAGCTATGAATTTCATGTGATTAAAATTTACTTTGAACTTTTATTAAGTAACAAATTACACTTGTTTCTTCTGGATTTTAATTACCAAAAATTAAAATAACTACAGCCTTTAACTCTGTTAATACAAAATTATAATTTAAAGTATTATTTTCACAATGCCGGTGTCCTAATCTTTTTATGTTTCTATATGTAGTGTTATATTTTCCATTTATATTTCCGAGTAATCCAAAAATAAAAAAGGTGTGTCATAAACTAGAGAGAGAGAGAGAGAAATCTAAAGAAGTCAATTAACTCTTGTTTATTTTATTGAGAACCAAAGCCTCATATTAATAGGGAATGATTAAGAACTAGAGATATAGGGATACAATTGTCATTCACTAATAAATTTACTATTTACAACACTCCCATTGAATAACACAATATTACAAAATATCAGTCTCGTTAAAACATTGTCAAGAAAACCTAATAGGACAAAATTTGATCAAAGGAAAAAGAGTAGAGTTGATCTCCCTAATTTCAATTCTTGTATCAATTCATCCTTATCTTATACGCCTATATTTTCAAATACACCTTCTTTATGCGAGATATTTATCAACTTTTGATGACTTTAGTAACATGATGATTCAAAAAACCTCTTGTTGATCTCTTTAGGAATCTCATAAATATCAGAGTATTATTTCGAAGGTAATTATCATGTATGTTATGGACATTCATTACACAAAAAATATGCTTCGTTAAAACATTATTAGGAAAAACCTCGTGGAAAAAAATTCAATGAAGGAAAAAGAATACGTCACAAAAGTTGTCTCATAAAAAATCTTGTCAGAAAAATCCAATGGGACAAAACCTTTGTTTAAGAAAAAAAGATATAACGTGTATTTTCTCCCTCTTATGATAATATCACTTGAATATGAAATCTTTCAGGAATAACATTAATAGTCATGACAAATGAGTTGACTATAACATATTTCAAATTTCATGCAACATAAAGATACACCTTTAGATTTTTCGAACTGCAAATTCACAAACTTCATGTTTCACTAGTAAATTCAATTTTAGGATTGCTTTCATTTTATTTAGTCAATCATTATTTCGATAGATATATTTCAATAAATATATTTTGATTCCTCACTATTAATAATATGATACAGTAAATCATGTGTAAAAATGTTGTCAATAACTTTTTTTTTTTTTTTCAATTCTATTTCTCGTATAACGACATAACTTATAGAAATATCTCTATTTTCAACATATCAGGTACCTAGACCTTTTCTGGGATTTTACAATTTTTTATGTTTAAATACTCATCAAGAGTATATGTCTCCTTAATGAGACCGTCTTTTTTAATTGCTTTATTTTCGTTTGGAGATTTTATGTTAGAATTGAAAATCATCACATTTCAGGCGTGCCATAAATTTATCAAATATAATATTAATTAATTGTCCTTCACAACGTTAGTTCGAGTTGGAGTATTTAAAGCTAGCGTGAGATATTGTTGATTTTTGTTTAGTAAATATATCTAAATTAGTCATCTTTCGAACTTCTACTTCGATTTACGAGAATTTAGATAATAATACGTTTGTATGTTACTTCTAGCTTCTTAATTCATCCTCTAATGTTTAGAGAATTGTCCAATCAAATTGACAATTAACAAATTGTATTATAAAATATCACCCGTTAGGGATAATAGTTTAAACTACGCATTTATCATTAACTTTCTTTACTTTTCATCTCAGTACATTTTGGTGGATCCATTTTATATATACTGCACTATCAAAATAAGTAGATGAAAAAATTAGACTCTGGTCCTAAGCCAAGTACAAGAAGAAGAATTATGATGTAATAACATCCTCTAAAGAGAAATGAGAACTATTTTGTTCTAAATTAAATTAATTAGAAGCATTTAACAAACAATAGTGTTAAACTATTTATCAATATCCTAACTAGTACTTATTAAAAGGTTGGGATTTAAACTCGCTAGCATTAATAAGACACATTATCTTAATATGTAATTTGAAAATTATGATCATAATTTAAAATTGACCAACAATTTCGCAAAACTCAAGTTACGAATACTATGCAATCATCTAGTATAAGTATCAAATATATTAGATACAAATAATATCTAGATGGTTAACGTGGTAAGTGGCGGGGCACGATTTATTGCCCTAATTTATTTTCAGAAATATAGGTAATTTAGTCCATATTTTAGCTTGTGACGATCAATGACCAAATTTTAATAAAAAAATTAAACATTATATATGCATTTTTTGGATTGAAGAATCTTCCGGTTCTTCTTTAAATATCTATTTAAATTTTTAATTTCGCATCATTATTGATTCAAAGATAGTTTAACTAATCATGTCAAACAATAAAGTCAAAATGAATTTCTAATTCAATATAAGATATAATTCGATTATTTAATTTTGAAGAATATGATTAAACATTATATAATCATATAATAATCAATATTCACATAACATAAGTTGTATGTTTTTCCTTCAAGGATAAACAAAAATTAATTCATAAATTACACATATAATATATTTTTTGAGACATATACTAATTCGAGAGCACTTTGTATTTTATATCGCTTCTTCAAGAGTAATATTTTAATATTCTTCTAGATTATTGAAAATTATAATTTCACGCTCTTCAGGAACAATCAAATAAAAATATAATTTCTATCAGATTTTATTTAATTATACTCTTCGTGAGCAAGTCTAATTAAAATATATGTAAATAATATTATACTACTCTAGTAGTAATAATATTTTATTAAACAGATCTATGAGTAAGGGCGTATTCAATCGTGCTTAAAATTCAATTAAAATTGAAAATATAGTTGTTATTGAGTCTCGCTCGTCTAATAAAAGTTAACAATAACGATTTTTTTTTTCAAATTTATTCCCATTTTAATCTCTACCGAACACGTCCTAAATATTATTATGGAATATTAATAATAGTATTGTGTTACTTCAAGAGTAACAACATCATAGATTATCAATTTAAAATTTAAAAAAAAAAAATCATAAAAATTAATCAGATTAAAAATATTAATTACCATAGGTCAACAATAAATTTATATGTAAAAATAATTACCATACATGAATTAGGAAAAAAAAAAAAAAAAATCCGCGTTCGGTAATGAGGGCTTTCCTCCGTGTATCAAAATTCTCATACCACACGTCTCCTCACATCATTTTGTCAATCACCCATACTCAAAACTCTTATCAATTTCAGTTCACTTAAATTAAATATTAATTTATAAAATAATGTTGCTGTGTAAGTGTCAAAAAATAAAAATAAAGAAAAATGCTATGGGTACATAATTGTACCCCCACCAATGTTGAGTCCCTGTTTGATTCCGCTAAAAATAATTTTTTAGTAATTTTTTTATAAAGGTTAATAAAATATGTGATTGAAGAAATTGATAAAAACTATTTATTTAATGAAATATGTAATTAAAATTAATTAATCGTTGATTTCTACTTAATTCTTATAGCTAAACAAATAGGAGATAAATTTCTTAGCAATCAGAAATTTCAACATAAATTTGAAATTGCTTTTATACTACGTTTTAAAATTGTAATTTAATCAAATCAAATAAATAAAAGTATTTATTTGTCATAATTCATTAATTACAAAAGTATGTACAGGGTCAAACTTATTTGCGGTCACTCAACTTTCATTAGTGTTTTAATTGTGTTATTACACTTTCAATTGGATAACTAACCTTTAATTTATGTTAATTAGTTCAATGAACTTTAACTTAATTTCAATTTTAGTTTTAATTTTTACCTACCTATCACATATTGTCTTTCAAATTGATGAAAATTACTTATTAATAACTGTACAACATATCTTTCTATAATCGTAAAGTGACATGACAACTTACCACTAAGTCGTGTGGATGATGATGGGTGATGGAATGTGACAAATTGATGAAATTTAAAACTGAGCTGTGTTACAAGTCCCGAACTCCCGGGTCAAACTTGGGGTGCCATTTGGTGCCTCCCCCCCCCCACCAATACTGGTTTTACCCTGGATTTAATCCCGGAACAACCAGCTTTGCCCTTTAAAACTAGATTGAAGTTCACTAACCTAAATAAATAGTGGTTGATGGAATGAAATGAAATTGTGAAATTTGAAATTATATTGAAGTTGAGTTACTCAGTTTTTAAGAACGCGCAATTCATTTCCCAAAAAAATTATTAATTCAATTTAGGTCCTCAACAAAATATTTATTTATATTATGTTTTATTCAATCTAAAGTTTTCGTTTTCAAAAAAAAAAAAAAAAGAATATAAAACGAACAAACTCTGTAATTTCCGTACAGTAGCAGATAGAGACAAAAAAACAATCAGAATTCAGTATATATACGCGTGTACACACACTCTCACTACTGTCTAGCATAGTTACTCTTCTCTCAATTTTGAGCTTTCAAAAACAAAACAACAATGGCGGATCTTAACACATATGATTTCTGGAAGCTATCTACAGAACCATCAAAAACCAGCCACAAAACAAAATCATCCACCAGTTCCAGAATGTTCTCATGCCTCTACTGCACTCGTAAGTTCTGCACTTCTCAAGCTTTGGGAGGTCACCAAAATGCCCACAAGAGAGAAAGAGCGGCCAACAGAAGAACATTCACCGGCGGCGGTCTACTCTTCCAGAATGAAAAACCACCACCACCTTTCTCTTACTGGCTCCATCCACTTTCTCCTATTCACTATGCCTACGGTGGCGGCTCCACCTCAACTCCTCTGGGTGTTTTTAGCGGTGGATCATTTACTCCAGACCCATTTTCTCCTAACAATGATTCGACAGACAACGTAAACCTCGACCTAACACTCCGTTTATAATCAGTTTCAGTTACATGGGTTTTTGGTATTAAACATGAATCGTATGGAGTTTTAGCATTTAGGAAGGCAGTATGTTTAATGATGCTTTGAGTTTTTTTGTGGGATTTGAGTTTATTTTGATACTATGTTGAAGTGGAAGTGGAGATTACTTTAATGTTTTTTCAACAACTACAAATTAAATTAATTACTGCTACACCCATTTCTCTCTCGCTCTCTCTCTCTGTATATAAATATATGAATGTTTAGGTTTTTTTTTTTATTTCTGGCTATATATGGAAGATTATTGATAAAAATAAAGATGTTTAGGTATTAATGATTCTGAGCAGTAGAACTGTAGAAGGGATGTTAGTGATTCTCTGAGTTCAGTAGCAGAGGCTGAGGCTTAACAAACTTGGGTTGGATCCACGACCTCTGCATATTATAAACACACACACTACTACCGAACAAGTGTAGTACTGTACAATTTAATTTTAGCTAGTTGCTAAATGTGTGAACGTGTTTATTTTTTATTTTATTTTTGAGTTTTGGGCATTTGGAAAATTTATATTATTAATAGATAGAAATGAGTTATGGATAAATGAATTTATAAAAATATATGATTGAAAATAATAATTAATTAAAAAATTTGGCAAAGGAAAGCTCAATAATTGTCATAAATGAGATTAAATAAATAGAAGTTGATTAAAAGTGTCGTTAAAATTAATTGTATAATTGTGTGACACTCTTGGAGGTAATACTAGACAAAAAATGTAGGAAGGGATCAAAATCCAATCAATTTCAATTAAGGTACGTAGCTTGACAATTATTCCTCCATGAAAGCCTCAAAATTCTTTTTAAATGTTTGTAATCAATCATATATCAAACTCAAAAGTTGGGAGCTCCATGCGTTGGTTAGTAACACTCGAACGTGCAAAAATATTCCGATATTGGTCTTTTATCCTTCGAAAAAGCTATGCATCTTTCAACTGCTTTTGAATTCCTGCTTCCCTTGTGCAACAAGCTATGTGTGTGTGTGATTCCCATTTTTTCCTTGTTGCAATTCAAAAAATTCAGAGATTAATACCTTCTGTCTCTATTGCCTTTCCAAAGTAGAAATACTAAGTTTGGGTAGAACTATTGGAAGGCAATTTTCACCAATCGCGACTGTAAAATAAATATACATTCCCCTCACTTCAGATTATCTTGATAGGATTTTACTTGTTCATAAAACTGACACTTCAATTTGATTTGTTTACCATCTTAAGGATTAATCATACTTTCTAAGGTATGATCAATTGTCACGTCTTCCCCGACAACGCCAAAAGGTATGATTTTTGCTTCAAGCCTCGCTGCCATCCTGACAAACTCTGGCCAGAACAACTTGGACTCCTCACCCTGAACGATATAAATAACTCATTATTCAGCTCAAAAAATAAATAAATTAAGAAAACAATGATATCTGTATTTAAAGAAATGTAATTTTGACATAGTGAATCAAGGAAATTCATGAAAAATATTTCCACACTTGATAATAATGGGAATATATTTCATCCGAAACAATTGTGGCCTATTACTGGTTGACAAAATGTTCCCCACAAAGTTTCAAACAAGTGAAGCAATCCATAATCAGATGATTAATGCTTTCAATGGCAAGAAGCCAATAGCACATACTTTCGTAAGTACAGTGGCGTAACCATCACAAAAGTTCAATATGGACGAACGTCGATCATTGATCGTCGACAATCAGCGATCGTAACAACGAGGTCGTTTATTAAAACATTGCCTCATTGCCTCATTTCTCATGTAATTCAAACAATAGTCCAACATAACTTATTTACCTCATTCACAAATCAGTGAAATGTGAAATCACAATTCATTTCTCATTTCAAATTTACGATAGAACTAATTTCTCATTTCAAATCAATGGAAAGTGCCAATTAATTCATTATTCATACACGATACAACATAAATCATGATTTCAGTCATAACTCATAAATAGAAAATAACACCCCAAAAAAAATAAAATAAAATCAGAAAACAAAAAACTCATGGGTTGACTGGTGATCGGTTGGCTGGCTGTAGCCGAACACTGGACCTTCCAGCACTGGCATGGCTAGCTGGACTAGACTGATGGTGGTGGAGGATTCACTGGGGAGAAGAAGGTCGGATTCGTGTCGCCAAGGAGGAGAAATTTTTTTATTTGGAATTGGGGGTAGAATTGTGGACATTGGAAAAGATTTGGACAGGCTACACTTATATATAATTACAGATTGAGCCGCCCAACAAATGGCCCCAAAAAAAAATGCAGAACGCCTAACAAAATGCCCAATTAAAAAAAAAAATTAGAAAGGTCGCCCAAGAAATTGCCCAATTTCAAAACAAAACAAAAAAGGAGGAAGACAAACCAAGCGAAGCAAAAGCTGAAAAACCCTCGCCTCTCCCGCGTCGGCGCCGATCTCCCCTTTTCTCCAATGGCATGGAACTGTTTCGGCGGAGCCTAGCACACGGCCACGCCTCTTTGCCAAGTGTTGGGTTCGCCGCTGCATAAGTATATGGTTATTAAAATTTTACCGTGCAAAAACTGTAGAAGGGACTATTACACTTCATTTTACCTTCGGTTGAAGTTATGAAGATCTTCCCTCATTCTTCCTGGATACAGCAAGAGATGGGACTTCAATGAAAAAAAGTAGGTAGCACTTATAGGGGCCTCAATCTCTTCGTGTTGACTTGAACTTATTTCATCTGGTTTTGTTGTCTAATGCATACCCGTCTTTGATTATTTCCATCACATCTTGTATTTTCTCAAGCTTTTGTCTTACTTTGCTTATTTGTTCCTATACCTTCTCCTTCGACTTGTCATCAATTTCCTTTGAATCTAGTAGCTCCACCATTTGCATTGTCTCCTAAGAATATACAATTAAGGATATGTTGTGTAAGACACCGATTTTAGTACTTCCTAATTTTGATAAGACTTTCGAGATTGAATGTGATGCATTATGAATAGGTATTGGAGCAGTTTTAATGTAGGACAAAAGACCGATAGCCTATTTTAGCGAAAAGTTAAGTGGAACAGCACTCAATTATCCCACCTATGAAAATGAGTTATATTCACTTGTTCGAGTCTTGGAGATATGACAACACTACATATGGCCTAAAGAGTTTGTGATACACATGGACCATGAATCATTGAATCATTTGCGAGATCAAGGTAAGCTAAGTAAAAGGCACGCAAGGTGGATGGAATTTGTGGAGACATTCCCTTATGTCATCCGGTACAATTAAGGTAAGAAAAATGTGATGGCGGATGCATTATCTCGAAGGTATGTGTTACTGACTTCTCTAAGTTCTAAATTACTTGGTTTTGAACACATTAAGGATATGTATGTTAGTGATTTAGATTTTTCATATATTTATGCATCATGTAATAAAGGGGCTATAGATAAGTTCTTTAAGCATGATGAATATTTGTTTCGGGAAAATAAGTTGTGGGTTCCTAATTGTTCAATGTGAGAAATATTAGTGATGGAGGCACATACTGGTGGATTGATGGGACATTTTGGGATTAAATAGACTTTAGAGATGTTGAGGAACATTTTTATTGGTCTAAGATGAAACATGATGTTGAGAGAGTATGTAGTCGATGTATAATTTGTAAGCAGGCTAAATCTAAGGTTTTACCTTAAAGTTTGTACACATCATTACCTACGCCTAGTGAACGATGAGTTGATATTTTGATGCATTTTGTTTTGGGTTTACCTAGGTTTAAAAAGGGACGAGATTCGATATTTGTGGTGGTAGATATTTTTAGTAAGATGGCACATTTTGTAGCATGTCATAAAACTGATGATGTCACTAACATTGCTGAGTTATTCTTTAAAGAGATAGTGCGTTTACATGGGATACCTAATAGCATAGTTTATGATCAAATTGTGAAATTTTTGAGTCATTTTTGGTGGGTTTTGTGGGGGTAAGTTATGCACTAAACTTATGTTTTCAACAACTTATCATCCACAAATCGAGGTAGTGAATAGGACCATGATACAACTCTTGCACACTATAGTCAATAAGAATTTGAAGAGTTGGGATGAGTGTCTACCTTTATAGAATTTGCATATAATAGGGCCACACATTCTACTACTTCGTTTTTACCATTTGAAGTTGTTTATGGTTTTAATCCACTGACATCTTTGAATCTAATACCTTTGCCTGTGAATGAATGAAGTAGCTTAGATGGTAAAAGAAATGCCAAGTTGGTGAAGTCACTCCATGAAAAGGTACGGGCACAAATTGAGAGTAAAAACAAACACTTCTCGTTGCCAGCAAACAAGGGCCGGAAAAGCATGACATTCAAATCGGGAGATTAGGCTTGGGTACATTTCAGAAAGGAACGCTTTCCAAAACAAAGAAAATCAAAGTTGCAATCACAAGGGGATGGTCCATTTCAAATTTTGAAGAAACTCAATGATAATGCATACAAATTGGACCTTCTAGGTAAGTATAATGTTTCAGCAACTTTTAATGTGTCTGATCTCTCACTTTTCGATGCAAATGCAAATTTGAGGTTGAATCCTTTTGAAGAGGGATGATGTGATATGATCCAGGAGCCGAGCTCAATGAAGTCGAGCCCAAGACGAGACCCGTTGAATATCAAAGGGGTCCGATTACACGTTCGAAGGTAAAGCAGATGAAAGAGGCGATGAGATTGCTTGCTCAAGCTATGGTGGACGAAGTGTCAAAGTTAACAAGTCAAAGAACAAGTTTCATGCTGGGCCCGGAAGAAGAAACCCAATGGATCAATTCGGTTCAATCAGCGTGGATGAAAATGGGCATAACTTTCACCTTGGGTGTTGGATTTTCGTCCATGAGTACATTCTGAAAACGCCACAAAATCCTGCACAAGGCAAAAAAGAGTTCAAATTAAAGCCATGAAATTGTATGGAGGTCTATCGAATGCAAAAATTTGGTTTCGAGTAGTTCTATGCGACCACATAGAAAAATGTCGTGCGGCCGCATGACTATTTTGGGGAGCCAAAATTTCCTTTTTTAAAAAAAAAAATTTATCTTATTTGATTAGGATTCTATTTTATTTGATATATTTGTAATATTAGGAGTCTATTTCCGTTTTAACCACCTTAATTAACAGTTAGTATAAATAGAATTCATTATTTTCATTGTAAAACACAAAACATTATTGAGAATTAATCGAGAGGTTATTTTTCTTTCAAATCTCGTTCTTCTTAAAACTTTGCGAACTTATCAAGTTAATCTTGTGGCGTTCAACATCGAGTGTGGATCACGCGTTGTATAATCAAGAGGTCATTCAAATTCCATTTTCTTCGGTTGCTTGGTTCATTATTCTTGGTTCAAACTATAAACCGGATTATTTTTTGGGCTTTCTTCGGATCGTCAATCTTTTGCGGGTTGCGTAGTGGTCATTGCTACGTGGTTCTCATCATCCTCCCTGTGTGAATTCTACCAAGAAGACTTTTCATGATATGCTATATCCTCTTCCGAGTCATCAATCCAGTCATCTTCGCAATCCAACAAAACTCGATTCAGTTAAAACATGTTTTCGAGAAAACAAAACTCAAAAATTGAAATCAAACAAAACTGGACTCGACTACATTAACACATCCCAGCTCTAGAAACCTATATTTCTCTCGTGTCCAATGGTAAATCCCAAATCGTTCAACTTCAAGAACCCCAATCCAGTCGGCCAATGTACAATTAAAGCAACCTAAACATCATTTCCAGCTGAACAAAGATCACCTCATCTTAGCATTACATCTCTCTCTCGGTTCCTTAGAACAAAATCTTCAAATCGCCCAAAACAAGAACCCTAAATCTACCCAACCAATCTAGAATTACAACTACCCAAGCATCAATTCCAGCTGAACGAAGATCGAACTCAAGTTCAGCAACACTAAATTGGCATCTGTTAAGCCAAAAATCTTCCTGCCTAGCCCACTATAATTCGCGAAAATGGTATCTTTCTCTGAAAGCAACTGTCGCATAGGCGCGGTGGTGTGTTATTGCAGAGAGATATCCATTTTAAAGACATCGTGAATCGATGATAATCCAGAAGACAATTTTGGGGTTGTATCAATTATGTTGCTTCAACTATGAACTACCGAGATTTAACCTAAACCACACCTAGGGGGTGAATAGGTGATTATGTGGAATTAAAACTGAATAACTAATTAGCAACAAGTCATTATTAATTATCTCTAGATGGTTAATCAAACAAGCCAATTTTTCCTAGGTTAAATTACCGCGGTTATAAGAAAGTAATAAATAAACACATGAATGATCATAGAGAAACCTCAACTGGGTAAAAACTCCAGGTGCTTTTCCAGTCAACAATTCACTATAAACGAATTAGAATCTATAGTCCATCATACTCGACTACCATTAGTACTTTCTGACCTCCTAACTGCAATTCCCACAGCTCTCATGGATTTCGTGCTCCTGTACCAACTCCCAGCTGTAATTTTCAAAGCCCTACTGGATTGTGCGATCCTGTAATAACTCTCAACTTTATCAATTCGTCTGTCTCATGTGGATCAATGAAGAACTCCGCGTTCTTCAACGACTGAAACTCCAGTCACATTTCCTTGATCTTTAGAACTCTGATATATATGTAGGAAGTAGCAGTTTGGTATTTGGGTTGTGGATTTGATATTGAAATTACGTAGTTTACTAACTAAGTTTGATCTTACGTGCGGAATTACGCTAATTAAAGCAACAAGTAACTTTTAATTAGTTTCAGCATGGTTAAGCATACAATCCAATTTTTCTAAGTTGAATTACCGTAGTTGTAATATTTGGAAAGCAATAAATAACATAAAATTTGATGACAGAGAAACCCAACTGGGTAAAAACTCCGGGACCAAGTCAGTTACCTCCACTATAGACAATATGGATTATAGTTCGTTTCCAACCTAACAAATTCCACTATTTTTCGTTGTTGTGATTCCCGTAATCTTCAAGACCCATTGTTCCTTCTAGACTCACGATCTGCTACCGTAGATATTATTTAGCCAACCTGCTAGATTTCCCAATCTACCACCTGTAGGTTCCAAGGTCTGCTATCTCCTTCCAACTTCCTGATCTTCTTGAATTGTCTATTTCAAGAATCTCCAATTCTTGTGCTTGCAGTCCAACCTTTCTCAACGTCCAGTAGCCTCTGAAGTCCAACTGAGAAATTACATTCCTAAGGATGTTTAGCAACTGAGTGTTTTGGATTCTTCAATTTGATGTTTTCCCAAAAATTGGTTACCGATCCCAAGAATGATATGAATGATTCCACCAATGAAAAGTGTTCTTGGATCTCTCAAAAGAAGAAATGAATATGTTATACTAATGAGGCACAATAAGGCAACCAACAAATTTTCGTGTAAGACCAGAGGTATTTATAGTTGGAGGTGTATGAGTAATATGGGCCGTATAAAGCTCTCCAAAATCGCGAGCTAGGGTTAGTCGCTTAATACTGTCGCCTGGGCGAAGCATGGGTGATAAGCAAGCGACAATGATTGTGTTTCTGTCACTTGGTCGATGGCCAGACAAACAACTAGCGAAATTTCGTCACCACTTTTTCCTTATTTCCAAACTCGAACTTGAACCCTAAGCTACCTAACTCAACTATACAAAATTTCACTTCACTCCCTGACTTTTACACATGTTCAATCACGTCCTATTTGCTCAGCGTATTTTATTTTCACAACTTTTAATATTTTAAGCTCATAATTATTTTTCACATCTTAAGTGAAGGCTCTTCTCCATTAAAAGATTAAAATGACCCATGTAGCAAGCTTTAGGCCGATTAACCTAAATCAGTTGACCACAAGTACCAGGTTATGAGAAACTTCGCAGGCTTAATTGCTCGAGTCAAATAGGCTCCAAAAAAGAACATAAGATATTGAACATTTTTAGGGATAAACTTGAGTTTAAGTCTAATAAATAAGGTCAATTCATGTTCAAAGTCACCTAACTAACATGTGATTGTCATCTCAAATCTCACACACGCGATAGAGTCTCATTAACAATATCATAGTGTGTGTAGTGCAGATGGGATATGAAAAGACACGTACTAAGTACTCCATAAACAACCCAATACATCAATGGAAACTATATTATAACTCATCGATTAAACTCGTGCTTGACCACAACCAACAAAATCAAGTATATTGTATACGAAGTTGTAAAAAAAAAATGTTCCGCATCAATTTTTTTAATATCAAGGGACAACATATGAGCTTAGGCCATCTAAATGAAGGTCAATTCACGTTCAAGGTCACCTTACCAACAGATGACAGCCATCCCAAATCTCACACATGCGGTCCTGACTCACTTACAAGATCACAGTATGTGTTATGCAGATGGTGCATGAAGAAACTTATACTCAATACTCCACATGAAATCGAACCAAGTAATGGAAAAGACAATATAGATCAGATAAATACATACTCGGTCACAAATGCTATGTTTAAGAGCATCATAAAATGACTAGTAGACCAGAAACACAATTTTTTTATTAAATAATAAAAAATATTTAAAAAAATAAATATAATTTTTTTAAATAAAAAACAAAAAACAAAATCAACACATAACAGAAATAAGTGAGATGCATGCAAGTATGAATGGATTCATTGAACTAAAGCGAGGTGCGTTCAAGACTGGGAAGCGATGAATCCATATTTTTATATTCGAAGTTGGTAATTTACTAATTTGTCTTCTCAAATCAGATTTTGGTAAGTCGAATGATATTTCGATTTCACGCAAATATTATTGACTAATATAATATGCATATTATCGGTGTAATATCTCCAACAATCTTAAGATGAATTTTTTATTGTAATGTGTACGTGTTATATTCTAATTTGTATTGAATCTGGAAATATTCTATCGCGTGCATTTTCAGCACTTTGTATGCAGTTTGGTTATAAGCAATCTCTACATGGGAATACATGCTTATGTGAATAATTTATATGTATATTAAATGACAAAAGAAGTATCCTACCTTTTTGCATGTGATGTATATCATTAAGAATATGTCCTAGTTTATGGAAACACGTGGTGATGGAAAAGAAGAGATAACAGTAACCTTGGAGTTGAGTGCATTCTTTAATGGCCATTAGTTTGCCTTTGTTAATCCATTTACGTGTATTGTGTACATGGGCATTGCTTATATTCTATAAATCTTGAAAGGCATCGGTTGAATTATGTGAAAGTTCTAAAAGAGAACTTTCTTGAACTTTATATGCACATGGAAGAAATTGTTTGATTTTGCATAACTGCCATGAAAACATAATTATTGTTGATGCTTATTACATAAAAATAATGAATATACGTTTTGGTCTTTTCCCTTAATTTACTAATTATGACTTTTGATATGACAATTTATGTGTGAAAAGTTGTGTACTTTCACATTGTTACATCTATGATGAAGGTGCATCTTCTGGTTTTTAAAAGTGCGATTAGCATGTAAATATAGTGGAAGGAATTTGAATGAATTTTTGGTCTATAATTATATTTCACTTTGCCAAATTGCTTATTTGTGTAAATTATCTGCATGATATATTTGGCTGGAATAAAGCATGTACGTATTTCGAGGCTTGTACCAAATCAATGGTTGATCATTTGGTCTTGGTTTATTTAATTGATCGAGATTGGGATCAATGATGATATCTCTAAATGAGGAAGTGTGCGATTTTCCTCAAGATATTGATATTCCTAGTCACGACATGTGTTGACTAAGATGGAATAAACTTAAACAATGAATGTATAAATGTTTGGAACATAAGTTGCTATTTCGTCACCTTGACCGTGATGAAATGGATATTGTTGAGACTAATACAATTCAAGCAATGAATTGATAGAAATGAGAATTTACTCATAACCATTGAGAATGTATAAATGTTGGAAGAATGTCAACTAGTTATTGAAAGTATATGAACTTTCATGATTATTCCTTTTATTGGAATATGAAAAATTATATTAATAATGATAGCCTCAATTAATTTGATGAAATTAAATGAGATGATTTATGCAAATATGACAAAATGCAATTTGTTCTAATTGTATTAAGTGGAAATCATTATTTGATAATGAGATTTAAGCCACTAATTACTTGGAATTCGTAGAATATTATACAATATTCTAGAATCGATTTAGATGGAAAGATATGTCTTTTCATATGAAAAATCATGACATTTGGTATGATTAATTTCCAAAGGAGGTATCTCTTCATAGAGATTAATTCGAAAATGTGTATCCTCTTGTTGGGTTGTCGAAAACACAACTGATGGATGATTCGTTCATACTATCTCGTGAAATGTCGCAAATGTAATATATGTTGGGAGAAGTTGCAATTCTTGTGATTTCAATCGTGGAACCAATTAACTTGGTATATGTTCTGAGAACATTGTTGGTCTATGTGATGGCCTTAATTTAATTTGGATGATCAAATTAAAAGATAGTTGGATTGAAGTACATTGTATACTATTTCAATTGAAATAATTTGTGGGTTGACGACCACTATTTTGAAAGTACTTAAACTTTCACGAAGCATTCGATATGGACATTATCTATTTGATAATGAATTGAACTATGAAAGAGTTGATGAACTCTAAGTTCAAGTACAACCCAAAAATGTGGGGGTTAACATCAATGCTTGTGAACTTATGTGAAAAATTCTAGATTTGTGAATGCAACAGTACTAGTTGCACATGCATTCCTAATTGAGGAATTGTGGGGGTAACTTATGTTTAAAAGTTACAATTTTCTATACCTTATAATCATGGAAATATATCTATGAAGGTAGAAAAGGTAAAAAACTCTTATATTAATTATAAGGATGATAAACACTAAGTTAAAGTGGATGAAATGGGATAAAAGTCGATTATGACGTTTGTTTGGATATGCAAGATCAATTGGAATATTTAAAGAATATTCAAAAAAATTGAAATGCATTGTAATAGTTCAATAATGATATTGAATACCCATGTTTCTGAAATCCACTAGTAAAAATGATTGACTAGTGTAGTGTGTGGTAGACATCCTCTAACATTGTGTTTGGAATTTATAAAGTTTTAGATAAAGCTAGTTAGAAGCATATATCTTCATGAAAGGATTTTTTGGTGGTGACATGTTGTATCTATCAAATAAATCGATTGTTGGCTAGCTACATTTGATGAGATACTAAGTCACATGTAATGGTAAGTCTAGACGTATAAGTCGTAGACATAATACTATTAAGCAGTCGATCTCAATGGTGTAAACTCGTGGTACCTTTAGAGATTTACCCAGAGATCAAGAATAATGCATATCGAGGGAATGATATTAAAGCTTACGACGTAAGAGTCTTTGTAATGGTAACCCTACCTTGTTGACTGGAGATACCAAGATCTTGGTTCAAAGGGACAACTAAGTTATGAAGATTCCATGAAGCACTTAGGAAATTATTTCCAACTCATTCCTATGATATTAAAGTGCTTTTTGCAGAATGATTGAAAGGTTAAGATACACTTTTAATGATTCCTATAGCTTGATTCAGTCAAGTGGAGTATGGCAGAATACTCTTAATAGGTGGTCACCTATATAAGTGTGAAGTGGGGCCGCTTCTATGAGAATGTTTCAAAGGCTTGAATTCTCTAAAACACTTATGAAATCCAAGAGTTGTTCAGGGCCAAAATGAACACAACAGTGAGAACCATGAACGGTTTAGGGAAGACATTGTGTGAGTACTGTTGTCTTGGCTTACACCAACGGTTGAATGGTTCAAGACATCACGTTCACCAATTAGCCAGTAAGTTCGATAGTATTTCACTAAGGGAGGTTCAAGGCCTAAAGCTACCTTCTCGGATGCAGTGTTTTTCCGCTCTCTCTCTACTAGTGTCTGCATGTTCATTTGCATTAATTTTCATTCATGTAGGGGATTGTTGGAATTTTGTATCAAAAATTGGTTGTGACCAATTTAAGTGGAATTCGTTGTTTGGTGAATGAGAAATTAAGTCAAACTTAAATCGCTTAATACTTGAAATTGTTGAAAAATCGTGTAGAATAATGTGGAATATTCTAGAGATGATGTAGATGAAAAGATGTGTCTTTTCATTTGGATCATGACTCTTGGAGATCATGAATTTTGATATTATTTTTCAATAATTGTCTCTTTATGTAGAGATGTAATTGTGTCACTTTATGGAGAGATATAAATTTCAAGAGATATGTCTCTTGGCATGGATGTTCCAACTACTATATAAGAGATCCAACATGTTTGAATTTTAGAAAGGGGAACAAACTCAATTGATAGTTCCATATCATTCCATTTCATGTTTTACTTTAGTTTTGCATAAAACACTTTGTAGAAGTGATTATTTTTTACATCAAAATCATTGTTATGGTAGAGAGGGAACTCCGTTCGAGTTCGTTGGTCTAAGTCATTTAGAGTGCTCTTATGGCTAGACGTGATCATTGTATCTTGGGAGATGATTGCTGAGAAACCGTTAGCGCCGATGCGGGGCAAATTCATCTTAAGGACAAAGTGTCAAACACTTGCCTCGACCGATCGCATCACTTGCATTTCATCTTCCTCATTTGTAATTATATTTATGCTTGATTTCAGAATATAGTTAATTGGTTTATGGGTTTTTATTGAAAAGACAGTTTGAACTAAAGCGAGGTGCTTTCAAGACTGGGAAGCGATGAATCCATATTATTATATTCGAAGTTGGTAATTTACTAATTTGTCTTCTCAAATCAGATTTTGGTAAGTCGAATGATATTTCGATTTCACGCAAATGTTCTTGACTAATATAATATGCACATTATCGGTGTAACTTGCATTTCATGTTCCTCATTTGTAATTATATTTATGCTTGATTTCAGAATATGGTTAATTGGTTTATGAATTTTTATTGAAAAGACAGTTTGAACTAAAGCGAGGTGCGTTCAAGACTGGGAAACGATGAATCCATATTCTTATATTCGAAATTGGTAATTTACTAATTTGTCTTCTCAAATCAGATTTTGGTAAGTCGAATGATATTTCGATTTCACGCAAATGTTCTTGACTAATATAATATGCACATTATCGGTGTAATATCTCCAACATTTGATTAGTATTTAACTCAAAACTTTTTGTTTTATTTTTTTTTCACTATTTTTAGGGTCGTCATCTTAATGTTACTGTTAAAAAAAATGGTTGACCGTGGTCAACTGTGGTTTTGCAAACCGCGGTCACTGAATATTTCCTGTTTGTTGCAATCAACCACGGGTTTGACTGTGGTCAAACATTTTAAAAACATTCTTTTAAATTCAGAAAAATAAAAACTGAAAAAAATCTGTTTTGTTATGTTTGATAAGTTTTAAATTCATATTTTTAAAAAGAAATTCTTCCATTCCTTTGCAAATTAGACATTTGAATTCACACAGTTTCAACTTATTTCATCGAATTAAAGTAGATGTAATATGATGTTGATGTGTTTTAAACTCATTTGAGATTTTGAATATTATTGCTTATAAATTTTTACTAATGTTTCTTATAATTTCAATTGTACGAAAAATTGGCATGAAGAATGAAAATCCCTTTTGAAGGAGGATAAAGAAAAATAAAAGATTTTACAAGCATCAAGGCCAACTCCATCTTCCAAAACTTATCTGGGGAGTCTCGAATTCCTCTCTTTTATTTAATTTCTATATTTTGGATTTCATAATATTACATTGAGAACAATGTAGGAATTAAGTTTGGGGCTGGAAAATCTAGATTTTATTTTAATCTAATATGCATGAATAATTTGCGTGTGGATAATTTAGGTTTAATTGAGTCTAAAAGAATTGTTGAATATATATATATTTTTAAAAAAAATTCTTTTAACTTTATTTTGCATGATTGTGTGTAACTTAACTTGAACAAAGTAATTCATATCCAATGATAATATTGTGCATATTCTTGAGCAAAATCTGGATCAGTTCATGTAGAAACTTGAATTTTTAATTATTTGTGAATCCCATTATCTTATAATTAGCTTTTGAACAATTCGAGCACATAATTATTCTTGATTGCTCTTATGGTTGACTATAAGAGTCGTGGGAGTCAGCAACCTTAGGATCTTTTAAGAAAGAACATGTTTATTATATTAATCACCATTGTTAGAACCATATTGAAACGTTTTATAATAAGTTTGGGGGTGATTAGATCCATCCAAAGCCAAGAATATCACCACTTGATTGTCTTTTATTTACTATAGTTGGCCGAAAAAAGTGAAAGACATTGCACTAGCCAGCACGTAGAAAAAAGTTACTTACATTGTAGTGTGAAGCCAGTCTTGACTAATTTGACTCTATTCATGAAAAACTATTTAGGAGATAATCTACCGAGTAAGAAGGCTACCTACAATATAGAGTGAAAACTACCTTCGAAAACCAGAAAGATCCAAAAAATAGAAAAAGGGACAAAATAAAAAGAATAGAAAAGTAAACACACAAAAGTGTGTTGAGGTAACAACTATAAGTGCTACTCTATTCATCTAGGTCTTGGTCATCGATTAGGAAATGAAATGTAATTGAGTGGTTCATGAAAATAAGCCATATCTCATTGATAGTTTGCCATTGGGAAAATTGAAAGACAAAGAGTGCAACACGAGTGATGAGATATTATATCGACATACTTTGGATTTGATTTTGTTTGGAAAAATAGACTTTGGAAGTTAAATTACGTGATTTGATTTGAGTAACACCGGTAGAATTGAGAATGTTTAACACATACTCTCTCAAGAGCTAAATTTATGATTTGTGGAGTTCTAAAATAATTTTTGATTCATGTGTCTCATTAACTTGTTTAAATTTTGTGATTGTGATATGCATGTTGAAGAAATGTTGAATTGCTTATATCGAGTTGAGTATAATTGTTAGTCTAGTTAAGTATCTATTATGCTTTATTCGAGGATTAACAAATGTTCAAATTTGGGGATGTTTGATAATTGTAAAATTTACACTTATTTAAGCCTTCAAAAGTGGCTTTCGTTAGTATTATTATGAAATTGATACTTACTTATTTGTATGTTTATTATGTTAGAGAAAAACTCTAGATCGGATCGAAAATTGATCAAGAAGAATAAACTTGGAGAAATTTTGCAATTTTGGGATAAAATTCTGTACTTTGGAAATCCAAGAGACCAAATTGCATCCTTTGAAAGCATTGAGGAATTGAAGACAAAACCTTAATTAACTTGGCCTTGGAATAATTAGAATGGGAGTCAACTGTTTAAGGAAATCAAACTAATTTGGACTTCTTTGATTTGGTGGAGTTGGAATGCCATTAGAAATCCAATTAAAGAAGCTGGGAATCCAGGTTGAATAAAAAGTGTGCCTGACATATTACAAAAAGAGGAGAAGAAGCAGAATACAGATCACGATAGTGGGGAGAGACGGACGGAAAATTGGAGAAAGACAGAATAATAGTTCTAGAATTTTTTGGGCAATAATCAATTGATAATTGGTAAAGAATTTTGCGAATTAATCACATATCGTCATCAATTTACCGGGAGATTTATACTACACAAGAAAGGAAGTGAAGAATATTGTTTGGATTCGTGTGTCGAAGATCAATAATTACTCGGAGGGTTTTTATCTTGTTTATTATAATTAAACCTTGTGATGTCTTCCAACTTTTGTTTGTTTAATTCCGACATTACGAGTAGCTAAATAAAGGATAAACCGCAACCTTGACGACACACACATGCTCTGTTCTGAGCCTTGGTGAATGAGGTAAATCGCATGTTATGCCTCCAAGGGTACATGGTGGAAGGCTGCTTGTACACTTGCACTTACCCAAGAGCCAAATCCATATTTCAGGATTCGAACCCTTGACGCGGCAGCCTCAAGCAAAGTTGAAGTTTTTTCCACCTTCCTCTTTTACTACTTGGAGATGTGCCCTGAGGGGCATTATGAGTGGCTAAATACTTTTCATGTTAGGATGACGATGTAGCTTAGGGTTTTTAATATTTTGTTAATTTCAAGACTTCATGCCACTTCAATACGTGTTAATTATTTATTGTGTTATTAATGCTTTGATTGCCTGTGAAACAATTGATTGATTTAGGCATAATATTGAAACCAAGAGATGTATGATTCTAACTCATGCAATAAATACTATAGGTATTATAAAAGATCGAGAAATAATTATAGGCTATGGAATCCTTATTTTCCTATAGGTTAATGCATTCGTATGTGTGTGAATTTGCATAGAGATATAGATGGTGTTTGGTGTAAATTAAAATTAGATTTTAAGTGGATTGTGATAGAAGTTTTTGAAATGTGTGGTTGAAAAGATATGATTGATATTGATTGTTTGACTTTGACTTATATTAAAATCAGATTAAAATCTGACCCAAACATGCCCATAGTAAATTCTGGCATATAAGTAGGATTAGTGTTGCTCGAGAGACATCAGTAACTACATTAGTTTAATTCAATTGTTGGAGCGTATGAAAAGCGGCTGAATGAATTGAAATTAGATGCATGTTAAACAATCTAAATGAAATTAGAAATCTTAACTACCTAATCGCATAATCTTCTCAATCATGTTAATTTGATTTTGTTATTTAATTTAGTAGAACTTTAATTAGAAAACACAATTTGATTTGATAATTGGTTACCATTTTAATTTAAATTGAAGTAAGGTTAATTTAAAAATTAATAGTAGATAGCAATCTTTATGAGACGATTCTTGGAATTGATAAATCCACTTTATTATTTGTCAGGATCCGTGCACTTGCGAAAATCACAAACACCATCCATATACCTCCTCGTTCGCGCTTTCAATCTTCACCATCCAATACTTGAAGGTCCCATATTGCTTGACTTTGCTGCCCCCACACATAATCCTTCAAAAGCTTACCCTTGTAGTCACTCCTAAAAAAATTCTAATATGTTTGCCGAACATAAAATCTGTGTTTTGCTTTCGAAAACAAATCCTCCACAACATTGATTAGTCCTTTCTGTTAGTCACTCATGAAGGTAACAGATAATCAATTCTCCATAGCTAAGTCTTCGGACAACAACATCAAAAACCATCGCCACGAGCTACTGTTCTCTCTTTCAATGATTACATACACAATTGGATATATAAAATCTGATTTGTATCTGCAAGGATAGAGGTGAAACCAGATTTCTACTACAAGGGACAACTCATGCTTAATACACATCATGTTTGTCGATTTGTCCTTGTAATGGTCAATTCCTTCACCATTAAGCATTAGTCATGTTTACAACTCTCTTAAGGCTTCATATATTCCATATATTATCCATAAGTTTCATACAAATCCTCCAATGATAGGTACAAAATCAGAATTTAACTACAAGAAGCCACCTCATGTTTGAACACCTCATGCTTGGGAAACTTGTCATTTTACCATCCAATTCCTTCAAAATTAAGGCTTTCACCATGTCTTCCACCCTTTGATACTTCATATAGGATATATATATATCTCTTATAAGTCACATATGGATCCAAATATGATGAGGGAAAAGTCAAATATTGCTATATGAAGCCACATCTTGCTTAACACATGTCAACATGGCTGCATGAAGTATTTTCTTAGTCCTTTTGCAAGACTCATGACCCCAACTCCTTAGGACTATATAAATACCCCCATATTAAGATATTTTATCCCTTCAAATGACTCCCAAGTGAAAGAGAAAGAAAAGAAACGGAGGGAAGCATAAACAAGGAGTTGGGAATTGAAATTCGGGATAGGTAAGTTCAGCTCTTGGTTTTGAAGGTTGTTTCATTATTTTATTAAGGTGTTACAATCTTGTGAACCTCTGTTCCATTTATTAAATACCCAAACATTTTGGAACCGAACCGACCCACGGACAACCATACGAACCATTCACATTCAATGGGATTGGAAAAGGTTTTACATTCCAATTATATCGGCATTAAAAGTACAAAGGTTACTAGACAGTGGGTGTGTGGGTTACTTGGTAGGTGTCATGGTGATTGAAGCACAACATAATCTGAATCTTAGTGATGTACCAATAGCCCAAGAGTTTCCGGAGGTATTTCATGATGATTTACCTGGGATACCACCAAATCGTGAAATAGAGTTTGTAATTGATTTAATTCCAGGAACATCTCTAATTTCCAAAGCCCCATATAGAATGACCCCAACGGAATTGAAAGAGTTGAAGTTACAATTACAAGAGTTGTTGGACAAAGGTTTTATTAGGCCTAGCTTTTCACCGTGAGGTGCACCAGTATTATTTGTTTAGAACAAGGATGGTACAATAAGGTTGTGCATAGATTATTGAGAATTGAATAAGGTAACAATTAAGAATAAATATCCACTATCAAGGATTGATGATTTGTTTGATCAACTTCACGGTACAGCTATATTCTCAAAGATTGATTTGCGATCTGGATACCATCAACTAAAGATGAAGGAAGATGACATTTCAAAGTCAGCATTTAGTATGAGATATGGTCATTATGTTTTTAGTGATGCCGTTTGGGTTGACAAATGCCCTGTCGACTTTTATGGATTTGATGAATCAGGTATTTAAGGATTTTCTCGATAAGTTTGTCATTGTATTTATTGATGACATCCTTGTTGACCTATGATTTAATATAACTCCACTTGTTTTAATTATAACAAACAATAAGTTTTTGTTTCTTGAGTTTTTGTTTCTTGAGTTTATTCTCTTAAGTATTCAAAGAGTCAAATCGTCATCCGATGAAGAACAAGCAATCAAATAAGACTAGAAGAGAACAATAACAAAGAACCTTGAAGATTAATTCTTGAAAGTAGTTTATTATGTAAAGGCATTAACTCTTCAATTTTTAGGAAATGCATAAAAGCTCAAATTATTTTTTCATAATCTATCACTTGCATAAAAATGATTTTCATTCATATGAAATAGATTTTGAAAAAACTATTTACAAAAAAAAGTCAAAGTCAAAGTTCGGTCAACCGAACTTGGTCAACCGAAAGTCCAACGGCTAGTATTTTACAACAGCTATATTTTCAAAAATTGGTCAATCGAAAATTTCGGTCAACCGAACTTACCCGAGAGTGTCTCTTTTTCCTCTATAAATATCAATCTCTTTTGCATTCAATCCCACCAACTTACAAGAGATTTTTGAGAGCTTATTTATTGATATATCATTGAGTTTATTTGAGTTTAAAGTCTATATCATTTATTACAAAAGAGTTTCTTGATCGATTTAATTTATTTCTTTCATCTTATCAAGAAATCCTTCTTAGCAAAGAACTTTTCATAAAATCTCATATATTCTTTATTCTTGATAAAAGTTTTCTTTGCCAACACTTATTTAAGTGTAAATCTCTCTCTATACTTTGTATCATTTGTTAAGAGAGATTCATTGGTTGAAAGTTTTAGTACATTGATCCTTACTATTGCATCATTTATTGTTCATCAAAGTTTTGCAACTTAAAACACTTGAGCTTAAATATTTGCTATCTATTGAAGTGTTTTCCTAACTCTCTAAATACTTGAATTGATTGTATCATTTGTTTAGAGAGTTCTTTCAATTGTAAAATTACAACTTATACCTTGTGGTTTCGAGAGCCCTTGTGAAAACTCGATTGTTGTTAAGGATATGTGCTCCTTGTTGTAAGTCACCTAAGGATAAATGCTCCTTGTTATAAGTCACTTAAAGATAAGTGATCCTTGTTTGTAAGTCACTTAAGGATTGATACTCCTTGTTTGTAAGTTACCATAATATTACATTTGGCCTTGCTCGTGACGGAGATCTTGATAATGGGGACGTAGAACACATTGTGTATCGAACCCCATTAAATTGGCTTGTTGTCTTTACTTATCGCACTTTACTTTACATTGACATTTATATTGTGCAATATTCATACTTGATTTAAGTTATCATATTTGCATAATTACTTGTTATATTACACTTTGCATTTATATCTTGTGTATTGAATAGTTTTGAGACTTAGCGTCGAAAAAGTTTCAAAAACCAATTCACCCCCCTCTTGGTTAGTTATTCTTGGGTTATCAATCCTTATTTATTCTCCTACTAGGGAAGAACATACGAAACATTTGGGGATAGTACTTCAAGTGTTAAAGAACAAGTAATTATATGCTAAGTTTAAGAAACGTGATTTGGTTCGATAGAGTCGTATTTTTGGGGCATGTAATATCAGGTGATGGCGTATCGGTTGATCCAAGTAAAGTAAAGAATATTAATAATTGCCTAAGACCTACAAACCCTTTAGAAGTTTAGAGTTTTATGGGCTTAGCTGGATATTACCGTAGATTTGTGGAAGGATTTTCAAAGATAACTTCTTCTTTAATGAAATTGATGAGAAAATGGCATAAAATTTGAATGGACAGATGCTTGTGAGCAAAGTTTTCAAGAATCGAAGAAAAGATTGACTTCGGCCCTATCATTTCAATTCCATTTGGTACTAGGAACTTTGTGGTTTACAATGATGCTTCCAAAAGTGGTTTAGGATGTGTATTGATGCAAAATGGTTAAATTATTGCATATGCATCTAGGCAACTCAAAGAATACAAAAAGAATTATCCTACACATGACTTGGAGCTTGTAGCCGTTGTATTTGCACTTAAAATATGGAGGCATTATTTGTACGGAAAAATGTACGAGATTTATACTGATCACAAAAGTTTGAAATATTTGTTTACACAAAATGAATTGAATATGAGACAAAGAAGGTAGTTAGAGTTGGTAAAAGATCGTGATTGTGTTATCAATTATCACCCTGGTAAAGCTAACATTGAAGCCGATGCGTTGAGTAGAGAATCGATATCTAAGGTTGCAACTATGAGTCTGACTCAAAAACCATAGTGGGTGGATTTATAAAAAATGGATATTTAAATTGTATCGGCAAGATCTGTGGAGGCTAAACTTGTAGTATTGACACTTTAGCCAACTTTATTAAATAGAATCTAGCAAGGACAACAGTAAGATGATTATTGTTCCAAGGTGAAGAAAGATATACATGATAGAAAAGCTTCAGACTTTCAGATATCGAAAAATGGTATCTTGCAGTTTAGAGGACGATTGTATATACCTGATGCAGAGAATATCTGAGGTGATATTCTATCTGAAGAACACAACATCATATTCTATTCATCTGGGAGCTACTAAAATGTATAGAGATTTGAAGTTGCATTATTGGTGGCTGAACATGAAAGGTGAGATAAAGGAATATGTGGGATAATGTTTAAGGTGTCATAGATAAAAGCAGAACATCAAAGGACGTCAAGAACCTTACAAACATTACCCATAGAGATTTGAAGTTGCATTATTGGTGGCCGAACATGAAAGGTGAGATAGCAGAATATGTGAGACAATGTTTAACGTGTCATAGATAAAAGCAGAACATCAAAGGATGTCAAGAACCTTACAACCATTATCCATCCCAGAGTGGAAATGGGAAAGAATCATAATGGACTTTGTGGTGAAATTACCAAAAACAACTAAATGATACAATATTATTTGGGTTATTGTGGATAAGTTGACTAAATCAGCTCATTTCATTCCAGTTTGTTCCACTTATTCCATGGACCGATATGCTCAACTTTATGTACAAGAAATAGTTAGACTTCATGGAGTGCCACTATCTATTGTTTTAGATAGAGATTCTAAGTTTTTATATCTCTTTTGGAAATGCTTATATAAGGTTTTAGGGACAAAATTATCTTTTAGCATGGCTTATCATCCTCAGACCGATGGATGATCAGAAAGAACAATACAAATATTGGAAGATATGTTGAGGGCTTGTGTATTAAATTTTTTCCTTTGGTGGAATTTGCATACAACAACAGTTATCAGGCTACGATTGGAATGGCTCCTTATGAAGCATTATATTGTAGGAAATGTAGATCTCTAGTTAATGGGATGAGATTGGAGGAAGGAAACTATTGAGACCAGATATGGTTCGTGAAATGGTTGAAGTGGTGACGCAAATACATCAGCGGATGCAAACGGCTTAAGACCGACAGAAATGTTATGCGGATCGAAGAAGAAGAATAGTGGAATTCATAGTCATAGATCAAGTAATTTTGAAGGTAGCGCCGCTGAAAGAAGTTATGTGATTTGGAAAGAAATGAAAGTTAAGCACAAGATATATTGGTCATTTTCCTATTGCCGAAAGAATTGGAAATGTTGCCATCAATGTCTCGATGCACAATGTATTTCATGTATCCATGGTAAGAAAATACATTGGAAATCCTTCTCATATATTGAAGAACGAACCGATGGAGATAAAACCAGATTTGACTTATGAGGAAAAATCGGTGGAGATTCTTCAACGAGAGATAAAGCAACTTAGAAGCAAGAATATTCCATTGGTTAAGGTATTGTGGCGAAATCAGTCAACAGAAGAGGCTACTTGGGAAAGAGAAGATGAAATGCGGGTTAAATATCCTGAACTTTTTGGTAAGGAAATTTCAAGGACGAGATTTTATAAGGAGGGGAGGATGTAATACCCCAAACTTCACATTACACCTTTGGCCAATATGATTCAGCATGCTATTTACAATGGCATTTGCATCAATAAAGGTTGGAGATTGACTTGTTATGCAATTGTAATTTTGAAAAGGCCGAAATTAGTATCGATAAAGGTTCTAGCTTTCCATTCAGTTGTTCAAGGTCACCGCAAGCCCTAGATAGACCATTGACATACTTAGGATATGAGGCATGAAGTGACATGATCACTACGCAATAATATGAGTTTTATATGATGTTATAAATATTGAGGTGCGATTTGTTGAAATCGGTTGAAAATCGGGTGTCAATCGGGTTAGTAATTAAATGAACGGTTAATGAATTAACACTATAAGATATTTTGGGATCTTAGGAGAGGTAATATGGATTGTAAAGACATTAAAATAAGCTAAGGATACTTGATTTGTACCTGTAAGGATAGATGTGAAATCAGATTTCTACTACAAGAGACACTTTATGCTTGTTGATTTGTCCTTGTAATTGTCAATTCCTTCACCATTAAGCATTAGTCACGTTTACAACTCTCTTTAGTTTCATACAAATCTCCCAAGGATAGGTACATAATCAGAATTTAACCAAAAGAAGCTACCTCATGCTTGTGAGACTTGTCATTTTACTATCCAATTCTTTCAACATTAAGACTTCCACCATGTCTTATACCCCCTTGATACTTTACATATGATAGATATATATCTTATAAGTGACATATGGATCCAAATATGATGAGGGAAAAGTCAAATATTGCAGCATGAAGCCACCTCTTGCTTAACACATGTCAACATGGTTGCATGAAATATTTTCTTAATCCTTAAGCAAGACTCACGACACCAACCCATTTAGGACTCTATAAATACCCCATATTAAGATATTTTATCCCTTCAAGTGATCCTCAAGTGAAAAAGAAAGAAAAGAAATGGAGGAATGCATAAACAAGGAGCTGGGAATCGAAATCTGGGATATGTGCGTTTAGCTCTTGGTTTTCAAGGTTGTTTCATTGTTTTCTTAAGGTGTTACAATCTTGTGAACCTCTTAAATTGCTTGATATTATGTTGGGGTTGGTGTTTGAGATGTTATTATGGTAAAAAGAAAGAAAATTGTCGGAGATATATGGAGTGAAACAACTAAGGTCAAAAACTTCACACTTACTGGATTTTACTTGTTTCGCCTTTGGTGTTATATAATATTTTGAATGGAACATATATTTATCACTTTGAATGTTTGGATATAAGAGTGGTGAGGTATAGAAACGATCCTTAATGGGTTAGGAACTGATTGGTGGCATAATAAGTAATGCAAACCTAAGACCATCACCTGAAATGCCCGGGTTCATCGTGCTATAAAAAGGACTCAACTTGACACTGAAAACCTTGTAATTGTGGTGAGTTCATAACATGGTTATCTTCACATATACGTTATATAAATGTTTTTAAATTTTGGAAAGGATTGAATGTGATTAAGGGTGCAAAAAGATGGATGAAACGAAATATGGCAACGACTAAAATGCACAAAAAAAAAAAAAAAAAAAAAAAAAAACCTTTTGTCCAATTTGGTAGTTTGCATAGTTTCAACCTTTACATGTTCATCAATTATCTCTTAGGCATGGAAAATACATTTTAAGGAGTGCTAGGTTGAACAACAATTAGATGACGTTGACGTTCATAATTGGACTCGAGAAATAGTGTGATTTATGAGACTAGTTTGCAATGCAATCGGTAACTTAAATTATTAATGTCATCTAAATTATTTTGGCATGAATGGCCGTAGCACGTGATTGTGTGTGTGTGTTAAGATTATCCAATTGAGGATTTTGTTTAATACTAGATGGTCGTACATGTGATTTTTCGACTTTAAGTGGAAAAGAGAATTGATTTACACTCAGTAGGTGCACGCACACACATAAGGGCAAAATGGTAAGTGACAATCCATTTGCAACTACGATGCAAGAACATAGTGTTTGTGATATGGAGTGTTGGAATATTTACATAACCATTGTGTATCATTTGATGGTTATGATCATTGAGTATGTTACTCACGAGTATTTTCATGTGCATGCACGACATACATCCATGGTTGAAAATCTAGCATGCACAACATGATTGTAAAATTAGCTTTCTTCATGAAATATTTTATTGACCATTACTAGGGCACCGATGCATGTGAGGCATGCTTATGTGATATGTTTTGGCACTGCGAGTAATACTTCCCGGTTAATTACAAAGTTGGATAGGGGATGGGCCTTTGGTGATCACATGAGGGTGGAACACTCGAATGTGCCTTTGAGATATTCTTATTATTACAGCTTCTGGGTGGGATACTTTTTGGGTGATCATAGGGACAGTTAGGGAATGGACCTCTAGTGGTTACAAGAGGATGGTCCACTCGCTGGTGTCGATGTCTGATTGACCATTTGATTATTGATATTAATATTGTGCAGAGCTCTATCCAGTGCATAGTAGGTGGGTCAAGGGCCCAATGAAAGATTTCAAATGAGATTGTTTTGAGTCGACTTTGATGAATATCTGAGCATGATACATCTTTACCATAATGTTTAAAATAAATAACATGGTGTCATATACTATTATAACTCATACTCATGACCTACACGATTATTGCTTACTGAGCATTGGATTATGTAGTTTTTGCGTTGTAGGTGAGCATGAAACTTTCTAGGAGACATGTCAGGCTGTGGAGTTCTTACGGGATTTCGAAGTTTGATGTACATGGATGACAAACTGTAGAGTTATTTTGTGGACTCCAGTTGTATTATGTTTTGGAGATCATGTATGACTTTTGAAATGGCATGTAAATTCTTTTTACAATCTCAGGATAAATATGTTGGACTATGATTTTATGATCTTTGGTTTCAGATATACGTTTGGAGATACTTTCATGTTATTAACACAAAAAAGTGTGGGTGAATTTGGATGTCTAGGTCAATCGATTGTGTTCATACGCTGGTTAGTATATTGTATGAATGGGGTGTGGCAGTTTAGTGATGAATTTGGTGGATTTTGAAGTTCAATGACCCCTTGGAGACATTCTATAAAGTTTAGTGACCTTTTGGATTTTTACCTCTAAAAAGTGTCTGAACAAACAATGACCTTGGAAAATATGGCAAACCAAGGGTTATCACATAGCGGAGGGAAAGCCATATCAAAGTCAACATTGGAGTTACATAAAAGATTAGGCAAGAACAATTTCGACATGAAATCGAGGTCATGTGGACTATTTGGCTTAGGTGGCAATACGATAAATAATTCTTCATCCTCGTTATTAGAACGTTCAATTGGCTCAGCAATAGAAACCTTATATCTTCCAACTTCAAGAGTGAGAGAACTAGTCTTAGAATGTGACTATCAAGACTAAGGTGGTGGACCTAGCATATGACATGTTTGGCAAAGACAAAAGGATATGTACTTTGATTGGCTTGTTGATAAGCATAATCTAAGGATTATGGTGTAGGAATATCGTTAGGCAAAAATTTAGGATTCAAACCATGGAGAAATCTAGAAACTATAATGGGGAGAGCTTCATAAATATCATAATTGTGTAATAACTTTTTAAAGTCAGCTAGATATTCTCTAAGAACGGACATACTTTATCTACAATGCAAGAAGAGTTAATCTAGCACTTAAGTTCAGTAGCACATAGGGACATATTTATTACTTAAGACTCATTTCATCTAATCTATAAAGTGACAAGACATTGATCTAGGATCAAGCGAAACGGACTTTCAAGAACACCTAACAAATTCGACTAATGCCATATCAGTCTAACAAAGATGACAGGGTCACTAAGTTGTGAAAGTTAAAAAAAATTTCAAAAGTATCAAGCAAATCAAAAAGCGAGTTGGGTCCGTAGGTCCTTCTTTCATGAGTGAAGGTAAGGTTGTTTCTAGGTTTTCCTCGAAGGCCTAGTTTTCTCCTCTTGAATTTCTAGTATGTAGAGGTGGCAGGGATGGAAGGGGATTTGTCTTATCTGTATGAAAGATTGAGGCTAAATGAGGACGAGAAGCAAGAGGTGGAGGTTAGGGAAGAAGAAATTATTTTTTCCGTAGAGAAAAACAAGCAATGTATAGCATTCAGTGTGTTCTCGGACCGCGAGGTGAATTAAATAGCTTTAAAGAATACAATGCTGAAGGTTTGGCAAGTGGAAGGGAAATATGTCATCAAGGATGAGGGACGAAACAAATTCTTGGTTGAATTGAAAATGATAGACGATAAGAAGAGAATCATGAAAGGCAGACCATGGTCTTTTGATAAACAGTTGCTATGTTTACAAGATTATGAGGGTGTCGTTTCTATCAAAGAGATTATGTTTCAAGAATAAGCTTTTTGGGTTCAATTCCATGACTTACCATTTGCTGGGATGAACCAGAAAATGGGTAATGACATTGGTTCGCATCTGGGAAAGTTCATCTGTATAGACACGGACAACGGTGGAATTTGTTTGGGAGAGTTCTTACAAATTAAAGTGTTAATTGATATATCCAAGCCTCTCTCAAGAGGTATATTTCTTAACATCGGCGGGATCAAATACTGGATTCCATTCACATATGAAAGGCTTCCAAATTTCTGTTATCATTGTGGATTACTAAAACACCAATCCGATGGTGTGAAAAGAAAGAAAAATGATCAGCCATTGGGGACGGATTTGAAGAGCAATATGGTACGTGGTTACGTGCAAGTGGAAAGAAACCAGATGCGACTAATTCACATACGGGTAGTGTACATGTTCAGGATGATCAACCGGAGTCTAATTGCCGAGAGTATTCCGATCGAGTCCAGAGTAGAGTATAATAGAAAGAATATTCTGGTTGTGGAAAATCCAGGATCGGTTGTAGAACAATCCTCTAATTTCACGGAAGATATTTCTGGAATTCAGGCTAGTATAGCGGAACATGATTATATGAAGATTCCAGTGGACGATATAGTTAATGATAAAAAGGAAGATTCGAACGTTAATACCATAATCAAGGAAACTATTGGAGTCATGCAAGAATCACGCCCACATGTGGATTCTCTATCACCTTCACGGGTTTTCAATCAAGAAGAGCCATATAGAGAGAACCGCACGAGCTTGAATATTTCAACGCGTAAAAAGGGCCTGGCCCAAGGAAAGACCTGGAAGAAGAGAGCTCGAACAGGCCCATCTTTGCCAAGTACCCAAATTGTTGAATCTGATGGAAATAAGGTGGATAATAAATCTAAAAAACTTAAGGAGAATGGAGCATCTGAATTAACTTCTCTAAAAAGACTTAGACAATTGATTGATGAAGAAATCGACCCGGATATGGCAGAAGCTGCAGAGCATCCCTGCTACTCACCATGAGGTTCTTATGTTGGAATTGTCGAGGGTTGGGAACCCTCAAATAGTTCGAGAGCTTCAATTGATGGTGAAGGAAAAGATCCCAAGTGTTGTCTTTTTTTTTTTTTTTTTTCCGATACCAAATTCAAAGGGATAAGATAGAGAGGTTGAGAGCGAAGTTGAGATTTGATAATTGTTTTGTAGTGGATTGTGTTGGATGGAGTGGAGGTTTGGCAATACTTTGGATAGAAGACGTTAACGCAACTTTAATCAATTTTTCAAGAAGTCACGTTTCATTGAATATTAAAAATGATAATGCAAGCTTACCATGGTTTTATCTAGTTTTTACGATAATTCGATCATAGAAAGAATGAAGGAAAGTTGGCAGATCATGCGAAGGCTGAATCCTGATAGCCCGTCTCCATGGTTGATTATGGGAGATCTTAATGAAATCCTCTTAACGAGAAGTTTGGAGAAGCCACAAGACATTTTTTCTCAAACGAACAGCTTTCATAAAGTGCTAGAAGATTGTGAGCTTAGTGATATGGGTTATGTTGGATCCAAATAGACATGGTGCAACAAGAGGAATGGGAGACATTTCACCAAAGAGAGGCTGGACAAAGCTGTTGCTAATCCTTTTTTTTCCCTCTCTTTTTAGCAATTGTAAGGTGCAGGTGCTATCGGTTGTCAATTCGGATCATAATCCACTACTAATAACTTGTAATAATATTAATGCTGAAATGGATTCCCATTTTCCTAAGTTGTTCCCATATAAAGCTTTTTGGTCTAGAAAGCAGGAGTGCAAAGATATGATTAAAAATGCCTGGTTATTCCCTGCGAGCTGAGCAATCCGCTACGTTGTTTCAAAAAGGGCCTAGTGCGATGCCATGAGAAACTCCAGTGTTGGGCCAAGTCTAATGTAGGAATTACTAAGAAAACAATAAAAGCAAATATGGAGAAGCTGCGACTATTGCAAAACATTAACCAAGGGAAATTGAATGAAACAATTAAAGAGACTTAAAAGCAAGTGGATAACTAGAAGATGAGGAGACCAAATGAAGGCAACGCTCTAAACAATTATGGCTCAAATGTGGGGATAAGAACACATCCTATTTCCATAGATATGTTTCTCAACGAAAGAAACAAAATACTATCAGTAGAATTTTTAATGAGAGGGGCAAAGTATCCACCAAACAGGACGAGATGAGCAATATGTTCCAACATTTCTACTAGCATTTGTTCTCAACCTCTAATCCGTGTGGAGTTGAAGAAGCAGTTCAAGATCTTGAGGCCAGAGTAACTCCTGACATGAACGACCAGTTACAGAGAGCATGCTTCGATGAGGAAGTGAGGTAAGCAATCTTTGAAATGGATCCGTTGAGCTCTCCTAGTCCTGACGGCTTCTCAACAAGTTTTTATCAAGACAATTAGGATTCTATTGGAGATGACGTTTGTGCAGCAGTAAAAGATCTCTTATTATCATAGCATGGTTTCAATGGGATAATGCTACTTTTATTGTTTTAATTCCTAAGAAAAAGAATCCAGTATCTGTATCAGATTTTAGACCTATTAGTCTTTGTAACGTCCTTTATAAAGTTGTGTCGAAAGTATTGGGTAATAAGCTAAAATCTATTTTTTCTTCTATTATTTCATAAGCCTAAAGTGCTTTTGTCCCAGGGCATTTAATCTCTGATAATATTATTGTGGCCTATAAAGCAATGCACTCCATGAATATCGAGTAAAAGGAAAGAAAGAAGGCTACATGGCACTAAAGTTAGACATGAGTAAGACATACGTACTATATTGGGTGGAAATTTTTAGAAACTATCTTGAGAAAGATTAGCTTTTGTGAAAAGTGGATATAACTTACTATGCACTGTGTCCAAACCGTAAAGTATTCCCTGGTTATCTATGGAGAGCCACAAAGTCAATTTCAACCTACAAGAGGCTTAAGGCAATGGGATCCGCTATCCCATTACCTTTTCATTCTTTGCTCAGAAGTTCTTGAAAACTCACTAGATAAAGTGGAGGCAAAAGGGCTCATTTCTGGATTTCCATTTGCAAGAGGCAAATCTTTTAGTTAACCACGTATTTTTTTTGCAGACGATAGCTTGATTTTCTACAAGGCAAATGTTTTTGGAATGGTAGAGGCTCTCCAACCTATTGCGCTCATTTTAACATGCGTCGGGGCAACAACTAAATATGTACAAGACCTCTATTTATTTTAGCGACAACACAAAGCATGAGATCAAGAGCGCAGTACTACACACAACCAAAGTAAGAGAGGCGAGATCCTTAGAAAAATACTTGGGCTTGCTAGCTTATGTGGGAAGGAATAAAATGGCAGCGTTCAAACTGGTGCTTGACTCGATTAGAAGTCGAATGAATAACTGGAAAGTGAAATTTATTTCTCTAGCAGGTAAAGAAGTTCTTCTCAAGGCCATAATCCAAGCTACACTAACGTACTGTATGAGTATTTTTAAGCTTCTAAGAACCATTCTCCAAGCAATAAATCAGCAAGTAAAAAGATTTTGGTGGGATAGTAGAGGAGATAAAACAAAGACGCAATGGCCTCATAGAACTTGTTAGGGAAATCTAAAAATGTTGGATGGCTTGTTTATAGAGATTTTGAGCTTTTCAACGTAGCATTACTGGCGAAGAAGGGTTGGCGACTTATTCAAATCCAGTATGATTGGCTTCGACAGTGCTTAAAGTGAAATATTATAGCAGAACATATTTTTTGAATAGCACAACTGGTAGCAACGAATCTTATCTTTGGATGAGTTTGTCAGAAGCCAAAGAAGTGCTGAGAGATGGATTAATTTGGCGTATAGGGAACCTCCACCTTTCAAGTACAATTTACATGACCATTATAAGAATGGAAGAGTGAGTGAGCTAATAAATGTAGAAAAGAGAACATGGAACATGGATTTAGTATATTATATCTTTTCTGAGTTGGAAGCTACTCTAATAAGCAAGATCCCAATTAGTTTATGTGGTAGTCCGGACAAGCTCATTTGGAGGGGCACGAATGATGGCAAATTTACAATCAAAAGCGCTTCTCATTTTCTCTATCGGTTGAAGCAAGAGTCAAATGAATGTTAAAATAAAGAGATATGAGATGAAGAGACGCAACCTGGACCGTTAGATGGGAAAATAAGAGGGAAATTAATGGCCAGATTCGGCCAGATTCAGCCAGATGAAACGGCATCGTTTTTAGCAAAACTTCCCAAGGAAGCTAATTTGGGTGCGCGACAGCTCATAGAAGAGAGAAAACGACACATGTCCAGTCTATTTATGACTTTAATAAATAAATGAAACATGGAAAAGCGAGCCAATCACGTCAAAGATTAGTCCGTCACCTAGACAAGAACTGACCTAAGGGTAACTGTTAACATCCTACCTACGACCTAATTAAAAACAGATTATTGCATACACCTAGTATATCTTAATCTGAGATCGACCTTATAAGGTTAGCTCATAACATTGTGCTTCAAGGGAACATAATTATTATAAATTACTTACACGCTGATAAAACATCCATCAAATTTATTATTGCATTCAGAACTTACGTTAGTGCCACTTATTCCACCAATCGTATGATGTAGCTTCGCTTACTCACTAGTTCATTAATTTCTAGGGACCCACCCAAAGGACAGTCTCATGATAACTTGACGAGCTAACCTCAGCAACCAATGGGGATATTCCAGTAATGTACTTTTTAGTTCGACGCTGGTGATTGACAAGATAGGAAAATGGGTGATACCAGATTTTCTTTATCTATGAAAGGATGCAAGCTATCTTTGGATCATAGTAGAACATTGGGATCTTTAAAATATCTCCTTTGATGAAACACTTGTAACTGAGAAGTGATTATCAATAAAAATCTTGAGTTTCTCTTTAATTTGCTTTAAAAGTTGATTTAAATTGATCCTTACACTTTTTAACATCAACACTATCCATATTTGCAAAAAGAATATAAATGAAATAGTGTGAGACTTTTCTTAAAAAAAAAGTGATAGATTAGGTCACTTTTAAATTTCAGATGCAAGACAAATAAAGTATTATATCATGTTAATTTTAATGTAAAACAAAGTTTGTATTCACATTCATATTTATTTTTTCACAAATACCTTGTATGCATCTTTTAATTAATCCAAAAAGAATTCAAATGAGATAGCTAGTATGATGCTTTCTTTAAAAAAAAGTGACATAGAATGTCACTTTCAAATTCCAACACCTTAATTCATACGCAAAGGCAAATACATTTTTGGCTAAGATTGAGTTATTAAAAAATAACTTAGCATGTTGTGTCACTTTTTAATTAAATGTCACACAATCAATTTTTAATAGAACAACACATTTTTTGCGAATATTTCAATTTACTTAAAAGAATTTCTTTTAGATGTTAATTTATTTTTTTATTGTGTTAAATATTAGTTAAACTTTCTCATAATAGAGAAAATGATATTGTACGTCACTTTTTAATTAAAAATATACCTCACTTTTAATTAAAAACAAGGCTTTATTGGCACAATATCCCCAACTTATGGAATCATTGCCAAATACCACCCACCTTTTCAATTTGGCAAAAAACCCTCTATATAAAACTTGAAGTGCGATTCACCCCTACCATCTACTCCCGTTAATTCCGTTGTTAAATCCGAATAAAGAGGGCCAAAATGAAATTTTTTAAAAGGGAAACCGTCTTTCCTTCTCAACCCATTTAATAAGGGCCTAATTTCCTAGAGTAGGGGTGCTTTACGCAAGAAATGAAAGGTCGTAAGGCAAGAATTTCAACGCAAATCCACAATCGACGTCCAATGATTCTCTTTCACCCACGATTGAAGTGGTTTCTTTCATGACATGTGAAAGTCTATCACCACAAAATTTTACAGAAATGGTTTGCAACAATAAGTGATAACGCAACATTCGTAGATGGAATGTGTGCTTAAAAATTCTAAATTTTGAAACGGGGTTATGAAATTAGTTGATTTTGTTATATTTGCAATTTCTTCCTTTATTTGTCGAGAATGTGTGCTCCTAAAGTAAGAGGTTTTGAAGATCCTCCTAAACATGGCAAGTGTCCCTATTTTGGCAGTTTCAAAATGATGTTTTTGGTTCAATTTTTACGTATTCTTATTCGTTTATTATGTGTGTGCATGTTGATTACCGTGAGTGTTGACCTATTTTCAATACTAACTAGTTTTTTCATGTTCATCCAGCCAAATATATGGATACTTCACAATGGGGGTGTTCTCTTTGATAAGTCGAATAATGTGAAGTAAGAACACGATACGGCAGGGGCGGACGCAGACTTTTTATGTTGAGGGGGCACAATCTAACTTTCAAAAAGTGTACGCAAAAATAATAAATGTTAATGAAATAATTGATTTTTTTTTTAAAATGCGAGTTAGACGTTTTTCTTTAAACTTCACGTTTAACACATTTTTAACTATTTTCGGTATCTGTTTGAACTATTTGATATGCTCATAATGTAATTCTCGAACTAAGCTTCAAGATGATATAAGCAGTTTGTAGATTCGATTAGCGTACGATCGTCGTAGAATTTTTAAAATTAACATATTATCGAAATTCAAATTTATTGTGATTTTGATCCTGTTTGGTGGAGATTAAAATCAAATTTTTAATAAATTTGATAAAAGTTAAACATTTATGGATTTCATGAAATATGTTATTAAAATTATTTGTCAACTTTGATTTAGACTAAAATTTATATTTCAATTGATACCAAACATGATTTATATAAAAAAGAAAGAAAAAAAAAATGGGGGGCACGTGCCCCCCAGGACCCCCCTTGGGTCCGCCAGTGCGATACGGTGATGTTCTTGAACTATGTGAAACTGGGTATTTCAATGGGGATTGATTTGAGACATTTACATGTGTGTGAATATTATGGGCCTCTAGACTTTTACTTTAGGATGTAGAAAGGTAATTTGATTAGTGCTTTGAGAAGGTTACGTTGTAAATCAGATGTGATGGAGATGTTGAAGGACGTTAAATGACACAAATTGGTTGAGATTTATGTAGTAGTACCTAACGAAATGTTGGAGGAAATCCAAATGTACTTGATACGAAGAATTGTGACAAGGATGGAGGCATAAACGGAGGTTGGTCCCAAAATAGTGAAGATCTTAAGAGAAATATCATGCTTTCGAGGGTTAAATATGCTGATTACTCGAAAACCAGAAACTCCAAATACAGCATAATAAAAATCAGACTCTATAGGCAGTTGACCTGATTGCAAGGACATATTCATGTCGGTTATGGCATTTGATAGGTATACCTTGCAGTTATGTTATTGAAGCACTACTTTCATGAGACATCCAGTCCATTACAGATTATGTTGACGTAGTTTATAAGAAGAAAGTGTACATTTGGAAGTATACACCAACGATATCCCCAATCACATCTTGATATATGACCAGATCTTGGATTAAATCCATTAACACCTCCGATACATGAAGAAGTCTAGGAGGCGGAGAAGCGAAGAATGAAAGAAATGGAACACCGATGCCGTCCATTTCTATTGATCAAGAAAAGGAATGGTAATGACGTGTTCCTTGTGTGGTGTTGTTGAACACAACAAAAGAAGGTGTAAAGGTATGGAACCACCTGCTGCAAATTGGGAAAATGATTCTCGGGGAGCTATGTATTTTATATTTAGCATTTTGTAAGATTATGAACTGCATTTGATTTTTATTTTGTAACATGAACCTTTGTTATTATGATCTATTTATGTTCATGTGGTTTTTCCTTTTTTCGGTTGTTTGTTTCTTTTGTTTTTATGGGTTGAACGAATTTAGTACTCAGGGTTGGATTGTGCAAGCTTCGTTTTTTAAAGGAATTTTTGTGCAAACTATGAATTACAAGGTTGAAATACGCAAGGTTTACACTACCATTGCGACTAAGGACAAAGGATTGCTGACAAAAAAATGTTTTTACATTGCATGTTACATTTAAAAAAAAAAAAAAAAAGTCTTCACTTAATGTTACACAATATTTTTTACTTTCAAAGTACTTTTCATATGACTTCAAAAAACCCCTGATTTTACGAGTATTTCTGTAAATTGACGGTAGTGATGGTTCGGTGCAACAGCATTTTAGAGGAAACTTGGACCAATCCGATCCGCTATTTGAATATTCCAAGTCCAATTGGGAAGCCCAGTCCGTCAATAAAAACGACGTCGCAGAGGAGGTTAAACACACACTAGTAAGTACCATCCACAACCCTAAATTGTATCGTTCGTTCTCAAAATTCATAAATTTAACAAAACCTGCTCTGAATTTGTTTAGCAATGGCGGGTTGTATCGAATGGTCTGTGATCAGTTTCCTGGCGATTCTGTTGTTGGCCTCATCCACGATTGTCAGCTCAGATGGCCCATTCGTAGTTGCACATAAGAAAGCAAAGCTCACAAGGCTCAAATCCGGCTCCGAACGTGTCTCTGTTTCCATTGATATCTACAATCAGGGATCCGCGTATAGTCAAATTCCATCTATTTTACTTAGATCTGCCTTTGTTTTTTTATTGTTCCTAATATAGAATTTTTTTATTGTTTGATTTGGAATTTGGATTGAATTTGTGTTTTTATAGTTGATGAATTTTATTGTAATTATTGGATTCGATTAGTTACCCAGGATTTTTGTTGTTTAATTAAATTTTATTCCTTTTTGTGATGATTAATGACTTAAAGTGGAAGAAATTGAGTTCCTTTAAATGCCTTACGAGGAATTGATCTTTCTTTATTTTTATTGATCTTAATTTAGATTTTATTTATTTATTCTTTTTATTTTTTGATCCGGAATTTGGATTTATTTTGTGTTATGGTAGTTGACGAATTTGATTTAACTATTGGATAAAGTTAGCGATGTGATTTGTTTTTTAATTATTACTTAAAGAAGGAGAAATTTAGATGCCTTGCGAGGAATTGGTTGGAAATGGAAAGCTTTTAAAGCTAGATCAGTAATTATTTATCATATTCTCCTCTAATTGACGCCTAATTATGGCCCACATCCCCAATTGCAGTTGATGTCAGTATGTTGCTGGCAGTGTTCAGTGAGTAGTTTTGTTGACATGTTAATACTACAACATAAACAATGAATACTCTTTGTAAGAAAGTTTTCTGTGGTTTTACAGCTTTCAATTCCCTTCCCTAGTATAAATTCATTAACAGATGCTAAGTGATCGCCGTACGCATATCAGGGGTCTTTGTGATCTACGGTTTGTTGATTGCTTTATTCCAAAATTCAGCAGTTAAAGAAACATTTTTAAGCTTCTGACTATCCTTACATTTGCCTTCGTTTATATGAACTTAGACCAAATTTGTGGGATTCTACCTCTTTACCACACTTGGAATAATGTTTAACTACTGCTAGTTCGCCCTCTTGTAATCACTTTCTAATATTTAAATGGAATAGCTTGAACGAAATTCTGCATGTTCCCTGTATCAACAGCCATTGAAGTATGTGCTTTTGAAAACCTATGGAGATATTATTTTGTTATCGGGGGTTATCCCATTAATAGATGTGAAACATTGAAATGCCTCATAAGGACAAGACTATTATTGTTGGTGATCTGATTTTAAATAAAAGATGAATTTCGTTTCTTACAATGTGTTTGTTTATGCTGTTGTAATTCTGGGATTGTGTTACAATGTGTACTTGATTTGTATGTTCAGGACTGCATATGATGTAACCCTCAATGATGGTGGTTGGACCCAAGACATATTTGATCTCGTCTCTGGTAACACTTCAACGTCATGGGAAAGGCTTGATGCGTGAGTTTCTAATTTGTGATCCCCCTCCTCCCCTCCTCTCTATTCATGTTGTTGATGGTCCTTTTTTGATCTACACTTGCTGTAAGTCTGCCCGCAACTAATCTCTTTACCCTACTAAATTTGGATGATTGTAGGGGGGCTCCTCTGTCACATTCCTTTGAGTTGGAAGCCAAAACCAAAACTATGTTTTATGGAGCACCAGCAGTTATCACATTCCGTGTCCCCACAAAGGCTGCTTTACAGGTTTGGCACTGTCACGTAGTTATGTCATCTGTGTATGTTTTCTTGATATCAATGACATTTTGCAAATGTTGTGAAAAAAATGTCATTTGACTGTATATTTTAGGAAGCATACTCTACTCCAATCCTGCCTCTTGATATTCTATCAGATAAGCCTCCTGAGAAGAAGTTTGAGTGGGTAAGCTTTGACGTAGATAGATTTAAACATTTTCATTGTTCAGTTTACATTGTTTTTTGTTCATTAACGATCTTTCTGTTTTCTTTTTCGCATGGAATTGTTACGCGGTTGCATCTGAAATCTTATAGGCTAAGGTATGTTCACTCTTGATAAATTGTCCACTATTCTTGTAGTATAGCCCATAAAAGTATCTGTATCAAGATCTTTCCAGCTTTATAGTGAACAGCACAGGCTACTTGTGTAAATCGAAAATTTGATATTTCTGTTTACTCTAAACTTCCCTTGTGCAGAGACTGTTGGTGAAATACGGGCCCCTTATCTCTGTGGTCTCTGTAGTGGTTTTGTTTGTGTACTTGGTTGCAACTCCATCAAAATCCAGTGGTGCAAAGGGAAGCAAGAAGAAACGCTAATCAGTAAATTCAACTACTATGCAACTGTCTTTCTTTGTCCAAGCATGCATTGCAAGCAACACTGTTACCTCTTACTCCTCTGTCGTGACCAGCTAAATATTTCTTTTACGTTTGTTAGTACAATTCTGGACTACGAGTTCAGAAAGATCTAAATGGTAAGTTATATTAGACATGAGATGAACTGACTTCATATTCCGGCCTCTGTTTAAGCTAGGATTTTACTTTTTGGATCACCAACTTATGTGTTTAATTGTACTTTTCTTGAGCGCTGCAATTTATCAATCTTGAACTCTTTTCATTCCATCACTCTCTTACTTTTTTTCATGTAGTACTGAATTTGAATTACTTGTTAAAAACTTGTTGGTAATTTCTGAATGTATTCTTTCATACTGGCTGATTTGAAGGGAAATCTGATTTTGATATAGCTACATGGTCTAAAGTGTTTGTGCCTGTAGTATGCCACAAATGCTTCGAGATGATGACATGGTTTGAAGGGTATCATGAAAAAAAAATCACTTGTTGGTAGTTTTATTGATCTTTCGAACGCCCGTCAAATGATCAGAGCGCCTCCATTTCTTGCTAGGATTGGAAATAGTGTATTTTAGAATAATTACATCAATGGTCACTTAAATTTTGACTAATGTCAATGGTCATTAAAGTAATTTTCTTCCGCCCAAGTCTCTCAAGTTTCTAACTATTACACTAATGGTTACTTTGTCAGAAAAATTAATAATAACTTATAATATGGCATCATTAAGTGATAGGTATTCCTATTTGTTATCCTAAGTAGGAGTTCAAAATTGGATTAGAAAACATAATACAACTAAAGTTTTGATTTGATTTTTTACTTTAAAACAGTAACCTCCACTTTTTTTTTAAACTATGATTTTTACCGTAATAAATATCATTTGATGACGCGTTGACATTTAGTTGTGTCATGTAGCATTTAATGTTAAAACTTTTAGTCTGGTGATCACTAGTGTAATATTTTAGAAACTTGAGAGTTACTATTACTGTAATAAATTAACTTCAACGACCAATCCATTGATGGAATTACTTAAAATTTTATTGATTATTGATGTTAATTAACCAGTTGTGATTTACAATATTTATACTATTGAATCCTTTTGGTGTGCATAGAATCATGATATCTGACTTGGCTTGTTATAGAAAAATCACAAGTTCAAGACCAAACGCTGTAGCCATATTTAGACTTGTGATCAATCCATAAATTTTACTGTAAAACAAATAGGCATTTCAAACAAGTACAGTCCAACTCTTTATCAATCTCAATTCATTTCAATGTGAACAATAATTTAATGATTTGATTATAAAATTATATTCAAAGTTTATTCTTACATACATGTTTTGTGGAGCACACTATAAAAAGAGGTTGAAATTTATTGATAAAACACTTTATTTATAGGTAATGAACATCATTTAAGTTCACTCAAATTGAATTGCATCTCCATAACAAAGAGATAAGTTCGATTCATAGGTCTGGAGCTCAAAGTTTTCGTTCTAAATTAATTGTCTCGTCATATTGTTTGACACATCGTATATAATTTCTTTTTAATAAATGAGTAGATGACAACATATATTTTGACAACTACGTACATTACAACTTGTTGCCTTTTCATTTTATTAAGTAAATGTGATTCGTCAAAGTGTTAATAAATAACGATAGTTAAAGAACAACAAACTCGAAACAGCATATCTCATCAGAGTCTTTACATATATATGTTATTTTGATACAAATTATGTAGCTTCCGTTTGGGAAGAACTTATAAATGGCTTTATTCATAAATAGAAAAAAGTATAAGTAGATGGTAAATTTTGGTTCAATGAAGTTTGGGATTAGAAATGAAATTTGATTATTAATAATGATTGATAGCCAGATAGAGGCTTTGTCATTCAGTTCTTAACCACCCTTTCTTTTGTTGACTCAAAAATATTTGAAATCGAGTAAATAAATAACTAAACATTGTTGTTTGAAAAAACGTTAACTATAACCATTGACTTTTTTTCACGTGTTTTTGCAAGACAACAAATTAGTTTTTTGAGATTAATCAATTACATCTAGGGCGGGGTAAAAACCAATCTAAAGCAGTCAAATCGATCAACTCAACCCAAACCAACCGGTTTGAACTGATTTTTTTAGTTCAAGTGGGTTGATTAAGAAATCAAATTTTAGGTTGGGTTGGGTTGGGTTCTAGTTATTTATTAAAACCCAACCCAATCCAATAAATTAAAAAATATTAAAAAGAAAATTAGTACTTCAAATCAAAAACCTAAAGCTTAATTATCAAAATTTTCCTGTGCCTCACGTCTTATCTGCCTCTCACTGTTGCTCGTGCATCGGCTTCTCGGCTCGATGTTTTGACGTGATTTTTGCCTAAACACTGGGATTGAAGAAGGAGATTTTGTATTGAGTTTGAATGATTTAACATTTTTAGTATTTAGGTTGAATTCATTTTATTCAATAGGTATAATATACATAGATTCAACATATATTTAAGTTGATTTAATATGTATTTAACTTGATCATGATATAATCTTTTTAACGGGTTTTATATTATTTTTAATTTATATTGTTCTATTGGAATGGAACTTAATCCCACGAACCATTGATCCAATTTCAATTGACTTAAAGCCTTTCAAATCATCATTTTTAATGTAACTGAAATTGATTCTAATTGAAATGGTATCAAACTTTTAAAAAAAATTGTTCAAATTCAACGAAAAAAATATCAACAATTGGGTTCTTAAAAAAATGTCCAACTTGAATTGGACTCAAGTCCAAACCAATCAACCAAGCACAAACCAACCCCGAGTTTGGTCGGTTTGTATTGTGTTGAGTTTCAACCGTAAATGGGTTGGTTTCGATTTGAATTATTGTCAAACCGAACATGTTGGGTTAGGTTTAGGTTGGACTCCAAACCAATCTAATCCAACTCAACCCAACCTACGCCCAGCCCTAATTAGTAATTACACCCTTTTCTGATGTGCAATCCCTTTCCAACATGGCATCAACCGATTGGATACATCGTAGCAACTGTAGAAATTGTATTATTCATTACAATCTTGGTACACGTACATCCTTAGTTACATCATGGCTTATTGAGTTTCTAGTTGACAAATCTCACGTCATCTTTCACATCTCACATATTTAATCCAACAATTATAATACTTCCACATCATCATTATGTCAATAAAGGTGTACAAATAGCTTAATTTTATTCATTACAATTGATTACGAAATCACATCAGCATATATATACAAGAATTTTTTTGTTTTTTTGAACTTGATCGATCGAGTTGTATTTCCAGGAAAGAGATAGAGAATATGAGTTATCAGAAGGTGCCCCATGTACCCTACCACCCACCGGGTACATTTTCTTTCTCCAGTTATTTTCTCAAATGAAATTTCTTGTTTGAGTTTTTGGATTGATTTTGATCTGGATTCGTATAATTAGGGTACAAAACAATGTAAGTTGAATTTATTTTGGAATTTATAGATTGGTTTTGTTGACCATAATTTTTTTATGGAAGACATGACCAACATATTCGACTCCACTCATGTCCACGCAAGCTTGTTCTTACACACTTAGACAAATTGTTAGTTGCATACAGCCTTCTCCGATGGTTGAGAAGGCGATCGCGAGCACTTCGACGGTGAAGTCAGTCAAATGAGTAATATATGTGGGTATGGGACGTGCTTTACTCATGAGCCACTTAGGTGTTTGGGCATTAAAGTCGTGTGTGAGTTTATATAAAATGAGAGAGCAATCTTACAGAGTTTTTGGAAGTTAAAATTGCACTACCCTTGAGTTGGTGTTGGTTGTGAGTTTTTATAGTGGCATAGGCGAAGTGGTAATCGTTGGATGAAGAAATATGTAGCATAATCCTAGCGGTCGAAGCTTCCCATCCTAGGTGCCACCTTATACATCATAGGACATTCTTACATGAGGTTTATACATCCATGTCAAGGGCTTCTCCCATTGTGGATGATTTATCTATAGGAGGCTTCATCTTCGAAAGCGTTTGAGGTGGACCCCTTGGAAGGGCTTCATACCTCTCATTTCGAAATGGACATTCTTGTATGGGATGAGCGCATCCATGTCAAGGGCTTCATCTTTAAAGGTATTTGAGATGGGTCCGTGTGGAGTGGTTCACACCTCTTCTTTAAAGTGGACATCCTTGCATAGGGTTGGCAAAGTCATGTCAAGAGCCTCTTCCATGGTGGATGATTCATCCATGGGACATTTCATCTTCAAATGTATTTGAGGTTGATCTTTGAAGGGTGTTTCATACCTCTCTTTTTTGAAATGGACATCCTTGCATGGGGTTGACACATCCATATCAAGGACTTCTTTCATATTATGGTGAAGTGAAGACTCGATGTTGAAATTCATTATATTAGAGAAAACATATTTACATAGGCTGGGAAAGATCATCCAGCTAAAGTGATGAGCTTTGCTCATTGATAATATCTTCTTTAAGTGTTCTATGTTCCATGGGTGAGGTTGTGTCTTTCCATCCGGTTATCAATCATGTAAGTTTCAGGTCGTAGCTCCTCATTAACGTGATATGGGTCTTCCCAATTGGGGCCCCAACGTACCTATACTTAGCTCATTGGATGAGAAGATCTTCCTCAACACAAGATCGCCTATGTAAAATCATATTCCTGACTCTAGTATTGTAATATCGGGTCATCTTTCATTGGTATGAGGTGAGTTTCACTTGGGACTCATATTTCGTTCCTTCAAGAAAGTTAAGTTCGTATCTTCTCTGTTGTCGTTGGATATTTCATTAAAGTGTAGGTAATAAGGTAAGGACAGTCCTACGTCCACCAGACTCGTAGCTTCAAGTATGTAGGCCATAAAAAGGGGATTTCTCCAGTAGTAATTTAACTTCTAGTATGTATAGCGTACAACACTTTGGGGAGCTAGTCAACCCGTGTTCCTTTGAAGATAACAAATTTCATTTTCAATGTGTAGTTGATTGTTTTGTTGAAGGCTTCAACCTGGCCATTTGCTTGAGGGTAATGGGGCATGAGAAGTGTTTCTTGATTATTAGCTCCTCACATAGGTCATCGACATTTTTATTATGAAACCGTCTTCCATTTTCTTATACGATTGAGTGGGGATGATTAACTTTCATGTTATGTTCTTCCAATGAAATTTGGAAGTGTTGGCTTCTATAGTTGTGTCCAAGGGTTCAACTTCTGCCCACTTTATGAAGTATCAATGGTGACAATATTGTAGCTTTCATTGACTTTTCCCTTGGGCATGGGACCTATGAGGTCAATCCCCCACTTGACAAATGACCAAGGCAAGAAACAATTGTGAACTGTTGGGAAGGTTGCCTTTGCACATTTGAAAAACATTGGCTCTTGGTGTGCTTTCGTATAAATCGAAGTGCATCCTTTTTCGAATTAGGCCAGTAGTACCTTTGCCTAAACCCCTTTTGTGTAAGTGTCGATCCTCTGTATTGGTTGCCACCTACCCTTCATAAATTTCTCAAATGACATATGTTGCCTCTTCTCCTCCCATGGAGCAAATGAGGGACGAGGAGACGCCTCTTTTGTATAGCACATCATCTTCGAGAACGAAATGTACAACTCATCTTCTATGTTTGTGGGCTTTATCTTTGTATTCCGATAAGTCCTGATTTTTTTAGGAAGATGATAATTAGTTGCATTCATGATGGGTGCCTTCAATTCACATCACTTCTTCCCTTCAAATAGAGGGTTTGGCAAGGTGCTTAATAGGCGCTATTTTGAGCAGCTCAAAATATTTGTTGCTCGCTAGGTTTAATAGAACATTGACATGGGAATTCTCAAGACACAAATTTCGCACCAACTAAAACTTTTGAAAAGATAGGAGGAGGTAAATAACATGTTTGAGGTATGCCACCATGTCTTTATCTCCTACGATGATATTGCCATTTACAATTTCCTAGAAAGCATCAAAATTCTGAAGCACTTGCTTGAGTAGAAAGTTAGTTGGGACACATATGCTATGGGTCTGAAAGTATAGCCTCAACTTTCTAGAAGTGGTGACGAGGAAGAGGACGAGCTTCTCCATGTCTGGATAGCAGTCTTAGCTTGTATGAAGGCTTCACTCACATAGTAAATAGGCAATTGGAGATTGTTTCTTCTAATGTAAGAGTTAAGCTAAATGTCTCTTCAGATACGAACAAATAAAGCAATAGAGGCTCATCAACCTTTGGTTTAGAAAGAAGGGACATGTCTTAGGTGTTTCTTCAACTCCTTAAAGGTCTATTATCCACTGGAACTTCTTTCCTTATATGAAGACTTTGAAGAAGGGAAATCATTCTTCGGTGGCTTTTAAGACTAAGTAACTTAGGGCGCCATCCATCCGGTGAGACTCCACAATTCTTTGAATTTTTTAGTGGACCTCATCTCCATCAAGGCTTTGATCATTCTATGATTAACATCAATGCCTCTTTGATTAACCATTCAGGAGATGACACCAAACACGCACTTACGAGGGTTTAACCTCACTGTGTACCTCTTTAGAAATTGGAAAGTTGCATCCAGGTACTTGATAAGGTCCTTCATTTTGGGGCTCTTTACAAGCATGTTATCCACATATACTCCATGGTTTCACCAATGAGGTCAACAAACATCTTCTTGATGAGCCTTTGATAGGTGGCTCCGACATTTTTCAACCTGAATGGAATCACCTTATAGCAATATAGACCTCGCTTTACCAAGAGTTAGGTGGAACGCCCTACACTTCAATGCTGGTGAGGCACCTCTCAAGCTTATATAAGTCTTGTATTTATTGAGCTGCTTTTTTAGATCACCCCTCTCTTCATATATAAGAATCTTTGGAGGTACAAAGTGGCTTGGCATATGTGCACTTCGGAGCTCCTAGGAGAAGAAAAGTTTATCATCGTTGTCATCAAGTTTATAGAACCTACAAGGCCCATCTAAATCTTCCTCATTTGCTTGGTATCTAAACGATTGGAAAGGTCTCGCTTGATCCCTCTTGGCCTCTACTCACCTTCTCTCTCACCTATTTCTAGATGGGGATCATTTTTGGACCTCTATTTTTGTTCATGGAGCCCTGCTAAGTCATATTTCTAAGCATATCGGGGTCAATCTTATCAAAGACATGACAGACCTTTGAGGTCTTCACTCTCGCTCATATTCAAGAGGAAAATTGTCTTCTTCAAAGAGTAAGTCATTTGTAGATTGGCCAGATGTGTAATTTGATGACACATCAACTCATATTTTCTTTTCTATAGGGCTATCACATCTACTCTGCCTATTAGATTGAGATATTTGGCTTTGAACTTCCATTTCCTCTTATTGGTGGAAGAGACCTAGTTGAGACATATTTTGAGGCATTTGATAACCTCATTGCCCATGCATTTGCATGAAAATATGTTGCATAGCGGCTTTTTGTTTCGTGATATCCCTCATAATCTCTATTGAGGGGTACAACAACCCTTCCACCTTGGCAGTGCATGACATTAGTTCAAAGAACCTCTTCTTTAGAGACCTTTCTTGCTCTCCTTAGATTCACATCTTCATCACTAGCACTCATATTGGGAGGATGCCTCTTTTCATTAAAAAAAGGGTTTTTTAAGTAGAATTTTATCTCAAAATGGTCATTTTTCAAGGACTATATATACATAAGGTATTTGATAGCACATTTTCTTTCTTTAAAACTTACACTTGTTCTTTATTAAAGAACAAAACATTTCTTCAAGGGAAAAGTTGAAGCACTTTTTGGATAAGATTTTTCCATAGAGATGTTCGTGGTTGAACGTGTGTGGTCTCTCACAGACAGTGTCAATTCGCGACCTCAATTTTTGTAAGGATGACATGGTCAACAGATTCCAACTCCACTCACATCCACGCAAGCTTATTCCTACACACTTGAACAAATCATTAGCTGCACATGGCCATCTTTAATAGTAGGAGAGACGACCATGAGCACTCTAAGGGTTAAGTCAGTCAAATGAGTTAATAAATGTGGGTGTGGAATGTGCTTTAGATGTGAGTCACTTAGGTGTTTAGGTACAGGGACGTATATGAGTTTCTATAAAATGAGAGAGCAGTCTTACAAAGATTTTTGAAGTTAAAATTGTATTACCCTTGAGTTGGTGTTGGTTGTGAGCTTTTATAACGACATGGGAGAAGTGATGGCCATTGGATTAAGAAAACCATGGCCTCATTCTAAAGGCTGAAGTGTCCTATCCTTGGTGACACATGATACATCATAGGACTATGAATGTGGTCTGAAAAGGTAGTTACTTTATGGCTCAGGTCTACGTACCTATGTAGTAGGTTGACAAGACTTGACATTCTTCTACAGCAAGAGGTCACATCAATCACTCTCATAAGATCTTTATGCAAAAGACCTCTTGGGAGAATCGGCTATGAAAGATGCTCATCTTTGGCTAGGAGGTCTCCACTTCGGTCATGTGGGCTTCGGCTGAGATTGTGGATCGTCTCTCTATAAGTGGCCTGCAGTAGGGGCAACTACGCTTTAGCTGCAAGTAAAGCTTCAGTTGAGGTGTCGTTGCTTCATCATCTTTGAAAATATTCATAGTTTGGTAGAGAATATTCACAGTTTGGCAAAGAATATCAATTCTTCAGTTAAAAATAACCAATCAGCAACCAGTAAAAAAAAATATGGCGAGCCATGATCAGCTCACGAACCGCTTATGTTCAGCTTGCCCCATTTAACAGCCCTATACATCATTGAGACGCTAGGAGTCTTAGACACACAATCAGCAAATTACATTATGCTTTTAAACTTGGAAAATGAAGCGAAAAAACGTGAAAATTCCACTGAAAAAACCCAAGTTAATAGATACTTGATGGGAAAAGAATATTTTTCAACAACAATGTATTTGACATTTAAATTTTAATTTGTAAGAAGTCCTTTAAACATGAAAATGAAACTGGACCATTTCCTTCAAAATAAGACAACTCAAAAGAATTTGCCTTTTATTTATGTTTTGAAAACTTTTGATGAGGTTTTATGCTTGCTCAACAAGAAAATTAATGCTAGTATAATTTAAGTCAAAACTTTCTCATACTTGCTTTCTTCCATCATTTCTTATGTCTTGTCGTGAAATAAGATTCACAAGCTTAAAAATCATGTGTGAATAATGGTGTCTTTTACTAATGTATTGACGTATGATTCATCTATCTTCTATAAATTGAATTGTAGATTTTGAAGGTTCAAGATCTATTATGTAATTTAGGTGAAAAACAACTAGTATTGTTCAGGTGTTTATACTGAGAAACCAAACTGCATAACATGTGAAATGGCAAATGATTGATTGTACCAAAAAAAAAAACCCCTGAGCTAGTTTTCATAAATGTTGCAGCCTCAATTCATTGTCACTTACTACAATGCACAGAAGGTTATAGAGCATATGTTTTGCTTTTTCACTTAGATAAATCTCTTGTCTATTGTTCAGATGCAAACTTTTTCTTCAGTTGAATTGATATGTCAAATCGCTCATTCTGGATAAACCCTATAGCTTTTATAGATATTATCTGGATTGAGTGCTAGACCAAATCTTTCCAATCCCAGACAAGCTCAAAATGTAATTAACTAAATTTAATCATTACTGGAATAGGTGTAAATCTTGTTCTCGGTGTGTGTAGGGATGGCGGCTTTGAAATTGGTGTTATTAATGAATAAACGCTAATATGTTGCCTTCATGAAGGAATCTCTTATTAGCCAATATTTCTTTTCTTTTTCTGTATTATAGAAGTTCAAAATACAATAACTGCATGATCATGACAAAATGCCAAATCATTTAGTGAATATGTATTTGTAACTCAATACCTTTGGCACACTACACCAAAAACTGCCTTTTACAATGGTCAAAAAACGTTGTCAATAACCTTTTGCAATGTTCGCGCTATGTTGCAGGATGTGATGTTGCCGTAGAGTCTTTAGTTACGGCAATGTTCCTCGACCATTGCAAAAGGCTCTCACAAAACGTTGTCTTTTGTTTTTTACAACATTCAATGTTTGTAGTCTTAACTATTAACATACTATTGCAACGTTCTTTTGTCTGTTGTCTTAAAAAGTTTTTGCAACGTTTGGCGAGTATTGTCTTTAGTTTTTAGCAACGTTCCGTGACTATTGCAAACAACTTTTTAGCAATGTTGCATGGCTGTTGTGTATGACCTTTTGCAACATTCATTGTGTGTTGCGATAATTGTTTTGGCACTACGCCAAAAATTATTAGCTGCAACACATAAAAGGCAATATTTGGTAGTTAAATGTTGCTAAAGAGGTCTATCGCAATATTCTAATACGTGAATGTTGCCATTGCTTAACAAAATTGAGCTATGTAAACATTTTTTAAATGAATGTTGCTAATGTTACCTTTTTGCAACGTTTTTCTAGTGTTGCGAATTTTTTTTATTTTACGCAACGTTTTTTAAACGTTACGGAAGACGGTTTTTCAAAGAGTCTTTTGCAAGGTTTTTCAAACGTTGTGAAAGACAAGCTTTCACAATTTTTTTTATTTTTTCTGATCATCTCACAAAGTTTTTTTAAACGTTGCAAAAAGTCCCACAGCCCCTCTAAATCATCAAAAAAGGTGAAGTATTAGTAAATTCTCTCCACTTATGGGTGATTTTTGCCCCTTTTCAGCCACAACTATGAGCTCATTTTCCAGCCACCCAAACCGTCAAACATTGGTATCGGCGAGAAGCCTCCAATCTCCTCTTCAATTCACACCAAAATCATCTTCTAATTCCAAGTAATCTGGTCGGAATCAAAACACAAAGTGCCCAACTTGAAAATCTAGAAATTACAGGAACTGCCACCTCTGACCAGCAACTTCACCGGAGCTCATCACTGGAACATTGCCCAGACCCAAATGACATCAACCATGGTTCCAATTTACCCTAAAAAACATCTACGCAATTTGAATTAATCAAAGAAACACCATCAATCGCAAAGCCCTTTACGCCAGGTCCAAAATTTCAAATTTCGGCTCCATCCGATTGACCCAAGGTCGCAAACTACATGGGTCGAACTCCTTTTCACCCAGTGCTTTTCTTCCAACATTGGGTCAGGATCAATTTCGCCAAGAAATCAACGAATTCATCCCAAAAGCTACGCCATTCGCGCAGTTCGCACAGTCAGGTCCGAAGATTCAAAATTCTGACTCCGTCCGGTTGACCCAGGGTCGCGGACCACCTAGGCTGTCTTCCTCTCATTCCAAATCTAATTATTGATTTGCTACATTTTTGCTGCTAATTACTGCATAACAAAATCAATAGAAATTGTTTATTGTTGCATGTTATACCTTCGTGAAGTCTTCTATATTGAAATGCTTCTGATCAATAGGAGCAATCTCGAAAATAGAGAGAAGAACTTGATAAAATGCTTGAAGAGAACCGTCGAAGGGTAGATGAGACTCAGAGAAGAAAAGCTCTAGAGTTCCAGAAAAAAAGAGGAAGAACGACTGAGAGAGTTGAAACTGATGCAAAGACAAAAGGAAAAAGCAAGATGGAGAAGAATTGAAGAAGGGAAAGAGCAAGCAAACCGGATGGCTTCATTAGTCAAGAGTATGACTCAGTCAAAGTAGATTAGTCTATAGCGATGGCTAAGTGGGGTTTCAATTGTAGAAGGATTCCCAGAAGCATTTTATTTGATTATTGGAAATTAGGTATGTAATACTGAGAGTGCCCTCATTCAAAAAGAGTTTATTACGCATTTCTGTCACAGTTGCCAATCATGCCTTTATATCTATTATCTACTTTTATCTCATTGAGCTCTAAGCATATTGGTGATGGAGAGTTAAAATTGAAACATGGGAATGACTAGGAATTTAAAGAGGTTCGACTGTATTTTGACTCCTTAATAGGTGTGTGATATGTTGAGTTGTATGAGATATATGATTAAGATGAATGTGATATATTTATGTGTTGTTGAGTTTAATTATTTTTGGTCTGGCTTACCGAACATGTCTAGTACATGGGGTTTGGACGATGAAGATGTCTATACGGCACAAGGTTATGTAGGGATTGATGGATAAATCAATATATGGGAAGTATGCTTGGTTGCAATGTTTATTTTTAGATCTTGATATTTTCGCACTTCAAGTCAAGTCAAGTCTCAATAATTTTCAACGTTTTATTATATAAAGATGCAATAATGTTTATTTCAACAATTTGTGTAAGAGGTGAAATAGTAAGGTTTTCTATGTATAGTTTATTTGAATTATTGAAAGCCCTTTGTTAATTTGCACGCCTCTTGTAAAGAAATGTATCATTTTCTAAATTTATTATTTCAAAAATATGGTTTTATCAGTCACTAAATGATTGATAATTTTTGGGTTTCTTTCATCATCTTTGGAATTTTATATTCTATATATGTATGGGTATTATAGAGTATTAGGGTTCCATTCTTAATGGTCGGCCTTGTAAAGAGGAATAATCAGAAGTCCTTATAGATTGTTTATATATTTCATCATTAATTGATGTGGGATTGTACTTTAACATGTCCACATGATGTGGCTTATTTGAGAACATCAATATTGAAATATTATTTTCTTGTTAGAGCTTTACACAGATCAAATTGTTCATTTGAGCTTGTTGGACTATTACACTATATAATTTTTGAGTTCATCTTATGAGGTTTATCTTATTATGAGGAAAAACCATTATATACTGTCTATTTATTCATCATTAACAGAATGGAATTTTACCCTTTTAACATGTATTTATATGCTTAACACAGTTTGACACGCCTAACTTATATTAGGATTTTAGAACCAGGGATCAAGAAATTGGACCATGCATATTGAATGGACATAGCAGCATGAACCGACCATGTGCCTAAAAGTTAACAGAGTCATCTTGCAATATTTATAGAAATCTATGTAGAATTGTGATAATGCAATAATGCTCATCTCTGTTCATCCGATATTTATTGAGAAAAAAATATTTATAAATTTTAAAGGTGAGTTTTTCTTTCGTCTATATGCTTTTGTTTATTTTGTTGATAAAAGTAAATAAATGTTGATCCATCCTAGGTAAGCTATCTTTTTATAGTTATCAAAACAATTGAATCTTTAAGTTGCTACATATTGTGGTGGTGTAGGATAATGCAGAGGATGGTTCGTTGTCATTTCAGTACACGCGTTCCCAACCTGGTGATCTTTTTTTGTGTCATTGTTTCTGTGTAATTTGTAGTTTCGATAGTTTATTGTAGTTTCGAGCTTTATAGAGGATGCAATATGAACTCTTTAATCATTACTCCTTTTTAGATAGGCTGTGTTGTATCACATTCTAAATCAGTATTGATTCAAAAATTTGTAATGAAATTATCAATTTTTATGCAATTCCAAAATTTGTTCACAAAGTGTCATTTTCAATTTTGTCGGTCAATTATCATATATAACTATTTAAGAAAATGGTCTACGGCAATGTTGGAAAAACGTTGCAAAAGGGTCTACCGTAACGTTTAAAAAACTATACAAAAGGATCCATCGCAACGTTGAAAAAACACTGCAAAAGAGTTTATCGCAATGGTGAAGAAACGCTGCAAAAAGGTTTTCCTCAACGACAACACTAACCCCCACAACACTTGGAAAACGCTACAAAAGTCTACATCAGCATTTTTTAGCCGCTGCAAAAGGCTTTTTTTGGTGTAGTGTGGCAACTTTCAGTAATTGTTGCAAATAATTTTTTGTAACTTTTTTTATTTGTTGCCTATTCTTTATCCTTATTTTTGACAATATTTTGTCTATTGCCATAGGTCATTTTGGCAACATTTTCTGACCGTTGTCGTAGATCAATTTACCTTCTTTTTTAATTCTGTATTTTTTCTTATATATATACAAAAAAATTCAAATAAACCAACTAAATTAAAAAAAAAACTTTGGGCCTGAAATTTGATAATAATTTCATTATCCATACAAAATAAACATAGAACCCGTATCATTGCGAGAAAGATAACTATCGTAATTCATCTTACAATTACAATATATATGGGTCTGATATGAGTTACAAAAAAACTTGAATCCTAGTTACAAAATAAGGTCATGAATCTCTAGGTTAGCCATGTAACAATTGATTATCGAGCTTAGGAACTTTTACAAAGGACTTTCACCAGGTTTTACCAAAAAAGGCCCAGAAGCTAGTATTCACCAACCACTTTCATCCCTGAAAACAATTCTCCAACACCATCATATATTGATCCATTAAACAAAATGTAAAGTTGTCTTACATGCTAAAACTCAAGGACATTCACCAAGTTTTTTGTTTGATGAGGATTGAGATTAGAAATAAATTATTCCACACACAAAACCAACCATCTGCACCATATGCTAAAACATATAAGGGAAAGCTGGAAATTCATATTTATTAAACTAGTTAAAATCTGGAGATGAAAAATGAAATACTTCTTCTCATTTAGCTCATTCATATTGATAAGTGTATTTTCTACACTTATTTGAGGCTTGAAACTATACAATTTTATTGTTCTTTTGGCAAAATACAACCTAAATTGTGTTATATTACATCTTATAGGTAAAACTCATTGTTGGATCAAGAATTGAAGAAAATAAGCAAAACGTGTCGAAAAATGGAAAAAATCCAAAGTGAGGGGATCAAAGTCTACGCTATAGAAGTTGAAGGACTAAATTGTATTAATTTGAAATATTGGATGACTTGAAGAAATACAAAATTAATTGGGCCTTTGGAATTCTAAATCGACCAAACCATTGGTGGCTTAGGGTGTATACATGTACATATATATTTAGACAGACGGAAGAGAGCAGAATTCTTGTGAGAAAAATAGAAAAATTGGGCGGTAGCTTATTACTTGGGAGAAGAAAAGCCTAAATTGGAGATTTTTAGCAAAATGGGGGACAAGACTTTAGGCACCAATTAGTATATATAAACACATACGACTGCTAAATATAATTGGGAGAAAGATTACATGCCTGAGCCGCCCACTATACATGTATATATTCTTTAATTAGGGATCATGGGCTGAAATACTCATATATAAACTCATTAACCGACTACTATTTATACCAGATTATCACAGTTTGGCCGAAAAAGAGAGATTATACACAGATTGGGCTGTGAAAACAAAGAATACTTTGGATGACAGCAAGAAAAAAAGGCAAATTTTAGAAGAAAAGATGACCACGTACGGCAGCGCCAATTTGATATTCTAGATTTGTTTAGATTGTTATTCTTGTTTTTCAGAGAAATGTTTGGTTATCTTCAACACCTTGAAAGAAAAATTGGTCACAACACATATATTAGCTTCACGGGATTTACCATTTGAATTAATGTGTGATGCAAGTGATTACGCAATTGGAGCAGTGTTGGGACGGTGCAAAGATAAAATTTTGCATGTTATTCACTATGCCAGCAAAACTCTTAATGAAGCTCAGTTGAACTACGCAACAATAGAAAATGAGCTTTTGGTAGTAGTGTTCGTCTTCGGTAAATTCAGACCTTACTTAATTGGGTCGAAGGTAATAGTGTATACCGATCATTCAGCGATCAAGTATTTGCTCAGTAAGAAAGATGCAAAGCCAAGACTCATCAGATGAGTATTCTAGTCAACAGAAGAAAAAATTCTTTAGTGATCTAAAGCACTACTTTTGGGACGATCCGTTTCTCTATAGATGTAGTCCTGATCAAATCATTCGTCGTTGTGTGCCGGAAGTAGAACATAAGCATTTATTGGATCATTGTCACTCTTCTCCATATGGAGGTCACTTCGCAGCAACCGAAACAGCAACTAACGTCTTACAATCAGATTTTTATTGGCCAACTTTGTTTAAGGATGTTTATGAATTAGTGAAGAAGTGTGATAAATGCCAAAGGACGGGGAACGTCTCTAAAAAGAATGAAATGCCTTTAAATAGCATATTAGAGGTAGAAATTTTCGATGTTTGGGGTATTGATTTCATGGGACCATTCCCGTCTTCATATGGTCAACAATATATTTTGGTGGTAGTGGACTATGTATCTAAATGGGTAGAGGCTGTGGCATCACGTATAAATGATAGGCGAGTTGTGACTCAATTCCTCAAAAAGAATATCTTTTCCAGGAACGGTACTCCGCGGGCTATTATTAGTGATGGCGAAAAAAACTTTTGTACCCGCTTATTCTCAACTTTATTGGCGAAAGATGGGGTTAAACATCGGGTTGCAACTCCTTATCATCCACAGAACAGTGGGCAAGTAAAGATCTCCAACAAAGAGTTAAAGAAAATACTAGAAGCTACAATTAATGCATCACACACAGATTGGTCAAAGAAATTAGATGATGCACTTTGGGCTTACCGTACTGCATTTAAAACTCTTATCGAGATGTCTCATTACCGACTGGTGTTCGGGAAAGCATGTCACTTACCTGTTGAATTTGAGCACAAGGCGTATTGGGAAACTCACTTGCTAAATTTTGATGTGAAGGCAGTCGAGAAGACGAGAGTCCTTCAATTGAACGAGCATGATGAATTTAGATTGGGAGCTTATGAGAATGCAAAGTTGTACAAGAAGAAAACTAAAAGATGGCATGACAGACACATTACAAAAAAATGAATTCGAGGTTGGTCAACAGGTGCTCATGTTCACTTCTCGCCTCAAGCTCTTTCCAGGCAAGTTAAAATCAAGGTGGTCGGGTCCATTCACTGTTGTAGTTGTTTATCCATATGGCACAGTTGAGATAGTATCACAGGATCAGCAAAGAAGGTTCAAAGTAAATGGACATCGGTTGAAAACTTATTGGGGAGGTGACTACTCCAGTGAGAAGAAAATCGTGCAACTTAATAATGCATATTAGCCTAAGTTATGGATAGTCGAGCTATGGACTATAAACAAGCGCTGGTTGGGAGGCAGCCCAACATTTCTATCCTTTTTATTTATTTATCTATTTCTTTTTATTTTTGCTTTTAGAATAATTTAAGATAATTTAGAGAAGTTTTTTTGCATTATTTATTTCAGGGACTCGTCATCGACACCCCGTTTTCCCCTTAAATCTTCGATATGTTAGTTGGTTTAATAGATGTTAGAGCTAAGTACCACTTGTTCCGGGTATTTGATCTTGCATGTTTTAGTTGACTATTTTGCGTAGGAACATGACATCACAAAACATCTAAAACAATATTGACCAAGGAACCAACATGAGCAATATGACAGCTAGCCACGGGATTACAAGCCATATAGGGGAGTCTTTTTCATCATTTTCTTCCCTACCCCTTTATATGCGAAATTGGGATTTATGACATTGAGGACAATGTCTACTTTATGTTTGGGGTGGAAAACATGAGTTTTCTTTTGTTTTTATTTGTTTGTGTGCGCTTTTATTACTAAAAAGATCAGTTTTATTTTTTTTATGTATTTTTGCATGTTTGTGTGAGTCAGATAATCTGTTAATGATGATATATTTATTGGAACATAGAGTTGGACTAAAAATTATGGATAAGTTATATGTTAAGTTAGTTTGTACTTATTTATATGAAATTTGATATTTTTAGCACAAGATTTATGTTCTGCATTGTGAAGAAAAAAAATTACTCATATTATTGAGTAGGTTGACAATAATGGAGCATAGATGTTAAATCCAAATAACCATTATATTAAACATCCTTAAACCAATTTTTAGATAGTTGGGGCTAATTGAGTTGTTGTAAGGAGATATTGAGAATAGATGTGGATTCCATATGTGCTAAATTTTTTGTGGATTGTCTGAGACTAATAAGATGAAAATTAGGTTAAAATCTTAAGTTTGGGGTCGATTTTTGAAAATGAGTATTTATAAAGGGAGATTGCACAAATCATAAAAAAAAAAATAGTATCAACGCTCTTATTGTGAAACTTCCCTTTGTAGCATTTATGACTCGAGTGATTAAGTCTGTATGAGTCTCTAAAAACCTGGTGCTCTATGGTCGTCTGACTTTGAGTCATCGGCTGAAAGCTCGCTACAAGAGTCATTTAGAAAGCTTAATAGAGAGGAGTGTAAAAAAATAATAGAAGAGTATAAAAAAGAAAGATAAAAAAATTCTGCTACATGTCTTGAGTAAGCCTCGAACACTCATTTGAGAGAATTGGACTTTTGACGATGGATTATTAACTTAATTGATTTTTAGAGGTTGAAGCAATAAAAAATAAGAAGAATCCGTATTTATTTGACATGTTGAGCTGCAATTAGCAAAATCGAACTAAATTAGAGAGGTGTGAGGATTAGTATTATATCACACATTCAACCTTATATCGCGCCTTGGGGAAAAGTGAAATTAATAAAGTTTGGGGTGTGTATCTTACGAGCAAAGAAAGGAAAGGGTCGAGAATTGAATCAATTTATGACTTTGTAATGCTTTACATGAATCTTCACATACACACATCGATTTTACATTGAATAGGTGGAGATTGATTTTGCATTGTGATTTTGAAATAGTTTATAGTTTCAATTCTGAAAGTCCAATCCTGAGGCTAAAAGCAGATTATCCAACTAAGTTATTTTTTTGAGTTTTGAGTAGTAAAGTTCTATTTTGTTTGAGGACAAACAAAGATTCAAGTTTGGGGGTTTGATAAGTATATTTTCTACACTTATTTGGAGCTTGAAACTATAGAATTTTATTATTCTTTTGGCAAAATAAAACCTAAATTGTGTTATATTGCATCTTATAGGTAAAACTCATTGTTGGATGAAGAATTGAAGAAAATAAGCAAAACGTGTCGAAAAATGGAAAAATCCAAAGTGAGGGGATCAAAGTCTACGCTATAGAAATTGAAGGACTAAATTGTATTAATTTGAAAGATTGGATGACTTGAAGAAATACAAAATTAATTGGGCCTTTGGAATTCTAAATGGACCAAACCATTGGTGGCTTAGGGTGTATACATGTACATATATATTCAGACAGACGGAATAGAGTAGAATTCTGGTGAGAAAAACAGAAAATTGGGCGGCAGCTTATTACTTGGGAGAAGAAAAGCCTAAATTGGAGATTGTTAGCAAAGTGGGGGACAAGATTTTAGGCGCCAATTAGTATATATAAACACATACGACTGCTAAATATAATTGGGAGAGAGATTACATGCCTGAGCCGCCCACTATACATGTTTTATTCTTTAATTAGGGATTGTGGGTTGAAATACTCATATATAAACTCATTAGTCGGCTGCTATTTATACCAGATTATCACAGTTTGGCCAAAAAAGAGAGATTATACACACATTGCGCTATGAAAACAGACAATACTTTGGACGGCAGCAAGAAAAAAAAAGGCAAATTGTAAAAGAAAAGACGACCATGTATGGCAGCACCAATTTGGGAAATTAATCATGTTCCATCAAATGTATAGGTGATGTCATTCCACTTCTATGTGTTTAATCTTGATAACATGCTAGGTGATAAGTGCGTTTTGCGCACTTAATTATGCGACAAAACGTGATTAATTGTTGATATAAATGCTTGAATACGGCTTAATCCGATATGAATTGTATTTGTAGGTTTACTTTGATGGAAATAATGAAATGTGCGTGAAAAAGGCGAAAATGACAAAAATGGAAGGAAATGAAAGTTCGGGGACTAAATTGCAATTATTCATAAGTTGACCCGAACGATGAACTGAGCATGGAACCTTGCTAAAGATCTAATTGTCAATAATATGGATGACTAGAAGAAGATGAAAAAGGAAGAAAAGTCAAAAGTGGAATGAAAAGAAGATTGGGGATCAATTTGCACTAAAAGATAAAATTCTTCTATGCTATAGCATGGAAATATACCTTGCTATAACCCAGACCTCAACAGAGATTTTCAGGAAGCATTTACTTTGCCCATGCTACAACATGAAAATATATCTTGCTATAGCCAGGGGTATTCTGGGCGAGAAAATCTTTTGTTTCCTTATCCAACTCCAAATCTTATGATAATGATTCTAGGGCAACTATAAAAGCCTAAACTCGTCCTAAATTAGGTTTTTATGCATTCTTAGAGAAAAACACCATTGAAGAGCAAGAAAAAAGGCGAGAACAAGGGTTTCACTTCAAGATTCAAGATTCAAACTTTAAATTCTAGTTCTTTGGTGATGTCTTCTATTTATCACTTTTATTGTTCTTTAATTTTATTCATGCTAGGCTAGACTTTTTATGTACTAGATGAACGATGAACTTCGTTTGTGAACTTTTAATTTCTATTTTGCAATTTGATATTTAAACACGTTTGATGGATGTTGAATGATTTATATACACTTTTTTGTCTCTACAATTATATGCGCAATAGTTGTATGAGTTTGGGTGGTTTATTTTATGCATTCGAAAGAAGGGAAATAGATTCTACAAGGTATAAATCAACGTAAAGTCCGATAGGGGATAGAAATATACCGTTATACTTTATGTGAATCTCTAAGTGTTTACAAAACGTCATGGATTCTTGTACATTGCATTTGTCATAGAAACATAGTCAAATGGTATGCTAGAATAGGTTCAATTCTACTCGAAAGAGATTATTGAATAAGTTAGAAACATTGATTTTTCAACCAATTCATCGTGTCGTCAAATTGTGAAATAAGAGTTAAAAGTGAACTTACTTGGTGATTCGGGATCCTAGTACGCTTTTTCATACATTAATTTTTTCAACTTTTACATTTAACCATCACTCTTGCATTTAGTCGTAATTTTAGTTTAATTTACATGTTAGTCATAGTTTAATCATAAAATCTAGAACAATCATCTTGAATTTAATAGATTCGGTTAAGGTCGAGAAAATAATAATCACGTTAAATCAATCATCGTGGGAACGATACTCGAAATTTAGGATTTTCACTTTATTACTTGTCAACGAACCATGCACTTGCGGTGATTTAAATTCGAAACATATTTTCGTGAACAAGTTTTTGGCGTCGTTACCGGGGATTGAGTATTAACTTGATTTTTGTTATTTAGACACTAATTCGAACTTGCTTTTAATTTTAGTTTATTTATTGTTTTCCATTTAGTTTATTTACTTGGGTTAAGCTAAGTACTACTATTATCTGCAAGACTACCAAGAACAAATACAATGGCTAATCAACAACTGGAACAAATTGTAGCAGCTACAGCTCCAGCCAATGCTGAAGCACACGGTGATGAGGATGCTTTGCTTGGGGATTTTTTATCATCGTTTGTTATTCAGAGTCAATCTAGCATTGTCAACCCAGCATTCGAGCAGCCGAACTTTCAACTGAAGACAAATGTCATTCAACTCTTTCAGAATGGACATCAATTCTATGGAACAGCTAATGAGAATCCACATACACATTTATCTCATTTCTTGGATATGTATCAACATTTCAGGTACCAAGGGATATCAGAAGATGCAATCAGACTGATACTGTTCCCACTCACTTTTCGGGATAAAGCACTTGAATGGCTCGATTCACTTCCGGTGGCAAGTGTAACTACGTGGAATGACCTGGCTCATAAATTCTGCACCAAATTTCCCACCAGCCAAAGTGGCAAGCACGACATATCAATATTTGGCCAACATGACACTGAATCCTTTGATAAAGCGTGGAACAGATTCAAGAGCGTGCTACGGAAGTGTCCTCAACATGGGTTCGATAAGAAAACACAAGTTAGATTTTTCTATATGGGACTAACCCCAACTTTCAGGAGCATGGTTGACTCTTCATCAAATGGCTCCCTAATTACAAGGTCAATCGAGGGAGCTTGGGAGTTGTTTGAGAGAATGGCGAATACATCAGCCATGTGGTCGTCCGATCGAGTTGGTACAAAGAAAGCAGTTGGAGTGTATGAGGTGGATAGCTACTCGGCATTGTCTGCAAAAATTGATTCGTTATTTCACAAGATGGAGAACATAACACGGACGGTGAACTCAGCATATGTCCAAGTTAGTTTGTGAAGAATGTGGAGCAGAACATCCTACAGCCGAATGCCATATCCTTACACAAAGAATAGAACATGTGGACTTTGCTCAATGGGGTCAACATCAGCAAAACAACCCGTACTCTAAAACATACAATCCATGATGGAAAAATCACCCAAATTTCTCTTGAGGTGGAAACCAAAATCATAATCATAATCGGGCTCAGTGGTAGTTTCAGCAGGAGAAGAAACCTCAGTTGGAAGACATGTTTGCAAAGTTCATGGAGAAGACCGATAAATATATGGAAACCACAAATCAATTCATGAGGAAGACTGAAACAAACTTCCAAAATCAGGGTGCAGCCATTAAAAATCTAGAAACTCAAGTGGGACAATTAGCTCTCTCTATGACAGGAAGAGTACCTGGTGCATTACCGAGCAACACAGACGTTAATCCTAGGGAGCAATGTCAAGCCATTACTACACGAAGTGGAGTTCAGCTACCTGAGATACATGTCAAGAGACCGAGTGCAAATGAAGAGCAAGTGGAGTCTTCTAAAGAGGAGAATGAGAAGTCGGTTGACAACACCAAGAAGATATCAGGAAGAGAAAGTCTAGAAAAATCACAACAAGGGTAAGATAATTCGGTAAATCCCTATGAGCCACCCATTCCATTCCCACAACGGTTGAAGAAGCATCAATGGGAGCAACAATATAAGAAATTTCTCGAAGTTTTCACGAAACTCCATATAAACATCCCATTTGTCGAAGCACTGTTCAAAATGCCTGGCTACGCCAAGTTCCTGAAAGATATTCTATTCAAGAAACGAAAGCTAGAGGAGCATGAGACAGTAATGCTAACAGAGGAGTGCAGTGCCCGTAATTCAGAAAAAACTCCCACCAAAACTGAAAGATCTAGGAAGTTTTACTATACCTTGCACTATTGGTGAATGTTATTTTGAAAAAGCTCTTTGTGATCTTGGTGCAAGTATTAATTTAATGCCTTTATCTGTTTTCAGGAAACTCGGACTAGGGGAAGCCAAAGCAACTACAGTGACACTGCAATTAGCTGATCGATCATTTGCACATCCGAGAGGGATAATTGAAGACGTACTAGTCAAGGTGGACAAATTTATTTTCCCAGCAGATTACCTTATTCTGGATATGGAAGAAGATAAGAATATCTCACTTATCTTGGGCAGGCCGTTCCTAGCTACCAGCAGAGCTTTGATAGATGTTGAAAATGGTCAGTTATATTTGAGATTTGGCGAGGAACAGATCACTTTCAGCGTTTTCAATATGATGGATGAGTATGTCAAGTCAGATAAGTGCTATCGAATTGATGTGGTAGGGAAGGTGTTGCAGAAGAAAATTGTGTTTCAAAACTTTTCAAACGTTGCTGATGACCATAATGTGCATTTTTCAACCCGAACAAAATCTTAAGAAACAAGAAGGCTACATTGTTGAGGTCGAGACAATTTATGAGGGAAAATCAGATGACACGACAAAGTTAAGGCTGAAGTTTGGAGTAACACTGCAGTAAGAAAGAAAACGTCATTAAAGAAGCTAATCAGGACCTCCAAGGCTATGTTCGACGTACGCTAACAGACCACCACAGTACAGTCGAGCTATCGACTATAAACAAGCGCTGGTTGGGAGGCAACCCAACAATTCTTCCCTTTTATTATTTCACTTTATGCATTAGATTAGGAATTTCTTTTTCAAGTTTTTTATAATTTTTAATAAGATTACTTTTTCATCGTCTCTACAGGTAATAAAAGAGCATATGCATGGTCCACAGTATTTTTCCTCCACCATCTTCATATTCGCATCTCTATCGATCAGGGGAATATTCATCACCCTTTATTCTTTATCTCCTATGAATTTGTCCTTGATTTTCTATGCTGCTAAGTTTGTATTTTATTATTCTTTAAACATTGAGGACAATGTTCTATATACGTTTGGGGGTAGGACAATGTTATTCTATATACGTTTGTGTGAAAAAAAAAATTGTATTTTTGTGCCGGCAATGATGAGAATATTGGAATCAGTATAGCTATGAATAGGGAAAATTATGCATGCTTAATTGATCGATACTTGTCTATGTGGAACTTGACATTTTTGCGCATAATAATTGTGTTGGGCATGCTAAGCTAATAATGGGATGTTTAAGTCATAGTGGAGTTGAACATGATAGGTCAACCTCGAAAACTTCTATTGCACCATTCGAAAAATCATCATTTTAGAAGTTTGAAGATGATTTAGCTATTACAGGAGAACATTGAGATAAGTATGGATTCCATGTGTGAGAATTGTGTTGTGTGGATTGGATTAAAACAATGAGATGAAAACGAGGGAAAAGTTCCAAGTCAGAGGTCGGTTCTAGAAATTGGATGTCTAAAAGAAAATGGGCATTGCACTAATCATTGAATCGCTAAGACATCTGTTCGAGCCTGTATAACTCGAGTGATTAAGCATGTAAGAGTTTAAAACCTGGTGCCCTATGGTCATCTGAATTGGGAGTCATCGGCCTAAATCTCGCTACAGGGGTTATATAGAAAGCAAATGGAATGTGTCATATATGTGAAAAAAAAACACAAAAATCTATCATTTGATTAATACTATACATGTTTCTATGTATGAAATGCATTGATTAGCCCCAGAGACCTTGTTGATAGAATCATATCTCTGATGCGAAGCAAGTAACCTAGTCTAGTCTTAACGGTTGAAACAATCAAAGAAATAGGAGAATCCATGCTTGTCGAATTGTGAACTTATGACCGCGAGATCTATCCAAATAGAGAGGGTGAGGACTAAGTAAATCAAAACTATATTCTAGAACACACCCATGGATCGTTGAGTGAAAAGAATAAGTTTGGGGGTGTGAATCTCTCGAGCGAAGAAAGAAAGAAAATTTAACTACTGCAGGTAGGGATTTGCACCCATCATCAGTTTGGTATGCTTTGCATGAGTATGCACACACATACAAATCAAGTTCTGCATGTGATAGGTGGAGGTTGATTTGAGAGTACACTGTGGAAACTGTTCATTGGTTAATTACTGAATTCTAATCCTGAGATACGGCAGGCTGTTAAACCATGTTCTGCGTAAAGTTAGGTCGTCATCTTGTTTGAGAACAAACACCAATTCAAGTTTGGAGGATTTGATAAATGCGTTTTGCGCACTTAATTATGCGATAAAACGTGATTAATTGTTGATATAAATACTTGAATACGGCTTAATCCGATATGAATTGTGTGTAGGTTTACTTTGATGGAAATGATGAAATGTGCGCGAAAAAAGGCGAAAATGACCAAAATGAAAGGAAATGAAAGTTCGGGGACTAAATCGCAATTATTCATAAGTTGACCCGAACGATGAACCGAGCATGGAATCTCGCTAAATATCTAATTGTCAATAATATGGATGACTAGAAGAAGATGGAAAAGGAAGAAAAGCCAAAAGTGGAATGAAAAGAAGATTGGGGATCAATTTGCACTAAAAGCGAAAATTCTTCCATGCTATAGCATGAAAATATACCTTGCTATAGCCCAGACCTCAACAGAGATTTTCAGGAAGCATTTACTTTGCCCATACTACAGCATGAAAATATACCTTGCTATAGCAAGGGGTATTCTGGGCGAGAAAATCTTTTGTTTCCTTATCCAACTCCAAATCTTATGGTAATGATTCTAGGGCAACTATAAAAGCCTAAACTCGTCCTAAACTAGGTTTTTATGCATTCTTAGAGAAAAACACCATTGAAGAGCAAGAAAAAAGGCGAGAACAAGGGTTTCACTTCAAGATTCAAACTTTAAATTCTAGTTCTTTGGTGATGTCTTCTCTTTATCACTTTTTTTTGTTCTTTAATTTTATTCATGCTAGGCTAGACTTTTTATGTACTAGGTGAATGATGAACTTCGTATTTTGAACTTTTAATTTCTATTTTGTAATTTGATATATAAACACGTTTGATGGATGTTGAATGATTTATATACACTTTCTTGTCTCTACAATTATATGCGCAATAGTTGTATGAGTTTGGGTGATTTATTTTATGAATTCGAAAGAAGGGAAATAGATTCTACAAGGTATAAATCATCGTAAAGTCCGATAGGGAATAGAAATATACCGCTATACTTTATGTGAATCTCTAAGTGTTTACAAAACGTCATGCATTCTTGTATATTGCATTTGTCATAGAAATATAATCAAATGGTATGCTAGAATATGTTCAATTCTACTCGAAAGAGATTATTGAATAAGTTAGAAACATTGATTTTTCAACCAATTCATCCTGTCTTCAAATTGTGAAATAGGAGTTAAAAGTGAACTTGCTTGGTGATTCGGGATCCTAGTACGCTTTTTCATACATTAATTTCTTCAACTTTTGCATTTAACCATCACTCTTGCATTTAGTCGTAATTTTAGTTTAATTTACATGTTAGTCATAGTTTAATCATAAAATCTAGAACAATCATCTTGAATTTAATAGATTCGGTTAAAGTCGAGATAATAATAATCACGTTAAATCAATCCTCGTGGGAACGATACTCGAAATTCTAGGATTTCAAATTTATTACTTGTCAACGAACCGTGCACTTGCGGTGATTTAAATTCGAAACATATTTTCATGAACACTAGGCTAAGTCCAATTGTATTGGATGGATGATGAAACTAATTAATTTTTGGTGTTTAATTCGAGGCTGTGATTTTAGTTTAATTCTTACGTTGTGATTTTATAAATATGCTTAAATATATTGTTTTAATGTTTGCGTACCATTAGGATGATTAGTTGCTTATTCGGGTGTTGGAAAACTCACGGTAGGTAGAACATTGTTTATGGAATACACGGGCAATAAATATTTGGAATAATATTTATGACATGTACGATCATATATGATAATCCTAAACGTCAATGCATGCTTGTCATACGAATTTGGACTAGGAATAGGATTGTCTTGTGGCAATTATAGGTTTATTATGTCTTGAGAAAGAATAGTAAATAAAAGTGAATTATCGATCGTCATAATTACATGAATTAAGTTAATTATCACTAATTGAGAATTGAAACTAAGGATTGATTAGTGGAGTCGGAAATCCATTACACTCACCCTCATTTGATTTAAACCCACTTTTTATTGCTTTCGTAGTTATAAAACGTAGTTATATAAATCAACTATTTTTTACTGCTTTTGTGAATTTAGACATATCGAATACACTAAAATTGATCCTTATTCCCTGTAGGATGATAACTCACTCATCACGACTCTTACTTGTACAACGAACTCGTACGCTTGCGAGATTTTCACGTAACACATATCATACGGTTTATATACAAAATCAGCTAAGCATATGATGAACATTCTAGAACTGAGCTTCCATGTGGCTAACTAATTCTGAATTCCATTCCTGGAAATCAAGAAATACAACAGCTAGTGGAATTCAGTTATTGTTGTCTATTATGCTTAGTAGAAGCATTCTAACACCCCTCACCCCTAAGGTGGAGTGTGCTTCTAGCACTCCAAGATTGTCCCTAAGGAGCTGGAACCTTAAATGAGAGATTAGTTTGGCTAACAGGTTTGCTGTTTGGTCTGAAGACAGTACATACAGTTCACGCCTAAGTACTTTGTCCTTTACAAAATGAGCATCTAGTTCTATGTATTTTGTACGAGCATGATATACCGGGTTTGAAGCTAAAGCACTCGCACTTAGGCTATCACACCAAATGGTTGGAACAGATTTTTGTGGTATTCTTAACTCGCTCATCAAAGACTGAATCCAAGTGATTTCTGAAGTACAATGAGTCAATGACCTATACTCAGCTTCTGTGCTCGACCTGGCCACCACATGTTGTTTCTTAGAGCACTAAGATACCAAATTATCTCCAATGTACACGTAATACCCTACAATAGACCTTCTCTCATCTGGAAAAGATACCCAATAAGAAACAGCAAATGCAGTGATGTTAAGACTGTTATTCTTTTGAATAGCAAGGCCATGATTTAGTGTACCCTTTAGGTACCTGAATACTCTCTTAAGTACCTTCCAATGAGCATATGTTAGCATTTGAAGAAATTGACTTAATCTATTCACAAAGTAGGTGATATCTTGTCTTATGTGAGCTAGATATTGGGGACTACCGATTGCACTTCTGTATAAGGTTGGATCCTTCATTACATGTCCCTCAGTCTTAGAGATTGGTTTGCCTACTACCATAAGTGTTAGGCTGGGTTTGAAGTTTTCATAGTCAACCCTTTTGAGTAAGTCCATAGCATATCTCGTTTGATTCAAGTATAAGCCAGTTGCATCTCTCTGTACCTCAATTCCCAGAAACCATCTAAGATTACTCATGTCCTTAAGTGCAAAACTAATGTTCAACTTATTAATAAACTCTTGCAATTGTTGGCTATTGTTACCTGTTATTACTTTATCATCTACATATATCAGAGTAAACAACATATCAGTTTCTCCTTCCAGGAAGAATAGAGAGTTATCTACCCTAGACTGTCTGAACTTCCATTATAAACTCATCACCCCAGTCAGACTGTAATGACTTAATCCTCCTATCCAGATTATTTTCCACTAGTTTCTTGAATTGAATAAAGACATTTAGAGCTTCTAATTTGTGTTTCATTAGGTATATCCAAGTGAATCTGCTATGATCATCAACAAAGATTATATAATACCTAAACCCCGTGGTAGAATTTAATGGAGCTGGTCCTCAGACATCTATGTTAACAAGATCTAAGGGATTTGATGCATGTGATAAGGAAACATTAAATGGTAGAGCACGAGACTTGCCAAATTTACATGATTGACGGAAAGTAGGAATCTCTTTAGCTTTGATAACTTTATTACATGGCTTAAGAACTTGTCTCATCACACAGCTTGAAGGATGGCCTAGCCTTCTATGCCAAAGATCAAGTTCAGACTCTAACATTTGAGCAACTTGGGACGACTGATCATTACTAGAGAATTGACTCTGAACCAGTTGGAATTATTTTGGTGGTTTGACTCTAAAGCAATGTTTTCTAGTTTGTGGTTTGGCAGCTTCAACTGATACAACCTATCCTTAAGTACTCCTTACAGCAAAATCCTCTTCGTTTGGAAATCCTTGACAACACAACAGTTAGAGAAAAATTCCTTGAATATACTATTATCATTAGTAAGCTAAGAGAAACTGACTAAATTTCTTTTAATTAACGGACATGCAACAGTTTATTTAGTGCAAGTGGCATATTATTCATTGTAGGAACCTTTCCATTCCCAATATGTGCAATATGTAACAAGTTTCCATCACCAACCAACAGTTTTTCCTTACCTTCATATTTTTTCATAGTTTGCAAGTTACCTTTGTCAGCTGTTACATGATTACTCACACCAGAGTCTATGAACCAGGCTAGATCTTCAAAGATTCTAGGTGAGGCTACATACGCTGAGGGTGCTGAGCTAACATTCTGTTGCCCTGGATTGCTTGGTCTGCTTTCCATGTATCTTTCATCATACCTATTGAAACACCAGCTTGCAGAATGGTTGTTGAGTCCATAGATTTAACATGGTTCCCTATTTTCATTTTGTCTGCCAATTGCAGCTCAGTGATACCATTGTTAACTCCTCTAAAATCTCTGCCAACTACTGAACTAGTTCTGTGTGTCAATTGAACACTTGAGTAGCTAACACTTAGTAATGTAAAATTGTCTTGACTTGATTCAGATGTTCAAGTCAACTTTCAAATCTCATGAGCACAGATGACAATTCATATCGGGATATATTATCCCTACTATTGATTTGTACCACTATGGGTGTGTATTCTTCGTTCAAACCTGATAGAACTTATGTTATGAGATCACTGTGATCAATAATTTTTCTAGCTATTTCTAGATTATCAGCCAACTGTTTGATAGTAGTTAGGTACTGATCCATTGACATAGACCCTTTCCTGGTTCTTCGCAATTCTCCAGTGAGGAACATAACACTTGACTTGTTCAATATTCCAAAACTTTCTTCCACTGTTGTCCATAGCCTGCTCGAACTAGTGCAACCCATAACTTTCTTTGCTATTTCTGAAGTTATAGATGAGTATATCCAACCTATTAGAAGTGATAAGTTGAAGTCCACTTAATAAACTCAGGGTTTTGAGTCGTCTCCGGTACTTCTCCCTAACCAACAGTAGTTTGTGTAGCTAGAAACTCCGGTGGACACTCCTTTGTCCCCAACAGGTACCCTTCTAAGTTGTACCCTTTGATTATGGGCATGATCATATTTTTCCACAGCAGAAAATTGTTCATGTCGAATTTTACTGATGGCGTTTGAGTGATATTCATTCCAAACAATGAGCTTTGGTTAGCAGCAACCTGAGTGACTGCTGCTGTGTTGAACTCAATTGGATTTGATCGATTACCGAATCTAGTGTTAGCCATATTAGCTCTGATACCAAGTTAAGATCTAGAGATGAAAAATGAAATACTTCTTCTCATTTAGCTCATTCATATCACACGGTTTATATACAAAATCAGCTAAGCATATGATGAACATTCTAGAATTAAGCTTCCAGGTGGCTAACTAATTCTAAATTCCATTCCTAGAAATCAGGAAATACAACAACTAGTGGTATTCAGTTATTGTTGTCTTTTATGCTTAGTGGAAGCATTCTAACAATACTCAAGGCCTAATGCATAATATATCGAATAAGGGACTCATAAAAATAATACTAACGAAATGCACATAAATAATATCCCACAAAGCTAAGCTAACATTAAACATTTATCATCATTTGAGCCCCATAGGTAATGTTAGCTAAATAAAGACAATTGTAGTAGGTAGGAAGAAAAAAATAAAAAATAAAATAAATTCAAATAAGCCTGCATGGCTGCCTGCAAGTGCAGGCAGCTACGAGGAAAAACAAAATCGAACCGACTCAACCCGCTAAGGCTCAAGCTGAAAGCTCAGGTCGAGTCTCAATTTTTTGGTCAAGCTTTTGCTCGACTCGGCTCGGGCCAAAAAAGCTCGAACTTTTTTTACTAGAGCCGAGTTCGAAAATCGAGTTTCGGCTCGTGGCTCGACTCGGCTCGTTGGCAAGACTATGTTTTACCATACTAAATCAAAATGTCGCCTATATTTTTTCCCTTTTTAGGCCAAAAAAAGCAGGCTCGAGCCTTAGCGATGTGGCTCTTTTTTTTCAAAAAAAATCGTGGCAAATCTAACAATTCTTTAAAAAAATTTAAAATTTGTGCAATTATACGAATTATAAATTAAGTCAAATTTAAAAACCGTAATGCCCCAAAATTCATACATCTTGAGGTGCTACAAAAATTTCAATTTTCGTGAAAACAATAAAATAATATTCTTTAAATAAACATAATTGGAAAATTTATAATAAAAACATAATCACAAATTAATAACTGTTTTGAAAAAATGAAATTGACTAATAATTTAAAGGACAAAAAATGAACTTAGTAATTTATCTCTTCTATCACTTTTGGCAGTCCGCTGCACCATCCCGCCACAACTCCAATCAATCCGAACTAGCATGTAAGATTTTGTAAGAATGATTATTTTAAAAAAAAAAGTAAGATACGTGCACTTTCCATACGCAATTATATAACAATAACATAGACAATTCATACCACATTTTTCTTTATAGAGTATATCGGTAACCAAGCGAGATACCCATCATTTCTCATTTCTCATTTTGAATTCCTAAAGGATTTTACATTTCGTTAAGTCGAATACATAATTTTAATAGCAATTCATGTATAAATTATTGAACATAAAAGCATAAAAGAACAAACCACTTGCATAAAAATATCTTACCTTAATTGATCAAACGAGTTTTTGATAATAAAAAGGTACTTAGAATTTACAGTTGTTTTATATGAAAACTGTTGTATAAAATTCTATGATAGTGAATTGTGGGACATTGGCACGCTATTTATAGTAAAAAAAAATAGTAGTTGGCTCATAGTATAATTGTGATGACAAATCGTGTTTATCACATTTTATAAAAATTGAATTTTTAGTAAACAAACCACAAGGTGACATGTGTACAAAATACTTATCACAACAAAAATGTGGTTGCAACTTGACTTTAAATATAATTCTAAAAAAACATAAAATAATAATAATAATACTTATTCTCTCATCCATTCACACGTGACTGTCCATAAAATTCAAAATTCAATAAAATAACTTAACTAAATTACAATTTAAGGCGAAATTTTTCGACCTCGATAACCTGGGTCTTGCTTATCCAAATTAACTTTTTCTTGAGCCTAATTTACATGATTAAAAATGAGCTATCCAACGAGACTCATATTGATATACTTTTAGTCGTTTTAACAATATCTAAAAAAATGTAGCCCAAAATCGAAGTTAATACATATATCACTTTAGTCCCTCAACTTTTTAAAATAATAAAATTATAATATATAGAACAAATAAATTTTTATTCTAAAATTTTCGAGGTGTTACAATTTCCCCTCATTAAAAATATTTCATCCTCGAAATTACTTCAATTACTTGAAAAGTTTTGGATGCTCGACTTTGACATACTCATAATAATACATAACATAAAGTAAGAAAACTCATAATCATGTTAAAAGAATGACATTTTATCTAGTAACTTGGGATCGATTGGAGAGTGGTCGAATGACGAGCGCTACGTGCCAAGAATTCTTCATCTCATTACATGTTTAAGACTTTAAATTTTATATTGTTCGTAATCTCCTAATGTTTATGAAAAATACTGCATAATCTCCAAAAATATGATTTTCACAAAATAGATTTTTTTTTTTTTTTTGAAATGTTTAAAATATTGTATTTCATCTCGTTGATTTAAATAACGCGCAATCAAAGACTTCCAGATAAGGAGGGGGGTCACAACGGACCGCTTAAATCTCAAACTCTTCTTAGACAGTTTGTCTTTTTGACAAAGTCTTTCAATTTTGCAATTACGCAAACCAACAAAACTCAAACAATAAATCGAACATGAAGTCTCTAAAAAAAATATGTCACTAGTCACGGAATTTATTTATTTTTAGTCTATGTGAAAATAAAACCTTTCCTCTGATACCAAACTATAACGCCCCAATTTTCATACCTCTTGAGGTGTTACAAAAACATCAATTTTCGCGGAAACGATAAAATAATAATCTTTAAATAAACATAACTGGAATATTTATAATGAAAACATAATCACAAATTAATAATTGTTTTGAACAAATGAAATTGACTAATAATTTAAAGGGCAAAAAAATGAACTTAGTATTTTATCCATTTGATCACCATTGGTAGTCCGCTGCACCATCCCGCCACAACTCCAATTGACCCGAACTAGCCTGTAAAATTTTGTAAAAGTGAATATTATAAAAAAACACCCGGTAAGATACGTGCAGTTTTTACACGCAATTATATAACAATAATATAGACAATTCATACAACATTCTTTCTTTATTAAGTATATCGGTGACTAAACAAGATACCCATCATTTCTCATTTTGAATTCTTGAAAGATTTCACATTTTATTAGGTCGAACCCGAAGGTCCACTGACAAATCATGCATAAAGTATTGAACATAAAAACATAAAAAACAAAATATTTGCACAAAAGTATCTTACCTTGATTGATCAAACGAGCTTTTGATACTAAAAATGTACTTAGAATTTACAATTGTTTTATATAAAAACTGCTGTGACATTTTGTGGTAGTAAATTGTGGGACATTGACACACTATTTATAGTAAAAAAAAATAGTAGTTGAGTCATAGTATAATTGTGATGAAAATCGTGTTTATCACATTTGATAAAAATTGAATTTCTAGTAAACAAATCACAAGTTGACATGTGTACAAAATACTTATCACAACAAAAAAGTGGTTGCAACTTGACTTTAAATATAATTCTAAAAAAAATATAAAATAATAATAATATTTATTCCCTCATCCATTCACACACGTGATTATCCATAAAATTCAAAACTCAATAAAATAACTTTACTAAATTACAATTTAAGGCAAAATCTTTTGACCTCGATAACTTGGGCCTCGCTTATCCAAATTAACTTTTACTTCGCTTATCGAAATTAACTTTTACTTGAGCCTAATTTACATGATTAAAAATGAGTTATCCAACGAGACTCATATTGATATACTTTTAGTCGCTTTAACAATATCTAAAAAATGTAGCCCAAAATCGAAGTTAATACATATATCACTTTAGTCCCTCAACTTTTCAAAATACTAAAAATATAATATATAGAACAAATAAATTTTTATTCTAAAATTTTCGGGGTGTTACAATTTATTTACTTAAAAATATGGAACAATAAAATTCTTTAATAAACAAACTACTAGAATATTCATAAATTTAAATTTGAATCCTGAAATCGTGTCTTTAAAAAAAATAACTTAAACATTCTCAACTAATAAATTCGATAATAATGTTTAAATAAAACAAACTACTAAATTTAAAAGCAGTAAAACTTAATATTTTCGTATGTCGAAATCCCTTGGCAATCCGCTGCATCATCCCTCCACGGCTCTAATTGAACCGAACTAGCCTGTAAAAATATGTAAGAGTGAGTATTTTAAAAAAAAAAAAAACCAAGTAAGATACGTACAGTTTCCATACGCAATTATATAATAATAACATAAACAATTCATACCACATTTTTCTTTATGGAGTATATCGGTGATCAAGCGAGATACCCATCATTTCTCATTTTGAATTCTCGAAAGATTTCACATTTCGTTAGGTCGAACCCGAACTAGCCTGTAAAAACTTGAAAAGTTTTAACGCCCCAATTGTCTTAGAAAATCTCGTGGTATGAGAAGTTTTAGATACTCGACTTTGACATACTCATAATAGTACATAATATAAAATAAGAAAACTCATAATCATGTTAAAAGAATGACATTTCATTTCATATCTTGGGATCGATTGGAGAGTGGTCGAATGGTGAGCGCTACATGCCAATGATTCTTCATCTCATTACATGTTTAAGATTTTAAAATTTATATTGTCCGTAATCTCCTAGTGTTTATGAAAAATGCTGTATTTTTTTTTTTTTTGTTAATCCCCCAAAATAGAATTTTCTCAAAATAGAAGGTCAAAAAAATTTATTTTTTAAAATGTTTGAAATATTGTATTTTATCTCGTTAATTTGAATAACGCGCAATCAAAAGGTTTTCAGATAAGGATGCCGTCACAACGGACCTCTTAAATCTCAAGCTCTTCTTAGACAATTTAGGTCTTTTTGACAAAGTCTTTCAATTTTGCAATTACGCAAATCAACAAAACTCTAACAATAAATCAAACATGAAATCTTTTAAAATGTCAATTTTTAGATTGGTAATTTTTTTTTTTTTTGAAAACTCAAGTTATGAAAAATACACGTCTCTACAGGAAATTAAACCTAATACTCTGATACCAAACTGTAACGCCCCATAATTAATACATCTTGATGTGTTACAAAAACTTCAATTTTCGCGGAAACAATAAAATAATATTCTTTAAATAAACATAATTGGAATATTTATAATGAAAACATAATCATAAATTAATAACTGTTTTGAACAAGTGAAATTGAATAATAATTTAAGGAACTAAAAAATGAACTTAGTATTTTATTTCTTTGATCACCCTTAGCAGTCCGCTGCACCATCCCGCCACAATTCCAATTAGCCCGAGCTAGCCTGTAAAATTTTGTAAGAGTGAGTATTTTTAAAAAATACCCAGTAAGATATGTGCAGTTTCCATACGCAATTATATAACAATAACATAGACAATTCATACCATATTTTTCTTTATGAAGTATATCAGTGACCAAGCAAGATACCCATCATTTCTCATTTCTCAACTGTAACGCCCCAAAATTCATACATCTTGAAGTGTTACAAAAACTTCAATTTTCGCGGAAACTATAAAATAATATTCTTTAAATAAACATAACAGGAATATTTATAATGAAAGTATAATCACAAATTAATAAATGTTTTGACTAAATGAAATTGACTAATAATTTAAAGGACAAAAAAATGAACTTGGTATTTTATCTTTTCGATCATCCTTGGCAATCCGCTGCACCATCCCGACACAGCTCCAATCAATCCGAACTAGCCTATAAAATTTTGTAATGGCGAGTATTTTTTTTAAAAAAAAACACCTAGTAAAATATGTGCAGTTTTCATACGCAATTATATAACAATAACATAGACAATTCATACCATATTTTTCTTTATGGAGTATATTGGTGACCAAACAAGAGACCCATCATTTCTCATTTTGAATTCTCGAAAGATTTTACATTTCGTTAGGTCGAACCCGAAGGTCCACTGGCAATTCATGCATAAATTATTGAACATAAAATTATACGAAAACATACCACTTGCACAAAAGTATCTTCCCTTGATTAATCAAACGTAGGCTAGGTTGAAATTGTTCACGAATAAAATATTTCGTGTACAATTTTTTTATGAAGTAAATAAATTTAAAAATTACGTATTTTTTTAAAAACTAATCAATTTTAAAACTTACAATATCCTATACTTGGACGTGTTGAAATTCTTCGGCCATTAAGCTGTCAACTTATTCTTGTATACGTAATTTCACACATTCTCAATCCTTCAAGCATATTAAAGTCTCCAATATATCTTCTTTTAGTCTTGATCGTTCTCAGATAAAACTTGATCAATTAAACTAAATATAGCCTCTGATGCTACTGTAGACAACGGAGATATTAGTAGATCACGTGCAGTTTTTGATACAATTGGATATTGCCTTTTGTTACACCTCCACCATGATAGATGACTAAATTTATGTAATTCTTTTGATTTTAACACGCTACGAAAAAACTAGTGCCTTTCGCAACAATCAAAGAATGTTGCAAAAACTAAAACCCTTCGCAAGAGTCACAGAACGTTGCAAAAATATGTTTCACCAACACACACCGAACATTGCTATAAATGTTATTCGACAGCTAGTTATTTTTATATTTTTTTAATTTGGTTACGTTAATTTGTAAAAGTTACAAATGAAATGTCATTATTTATATTTATGTAGTGTTACTGTAAATGTTAAAAAATTTAATTATGGTACAGAACCGAACCGAACCGAACAGAACCGAACCCGAACGGTTCCATAAATATATTTGGACCCGACGGGTCCATTTATTAAATACCCGAAAATTCTGGAACCGAGCAGAACCGAACCGAACTGAACCGACCCACGGACACCCCTACAATTGATGCATGTTGCAAAATGCCTTTTTTGTTGTAGTGACAGTTTACATCAAATCGTAGAACATGAGAGCCTTGTATGTCGAAGGTTGCTAACACCACCAAAAAAGCTCTAAACTCTTAAGACACGTATAAAGTTCTAACCATTGCTATTTGACTCATACCACATTTCACATTCATATAAAAAGTATCATCAATTATTACTTGCTACTAGTTATAATTTATCGAGTTTCATGGATAATATGATGGCATACTTTGCTCCATCTTTGGGATCGTAGAAACTTCTGTAGTGCATCTTCCTTTTTGAAGAATTATTGAAGCAAAGATAATAAATTTGTTTATTATGAATGCAGTTTGGCTGCACTTTGTTGCTGCTGTATATTTGAAGAATGTTGCTTTTGAGCGTTCATGGTGCCATATGATGTATCGGGGTGTCTAGTAGTTCATCGTTTTGGTATAATGGAATTTTCGCTTTTCACACCTTGTTCCAGGATCGTTCATAATGCTAAGATGTTTATCAATGATAGAACCGAGTAGTATTTGTGTGCTATTTTAGATTGGTATGAAATTGATGTCATTTCTTTGTCAAATTGTAAACGTTATATCTAGGTTTGGGTGAAAATCATCTCCTTGGTAGGATTATATTTTTTTACCTGATTTATGTACATTCTGTTTGAACCAACAATGTGACATGGTGATGAAGGCTTTCTTGATTATTTCAAGTGTGAGTTTTTCTAGCTGTTGGAATAGAGTTATATGATTATTAGATAACATTAAATGATAAATTCAATTAAATTCAAAGTCAAATAATCCATTTAATTGGACCTATCAAGTATAATCATCTATACTGGTACTAAAACAATGGACCTATCAAGCATGGTCATGTAAACTGATGTTCTAATATCACCGATGCTAATTAATATTATTCGTTGGAACAAGTTCTTAACAGTTTTTGCATGCCGTTTTGCTTAAATATAGGTTGTGTTTTGCTCCGGGATCAATTTCCATTTTCCGCCAAGTTAGACTCATGAACATGGGTAAGTTAATTGCTCAACAATATATCCTAGAGGAAATGTCTTCTTCAGACTCAAATGTATGATATCAACGAGAAAAAGGTTATTAGTATCTCAAATTCTGCACAAGTATGTGGCGGATGTCGCCCAATGTCTCTAAGTTCAGTGAGATGCGCACCTACTCAAGATTATTATCCATATTTCAAAAATAACTGGATGAATCGCCAGGTCCAGGAAGTAGAATTGGCAAATGAAGACAGAAAAATCCTAATCTTAAGAAAGTCACATATTCTCCATCGGTTTTATGCAATAGAAACGAGAAAAATGACTGGAGTAGGGAACTTCACACGTCATGTATTGTCTTTCTAACTTTGTGCAGAAAAATATATCATAATCAATTTAACTTTTTAACTTTCAGTCTTTCACTCGTGTTCAGGTAGCCAAAACAAAGGGAATAGGAATGCAATACCCCCCACAACTTGCCTTCGAACAAGTAAATTTCCACAATCATAACGGAGCATCCTCAAAATCAACACAATGTAAACACGAGCAAATATCAGATCATGGAGCAAGAATTTAATGGTAGTTCCCCAGTTATTGATAGCGCTGAAGATGGTCAATATCAACAAAAGTTACAGAACGTGAGTTTAAATTAATAAACAATAAAGTACTAATGAACCACACCATTGAACTAGCAACATGAACACTTGATCAACAAAATACAGCTAAATGATACAAAGAAGAATGATACAAGTGAGATGCATCTACAACGTCCACACAAAATCTGGTGCATCTTTACGGGGCCCAACCAATGTTCGATACAGGTACATTTTCTCTACTTTCTGCTTATCATCAACACTATCCTCCATCTGCTCACTTTCATTAATGATCTCAACATTAAGCCTAGGCATCTTCCGGGCAAGGGTTTTGCATGCTCCGAGGGTCACTTCACAGGCCGACATCCAAAGGGATCGCATTGTTTCATACTTCCCCATGTCTGCTAGAAGTGCCACATTGCCAAAGGGGCTATCCCTGATCTCCAGCTTCTTGAGCTTCTTGCATCCATTCAACACATAAAGCATTCCCTTGTTACTATCCCCGGCAAAGGCAATTGAAAGCATTTCAAGCTGCTTAGCATACCTTCCAAAGTAAAGGAAAACTTGATCAGTCAGGAGGCCAGAGACAGATAACCGCTTAAGACCCTTGCATGACTTGACAATTGCCCCAAAACCTTCATCTAATGGTTGCATGGTTACGGCATCTGGTACAGTTGGGTCAAGCGTGCACAATCTGAAGCGAATGAAATTGGGGCAATTTTTAGCAACCGTAATGAGGGCCGCATTGGTCATCTGCTGACAGAAATAAAGTATTGAATTAAGCTTGGGACAACCAGCTGATATCGCAACTAATCCTTCTTCAGTTACAGAAGCATTGCCAACACCATAGAGATCAGATAGAAAGACCCTCAATTCCTGCAGTTCTTTACAAGTTGAGGCCACAACACTGAGCCCTTTATCTCCAATGGTATCTAAAACCTGTAAAATACATTCTTAATCCTAGTAATTTCAAGATAGAATAAAGAAATATTGAATTTAAACAAACAGTTGAAGAGAATCGAACCAATAGGCGCTCTAATTTGTTGCAGTGGCATATTAACTTCACAAGCTCATCACTATAGATTCCTGGAGCATAGCTCAGATTCAACGTAGTCAAGTGTCCGCAAATTGGGTAAATGGCAGGCAAGCAGCGTGCAGTAACATCCAAGAACCCTGACAAGCTTGTGATTGAGGTACACTTCTGCAAAGAAGTTTCTAATTTGTAATATGATTCTGAGTCAGGATCGTGGACGTATGACCCAGTCCCTAAATCTACCAGTTGAGGTGCTTGTGCTAAAATTCTCTGGAGAGCATCGAGAGGCACTGCATGGTTAACCCTCAGACTTCTAAGATTACAACATCTTGCAACCAATCTCTCTAGAGATGCCAAATTAACTTCTCCCTTGAGGCATGCAAAATTCAAAGAGACAAGAGAAGTGCAGCTGTCAGGAAAGCAACTAAGCCACTGCCCTCTACGATCCTCAACTTCATTTTCTTGCAAATCCAGCTCCCTAAGAAACCTTTCACAAGGACCACACTATCAACAAACATAACACTATCCAAAGGAATAGCTCAAGAAATCAAAGGCTAATTGTACTCATCCAAAAAGTCTACATTCACCTTGAGGGGATTAATAATCAGTACCATAATAAAGTATTAGAGATGTTGCAAGGCAGTTATAACCCAAAGACTAGTCATTACCAATTCAAACATGACTTAACAGCTGTATACTCTATGTTTACATCTTGGATTTTATGGAAAATGATTAATTAGTACTTCCCAACTCTTAGTGCATCTTGTACTTGCAATCTAACATTGAGTATTAATGCCAATAGATGAGCAAAGCACAAAAGAAATACATGTCAGTGCTGGAGCTTGAAAGAGTGCACATACAAGGCTTCACATTCACAGGGAAAAATAAAATAAAATAATAAAAAATTTGGATTGTAAATAGTAAAATACACATTATGCCTATTTAAGAGCTGTTTTGGAGTGAAAGCACGGCAGGACCAAGACCAGTAGTGAAGCACCAGAAGGATTGTATGACCTACATAATAGCTATCAATTCAACATCAAGATCTACCAATAATCAGAAATTTAAGTAGCCCAGACCAAGAACATCTTCAAGACAAAGCCAAGCATCATCTAATTATATTAATAGCAAAATTGCAGATAAAGTGGCAGCAGAACAAAAACGAAAGCTGCTAAATTAAATCGAAGATGATCTAGAAAACGTGAAGTCTAGACCTGCAATTGGAAGCAATGGCAGCAAGACCATCCGTGGTGAATCCTTCACAGGTAACCAAAACCAAAGACTTGAAATTGGGAAAAGAATTTGCAAGCAGCTCGAGGCTTTCATCAGAAACCAACATCCTCTTCAGCCTTAGTTCCTCAAGATTCACACCGCCTTTAACCATGGACTCGATCCAGGGTTGCACGTATCCACCCCAATCATGGGGGACCAAGTTGAAATCCGCAAAATGGGGCTTCCCTTTGAGCGTTACCGACCGAACCCTAGGGAACCTCGCAATCAGCCTCTCCGGGCTGATGGCATAGCAGTTGCCAATGAAAACCTTCTCTCTGCTGAATCTCTCGACCGCATACCACGACTTGCAAACCAAAGATACCGCATTTCGGTCACGATGTGATGTCAAAAAGTCGAATACGTGCTCTAATACCTCCTCCGGGAAGTAATTCAGCATACTCTGAAATGAACGCATCTGGTCCTTTTTAACCCTAGCTGACCCGATCTTTAAATAACACGGCTCTTTCCCAAAATATATGTGATTTTTGGGGGGTGAAAAACCCAGAAAGCTACTAATCAACTAATATACTATGTAGTATTTATTGAACATGAAGTATAATAAAACTACGGATTTTGAAGTTAAAAAAAAAAAAGGAGTCTTTCTTTTTGTGCATCTGAACTGCAATATACAAGATGCACGCTAGATCTAAATATTTTTGGCCCAAAATGAAGCTCTGGGTTGTCTTCGACTTTCAGAATAGATCTGAAAGAAACAAAGAGGCAAGAGAAGAAAACAAATTTTTTTTCTCGAGAGGAAATTATAGGATATGTAACTGAAAGAAAATTCGGACCTCCATCATCATCATCCAAAAATCAAAAGGCGATGATTAAAGGATTGAACAGCAAAAAATGATTAAAAAACAGGAAATACAATAACAGATTGGAATGGAAAATCACAGATCTGAGAAAAACTAAGCTAGATTCTCATTTATGGCAAAAAAGAATCAAATTTCACCAACAAGAACAGCATAAAAACAAAGCAAATTACCCCGAGCGATTATAATCACTCATCTCAGTAAGAAAAAATCCGAAGCCTCTATCTCTCTCTCTATATATTGATATATCACTCAAAAACTGAGCACAGGACTATCATTTCATCATGAGAGAGAAGAAAAGAGAGACACTGTAGTAAAGTAGGGTTTCCATATCTTAATCATGCTTAGAAGAAGATCTGACGGTAGATGGAGAGAGAAGGGAGAAATCTTGACCGTTGACATGCAGCATATGTCTTTATCTGTGGTTCTCAAAAGTGACATTGTTTTCACTAAATATTAACGGAAATACCATTCTGTTGATAAGGTTTGGATTTTCCACTCGCCGATTACAGTGTGGAATCTTAGTGCCTCGCTAGCCTCACATACAGCGAGTGTTATGTTATTTCTACTCTCGAGAATATGATTGATTTAGCTATCACAAAATTATTTTGTGCGTCGGAGATTTTTTTTCTCGGGGAAAAAATAATTTCTTTTTAGGCTCAACTTTTCCTTATACTAGTCTATTGCCCGTGCATTGCACGGGCAATGTTATTTCGAAGGTAATATTAGTGTTTTCAAAAAAAAAAAATTTATCTCCTTTTTTGATGGATTCTTCTTAAGAATTTAATGCATAATGTAACATTTTTTCATGCACTCGTTTTTTCAGAGTTAAGAATTATAGATACTGAACTTTATTATCAAACGTTATGAAAATAGGAATTAATAACGAAAGAACATAATATTAATTGAATGACAAATGGAACCCAATAACATTGACAAATTGCAAAAAAGTTGTAATCTTAGATGACAAAAATCATAAGTAATAAAAGTACATTCTTCCTTCTATCCTCTCTTCGCATGGGACATGATGTAAAATTTATTTTATATCCTACCAGCAGGTACGAATGTGAGCTAAATGAAAGAACTCTTGACAGTTTTTTGTGTTAATTTGAAAAAAAATGTATTTACTAACGTAGTGACGAACTATACTAAATTGGCCTTCAAATCATGTGAGTAGCTCTTATCACTTTCGTCAACATCTTCAATAATCCCTTTGACAAGACATCCCGATTGAGTGCTTTCTACATAGGCTTTACATGCTATCAAAATATCACGAGAATGCTTGTAGAAATGTCATATCACAAAGTCCTCGAAATGTTATGAGCAACACAAAACAAAACTTAAATCAGTATACAATGAAATCGTTACCTAAAGGGAAATAATAAATTGAAATTAATTACCAAAATATGTAAGGATTGAAATGCCTAATAATAACAGTAGTACATAGAAGGATTTCAATTTCATCTTACCTTCGGTGGCGGCCTCATACTGTACACCATTGTTTAGAGAGAATGAATAAAAATATTCTCATTGTATGCCATTGAACACTTTTCTCCCGTCGCTGAACCACTCATATTTGCACGTCTAGACTTATTAAAATAGGGCTTAGCATTTAAAAGTAGACCTTGTATAAAGACCAAAACATGTAGCATAGTTGATATATCATGGATCAACTTCTATTTTTGACTACCACTTTAAGTGTTGAGAAGGCTTAGGCATACTTTGCCACAATTGTACAAGTTTTGATTGATGCGAAGTCCACCAGAGTGGTAATAGACTTGCTACAACAAAAAGTAAGTTAGTATTAATGGAAGACAATGTATTGACATATTCGAAAGTGTAAAATGGGTTGGACACAAAAATATCTAAAACATACAAGTGGAATATTGGGATAGCTTCCAGGAAAGAAGATGTCGAAGGAAAAGAGACCATCATGGTATGGGGTTTATTCTACTCTTATTATTATAGCCCTCAAAAAATTCATTCTGAATTCAGAGACATACGTAAATATGGTATTTGATAGAGTGGCAGCAAAAATATAAAAGGTGAGGAATAGATTCATTCTAACAAACTCAGCAAAATGATGGTAACACCATTAGTTTTAACAAAATGCATACGAATTATAACTAAATTTGCTCAGATATCATCATAAATTGATCCTGAATATTCAGAGAGCTTACCAGGAAAATCAGGTAATATCTTGAAATAAAAAAATGTAGAGTCCATAAATATGATTAGAAGCTCACAGACAAAATGGAAATGGCTGAAATTACAACGAATTATGGTTAATGGGGAAATTTATACCATGCATTAATAATGATTAGACAAAAAAGTAATAATAACTAACATGTTATCAAGAGTATATGCATGAGAGTTTTTGAAGTTTTTTTTAGCTATAGTTACTTCCATCATGGTTGTTACTTTAGAGTACCGTGTTATCATAAATCCAAGTACGTGTGAAAAATATACACAAATATCATAAAGCCTGAAATATTCCAAATCGAAATTAGTTATTATAAAAATAAGAAATAACAAAAATCAGTAATATAATTATAACAATGAGCGACTAAGATATGCGACAAATACTTACGAAGAAGTTATATTTCTACAAATGAATGAATGAGATAATTTATCTGTAGACAACATTCTTCGTACATGTAATGTGTAAATTGTCAGCGCTTGATGGTTTTAGTAAAACCTTTAAAGATTTGCTTGTTTTAGCTCTTGACAATGCTACATAAAGTTGACCATGACAGAAAACTGGTTCAGGAAGATACAAACCAACGTAATCAAGTGTTTGACCTTGTGCTTTATTTATCGTCATTGCAAAACATGGTCTAATCGGGAATTGAATTCTTTTAAAATGAATTGAAGTTTGATCATTTTTCATAGGTATAAAAGGAATTCTTGGTAAGAAAATATATTTTCCACAATATTCACCAGTTGTAATTTCAGTAAGAATTACATTCTTATCAAATTTTCTACAAGTAAGGCGTGTTTCATTGCATAAGCCTTCAGTTTATCTTAAGCTTCAATTCATGAGGCGGAATACCATTTGGAGTCAAAGTGTTCAAGAAATCTTCCTGTAGGCTATGTTCTGATTTGTCAATTGTTTCATCGAAGCTATAATATGTGAAAATTGTACCATGAATCTGATCAAGTAAAATTCTGTTAATATGATCAACACATTCATTTCTAGGCGTAAGAATTACTCGATTTCCCATCGTATGTAAATTATCAACATATGCTTCTATATTTGGAAAAACATGATTTATCAAAATTTTCAGAGATGTAATTTCATCCTCAAATGGTACAATTATATTGCTCGGAAGCTGAATGCAGTTACAACTGTGTTCTTCCTCTGTTCCATTTCCAACTCTAAGCAAATAATCAGAAAACGTGGGATCCAATTTTGCTCGCATGTTCTCAACCAACGGTAGATGTGAATACGAAGGCCATAGGTTAGAGAAGACTAAGCTAGCTTTCATTATGTCTTCTTTTTTTCCTCTCGGTATCACTGGTAAAACTTGTTTGAAATTTCCTTTTAGAACGACCACTTTTCCACCAAAAGGCAAATTACAATCAGTGATATCTCTGAGCATTTTATCAACGGCTTCAACGGCACAACGATTCACCATAGGTGCTTCATCCCAAAGTATTAATGTAGACATTTTTAACAAAGTCCCTAGAGCCGATTGTTTACTAACAGAACAGATAACTTCACCAACTGTTTCCAGAGGAATTTTAAATCTTGAATGAGCTGTTCGACCTCCAGGTAAAAGAGACGCAGATACTCCAGAAGATGCTGTAGCTAAAGCAATTAAATTTTGAGACCTTACACCTGTTAGTAGAGCTTTATATAAAAAAGTTTTGCCCGTTCCTCCTGGACCATCGATAAAATAGACCCCACTTGATTTGGAATTTACTTTTTCCATAATTGTATCATATGCAAATTGTTGTTCATTATTTAAGCTTGATGTATAGGTATAGCCTCCTTCTATATTCAAATTTGTTGTCTCATCTGCAACCATTCTTCTCAACCTTTCATTTTCACCTATATGTACACTGAATGATACTATTTCATAGTCATTTATGCTTTTACCCGATGATTCTAAAACAGAATTGATGTCTTCTAAAGCTCGTAGTTCAGCATCCCTTGAATGTATATTTTCATATACATAATCATCGATCATATAAACTTTAAATTTATCCCACAGTAATTTTGGATGATCAGGGTTGCAAAGCATAAGAAGTGTAGCAAAAAGACGTCTTAAAGAAGTAGGCATTTTATAAATAATAGTTTCAGACAGACATTCTTCACAATGATTGTCTCCGCCTAACAAACTGTGTAAAAGTGCTCCTTCTCGATATGTATTAACAGTTATTCCATTCAAAGTTCGTAAATCATGAAATGATGTTGGACCTCGAATATGATTGAGAAAAACGCGTAGGAAATATCGTTCTCCTTCAGATGGATTCGCTGCGACAATTCGTCCTATAACAACGTATTTTTTTCTGGGAGTCCAAATCTTCTTAGTTGAGTTCCAAACAAAATGGGTTGGAAAATCTCGATACAACAATGTACGGGCAAATTCATTTGCTTTATTTACCTCAAAAAACTCTGTCAACATTGTTCTTTTCATATTTTCATTGTCAATAATAGTAGACAAATCATCTTCGTTGTCATATCTTACTTGTTGATGATTTTCGATATGAAGCTGTAAAGAATAAACAGTTGGATAAATTTCCGCCAAATTAAACGAGAAAATCCTCCACATAGCTTCAGGTGGAGATATCCATCTAGCAGATTGATAAGATGAGATTTCGTCGGTTTCTTTTCCTGTTTCATTTGTGGAAACTGAAAAATGAATACGATCATGTCCTTTATACACGTATTTGTACAAATATTTTACAGCTTTAATAGAGGAACATACTTCAACATTAATGTGGCAGTCAAATTTTGCGCTCAAATAAGGATTATATGGTACAACCCATCGATTGTCTAACATTTGACCTCTAACTTTAATAGAAATACCATTATCACGACGTTTATACAAAGGATATGAGTTATCACCGAATATAGTAGAATTACAATAATCTCTAGGATATTTATTTTTACAACTATTGTTTCCTTCCATACATACGTTTTTTGGATTAAGATGTCCACAAGGGCCATGCATATTGTGTTTAACAATAACATAATGAAGATAAGGATATTCATTTTCATTAGGAATTTCACAGCAAACTATCTTATCAACATCTAGAGCTGAACAAATTTTGTAGCCGTATTTAAAAATAAACAATAGATGTGCATGAGGAAGTCCCCTTTTTTGAAATTCAATAACATATATATGCGCAACAACTGGGCCTAAGATATTTTTTTTGTATAAATCATTTTTCAACTCTTCTAGTTTTGCTCTAAATATACGCACAATTAGATCAGGTCGATTTTGAATCTCATCATTGTGTTTTAGCTCTTGTTTAATCTCTGGCCAATTTGGATTGCATGTTATAGTTAAGAAGATGTCCGGTTTTCCATAACGCTGTACAATAGCCATTGCATCCATATATCTCCTTAACATATCTCTAGGTCCACATGTAAAAGACTGAGGTAAAATAATTTTTCTTCCAATTTTGTACCCTCTTGTCTCTCCATTTTGAACGCTATCTACAATACCCTGGTAAAGTTCAGCTCGAATTTGACTTTGGTTGTTACGAAAATAGTCTAACCGTGCAGTTTCGATTTTGACATACATATCTACAACATATTGCTGGAACAATCTACCACTGCGAAGTAAAATAGACTTATCGGAAGGCCTAATTTGCAATTTATATGAATAATATTCTCGACAAGAAACCTGTGATCGTTTCTTCATTCCATTAAGCACTGCAGAAAAGAAGTTATCATTCAATTAGAACATTGACGATGCAAAAGTTAGGTGAATGTACAATAACATAAATTTACAAACCTTGATTTTCCTTTTCAATAAATTCAGCTGCAGAGGTAACTGTATTAGGAAATTGAACAAATTTAGAGAAATGTTCAGTCCTTCTACACCTCTCAATGCCTTTATGCCAACCGGATTCTCCGTATGGAAAAAGTAGAGGATATTGCAAAGGATCATAGCAACCATAGTAATAATGAACTCTATGTGAATCACCAGAATGACCGTATATGGTAATGTCACGAAAGCGAATATTAGTATTTTCATCGTTTTCGACCCATATAGCAGCAACTTCAGATGAGGTAGGAGTATTAAATACTCTTTGATCAAATCCTGGATCGCATCTTATATGTATTTGATGATCTCGTAAATTAGTCATATTACTTAAAGACCGGAAAAATCTACTATATGGATTTATCTTCAAGATTTCAATTAGAATAGTTAAAGTACATTCATCAAAGTTCTCTGAAATCTTCATACGATTTTGAATCTCATTATTTGTATCATAAAAATATAACTGCATATAAGAAGGCTTATTGTTCTGTGGGATAAGTTCGTTTACGTAATGATATACTTGTCCTTGAACTCTAAATGTGTAAATACCTCGATATGCTTTAAAGAGCTCTTTATCGTATTTGACACCAAATGAAGTGAAAGCAAAGTGGTTATTATATCCTCGTGCAATTTTTTTAAATACCATATATTTAGATTCTTTAGAAGTAAACAAGTTGTACAATTCAGTGGGTGGATCAGGCATAGAAATATGTACTTTCCCATCAGAACAACAAAACCCTTTACTTTCTCTATAAATTTTTCTTGCACCACAATATTTACAACTATTGCATGTCGGTAATATGTATGCAGTCGTTGGTATGTTCAATACATTAAAACCGCTTGGTAATGTCAAATTGGAAATATGAGGTATATCTTGGTTTGAAGTAGAAGCATCAAAATCATGATTCATTATAGGTTGTTGCATTTGTACATCAGTCGAATTATTATGTTCAGATGATAGAAGATTACCTATTCTCCTACGACGATCATTGCAACCACTTCGAAGTCGTTTTCGTCGATACCTATTCCTTTGATTTTCTTGTTGGCGATGAGACATTGTTTCAAAACCACTCGAAGTATCCATATCAAATAGTTGGAGTCCAAAGTAACCAACAGGAACTAAAAGAATTAAAGAATGTTATTAACATTTTTATACTTTAAAATAAAATAAAGTTGTAGAATAGTTGAATCAACTTCTCCATCACCAGATGGTACAAAAATGTCTACAATACTAACAATTTTTGTGGAATAATTGAACTTGAACCATAACTGTACAAAAAAATAATCTTACATATGTTAAAATATACATACATAGGGTAAAACTAAAATTTAAAATATCAAAATTTGTGAACAATAACTGAAAATATACCTTAAAAAGAGAAAAAATAGTATTCACAAAGAAAACTCGAGAATCAGCAATTTATTACAAATTTATAAGTTACTATAAATAAATAAATAACCATAATACTATATAAACATATAATATTATGAACAAAAATCTAAATAGTTCAGTTAGAGAAACTTACCTAAGATAGAGTGCACTACTGTAGTAAACTATAACCACCAGAAAAAATAATTGGACACTGTATAGAAGAGAACAATAAATTAGAATCCACAATTTGTTAATAATAGTTAAATGGTAAATACTATAATAAAAATTTTAGAGAAAAAAATACAAAGGTTAACTGCAAATTGAAGTTTACAAAATTTATAAAAGAATAAAAAAAAATTGTACCTGAAAATAGCACAATTCAATTGATGTTAAAAATTATGATATTTTTACGTTGAGAATGATATCTTGCAACTGAGAAAAAGATTGAAAACAAATTTAATATAGAAAGAATTAGGAATGACTAAAAATATAACAAGCAAAAGAAAATCATAATCATAATAAAAGTTAAAAATCGAAGTATATGAAATAAGTTACATATTTTTTTGACCGAATGGACGAGATGCACCAATCTAGAGGTTCAAGGACAACGCCCTCGACGGGGATCGACATACCCAGTCAGGTCGTGGGAGTCGAAGGGACAGCGCCCCTCGTGGGGGTTCGTGGGCAACGTCCCCTACGGGGATCGACCTGCCCGGCCAGGTCGCGGGGGTCGAGGGGGCAGTGCCCCTCGTGGGGGTTCGGGGGCAACGCCCCCGATGGGGATCGACCTGCCCGGTCAGGTCGCGGGGGTCGAGGGTTTGGTTTTTAATTAATATTTTCCATTACATTTGATATCCCTAAAGGAAAAAAAAAATTAATTTATTTCTCCCCGTGCGCGCACGGGGAGATTCAAACTCCCCTTGCGCGCACGGGGAGACGTTTCTTCTAATTTTTTTTTATTATTTTCTTTCCCATTCAATTTTTCAACGATTTTTTATATACATAAATTCAGGTATAATTTTATGTAAGTATTATTAATTGTTGTAATTTAATTAGTAAAAATTTAATGTTTACGCACAACTCTTTAACTGTAATGGAAGATACACACCCCAATAATAATACTAAAATGATATGTTCACAAACTTATTAAGTTAACCTAATATGATTCAGAATTTATTGTGAAATATAGAGAAATACTAAATCTACAAAAACAAAATTAACTATTTAAAGAAATAATAAAGTAATAATAATATAAACATTATTGTGAAATATAGAGAAATACTAAATCTACACGAACAATATTAACTATACCTAACTACTTACAAAAATCGAACACAATTATATTTATTTAAAGAAATACTAAATATGCAAAAGTAATAATAATATAAACAAAAATAACTTTTACATATAAATACTTACAGTAAAAGTTTATGTTCTGCTGCAATATCAAAGTTTCAAAACTTAGTCGTACAAGCTGAAAAACATAATGGAGTAAAATAAATATTTTCATGATTTATAGATCAACATAATGATATTTACATGCTAAACATACAAAAAAAAAAACAAAATTAACTATACCTAACTACTTACAAAAATCTTAAACATGGAACATAATTGTATTTTTATTTAATGAAATACTAAACATGCAAAATATATATCTAATATCTAATATAATAATAGAAACTAAAATAAATTTTTCGATAGACTTACGGTAAACAGCAATAAAGGTTAAGAAATTCTCGATAATTGAATAAATTTTTCTTCATTAGTTCTCCCATATAAATAGACTAATCTCTTCAGCCGACTACAAAAATTAACCGACTACAAAAATATCAAAAGTTATTGAAACTATACAAAAGGCGCTTACATTCTTGACCGCCTACAGTTAATATGATAGGCAAAAGTCCTCACCTTTTTGTTTCACCGCCTACAGTTAATAGTTTTCTGTTTTTTTTTTTTTTTTTTGTCATATGAACATCAAAGTCAACAATTGAGGCTGGAAGAATCTCATTTTTCCGCCTTTTTCAGGGAATTTCTTATAAGAGGAAGGATAAATTAGGAAAAAAAATACGTCAAGAATGAATAGTAAACTGCGGATTGCCTCTTTTAGTAGAAGAGGGATATATTTTGAAAGGAGAAAATGTTTTCAACTTTTTTAATCATAATAACATAATTAATCTTCAAGGACAAAATTTTCATTAAGCCCTCTGAGCTCCATTATTTTTAAAATTTATTTTCCTTTCTTTTATTTTCAATTATAAATTTTTCAATAAAATAATATTATATGTAAATTTCAAACTTTTTTTCTATTTTTTAACCACTAGTTTTTCAAAAAATCATTATTCCTAAACACATATTTTCCCAAAGTTTCATTATGATGGAGCCAAGCAGGGGCTTAAATCAATAACACGATGCTAAAATTTCTGAAAACCATGTTATTAGCATGCTCCTATAGTGGCAGATCTAAGAGTGGAGGTCAGTTAGGGCGATCGTTGATCGTCGTCTGTCAACGGTTGTAATAGTGCAACTGTTTTTTATTATTTCTGATACTAATGAGGTTGTTAAATCCAATTATCCCAAGTAACCAAAAATGCAAATGGACCAACTTTATAATTTCTGATACTATAGTAACTATTAATTATTAAATTAAATTACTAGTCCATCATTTTAAGTTACCCATGAATTTACAAATTTCTCAATCTTCATAAATCATAAATCATCACAATTCACATAATAAATTTCCAATCAAATGATCAATATATAAAATATCACTTGAACTTCGAGTTGTAAAATTAAAATCATACTGTTTAAAATTTGTTGACAAAAAAAAACATAGTTATTATCTTTTCTTTTTTTTTTAGAATGTGAGATGAATCGTATGAATATGATAATTGATATGGTCTATAGGATAATGGGCTATTAAATTTTGTTTGTTTTACATTTTGTAATGGGTCGTTGTTTTTTAGAAAGCCCAACTAAAGAAAATATAAAAGCATGGCCTAAGAACACCATCTTCTTCTTCCCCGTTTTGCTTCCCTGCAACTTCACTATGACAATAACTGAGCCTAGGTGGGGCGCTTGTAAATTTCGACAAATCTAGCACGGGCAGTCACGCTCCCTCGTTGGGTGTTGGGTCCGCCACTTCCTATGCTACACAATCTGTATATGAATCGATCACACACACTTAACTTTTGGTGATCTCACTAGGTCACCTAAGTAGGGCTATAATACTCAAATTGTGACAAACAACCAAACAAAGTTGACAAAACCAAATCTAAGTTTAGTCCTTGTTTGAAGCCTATTTTTTAAAATTTATTTTTCATTAAACTCATTTTAAATCATATATTCTCTCGATAAAATAATTTTACACATAATTCAGAAATTTTTCTACTTATAAATCATACATTCTCAAAAAAAAAAAAAAAAAAAAAAAAATCATATCATTTTTTTATATAAAATCTACTCTCAAAAAATAGGGCGGCTCACACGGGGCTTTAAAGAGGTTGACATGTGAATGTTTTGAATAAAATCTTGTAGAGTGGAATGGTGTTGATATTATGTGAGGGAGCAATGGTGTAATTTTTGTTTTGGGGGTTAAGTGGCGCATAAATGATTAGGAACAAATAGAGGAAAATGATTTTGACAAAATATAAGACCACTTCAAATTCAGGCAGACAGACAGATCTGTAAATGGAATCTATAATCATAAGATTTTTATTGGGTTGTGTGGTGTGAAAATGGCAAATGCTGCACACTTACATATAGGAGCTTGTTAATTACTACCATGGAATCCTAGGACATTGCTTCATTATTGCTTTTATTGGGAGCAATTAATCATAGTAAGAAAATTATCACACACTTGCTTTGAATTAGTTTTTGTTTTATATTCAATCGATTAGACAAGTATTCAAAGGTATATGCTTGTATAATGTATACATGTGTCTTGTATTTCTGCACCTACCAACGAGCATTGCGATAATGTTGAGTATGGCTTAATTCTCACATTCCCCTTTGTCCTTCGTGCTTCCAAATGTGAAGTAGAACTACTTTGGTCGAGTTACTTTTCATCAAGGACATAACAGTCTTTAGTATCTTTATTTTCTACTGCTCGAGTGTGATCTTTTCTCACAGTAAGAAGAAATTATCACGAGCTCTAGCATATTGAGCACTTAACTCAACGTTTCTTTGTGGAGCTCATCTACTTGTTAATATGTACTTCTTGCTATAAAGGATATTCTTGTTAACTAATGGCAACCCCACAAGGGGCATGACGAACGCTCCAAGACATTTTGAAAAAAAAAAAAATTATGTTTATGAATAATTTTTTGAATTTTTTAATATATACAAAATATATGTATATTTTGCCCCCTTCAAAAAAAATTCGCCACCTAACATTGAAATATTGGCTCCGTTGTTGGTTTTATAACCAATGTGGTGCTATATAGTGAGAAAAAAAAAATATTTTTGAACAAACTATCCTTGTTTGATAGCCATTATTTGGTTGAAAAAAAAAAAAAAAGTTTTGAATAGTAAACTTTTTGAAAATGTGTAGTTAAAAAGTGGGAAAATATTTTAATTTATGTGCATAATATTTTATTGTGTGAATTCATAGTTAAAAATGATTGTGTAGAATAAATAATAGTTCTCAAACAAGAGCGATATATGTTTTATATTTGTGTATTATTTGAATCATTTTATGTCTAGACAAGTTTAATGTTTTTGCGATTTTTGATACATTATAGGTCGATGATCAAATTAGCGATCTATTTAATTGACGAAAATAACTTTCACGAAGTAAGAAATTTGATTAGAGACCTGAGAACTCTAAAGGGTCATGGTTAGATACCGAAATTACAAATTTCTTGAAAAAAAATTAAAAGTTTATCTTCTCTAGTCAGGCTAGGAGCTTGAGGCAGAGCTAAGAACCTATTTCAGTGGGGGTCCGCATTATTTAAGCAAAATATTATGTACGTATCCGGGATTAAAGAAAATCGCAGTATTACTCGTTGGCTTAAGAGACAAACATCCAAGATCAATTTTTTTTTTTTTTTACTGAGAACGAGCTACTCCACGTGGGAAAACAATGATAAGACCTTTTTTATTATTGTTATAATTGAAAAACACCACTTATCCACTCGAAATAAAGCAATTTTCTCTCAAAATTGATTCTCTTTCCTTGTAATCAATACATGAACAAGCAAAATCCACTTGAAGTAAAGCAAAAGTTCCCCTCAAATTTTATCCTCCTTCCTCATAATCAATATATGAGTAACAAAATGAACGCCTTTTTTATACAAGAAAGACATCAAGTAAGGGACTCCTTAAGCAATATAAATATGTGTAATCTAGAGCCTGTTTGGTAGAAATTAAAATCGGATTAAAATTGAAAAATTAGCCGTTATGGTTGACTTTTATCAGACGAGTGGGACCCAATAACGGTCATATTTTCAATTTTAATTGTTACCAAACAATCTCCTAATAATTAGAAATGAGATAGTGAAACGAAGAGAGATTAACAGAAAAAGACTGTAATGATTCTTGAACGAATGAACATTTAAAAGACTATTTCATAATACAAATTATTTATAAATTTGGGAGATTCTAGTGGGGGCCACTGGCCTCCTCCACCCTCTCCACCACTGCTAGGAGCAACAAAAGAGAGGCAAGGGTGGAGGAAGACCATTGCCATTTGTGTTTTATATCTAAAATAAAATAGAGGTAAAATTGTTTTTTTTTTAAATCCATATAGTCTACGCAACATATGGAATTTTGTAATGGATTAAGGAGATATTAGAGAATTTAGGTGCAGAAAATAAAATAAAATAAGAAATTAGAGATTCAAAAAATAGAAATAAGTCGAAATTTAAATGACTGATTATACAAATATTAGAGAACCCTCAATACTATTTTCTACTTGTAAAACTTCCACATAAAAGTAAAGCAACCCATGTTAAAATAACTCATTAATTAGGAATTAAACCAATATAAGTAGAAAAATATAAGAAATGGTGAATGGATGTCCCTCTTATACTTTGGTGTGAGAAAGTTGATTTCAAATGGAGAATTCCATTATCCCTTATGTTCCATTTTTCTTTCATCTAAAAGGACATTTCCAATAAGATTTTGTGTTGAAATTGTTATTCAAAATCAATAAAAAGTATGTGGAATAAACATAAAATTGATGGTCAAAACTTTGGCCTATGCGAGCGCCTAAGCTTTGAAGGTTTGCGCTCGCATGTAGGCTTATAGGGCATATTCGTCTTGCCATTGGACAATCTATATGGCCGCATAGAACAAGGCCGCACAAAGTTTTCAACTTAAAACTTGGTGTCCTTTTGGCTCTAAAATTGGCTCTTTTCATCATGTTTTGGCATTATTCGTGTAGTATTGGTTGAAATCTATATATAGGCGATTGATGATTTACAAAATATATACAAACCACTTGAGATCAAATTCCATTCCACAAGAAAGATTAAAAACTCCTTCCTCATAATCAATATATGAGTAACATTCGTATGCTTAGACTAAACCCTAATACCTTGATAAATTAATAGCTTGGGATGAATCCCAGAAAAAAATATTAATTAAGCAGATGCCAATAATATTTAAATTGATAAGTTACTAGTTTATGAAATAACTCTTATTTTGTCAAAATATAGTATCTTATATTCTTATATTACTGTTTGGAAATTGATTAATAGCTTTAAATTATAAATAGATGAAAATGATATGTATAAAAATGAGTTTGAATGAATATTTATGACAGAAATGCATGCCAACAAGCTAAAAGATTAAATATTTTGTTCTATGAAACTACCAATTCTCCAAGAATATGCACTCTCTAAAGGACTTTATTATTATTATTATTATTATTTCCAAATGTTAGGATTGGACCACAAACATAACAATATATTTTAGTGTCAATTTCCTGATTTTATGGAGATTGGAATATAATTAGTTTGACACTTGTCACATTCTAGTAGGATGATGTAGTATATTCCTTTATTCTGTTGTAACAAACTCTTAGCCATAATCTGTATATATATGGCACCATGAATGAGATGAATGTTAAGCTTTCTTTCATTAATATTCAGCTCTAAATTCTTTCTTGGTATAAGAGCTAAATGGCCAACACCGGTTCAGGAAACCCAGCCATCTCAACTGAGCTGAATACCACAGCTTCCACGCAAACTGGAGCAAATCAGGTTTCTCCATTTGGATTAAACCTCACACAGACTCCATCTGTGAAATTAGATAAAAATAATTTCCTACTATGGCAAAACATGATAATGCCAATAGTTCGAGGTCATCACCTTGAAGAATACCTGCTGGGAACAAAGCCATGTCCCCCAGAGTTCACAGCAACTCAAACTGCAACAGGAGAGGGAGAATCATTTGAAATGTCCCAAAATCCTGAGTATAACAAGTGGGTCTCGATTGACCAATTACTTATGGGATGGTTGTACTCTTCCATGACACCTGAGATAGCCATGAGAGTCATGGGAAGCACCAGTTCCAGCAAGCTATGGAATGCCATTAAAGAAAGTTATGGCATATTGAACAGATCAAGGGTAACATTCCTCACTGGTGAGTTGCAAAGAACTAGGAAATGATCCTTGTCCGTGGATCAGTACCTTGCAAATGTCAAGCAGCTGGCAGATAACTTGCAAATTGCTGGAAAAACAATAGACCACAGTGACTTAGTAACTCAAGTTCTTGCTGGATTAGATGAAGAATATACACCTATCGTTGTTCAAATCAACAGTAAAGATGAGATCTCTTGGCATGAACTCTCGTCTGTTCTAATGACGTTTGAAAGCAGACTTGAATACCTCAGTCAAATGAGAAATGAAATGGCCTCAGTAAACGTTAATCAATCCAGTGTTAACCTAGCTCAAAGAGGGGATTCAGAGGTGGAAGATTTAACAGACCGGGAAGATTCTCGAATGTCAGAGGCAGAACTAGAAGAGGAAGAGCAGGAAGAATATCAGAAAACCAGGGTCCATGTCAAATTTGTGGCCTCAGTAATCACTCAGCCAGCTGGTGCTATAATAGATATGATGAAAGGTTCATGGGAAACAGGCCAAGCAGTCAGACAAGGAACTCGCCTCCTACAGCCTATACAGCCTCACCCAGCACCATTGGGGACACCAGTTGGTTTGCAGACTCTGGAGCCAGCAACCATGTGACTATTGACAAAGGTAATATGCTTGCTGCCCAGGAATATGGAGGTAAGCAGAAATTACTTGTTGGTAATGGAAATAGTCTGAAAATTGCTCATATTGGTGCAGCTGATATCCCCACATTGAGTGAAAAATCTCTTACACTGAATAAATTGCTGCATGTACCTGCCATAAGAAAGAATTTGATTAGTGTTTCACAGCTAACACTTGATAATAACGTATTTATGGAGTTTTATCCTCATCATTGTGTTGTTAAGGACCTGCATTCGAAGAAAACACTGCTGTGAGGGATACTTAGAGGTGGATTATATCAGCTGGAGTTACCTAGTTCAAAACTCAAACCTGAAGTCAAGGAGTCAAGCTACCAAAATAACCTTGCAGCCTTCTCTATGGATGAAAGTTGCAATGAGTCAGCCAAAAGTTGCAGTGAGTCAGCCAAAAGTGTCGAGAGGTCACAGTTAGATGAATGGCATAGGAAACTAGGCCATCCATCATATCTTGTATTGAGTCAAGTCTTGAAGTTATGTAATAAGTCCATCAAAGTTAATGAATTTCCACAATTTTGTGAAGCTTGTCAGTTGGGAAAATCACATGCCTTACCTTTTGCCAACTCTAATTCACATGCACTTAATCCACTAGACCTGGTACACAGTGACGTTTGGGGACCTACCCCTAAGATTCCTACCTCAGGCTTTAGGTACTATATCCTATTTGTTGATGACTATAGCAGGTACTCTTGGATCTATCCTATGAGACAAAAATCAGAAGTGTTAGGCATCTTCACTCAATTCAAACAAATGGTAGAAACTAAGTTTGAAAGAAAAATAAAAATCCTACAGTCAGACTGGGGGGTGAGTATAGAAATTTCAACCAAATTGCTTCCAAATCAGGCATTGAACTGAGGTACTTTTGCCCACATACATCAGCACAAAACGGGAGAGCTGAGAGAAAACACAGACATATTACTGAAACTGGGTTGACCTTACTAGCTCAAGCCTGCATGCCACTTCATTATTGGTGGGAAGCTTTTACAACAGCCACCTATCTAATTAATAGTTTACCTACTCCAGTTCTTCAGCAAAAATCACCATACCAGATCCTCTATAAAAAGGTCTTTGACTACAAAACACTGAGAACCTTTGGCTGTACCTTGTTACCCCTGCCTTAGGTCATATCAAAAACATAAATTTGATTTTCACTCGCAAAGATGTGTTTTTCTTGGCTATAGTCTGTCACATAAAGGATATAGATGCTTGAGCTCAACGGGTAGAATTTATACCTCCAGACATGTGGTGTTCAATGAGAAAGAATTCCCGTTCAAATTTGGTTTTATTAACAAACACACACAGCCCCATGTCATTACTGATAACCTGTATCCTCTCCCATTTGAAAAAGAGTCTACACATACACATTCCCCTCAAACTGCAGCTGATATAGTTCAACCACATATATCCCCTGCTACAGGTTGCTTTAACAGGAACCTAAATCATGAAGATGGTGAGATTGAGGAAAACTCTGAAACTGATCAAGCAATATCAGATGAAAATGTGTTAAATGAATCTGATAGAAGTAGTGCTGTAGCAACTGACATTGAGGAGAATGCTGGCAATAATAGTGAGCTACGCACTAGTCATCACATGATTACAAGAGGCAAGGTAGGGATATTCAAACCAAAAATATATGTTAGTGAGAAATCAGAGGAATTGATTGACTGTGAACCACATAGTGTGGATGAGGCTATGCTAAGTACTAATTGGAGAAATGCAATGCAAGAAGAATATGATGCACTAGTGAAAAATAAAACTTGGAAGCTAGTGCCTCCAGAGCATGGAAGGAAGGTCATTGGCAGTAAGTGGGTGTTCAAGCTGAAATGTGATGGAGAAGGAAAAGTGAAGAGGTACAAGGCAAGGCTGGTTGCCAAAGGGTTTTTTCAGACACCTGGAATAGATTTTAAAGAAACACTTAGCCCTGTGATTAAACCCTCAACCTTGAAAATCATACTCGCTATTGCTGTGTCTAGAGATTGGGACATAAGACAAGTAGATGTAAATAACGCCTTTCTGAATGGAGGATTAGAGGAGACGGTCTACATAGATCAACCTCAAGGGTTTGTACAGCAAAGCACTCCACATTTTGTCTGTAAGCTTGAGAAAGCACTGTATGGCTTAAGGCAAGCCCCAAGAGCATGGTATGATAAGTTGAAAGATACACTCTTGCAGTGGAAGTTCAAACAATCCAAGGCAGACAACTCTTTATACTTTCTGGTGGATAAAGATCTGATCTTATTTGCATTAGTTTACGTAGATGACATCATAGTTACAGGCAGTAACAGACATCAACTGCAAGTGTTTATTGATAAATTAAATGAATGCTTTGCTCTCAAGGATTTGGGAGGACTCAGTCAATTCTTAGGTATTGAAGTACACAGAGATAAAACTGGTCTGTACCTTACTCAGAAGAAATACCTAACTGATCTACTCAAGAGGTTCAACTATGAAAATCTGAAGCCAAGTATAACTCCTATGGCAGTAGGAAAGCAAACTTCGAAAATTGAAGGTGAAGGCATGAATGATCCAACACTCTACAGAAGTGCAGTAGGAGCACTTCAGTATTTGACACACACACGACCTGATATTGCCTTCTCTGTGAACAAGTTAAGTCAGTTTCTTCAAGCTCCCACTAATGTGCACTGGAAAGTACTTAAACGGGTCTTCAGATATTTGCAGGGGTCACAAAATTATGGTCTAGTTATTCAGAAAAGTGAAGACTTGAACATAACTGCTTTTGCTGATGCTGATTGGGCTTCATGCCCAGATGACAGACGCTCTACTGCCGGGTATTGTGTTTACTTTGGTGACAGTTTGGTGTCATGGTGCTCAAAGAAGCAACATGTAGTTGCAAGATCAAGTACTGAAGCTGAATACAGGTCCTTGGCTCACTGTGTTTCAGAGATTACATGGATAATGGCTCTGCTTGAAGAAGTTGGAATGAAACAAGAATCAACTCCAAAAATATGGTATGACAACTTGAGTGCAGGAGCACTAGCATCCAATCCCGTGTATCACGCAAGAACAAAACACATCGAGCTAGATGTCCACTTTGTAAGAGACAAGGTCCTAAAGAAAGAATTGGAGATTCAATATGTTCCAACCTCTGATCAGATTGCTGATTTGTTAACAAAGCCACTTGGACACTCCAGGTTTGTATTTCTCAGAGACAAGCTTGGAGTCTTTGAAAGACACTCCATCTTGAAGGGGGGTGTTAGGATTGGACCACAAACATAACAATATATTTTAGTGTCAATTTCCTGATTTTATGGAGATTGGAATATAATTAGTTTGACACTTGTCACATTCTAGTAGGATGATGTAGTATATTCCTTTATTCTGTTGTAACAAACTCTTAGCCATAATCTGTATATATATGGCACCATGAATGAGATGAATGTTAAGCTTTCTTTCATTAATATTCAGCTCTAAATTCTTTCTCCAAAATATAACATTACATGTTCAAAACTCTATTATGTAAGTAATCGTTACGGTTCATTAATGGATTTATAGTAAATATTTCGCAATTGTCGTTGAACTTTTCCAAATATTTCCCAATTATCATTAAACTTTAAAAAAAATTTAAATTGCCGCCGATCGATTTCATATACTTTCATATTGTCATTGAACTTTAAAAACTTTCCGTATTGCAAACCGAACTTACTAAAGTATGATATCCTTCACTACTATGTTACCCATCATTTTAAATATACAGATTACATGACGTTGTAGATGGAATAATATTTTGACAGGTTGATCAAGTCCGTTATATTATAAAATAGCAAGTGATAAAGTAGCGGTTAGGATAATATTTTAGTAAGTTTAGTGACAACTCAAAGAGCATTTAAAGTTCAATGATAATTGAAAAACGTTCAATGGCAATTCGGAGAGTTTTTAAAATTCAATCGACAATTAAAAAATATTTGATAATTGAGATATTTAACCCATTTAACCACACAGAACTCTTCTTTTAATTTTTTGTAACTGTCACAAAACTCTATTAAAGTAAGCAAAACAAATAGCACCACAACATACACAATGGCTTCTCAAGAAGAAACAAGCAATCATGATTGTATATTTTAGACAAGCCTCCTAATTAAAAATGCATTTAAACTGAATTGCATATTATGCTCAAAGTGAATATATAGTCCAGTACAAGCCTACATCCATTTTTATTCATGTTTGTTATTTTTGTAGTTCTCAATTTGTCAATTGTTTTTGTCCTTTATAGTATTTGATTGTACAAGGGTGAATAGTTAATAAATATGTATAAATTTTTATTGTTGAGTTGAAAAATTAGACAGAAAATTATCGTATTTATATGATTATACAATCAAATTAACAGATTAAAAAGTGAAAAATCATCCAGAATGATATTTTGACAATCAATTCTATAGACGACATTCAAAACGTAGAATTCTTGTTTTTCTTTGAAATAGCTTGATTGATTTAAAAAACGATTACCATTTTAAATTTTTTGACTTTAATGGGTTTAATTTCATATAATAATACTAAATAATGAAACCAGGAACGTATAAAATTTAACCCTTTTTCATTAATTTTAAGATATTATTTGTGTGTTGATTTTATAATCAATAGATTTTTATTCCACATTTGACTTTATAAAGCTTTATTTTATATTGCTATTTTTTTTGCTAATATTTAGAATCATGTCCCAAATTGCAGACTATATTTTACACTACTACACAATAGCCCCCGTTTGGTGGCCCTTTTTTTTTTTTTTTTTTATGAAAAATATTGTTTTCAATAGTGAACTTCTAGAAAATGTGTGATTAAAAATAGGGAAAAAATTTATGTTTAGATGTAGGATATTTTATTGTGTGAATATGAATATGTAATTTTTAAAAAAAAAAAAAAAAAGAATGGAAGACAAATAGGGGTTTAGTAAATGCTTTATTAACATCATGTCACTATTTTATTTTATTTTGGTTTATACACTAAATATTATTGCTTATATTTATATCTAAATGAAAATAATGTATTGTTATTGCGTGGGAACAATACATAACTTCTAGTTTTAAAGATTATATTTCATAAATAACAATCTCGTTAAAAAATTTCAAAAATCAGGTGATAAATAAATTTATTAAATATTAAAATATAATATATATTAATTATGTATACCCATGCCACCTCACCTACAACATCGTATCACCCTACTTTAGCGATTTCTCCAGCAATCACTCTGGTGGCTGCTCCGGCAACTTCTCCGACGATCACTTCAGCGACGATTCCGTCAGTCGCTCCGATGACTCAAAAATTTCCAGATAATAAAAAATTGAAAATCACATCCGCACCCCATGGATCCACCTACTACCATCCCATCCTTGCCTCCACATCGTAGAAAATTACCAGGAAAAAATTTTGTGTTCAGTGTGACTGTCTGTGACTAATTGTGACCAAGTGTGTATTCAATGTGACGAATTGTGACCAAATTTGTATTCATCGTGACTGTCTGTGACCAATTGAATCTTAATTATGACCGTATATGATCAAGTCACAATCGGTCACAATTAATACAAAATTAGTCACACACAGTCACATTACACACATATTTGGTCACAAATAATCACCACAAACCAGCACCACAATCCACTACCAGTCATCACCACCACCACCTCAAATGCACCACCACTACCTCCTCCAACTTAAATTCATGACAATGAATTCCGAACTAATGTTTAACTAAAAGAGAATTCACAAATTTGATAATCATCTCGACCCAGAAAAAATCCCTAAAGATTCATCCAATGAACCAACAAAGAACATTATTGTAAGACAAATAATTATGTATAGAAACAAGAAAGAAAATTATCACTCAGAGAACAGAGTTTCTGAAATAACCACCCATAAAAAATGAAACCCCAAAGAATTCTGAAAATTATGTATTTCAAATCTCGGGCCAAATTATCGCCTCCTGCCCCACCTACCCCAAGGATTTTGCCACTTGCAATTTCACCAAATAGTAGCTCTTGTTCATAAAATCCAGCTATCCTTCCACAATTCTTCATCTCTGTTACGTGTGTTTGTGAGTGAAAATGGCAACTCTAACACCAGGAATCCTACTCAAACTTCTCCAATCAATGAATTCCCACACAAGAGTCACCGGTGACCACTGTTCGCTGCTCTTCCAGGTCCTTGGCATCGTATCGGGGCTTTTTGCCTCCGATTTTCTCTGGCCCCACCACGGGTTTTTCGTGCAGCTCTCCGACTTAATTAACTCCACCTACGTTTCACTTTCAGACCGAGACACCGATCTAATTCTCACAAAATTCTGCATTGTTGGCAATGCCGCCTGACTCTAAAATAGGTAATTTATTTGGACACCGATATTCCCCTGGTGCATCTGAAGGAATGTTTGCTCGAACGGAGTGTGAGAATTCAACTTCGAGTCCTCAATTCACCGAATCCAACCACCACTACACTTCACCATCGCGCCCAACCACAGCATCGCACACCTCCACCATCACCGCAATCACAAACCAACAAACCATCACCACCACCGCATCATAGAATCACCACCGAACCGTCTATCACAAAACCACTCAAAAATAAAATAAAAAATAAAAAGAGAAGAAGAATAATGGATCTACACCGAGAGCAACGACGATGTGCTGCCGCTGCAGCTATGCCATAATGAGTCGCCGGAGTGAGCTTCTCGATAGTCGCCGAAGTAGGTTCAAATGAAGCAGTGGGGAGATGATATTTCACAAAATGAATTAAGGTTTGTCGGGATGGGTAAAGTGAAGGTTGTAGATTAATTTAATTTAATATTATATTATTAATATTAAAAATTAAATTATCATATGATTTTTGAACAAAAAGCTTTCAAATCTGATTTTTGAAATGGCAACTTAAAAAGTCTGGTTCCACGTAATTTCCTCTTATTGCATTGTCGACTTATGTAATAAAACTCATATATAACATTGATGTTTACAAAATTTGGATTTTAAGTAAACTTTTTAAGTTTAGCCAAATACGTTAGTTAGTTCAAAATAATGTTTTCCAATCATCCCACAAACTAATATTCCTTTTTACTGAACATTTGCATTATATAAGGTTTTGTTAAAAATCAATAACGCGGGGATTTAGTTATTCACTTTCTATAGATGAAGAAACCGAAACTAGAGGATAAATAGAGGACTAGAATCATGAAAAAGAAATATAAACCAACCATTTGTTCTTATAGGGTTCAAGAATTCAAAGATGAACGTGGAAGACAAATGTTCAGAGAATTGTTATCCTATGGAAATAGGACCACATAAACAGTTGATGATGGATGATTTCAGTTTTTTTATTTATTTTTAATAAATAAATAAACTGAAAAGCCCTTTCATGCACGCCAATTCCCAAAATGATTTTTTCTTTCTTCATTTTCTCTGATCACAGAGCACAGAAATAATGTGACAATAAAAGAACGATTTTTATTGTAGAAAAATAACATCACACAACTAGTGAATATATAAATGGGCCACCATTAAGAATATAGAGTAGCAAAATCTTTTTTGACAAAACAACTAGAATCCACACATTAGACTATACCATGTAGACAACAATGGAATCATCCTAAGTTGCTTGCTGATTCCAATTCAACTCAAAAGTATAACGTCGATTATCCTAAGTTGGGAATCAATGGAATATGAAACACTACATAAACAAGAGAATATATAAATATATACAGACGTTGATACTTCAACAAGAATATGTAAGAATCTCAAACCAGTTCTACTTGTCTATTTGAAGAACTTTGAATTACTTACAAAAGGCAATCAACAAGACAGATGATTGAAAACATATATATGCATAGAGATCACCACAAAACAGCACACAGATCACCACACTTCCCCAAAGTTCAGAAACTCCAGATCCTCGTAATTGCAAGTGGCCCAAGAAACCTTGGACCCAAAATATTCAGAAGCTTATCAGAAAGAGCTGTGGGGGGTGGAAATAGTGACTGAGAGGGTACAACACAAACCCAAATGCACCAAAGAAGGCTATAAATGGCAAAATAACTATAAAGAAAAGAGCCTCTTTTGACAGCACATTTGCCAATTTTGTATACAAACGCATGAACCCAACAGCCATAGGCAAATTCACCCTTGTTTTCAAGAAAGGTATTATTTCAGCACTAGACCCTTCAGTTGTTACCACCAACACATCCAAGTTTTCAACACTAATTAGTTTCATCATTAATTGAAATTAAGTTATAATAATAATGAGAAATTGCCTTACAAAAGTAAAAAAGACAAACTAAATACTCCAATTATGGTCTCTTTTTCTTCCCAACTGGAGCGCACTTTTCTCCTATTACCTTTTCACTTTCACCTCTTCAAAGGATTCTTTGTCAATGATTATATATGACTAATTACATTAACACGCACATCGAGAAGAAGAGGAAGAACAGAAAATCCCACTACTAGTTCTTCTCCGATACTAAATCATTTCAAAATGTTCATATTCTTGAATCTGTAAATCCATTATCAATACAAACCTTAAGGAAAAAAGACTGCAAAAATCCATTATCCATTCTTGACTGCAAAAAATTAAGGGCCCAGTGGGGGCAAACGATCTGGATATACAATAAGCAAATGCTTATCAAGGAATAGAATCTATAATTCAACAGTTAAATCTACAGGCATTGGGAAGGCATCCAATCACCCTCGTAAATGCATGCTTACGAAGGTGTAAACCCAAGCAAGACCATCAAATATGGAGAAAACGTTTCATATCTCCACAGCACAAATGCCAAGAGATGACAGATTATATTAAAAAGATTATAACAAAGTCAAAACATAATAGGTGAGTTGCAACTACAGGATCAAAATATACGTTAATGAATTAGAAACAGAACATTTCTAAACAGAAACTGAAGGTAAGGGAACACAGTTTTAACAACGAAAGGATTACAGTTTATGTATGTCTTCTGCCATGGTTGCAAGAGAGAACTAAATGACCACCTTCACTAATTTGATCATCAGAAAGATACAAAGAAGGCATCCAAAAGTACAAGATAGATGACATAAATATGAAACCTCATCACATTAATCATTTCCTCACCTGAATGTTTACATGCCCTTTGGGCATTCGCTCACCCTTGGCTACGAGTATGTTGGACCATAAACCCACAACATGATTTTTAGAGCACTCTCCTTGAAAAGCTCTTGGCTTAGCATTGATGTGAAAATGGCTACCAAGAGGAATTCATGACAGTTATCTAGGCTGATAAAATGGCTCCATTTTGACAATTGAGCTGTAAGGTCCTAATAAACAGCATCATATCTATGAATTTTACGTTTAAATTGTTCCAACACGACGATAGTGCATTAACCTACAGATTTCCATATCTACACTAGTTCAAAGATAATCACAATTAGCTTCCCGTTGTAATTTCAAGTTTCATACAATGCATTACCTACATTACTAACAGAATTGTCAAAGCAACTGTAGTTTCGAGTTTCTATACTGCAATATATACATCACATCACAGAGTTATTTTAGACATTCACGATGACTGAGGCTCAGAACATTTAACTAACTAACTCATCCTTGAATTATGGAACCTGTCCAAATACACAAATAGTTAAAATCGACAAAACAGGAAAACTTGCATTCTAAAATGTGTTACAACACTACAACAATGAATTTCTCTTCCCCCAATCCAAATTCCATTCAAGTAATAGTAGCACGATCTAGATATACAGTAAGTAAATACTTATCAAAGATCAGAATATATACCTCTACACTTGATTAAACTAAACATGCCCTACATGCATCAGAATGGCATCCAATCAAACTTGTAAATGTGTGCATATGAATGTTTTAACTTCCAAATATATGAAGACCAATAATAATTAGAATTGGTCAAATAGACACAATTACATCGAGGTTCCAAAGCCAAGCATGAGGCCATCAAATATGGTGAAAGAAAACACTTAAGAGTCCATTTGATAGGCAAATGTGGAAAAGAATTCCAATTCCACGTTAGTTGGAAAATAAAAACTCATCAAATCTATAGGAATTCGTTTTCCATGAAAATAAAGAAAATGTAGTTTAAAGTGGTTGTACTTTGGAATTTGGTTTCCATTTCCACGTTGCAATCAAACGGCCAAAGTGAAATTCGTTTTCCTCGGATGTGACATTTTCCATGAAATTCGTTGCAATCAAACAGGCCTTAATATCTCCACAAGACAAGTGCTAAGAGATGATGGATTAGATTAAAAAGAATATAGTAAGTCAAAACATATGATATGAGTTGCAACTACAGGATCAAAACATATGTTAATGGAAATTAAAGGTAGGGAAGAAAGTTTCCGTCAATGTAACAATGAATGGATTACAGTTTAAGCATATCTTCTGCCATGGTTGCAATACAGATCTGAATGACCATCTTCATTTATTTGATTAATAGAAAGCTACAGAGAAGGCATCCAAAAACATAAGATAGCTTACATAAATAAGAAATCACATTAATCATTTCCTCACCTGAATTTCCCTTTGGGTGCGTCTCTGGACCAGTTTCCCACAACTTGATTCCCAGACCACATTCCTTGAAAAGCTCGCATCAATGAGAAAATGGGCTACCAAGAGGAATTCATGACAATTATGTAGGCTGGTAACAATAGCTCGTAATTAAGCTGTCAAATACTAATAAATGGCATCATTATGTTGAATTTTAGGTTTAAATTGTTCTGATACGATGCCACTGCATTAATATTTCCATATCTAACCTCGTTCATAGATAATCACAATTAGCTTCCAGATAAATAAGTTAAAATTTTGAGTTTCATATAATGCATTACCTACATCACACAACAGGATTGTCAAAGCAATTGTATTTTTGAGCTTCTATAATGCATTACCTATTTCACATTGCGGTTTTGTTTTAACAATTCAACATGACATGAGACAGAGAGCATAAAGCAAACATCTCATTCAAAAAAAAAAAAAAAAAGGAGACAGATCGAAATTTCATCACAATATCAAAAAAACTGCATTAATTAATCAAGAGAAGTCTATAATGTTTTACAACACTACAATATTGAATTTCTCTTCTCCCGATCTAAATTCCAGTCAAATAGCAGTAGCAGTAATAGTAACTTTGAATTTTGTTCCCATTTTTAACTAAACTGAAAATAATTAAATTAAGCATCAGTGCATCACTACCCTGAATATGGAATCCAGGTTAAGAAGCACGCCGTCGTGTCCTGGAAGGCAGAATATTATCCAAATCGACCTCGGCAAGCGGATCATCCGCCAGATCACTATCAAAACCAGACAATTCACTCTCACAGTCATCACTGGAATCATCATCATCATGATCGGATTCCTCAATCAATTTCCATTTTCCTTTATCATCCCTCGCAATCCCCTTACCATTAATAATTGCTTCTTCACCATCCGACTGTTTGTCTTCTTCACCTTCGTAATCTTCTTGATCATCCTCTTCTTTATCTTCGTGATGGGAAGTGGTCTGATGTTGCAAGTTGGGGTTTTTCCCATCCGCAGCACATGAAAATGCGTCATTGTATGAGGGGGTTTCGAGCTTTCGCTTCTTGATGGAATCGGCATCATGTTTTTCTTTGTCTAGGGTTTCGCCGATGGATTCTGGGGGATCGGTCTTGCGTTTTACGGTAGAAACGTGTTCTGCTTTCACGTCTGCCATTGTCAATTTGAGAAGGAAGGTTTTTTGAACCCTGCTACAATTACCGGGCACAAACTTCGAGGAAATACCCTCAATAGACCGGTTGAAAAGGCCAACATTCAAGTTTGGCTTTGATCAAGAAATAACATTAAAAAAAGAACAAAAGAATAAATCTTTTCCTAATTTTAAATACATAAAAGGCCAAATACTCCTCGTTCAAAGAGAAGAAAAATACACACATGAAAACCAACAATTTGAAGGAGAAATCCGGCGACCACCTACCACTACGGACATCGGCGCCGACAACCACAGAGAGGAAGGTTAGTTTTTAGAAAAAAGTCTACTTGTACATCAACTTTTGTACATTGGGGTGTACACCCCCCTCACATGAGGGGTGAGATCCACTACATAAAATATTTTTTTATTTAAGCGGGTCCCATCCCCATGTGAGGGGGGTGTACACCTCGATGTACACCCTGATGTACCAGTAGCAAAACCGTTGTTTTTAAGCCTTTAAATGCTGTTTTTGAAAGAATATAGTATTTCAATTATTTTCACATTTTTTAAGTTTATGTCATCATATATGCGTAGATCATGTTGGGTGTTAGTCTTAGGAGTGAAATGTTGGTATTTGAGGTTGTTAATGACTCTTTTTTGAGCTCAAAGTCGTCAGAAGGCGCCATTTTACGGGAAGAACAGTCGGTCAAATCCCAGATAATTTTTTTTTATAATTTATATAATAAATGGAATATTAATAAATACTTAAATAATTAATTTTAATTTGATAATTAATAATATAATTAAATAAATAATTTTAATTATTAAATATTATAATTTAATAAATCGAATATAAAATATATATTTATATAATTAAATATTTTACATAATCGATAAAAATTTATGTAATTAAATAATTAATTTTAATTTGATAAATACTAATATAATTAAATAAATAATTTTAATTATTAAATATTATATTTTAACAGACTAGACACTTCTTATAGTTCCTTTAAATTTTATTAATAATTTAATAAATTGAATATAAAATAGATATTTATATAATTAAATATTTTACGTAATTGATAAAAATTTATGTAATTACATATTTGATAATTATGTAATTAAACAATTAATTTTATTTTAATAATTACTAATATAATTAATTAAATAATTTTAATTATTAAATATTATATTTTAACAGATTACCCAATTCTTATTTTTTTCCTTTAAATTTTATTAATTAATAATTTAATAAATCGAATATAAAATAGATATTTATATAATTAAATATTTTACGCATCGAATATGAAATAGATATTTATATAATTAAATATTTTACGTAATCGATAAGAATTTATATAATAAATAAATAATTTTAATTTGATAATTAATAATATAATTAAATAAATAGTTTTAATTATTAACTATTATAATTTAATAAATCGAATATAAAATAGATATTAGTATAATTAAATATTTTACTTAATCGATAAAAATTTATGTAATGAAATAAATAATTTTAATTTGATAATTACTAATATAATTAAATAAATAATTTTAATTTAATAAATCTAATATAAAATAGATATTTATATAATTAAATATTTTATGTAATCAATAAAATTTTATGTAATTAAATAATTAATTTTATTTTGATAATTACTAATATAATTAATTAAATAATTTTAATTATTAAATATTATATTATTAAATGTTCATTTTCCCAAAATCATTTTTATATCAAAAACATTTTTATGCAAGTGATGAATTATGAAAAATAGTTTTATGCACTTTCTAAAAATCGATGAGTTAATATTTTTACATATAAATTGAAGTTTCAATAAACAACTTCTAAACTCTAATTTTCTAAGTTCTTGTTTTATTCGAGTATCTTTTGATTGCTTGTTATTCAACGGATGACGATTTGAGCATTTGAATGTTTAAGAAGATTTATTCATAAAAACTCAAAAAACAAGACTTGTTAGAAATATAAGTGTATTGTTTATTATAATCAAAATAAGTGGAGCTATATTGAATAATATGTCAACAATTTCCCCCTTTTTATTATGACAAACAATATGTGATTTGTAGAAATATACAAAATATTCCCCCTATATTTTACAAATTAATGGGAACCGAGTTTGTGTTTATATCATTTTCCAAAGCATAACATTTAAAGACATGCATTTTTATAATTCATTAAAATAAATCAAATTAGAAGTCATCATAATTCACAATTTTAAGTCATAATTTCAAGTCAAGTCATAATACATAGTAATAAATCACATTTCCTTTCCCCCATTTGTCATCATAAAAAAGAATGTGGACTATGAAGTTAAAAGAAACTTCCCTCATAATCAAGGGATATGTGCAAGGAAAGAAGAAAAACAATTGATCATAGGTCATGACATGAAACTAAATATAAGTTCAAAACGAAAAGAGAACAAGAACGATGATTCAATCTTCCACCGGTGGAAGAGGGCATCGAGGATAAATGGAGTACATGTATGCAAAGAAGGCCTCTTGTGAATGACAACAAGCTTCAAGTTCATTATAGCCCTCAAACCTAAAGGGATAGTTTTGGACGTAATCATAGTTTTCACATTCTTCTAACCTAAGGATTTCTCGAATGGTATCCCTATCGAGGGTGATTCGTTTTTCTTTGATAGTGCAAGTAACATGGTGTAAAAAGAGAGATTTCAATAAAATTCACGAATTAACCTAGGGTAGGCATTTTCAAAGATAGAGACTACAATTTTCCATCAAATACCCTCAAAATATTCTTCTATCCTAATTGATGGAGCTTGGAGATAGAATTCAAATAAATCAATAGACTTACCAATTAGAATAGGACAATCGGTGAAATGGTCGGGTAAGGGCGTGCCAAATTCGACATTGGACGAGCTTGCTTCTCCCTTCTTCATTTTCTTCTTTAGTGGCATACTCGATTTGGATGATATCAACACGAGCGAGAGAGATTTTTGGTTTTTCAAAATTTTTGGTGAGACAAACGAGTGTGAATTGATGGGACGCAAATGTTTGAAGTGGGTAAGTAATTTGAGAGGATTTGCAAGGAGTTTTTGAAGAAAAAATAAGATTTTCAAGTGTTGAAGCAAAAACCTAGGTTTTCGAATTTTTGATAAAAATGGAGGAAAAACCTTGAAATTTGATACGAGTGTTTGATAATTGTTGTTGATTTGTTGCAATTTTGAAGTTATTTGAATGAAAATCGTGAGATTTGCGTGATTTGAAGAGAGGAGAAGGAGAGAAAATTGCAATTTTAGGGTTCAAGTGAGGATTTGGGGATAAAATCTAAGTTTTAAAAGAGTTGAGCCGCGACAATTTCGGTCGACCGAAACTCTGCAGAATTTTCAGATAGGGGGCTACAGTATGTTTCGGTTGACTACCAAAAGGAGGACGTTGATAAATTGGTCGATCGAAAGAGTGAAATGGTCGACCGTAACTCTGAAAACAATAATGTAAATATGGTTTGATCATGCATATAAGACAAATTTAGCCACAAATATCAGATTCATCAACAGTACCCAAACCTCTTCGAATATAAGAAAATCTATCGAGAGCTAAAGGTTTAGTAAGAATGTCAGCCAATTGTTTATCGGTACTAACAAATTCTAAATAAATATCACCTTTTTGCACATGATCTCTAAGAAAATGATGTCGAATCTCAATATATTTGGTGCGAGAGTGCAATATGGGATTTCTAGACAAATTTATAGCATTAGTGTTACCACACATAATAGGAGTATTTTCAAAAGTTAAATGATAATCACTAAGGATTTGTTCATCCAAAGAACTTGAGCACAACAACTAGCGATCGAAATATATTCGGCGATTGATAGTGCAACGAAATTTTGTTTCTTGCTAAACCATGATACAAGGGCAAAGCCTAGAAAGCCACAAGTTCCACTTGTACTTTTTCGATCAATAGTGCAACTTTCCCAATCAACATCCAAATAGTTAATAAGGTCAATGTGTGTGCCATTGGGATACAAAGTCCTAAAGTTCTAGTACCACATAGATATTGTACTAAATCCACATAAACTCTATCTTAAATGAAAGTTTTCAAAAGTCCCTAAAAGTTTTAAAATGAAAATTTATAAAAGTCTACAAAAGATTTGTACTAATTCCATACAAATCTCTAAAAAAATCCATGAAATCCACGTAATCCCTTAAAAACGTTCATCAAAGTCTTCAAAGATCTCAATTGAATACAACCCCCTTAGAGTTGGGATTCAACTAGGGTTTTGCATACTGCTAACATTCAATTCTAACTATCCTTTCTATTTTTTTCCCTCATATTCAAACATTATTACAATAAAATATTCTTAAAATAAATTTAAAGATTTTTCCTACTTATCAATCACATTTTCCCCCAAAATTTTATTATTAAGAGTATGTTTGAGCCCTATTAAAAAGTAAATAATACATTTTTTAATAATAGATTGATGGAGGATATGTAGTTAAAATCATGATTGAAGATCGTTTTGAACATTCCACCTGAACAAGATTAGTTTTCTCTCTAGAATAGGGCGTTTTTTGGCCCCTTTTGCCACTCGAAAATGGAGCCTCTTTTCGACACATTCGGCCAGCTAAACAACCGGACTTGGCTACCAACATAATCTCCTCAACCTCAGCTCCCATTTCCACCCAACAAGTCCCAATTTCATCCATTAATTCAACATAAATTAGCAAAGAAAAACAGCTAGGTGAAACTGAGTCAACTGCTGGAAAACCCACCTCCGGCAGGTAATCCGGTCGCGGACCAACACCATCCAGGAGCCCACCATCTGACGTACCTAGCCATCATTTCAATTCATCCCAAGCAGCAACACAGTAGATCGAATTTGGATTGGGAAAAATAGTAGTCGCGAATTCGGTTCCTTTTTTGGCTGATTATGGCATCGTCACCTGACCCATGGTGGCGGACCAACTGGGGTAGCCTTCCCATCCTCTAGCACCCCTAACCCAACCATGGGTCATGGTCAATCTCGTCCTAACCTTGCTGAATTTGTTGAAATAATTAGGATTCTTAGAAAAAAAATTCGGAAATGGGCAAATTGATGAATCCTTATTGCTGCAAACGTGCAAAATTCAAAGTTTGATTTATTCGGACCACAAGAATATAATTTGAATATTTATAGGAGACAATTGGATGTAATTGGAACTCAAAAAGGAATGAAATATGATCAAAATCAATTTTCAATTCGCATAAGATATATTTCAGATTTTTAGTCGAGGATTGAGACCTGTTTCTGGCATAGTGAACGTCCGAATTGAATGAAATCTATTTCTATAAAAGTTGTAGCCCTTTGAGTTATATTTTTAACTCACTTTGAATCATCTAAATCAGATATCAAGAGAGAAAGTTATAACCAAAATACTGACTAATGTGTAGAGACAAAATCTGCGCGCGAATGCAACTTTTCTTATTCGAATGAAACTCTTTTGGAAATCAATTTGAATGTGATTCTCATCCAATTTTCGACTCCGACAAATATTTAACAGCAATACATATTAATAACACCTCCATACACTTCTCTCTCATCTTTTGACTAAACAATTCCATGAAGAATTAAACAATTTGGTGAAGTAAGGGAGGAACTCATTGGATTTGGTGATTTCACGTCTTTTATTTATGTAATTTATTATTTTTCTTGTTAAACAATTTTAGGTTTAGATTTTCTCTTCATAAATTTATTTTGAAATTTGTTTAACTTTTATTAAATTTTTCATAGACATTAGTCATGCTTTTTTCTATCGAACAATCTAAATACTTGTTGAATTTCAATTTCATTTATTTTATTGATGTGATTATTTATTGCCTTATGTTTGTTGCATATTGTCGATTTACAATCTGATTTCAACAAATAATTTTGGGAAATTGTTAGAGAAAATTTAGATTTCAGGGTTACATTTGAATTAAATTGGTTTTTAACGATAAATCTTCCAATTAGAGTGCCAGGATGAAAGCCTCTAATTGAGTTATAAAAAAAATGAGTAATTGATGTTGAATGATCCGATCTAATTGAGGGAATTTCGATGCTTCACCGTTTTAAACGTGAAAAACATTGTATACGGCCGACAATTCGGGTGGCAACGCCAAACGATAAGCCACGTTTCCTACTTTTTCTAATATCTCGAATGGTCCGATAAAACGAGGCCTTAACTTTCCTCTCTTGCCGAAACGTATAGTACCTTTCATAGGAACTACTTTCAAGAACACTTTCTCTCCAATCACAAACTTCAAGTCTTTTATCCTTTTATCCACATAACTTTTCTGTTTGTCTTGTGCGGCTTTCATCCGTAGTCTGATCTTCTCAATAGCCCCAACTGTCCTCTCAATCAATTCTGGACCCAAAATTCTTCTCTCGCCTACCTCATCCCAATAAACTGGTGATCGACAGCGTCGTCCATAAAGTACCTCATATGGTGCCACACCAATAGTAGCCTGAAAACTATTATTGTAGGCAAACTCCACTAATGGAAGATGAGTCTCCCAATTACCACTCAAGTCTAGTACACAAGCTCTAAGCATATCCTTCAGTGTTTGAATAGTGCATTCAGACTGTCCATCGGTCTGGGGATGTATGCAATACTAAAATTTAATTTAGTACCCATAGCAACATGTAAACTCTTCCAAAATCTCGAGGTAAATCTCGGATCTCTATTTGAGACAATGGAAGCTGGTGCTCCATGAAGTCGAACAATCTCTCTAACATACAACTGGGCTAACTGATCCACATTGAGAGTCATTCTGATGGGTAGGAAATGAGTTGACTTCGTAAGTCGGTCTACAATAACCCAAATAGCGTCAAGCCCTCTTACTGATTTTGGTAACCCCGTCACAAAGTCCATGGAAATCTTCTCCCATTTCTATTCTGGTATATCCAAGGGACTTAACAATCCTGATGGTCTCTGATATTCAGCCTTGACCTGCTAACACGTCATGCATTGGGAGACAAACCTCGCAATGTAACCCTTCATGTTTCTCCACCAAAAGGTATTGCACAAATCACGATACATCCTGAATGAGCTTCTGTCAAAATCTCATTCCTAATATGTTCATCCTCCGACACACAGAGACACCCTCTGAACATAAGTGCTTTATCAGAGGCAATCTCAAAACCTATTCTCTTGCCAGACCCAACTTCGGATCTGATCTTTTCTATGAATTTATCTCCTACTTAAGCTGTTACAATACAACCTCTCAAATCTGGCTTAATGATCAGATTTGCCAATCTAATAGATCATTGGATTGATGGGCTCACACTTTAATTCTTAAATTTTGAAAATCTCGAATTAACTGATCTTGCGTTGTTCCCAAAGATGATAAATGTCCAGCGTTCTTTCTGCTCAAAGCGTCCGCAACCTTATTTGCTTTACCCGGGTGGTAAAAAATGGTACAGTCATAATCTTTTACCAGCTTTAGCCATCAACGTTGTCTCATGTTCAGTTTCTTCTGAGTGAAGAAATACTTGAGACTCTTATGATCGGTGTAAATCTCACATTTACTACCATACAGATAGTGTCGCCAAATCTTAAGAGCGTGTACCACAACTTTGAGCTCTAAGTCAAGTGTCGGGTAATTCTTTTGATGTGGCTTCAACTGTCTTGAAGCATAGGCTATCACTTTGCCATTCTGCATCAATACACAACCTAAGCCATATTTGGATGCATCGCTGTAAATAACGAAACCATCATACCCATCTGGTATAGTCAGCACTGGTGCTGATACAAGTCTGTTCTTAAGTTCCTGAAAGCTTTGTTCACACTGTTCGGTCCACTGAAACTTAACTCATTTCCTGGTCAACTGAGTCATAGGATCTGCTATTTTAGAGAAACCCTATATGAATCGCGGATAATATCCGGCTAATCCAAGAAAACTTCTCACATCTCCAACATTTGCAGGTGTTGGCCAATTCATTATAGTTTCAACTTTAGAATGATCAACATCGATACCTTTAGCTGTAACAATGTGACCCAAGAAACCTACTCTCTCCATCCAAAATTCACATTTCTTGAATTTGGCGTACAACTTTTCTGCTCTCAGTGTTTCCAATACAATCCTCAAATGTTCTTCATGCTGTGTCGAATCTCTGGAGTAGATTAGTATGTCATCGATAAAAACAATAACGAATTTATCAAGATACTGATGGAAGACTCTGTTCGTCAAGTCCATAAATATTGCAGGTGCGTTCATGAGTCCGAAAGGCATCACTACAAACTCGTAATGCCCATATCGTGTCCTGAACGTTGTCTTTGGTACGTTAGCTGGCGAAACCTTTAGCTGATGGTAACCAGATCTCAAGCCGATCTTGGAGAAAATAGCTGTACCTTTCAACTGTACCTTTCTTTATCGTCAACTTGTTAAGTTCTCGATAGTCAATGCACATCCTCGTGCTTTCATCCTTCTTCTTTACAAACATAAAAGGTGCTCCCCATGGAGATACACTTGGTTTGATGAAACATTTCTCTAGCAATTCCTCCAATTGCACCTTCAGTTGTTGCAACTCTTTTGGCGCCATACGGTACGAAGCTTTAGAAACAGGGGCAGCTCTTAGTACCAAGTCAATGGAAAATTCCACTTGTCTATCCAGTGGAGTACCAGGTAGATCATCTAGAAAGATATCACCGTACTCACATACTACTGGCACTGATTCCAGAGTAATCTCCTCTACGGGTTTGTCTTGCAAACTAACCAAAAAACCCTGACAATTGTCCTTGGCTAAAAATTTCTCTGCTTGTAAAGCGGAGATAAGGTGAAGAAGTGACTTGATCTTCGTCTCATAAAACCTGAATACCTTTTCATCATCCTTGCGAAAAATAACCTTTTTCTCGTGGCACATGATTGCGGCACGATTGGTGCTGAGCCAATCCATACCCTGAATAATATCGAAGTCTTTCATTCGAATAATATCCAAGTCTACCTCCAAAACTTGACCATCAAAATCTATTTGTACTGCTTTGACTATCTTATAAGTATCAATAGTTCCTCCTGACGGCAAACTCACCTCGAGGGTACTACCAGTCTCTTCTCCTATTAGGTTCAGTCTTTCTAAACATGCATAGAATATAAATGAATGTCTGGCTCTCGAGTCTATTAGAACATATACGGGAATACCAGAAATATATAGTATACCTGGTATCATAATAACATGCTCAAGATGGGAAAGAAAATACAGTATGGAAAACAGTTAAGACATGTACAAGAATACCAGTGTAACTAGTATACCTGCAATCACGTCAAAATCCTCAGCTGCATCCATAACAAATACTATTGCTTTCCCTTTTTCTGTTCTGGTCCGAGTTCGTCTTCTGATTGGAACCCTGGGCGGACGGAGCACGACAGTATGATGCAAAGTGACCCTACTGGCCACACTTGTAGCAGACACCCTTTCCAAATAGACACTCTCCCTTATGCAACCTTTGGAACTTAGGGCAAGGTGGGATCAAATTGGTCATCGTCTCCCGTCGGTCCTAGATTTTGCCTCTTGATAAATGCTTGATTTCTGTTCAGATTTTGATTGCGATTCGGACCTTGCCACTTTCTCTTTTCCTGATATCTGTGCTCGTGATGATTACCTTGGTTTCAACTTTCACGCCGGCATAGACTATTGCTTGAGCCTTCTTTACCACTTCTCTGTAGGTTGGCAGCTCATGTAAACTGACAATCTGCCTAATATCCAAGCGTAGACCCCTCTCAAAACGCTATGCCTTTTTGAATTCAGTCTCCACCAGGTGTGGAGCATAACGTGACCGTTCTTCGAACTTTCTCTTATATTCGGTGATATCCAAATCACTCTGTACCAAATGCAGAAACTCATACTCCTTGTGATCTCTGAGGGCTTGTGGGAAAAATTTATCCCTGATCTCAGTCTTAAATTCGTCCCACATCAGAGCTGCTTGCTGCTATTCACTCTTCGTCCGTGATGCAGATTTCCACCAAAAACCAGCTCTTCCAACTAACATGAACTCCACACAGCCTACCTTCTTATCCTCGGGGCAAGATATGTGCCTGAAGATCTTCTCGATAGCCTGGAGCCACTCTTCCACTGCCAGTGGACCATCTCCACCATCGAACATAGGTGGATTGTAACTCCTGAACTGTTCGATTACTGACACTGTAGGGTTAACTAGTTGTGGACCTTGTCTCATCTCTTGCACCGTCCGAAGTAATTCCCTGATGACGTCGACTTGAGTTGGTCGTGCCATAACCTTCATTAAATTAAAGGTAGTTCGTAATAGTTAACTAAGCGTACGAACAACGTAGGTAATAAAAGATAACTCAAACGATGGAAATTAGAAGCCAATCATCATTTCATTAATAATTCACTTTTTTCAATGGGAGTACATGAGTAGGAAGACGTGTATGACGAACAATTTTTTTTTACAATAAAATGTCAAACCTACTCTAGATTCTCTCTCTATTCTCTTTCGATTACACATGATTCGACGTTCGAGAATTCCCCTAGCGCTGGATCAGGGTCTTCCTCGAGTTCTTCTTCCTCTGGGTCTTCTTCAGGTTCTTCATCGGAATCACCCTCGGGTGCTAACTTGTCTTCTTGCATCGATTCAGGCTCTAGCATTGGCTCATGTTCTGGCTCTCCTTCAGGTGCAATCCTAAAGCGGTGTTCAAAGTATATGGGCCAATATGCTACGAATCTCACGCAGAAGGTGTCATATTCCATATCCACATTATGTGACATAAGAGCATCCATGTATATGCTACGAGCTATTTCCGCTTAATCGCTTAGAAAAGTCGAGAGTAAGTGATGAATCGACCGGCGATCACATGTCACGTAGCCATGTTGTATGGCCCGATCACGTACGATATTCAGCTGCTCTAGGTGTTGTGCAATTGTCCAATCAAGTCTAGGCCTGAAGCGGTCATAATCTCTAATGGCTTGTTTCGCGTCACTGGGTACATTTCTACGAATGGGTGTCATGTCCTAAACCATTATACAAAGTCCAATTATGCGGGATTATCTATCTCTCTTCGTTAAAATTACGAGGACGTAAAAGTTTTTAAAAACTCTTTCAAATTATGCTCAAAACTCGTCTTTCTTTCTTTCTAATTCGGATACATTTTTTTTTTCTTCTTCTAAGTCTCGTAAATCGTAAAACAGGTATCCGGAATAAAATAACGTTAAACTTCATAAACTTATTTACCTTCGGAGTTAGTGGATCGAATGATGGCAGTGGCAACTTTCATTAATAATAATTAAATAAAAAAAGTCTCTTTTAAAATTCTCCTTTTGAAAATCTATTAGTCTACCACTGCCCATCACACTCGACCATCTCCGAAATCTGCAAATATTGTTAAAATAACGGAATGAGTATTTCGAAGAAATACTCAATAGACTTATCGCCGATAATTAATTTACAGAATAATTGAACACATAATTATGCAAAATATACAATGATATCATTATCATCATTATTGGCTCATTTTCTTGAAAATCATAGGGTGTGGGTAGTCTCGTCTCATGCATTTAAGCACATAAGTTATGCATAACATTCTCGTCTTATCTCATAATAGATATTCGTCTCTTCTCATGTATTAAAGCATATAAGTTATGGCAATCATAACAACATCATATATCTCATATAACATATTCTCATCTCATGCATTTAAATATATAAATCACTTAAATTCACATAAAACATGCAATTATAATTTAAACTAATTAATGGTGGCGAGTCTACCTCAATTTATCTCGAGTTATGTGAAAAGTGGAGTGGGAAGTAATCTCAATCTCCTAATCATATGTACGTTTCGTCTAGCCAAAATAGAAAATAAGTTTTGAATTAGTATTTCAAAATTTTAAAGTTTTAAAATGATAAAATAAAGTTTAGGGACTTAATTGAAAATTTATTAAAACTGGAATTTGAAAAGTTTAAGGACTGAAATAGACATTTCAGAATTTGTGGACTAACAGTGGGAAAGAAGAACTTCAGGGACCGTTTTGTCTATAACAGAAACTTTGGGACTAAAGTAAATAACTTAAAATAATAAAAATAGGGTTCAGGGACTTAATTGAAAATTTATTGAAACTGAAAATAAAAAGCTTAGGGACTGAAAATAGACTTTTCGAAAATAGTAGACTCACTAGAGGAAAACAAGACTCCGGGGGCTGATTCATTAACAATTGAAACATTATGACTGAAATAAATAACTTTGAAAACTGGGGGGCTTAAGGGGCAATTTCTAAAAATCAAATATATATACAAATTATATACACCACTCTCTCTCTCTCACCCATTTTTGAAAACGAGAAGAGAGGAGAGTGGGAAGCTACTGATGACTATTCAACCGTCGGCCAACAAGCCAGCGTCGATGCCACCGTCACGTGGTGGCGCCGGTGCTTTGTATGGAGGCTGTGGGGGTTTTAGCGCACAAATCAAGGTTAAAGCGAGGTTTGGAGGTTCGATTTCTTTTGAGTTTCTTGGTGGCAATCAAGCTGAAAAAGGTCGGGAAAACAAGGTAAGTTTATGGGTTGTCTTTATTTCTCGATTGAGTTGCGGTTTGGAGTTGATTTGGGATGAAATGGTGGTGTGGAGGTCTAGGTTTTGGGCTTGATTTGGGGGTGAAATGGTGGTATTGTTGGTCTCGGTTTTGGGCAATGTTGTTGTGGTGGTTTGGTGGGTTTGGTCTCAGTTTTGGGCAGGTTGTTGAGGTGATGTTGGTGGTGTCGAGTATTGGTGGTGATGGGGGTGGTGTTGGGCTTCGGTTTTGGTGGTGGTACAGCTTGGGTGGTTCGAAACTTGGGTTGAGGTTGGGTTTGTGTGACTGCTTGTAGCTTTGCAGTTTGGTGGTGTGGTTCGAAATTGGGTGATTGTGGGTTTGGAATCGGTGATGGTGGATTCGAAATTGGGTTTTGTGTGAAATCATCATCTCGGTGGTGCTAGAAATTGAGGTTATAGTATCAACGTGATCGTTTCAATGTGAAACTGGATTGATGAAAATTTGAGGGAAAGGATTCTTACCCTGCTTGACTGCGTGAATTGTGAAGGGGGAGAGGAAACGAGTTGTGCTATATGAACAGTAGAAAATTAGGGCATAAATTTCTAGGAAACTAATTGGGCTAAGAAGTTGGGCTGTAAGGATATTCCTAATTGGACCTAAGTGGATTGAGCTAACATAATCCAGATTCGGGCTATTAAAAATTTGGACCCTAAATAATAAAATATTGTACACTAAAATTATTAAAATTTGCTTTAAATGATAAGTGATTAGATACTTTGAAATTTAGAGATTGGACTCGATTTGAATATATTTAAATAGGTTTTACAATGGCTAGACGAACACACTTTCAATTTAAGATTTGGGGTTAAAACTTGGCGACTCGTTTTTCAAGAAAAATAATTTTTTATATTATTTAAAATTCTCGGTCGCTACATGTTTCCACCCCTTTATATGCGGAGTTAGGATTTAAAACATTGAAGACAATGTCTAATTTAAGTTTGGGAGTGAAAAATATGAGTTTTCATTTTTTATGTGTTTTTGTTGCATTTTGAAAAACTTCAAAAATATTTTCTTTTTGTGTCCTTGTGTAAGTTAGTTGGCCTGGCTGCCACTAAGAAATGTATTGAATCATAAATTAATTTATGAATGGTGAATACGTTGCATACTTAGATTAATTTTTATTTTTTGTTGTGAAATTTTATATATATTGAGCACATAAATTAAGTTAAGCATTTTGTATGAATGCGTTGATTTAATAATTGGATATGTTGAAATAGTGGACCATAGATACTAAATCCAAAATTACTAAATTTTACATCTTTGGACCAAATTTATAATAGTTTGGGGGATTTCACTGTTGTGGGAATATATTGATATTGAGATAAATGGGGATTCCATGTGTGAAAAGAAAAAAATCTTGTGTGGATTGTCTAAGGTCAATACGATGAAATTGTGTCAAAATATCAAGTTAGATGTCGTTTTTTTTTAATTGGTGTTTAATGAGGGACATTGCACTAATCAAGGCATGAAAAATTATTATTTTATCTGAAAATTTCTCTTCGTAACTTTTATGACTCGAGCAATTAAGCCTGCAAATGTCTTTAAAACTTAGTTCCCTATGGTTATCTGATTTGAGAGTTATCGACCGAAAGCATATTACATGAGACATTTAGAAAACTTAAGGAAGAGAAGACTTCAAATAAAGAAAAAAATTGAGAAAAAAAAAATAGAAAGTAAAAAAAAGCGGGTATATGAAACAAAAGACGCACCAAATGCCTTAATTATGTTACAAATGCTTATTTAGAAAAATTTGATTTTTGATAAAGGATTATTAGCCTAGTTAAGTCCTATAGATTGAAGCAATCAAACAATGGAGAATCTTTATTTATTGACATATTGACTAACAATTAGAGAGATTTACCTAAACTAGAGATGTGATGATATTATAAAATTCAACCTTAGTACATGAAAAGAGTGAAAAGAATAGTTTTGATGGTGTGTGAATCTTACGAGTGATGGAAGAATGTATTTGATTATTGAGGGTCGAAAATTGAAACAACTTATAAATTCCTAATGCTATGCCTAATTCTTCACACACACACACACGTCGATTTTACCTTGGAAAAGTAGATTTTAATTTCTGTATTGTGATTTTGAATCTGTGATTAGATTTAATATTATGATTTCAATTATGAGATAAAAAGACAGGTTAACTAGCTAAATCTTTTTGCTTTTCTTGATTGATTGACCACCAATTTGGTAATTAACATTGCATATTTGTGTGTTTGTTAGGTTTTAGTTTTGTTTGAGGACAAACAAAGAGTCAAGTTTGGGAGGTGTGATAAGTGTAGTTTCTACACTTATTTGAGACTCTAAATCATGATATTTTATTGTCTTTTGAATAAAATTCTACCTAATTTATATTATATTGTATTTTGTAGGTAAAACTTTATATTTAATGAAGAATTGAAGAAAAAAATGCAAAATAGTAGAAAAATAGAAAAATTCATAGTACAAAGACTTGAAACCAAGCATTAAATTAATTGGGCCTCAATTTAGACTCCTAATTAGATACAAAATTTGGTAACTTGAGATTAACTATATAGACAAGAATGATGCTACAAGTACATAATGATTTACATAATGGTCTACATAATCACAAGTGGCATTGATCAAAACCTTTAATTCAAAATCTGACATTTCACATCAACCACGGGATGATTGTCACATCACATTATGTCATCCATTATGTACATTTATTATGTACACTTAGCATTTTCCATATAGACAAAGAGAATATTGGGCCTAAAAAATGGAGAAAAGAGGCCGTTTCTTAGGGAAAAAACAGAAGACAAGGATTGTTGCTTTTATATATATACACACATAGACACGCACATAAAGTGGAGGAAAGAGGCGGTAATTGAAATATATATACACGTTGGGCAGCTGACTTGGAGGCACATAAAGAAGAAATTGGTCGGCAACACGTAATTTGTATATCATTCACGTTCCGTCAATTTTTTGTGACGTCGTTCCACTTTTGCGTGTTTAATTTAACGTTATGAGTGGCTAAATAATTTTATTGTTAGGATGGATAATGTAGTTTAAGGTTTTTATTATATATTTAATTTCAAAATTTTCATGCCACTTTAATACTTGTTAATTAATTATTGTGTGTTTAATGCTTTATTTGTCTGCACAACAATTAATTGGAGTTAAACATGTATCGCGTAGCCTATAATTATCACTTGATCTCTTATAATGTTCGTGTTAATTATTGTTTTGCACTACAATTAATTATTGTATGTTTAATGCTTTATTTCTCTTATAATGTTCATGTTGAATTCCTATAGATTAATGCGTTTATATGTGTGCGAAATTATATATAGATATAATATGTTCGTGTATATGAATAAGATTAGTGTTGCTCGAAAGAGATCACTAGCTACAATAAGTTAATTCAATCGTTAGCACATATAAAAGGATGACTGAATGAATTGGAATTAGATGTATGTTAAATAACCTAAGTGAAAACGAAAATTCTAACTACTTAATCATATAATCTTATCTATAGTTTTAATTTGAGTTTGTTATTTAATTTATTAGAACTTTGGTTTAGAAAAAAAAAACTGAACTGAGCATAAGTTACCATTTTAATTCAAATTGAAGTTAGGTTAGTTTAAAAATTTATAATAGATAGTAGTCTCTGTGAGACAATATTCGAACTTAATAAATCCACTTTATTACTTGACATGATTCGTACACTTGCGGAATTTCACGAACAATGTCAATTAGGATTAATCCCGCTGCTAAGAATGTTCGATCCAATATAATTGGAATATTTCGATTTTTTCTATGTTTAACACAACGAAATCTATCGAGAATATTAAATTTCATACTTTTATGAGCACATCCTCAATTTTACATTTTGAATGTGAAATTGTTCTATCAACAACATGTAGTGTTATTGATGTTGTTTTGACGTTATAATACCATAATTTTCCTGTAACATATTATGAAATTAGGTCTACACTAGCACCTGTATTAAACAAATCATTAATAGAACCAGAATTTTCAATTGAAATTGGTAAAATAAAAATCCATGGATCTTTCAATTTAGTAGACAATTTGTTTTGCTATCTCGCACTGCTTTCCTCTGTTAGCGACACAATCTCAAACTTAGGAAGCTTTCTTCTCTTGGTTAGCACATCTTTCAAAATTCTTGAATAACTCGAAATTTTTAATATTGTGTCAAGAACATGATATTGATGTCGAGCTTCTTTAAAACATCCAAGATTTTTTTAAATGTCGCATCTTGCTTGTTCTTCTGAAGCCTCTGAGTAAAAGGAATAAGAGGCACATAAGCCTTGACCAGACTTGTTGCCTTAATAATAGATGTTTTTGAATGTTCCTTTGATCATATGTTTTAGGTGCAAATTTTTTTTCCCACTTGCCTGTTCATCTATCATTTATGTAGATTATTCTTTGTTTAAGCCTTTTCACATGTACGGTACTTGTACCCCATACTTTATAGTTATGGTATGAATATTTTCATACTCCGACCTTTTTCAAAGTCTCTGGGTGAATGGAATTGGATGTACATATGCTTGGAATTTTATAGGAACCCTTGGTGGATTGTCTTCCCCTACTTTATTGTCATCACTTAATCATTAGGATTAATCAATGTATTGTTTGGGGATTATCCGGCGTGTGTTTTGAGAGTTGCTAAGCTATGTGACCAATTTATTTTTCTAGCTTTCCAATTGTTGCTTGCTAATTTTGATAGATTTGTCATTCTGTTTGTCAAAATGCATTTTAAAATAGTATTTTATTGGAAAATGTGTAGTTAAAAAATATGAAAAAGTTTAAGGTTTACATGTAAAATTATTTTATGGGATTAGGCGTGGTTGAAAATGAGTTTTCGAAAAAATGGGGGGCAACCATAGGCTTATCCCTTACTTATCCCGTGAGTTGACCATTTACTTAACGACTCCTTAAACATATCACATGTTTCGTGGTAGCTTTTCCCATCAAATTGTTGGAATGTAGAGATTCCTAACTTCATTTTTTCAGGTAAAAAATATTTGTTACATAATTTCCTTAACAAATCATCCATATTGATAATGTCATGTAGTTTTGAATTCCAATGCACTCTCTCAGTGTACAAGGGAATAACTGAAGTTTGATTGCATCTTCTGAGAAATCTTGAAATATGCGTGTTTGGATTTTCATAAGGCTTATTATAGAACTAGGTGTTGTTCCTGAAAAATTTATCAAATCAGCCTTTATCTGTAAGTTATTATGGCCAAACTTTAGATATACACAATACTAGAGCACTCGGGTTGCGGGAGTCAAAAACACTGACACTAGCAAGTCCCCTTCATCAATTTCTACTGGTTTGTGCGGCTGATTTTGTGGTGCCACTATCCTAGAGGTTTCAATTAGATCTTCTGCCATTTGAAATTTCTATTTTTATTGGTGTTCTTTTAGTTTTTGTGTAAAAGTGCATTCTATTTTGTGGTTAAATAGTTCAATATTGTCGCCTTATAAATGAAGTATACAACAAACCCTTTTACCTATATAAGAAAGCAAAATAAACTAATTAAGTAAAAAGTAAAAAAATAAAACAAATTAAGAATAATATAAATAGTTTGTATTGATAGCTAATCAAGATACTTGGGTTTATTCTAGTATTTGATTGAATTCTTTTTAATTACTCGATTTATCTCTCTAGAGTTCAAATTGATCATATTTATTTAAATCAATTCACCATATCTCTATGTGAATTCGAATAAGCCTTAATTAAATATTTTAAATCTCTAAAATTATAAAATGAATCTCTACACTTTTATCCAAATTATCAAATTCTACTATGTGGTCTAAATTTATAATTTACATCATGATTTATTATAAATTCACATATCATTCAATCAGTAGTCAATTAACATCCAAAATTTTCATATCCTAGCTTTTTGCCCTCTGGCCTCTGATCTTGTTGTTAATGTATTTTTTCTATCAAAATTGTGTGGCATAAAAGAGAATAATGAAAAGTATATATATAGAAGTCTATAATAACACTTAAAAAAAAAAAAAAACTTAAATCATCTCCCCATGTCGAATTTGAGTGTAATTTGGAAACCAACAAAAGCTAGAACTTCTTCCAGTTTCATGCACTTTGACCCTCCATATTAATTTCTTGTGCATTCAGGTCCTCTTTATTTGCATGACAGATCCTTAACTTCAAATCTTGATTATTTGGATCTCCAATTCTTCAATTTTTTACAATTTCATTTTTATTTCATCCAAACTATTCATTCGAATTTTACCTATATTTTATATAATTTAACTTAAATTAAGTAGACATCTGTTCAATCTAAAGATAAATAAATAAGAATAAAAGCTCGAATAAGTGTATAAAATACACTTATCAAGCCATCTCACATAAAAATATGGTCGTTATTGGATCTCACTCGTCTAATAAAAGTCAACAATAACGGCTAGTTTTTCAAATTTAATTTGATTTTAATCCCTTCCGAACGGGCCCTAAGTGTGTGTTTGAATCCCATTTTCTAAAAGTACTTTTTCCAAAAAATCATTTTGCAGACACATCACACATTCTTTCAATATAATAATTTTGCACATAAAGTCAAAAAAATTCTATAATTTTTAATCACACCGTTTCTAAAAAAATAACTATTAAAAAATTTATTCTCCAAAAAATGGAACTGAAATAGAGCTTAAATGATAATATGTCCTACATACACGTCTTTCTAACAAAAAGATCAAGGTGCACAATCACGTGTTCAATTTTTTCTTCGCAAATTTAGGAGCGAATTTGGTTCCTTTCTCGGCAATTGACTTTTGTGGAAATACCTCTTGATGATGGACTAATCTCTTTGTACAGTGAGATTGTACACGGAAACATGTGGCCAAACTGTAGCTCCAATGAATTAATGTCACCCGTCTCCTTGTAATGGTAACTATACAATCTCCTTGTACATGTAGCACGATTCCTTGAAGATGTTCGGTAAATAGTAGCTTGTAATTAAAAAAATTTATGGCTTCTAGACGTTTTTGATATGTAATTTTAAATTTCATAGCTTTTATTACGTGTACCCGCTGCTCACTTTATCGTAAACAATGACACGTCAATCGCACGTGTCATGAGTTTATAAGCACATATGATTTTATGCATGTGTTTGTGACACAATTCAAATAGTAATAGAAAAAGGTTGGTGAAAGGGAACAAAAAGTATGATGTTGTTGAGTTAATTTTGACGGTGCTCAGTATGACTGAAAGAAAAGAAGCAATTTTAATATTTTATGGTTCCTCCCCCGTCCCATTTTCCAAAACCTCTCTCTCTCTTTCATAACTTACACATACATTTACATTGGTAGAGAAAGAGAGGATTCTTGATTTTCACAGAAAAAAGGAGAGGATTCTTGATTTTCAAAGAAAATAGCAAAAGGCAAACGGAAAAAGCAAATTCCAAAACGTAACTCAAAACCCAAACAAACGCCATTGATTTCAGTTGCAAGAATCAGAAGTTTTTCAACACCTGTACCTTCCTCCTTCTCTTTCATCACCCAAATTACCACTCAACTCTTTACACTCCCACGAAACCCATTTTTTATTTATTTATGTAAATTCCATTATTCTCCTCTGTATTAACTTCAAGATTTAACCCATGTCTAACTCTGGTTAATCTTCCTCCTGATTATATTAACCCCATTTACGCATAAAAACAAAACTTTAATCCACCACCATGAACCTACAGTGCACAAATGTCACTCATATAACCCCTTTTCTTCACCATTTCTTTGTTAAATTTGGGAAAATTTTACCATTTATTTTTATCGTTCCTCGGTACAGTGCCCTCTCTGGAACCACCAATTACCATAATACCATTTCATACAAAAACAAACTCTTCACTTTCTAAAGTCACTGTGCCGAAAATTGAAAAATGAAAATGGAGACTTCGAAACACGAGATGAGTTCAGGAGAGAGGAGGAGGAGGAGCCGTTTTCAACAGGTCCAGCAAGACGCTTCTTTGACTCGGAATACTACTGAGTTAACTCAAAATCAGGACTTGTTTTCTGGGCCTGCTTTCAACATTCAGAGAAAACGTAGAATGGGCAGCAGGGTGAAGCGAACTGGACTTGAATGCCTGAAAATTTTCAGCTCTGCCTTCGCCGCTTGTGTAAACCCCTCTTTCTTCCATGAAAATACAGTATTTTTTTTTTATTTTTACTTCTTCTTTCTTAATTAATTAAGTAAAAATCTCATTTTTTTTCTTAAATGAATATGCAAAAGATCTTTTCTTTTCTTGTTAATACAACGTTTCTGACTGGGATTTGAGTATGGCAGTAAATATGATTATGAGTGATGAAAAAAGGAATGATTGCTACTTCTTTTTTTCTTTACTGGGATTAATTTCTTCATTTTCTTGACTTCTTCCTATATTCCTCCGTCATAATTTACTACTTAAAAAGAATCCAATTTTAGATTGAATCTTCTTTCTTATTTTCTTTTTGGCTGCCTTGGTAATAATCTACTTATAATTCAATCCAGAAAATAAAAGCGGACGCGTGTGTGTATTTAGGAAAACGTACTTATAACATTAGTATGTACTTTTAGTCGGGGGCGGAGTCAGTCATTTGAAGTTGGGGTCCCAGAATTAAAGATAAAGAGATGAAGGGGTGGGGAGCCACGGGGGCTGCCCCGAAATTTTTTTTTTTTTGATACCTTGTTAACATAAGAACCAAAAAAAATATAAAAGAAAGTACCAGTATTTAATTTAGCAAAACCATACCTTATTACAAGTTATTCAAAACTTTTTTTTGGGTAAAAACAATAACGATCAAACAGAGCTTAGAGTTGAAATGCCAACTTACTTGGTGGTGTTGGAATCATACTCTTTAAAAACTCATTTTTAACTACACGGTTTCACAATAAAATAATTTTTGCAAGTAAATTAAAAAAATAAAATACTTATTATATTAATAAAATCTCACATGCTAATTAGTTTGAATAATTTATGATTAAAGTGATCGTTTTCTTATTATTTTAATACATTAGATGACAAATAAACTTATTATTTAAAGTATTAATATATTAAAAAAATCAGTAATAAAATTATTAAAATTATTATTATTATTTAAATATTTTTCTTACACTTTAATTTTTTAATTTTAATATTATTAAATTAACATGGGTATTCAAGTATTGCTCAAAGGCAAAAAATAAGGGCTTATATTTTGATCGTGTTTTGTCCTCTACTGCCATTTTTATACTTATAACAAGGAAAAAAGCTCATAAAAAGAGAGGGAAAAGAATTTGGGATAAAAATTTACGTAAGCTTACCCAAACAATCTCCAATCACAACCAAATAATTTACTTGGGGGCCAAATGTGAAGAGCCATATTTTTGAATGGAGTAAATTACAAAAGCTAAAGATATAGTCTAGGCTACTTAACCAACATGTGCTGGATGTCCGTCACTTGCTAACTTTTGATCTCAACTTGTAATCCTAACAATTGTCTTATGTTGTAACAATTTCCAATCATTTTTCTAAAACGATCATCAATGATCATGTTAATAAAAATCTCACATACTGACACTAACGAAGCATTGATGATAGGCAGATGACATTGAGTAGGTGCTGAAGACATCTTCCATTTGTACATAATAACTAGTATTGGGGCAATCTTGGTAAATATTATCGAGAATGTGAACATATACCTAAATGTGGGAGATGAAGAAAGAATTTTTTTTTTTTGGGGGGGGGGGGGGGGTAGCAAGCAATGTCAACGTAATACTACTCTCGGTGGATGCCACACTTCAAAGATTTCAAAAATTAAAAGAGATTTATCCAAAGTTTAACAAGTTCGAACTTAAAGTGCAATTTTTGTATGTGCATTTTAACTTCTTATTTGATAGAGTCCAGTATTATCTAAGTGTCAAAAAAGTCATATGATTTTATAAATGTATGGCTTTGTTCATAGTTGAATAGCTGATGGATGTTGTTTCTTAAAGTGACGTGGAAATTATGACTGATGGAAGATTTTAGCAGTCGCTATCTCTCATGGAATTAATTAATCGCAGTTTACAAATAGCCCTTAATTTTTAAAGAAATTAACTAGAAGGTCATTGGAGTAATTGCATTTCTATTCGGGACATACATTTTCCGCAAATACATATTTACTCGTATAGACGCACATTTGACGTATTTGTTTCTACGATTAATATAATACAGCCAAGTTTCAGTTTTTCACTTTAAGGTCACTTATAATTCGTCTCTTATGTTATGGAAATAACGGCTCTAAAATAAACAGTGGTGGTTTGTTAAAAGCCATTACTGAAGTAATTGTGCATTCATCCGTAAATAGATCCTTATTCTGCCACTCTCTGTAAGGAATATGTTTTATGCTTGGATTTATCTGTATTGTGTAGTTCATCTATTCCTCTCTGTTATATAATTCAAATCAAGTACCATATTCGGAGTCCTTCTCACAGTCCTCGTGATTATGTTTCAGGAAATTGATCCCGACACCCTTGAATATCTATTCGGTAAGGTGCTCAAGAACAGTGATGTTGGCTCCCTCAGAAGAATGATCATTCCAAAGGTTTGTAAATGAAACTTTGATTTGTAGTGTACTTCGCTTTCTGTTGTTTAACTCTACTCTCTAACAGATTTTGGTTTTTTATTTCATAGTTATAATTATTATTCAAAATATCAAAAAGATATTGATGTGGAGTCAATTTTTTTTCTCACGGTTAATTTCAGAAATCAGCCGAGAATTATCTTCCTGATCTCGAGTTCAAGGAAGGCATTCAAATCAGCATGTTTGACATGGATGGCATTCATGAGTGGGGTTTCAAGTTCAGGTTTGTTTTGATCGATATAAACTCGTTCCATTTTGCCACACGTTACATAAGCTGGATATTGAGATGGCTATGTTATTTAATTCTTTTGATCATGTAGTTTTTTGATTTATACTATGTTGCATCTCATAGTTGTTTTTATAGATTCTGGCCAAATAACAGCAGTCGGATGTATGTGCTTGAGAACACTGGTGCGAAAAATCTTTTCTCATTTTCTTGGTAATTTTGAATTCAAACTTATACATTTATGCACCTCATTAGGGGATTTTGTGAGTACACATGGCTTGCAAGCAGGGGACAGCATTGCTGTGTACAGATGTATGGAAAGTAAAAAACTTGTACGTATGCTGTGCTGTGCTTTGTGAATCTTTATGAATATTGCAGAAAGTTGTATTTCTTAGCATTATCGTTCTTGTATTAGGTTATTGAAGCTAGAAGAGTTGGAGACCTCTACGTAGAAAGCAAAGGAGGAGAAGATGAAGGAAATGCTGAGAAAAACCAACCAAGTACTGAAAACATTCCTACTTTCGACGAGATAGAGATGATGTTATCTTATGATATCCCCTTCCCCTTGCATGACGACCCTGCCCTCGATTTTCTTGGCAAACCAGTTCAAGACTACTCAAAAGTTGATCCAGTACTGATGATGGAAAACTCGAAATTTGAATCAATGACAGGCATGGAATCTATTGACAACTTCACAATTGATGAATGGATAAACATATGATGTAACATAATATGTTAGATACCTAAAGCATGCTTGTTGGATATATATATATAAAGAATGCAATAAACAGAACAAAGTATTCTGCTACCTTCTTTTGACTGACAAGAATATTGGTTTCTTCGTGCGTGTTTATATATTTTTCCTCAAAAACAATATAAAAATTTCGACAACATCATGATAGCCGGGTTGCAGCTCAAGGCAATATATATAAAATCAATCATTATCCAACCAGAAATTCATAGTCCAGTCCAAATAAGCTCAACAATTAATTAATCTCATTTATTAATTTTGACGGATAAATAATTAGTCCAATATAATATTTGTTCCCCGGCCAACGATTGTGCCTAAGACATAAAACTAACAATTTTTCCACTTTGACTATATACAATCTTAATTCCAATCTTTCAATTATTTAATTTTGTGTAAAACTCATTAGTTTCCTAATCACGATGGAAAACATTGTGAAATTATTATTCTGACTTGATTAAAGTAAAATAAATTGAAACTTTCTTTTTAAGTTATACCTAAATTAATTAATTAGTATTTTCATTTAAGATGCAGCAATGTATCAAGGAAATATATTATGTGGTACGACAAAACTATTATGCTAAGTTTCCGTTGATATATAATCCCTTTATCAATATGACTTAACTTATTATGAGATATGGATACATGTCAATCTTGATTTAATCAATTATATTATTCTGATGACCATATGTAGATCCAAACTAGTTATTTTTGAAATCCTTTCTATTTATAACGGAACATTGGCCGAGGAATTTGTCAATCAACATAGATGAATGAAAAACATGTTATAATCTCTCACTGCTGTCATACATCAATCTTCTTCACATGATTCTCTCATCACACTTGAACTACCCCGAAGAGATTCTCCACTAATATTAAGATAGTTATTCACATGGAATCTCTATTACTTATCAATCTTCAAGTCACGTGTAAAAATATGTGTTCTTATATCTTGCCTCTTGTTCTCTCTATAAGGTTTGGTTTCCAAAAAATTGGTAAATAGATAAAAACGAGTTTCAATTGCATTTCATAAAGATCGTTAGTTGAAAATAAAACAAATATTATTTTTTCATTTTGAACAATGCGATCGCGGTTGAACCTCGTGCAATCGCATGGTTAAGCTTTTGTACCTAAAGTAATTCATCTTACCAACCTTGACCTTGCACCTCAAAGTGTAAACTCTTGCTTTCTTCCATTTTAATCCCTGAATTCTTCTTCTTTTTAGCTCGGGTCTCCCTCCGTATTTCTCATAAGTCCTTCAACTTCTAATTGTATTGATCCACGTTTTCTCCATTGTCTATCCTTGGTCCAAATTAAGTTTCGAAGATTTAAAGTTTGATCCCTAGACTTTTATAATTCTTCTTCTTTGGTTGATTTTTACTTCTTTTCATCATTAATCTTCCAAAATCGAATTTATCCTACAACAATCGATATTTAACAAAATTAAGTAATAACTCCATCAACTCGACTCCTAAATGGATTTTTTATGGTTCAAATAAGTGTGAAAATCACACTTATCAAATACCCTCAAAATTAAACATTTCTTCATCTCCAGAAAAAATCAACTACTTAATAACACACAAACACAATATTAATAATTTAGTTAAATAGCCCGTTGTTCTGCCTCAAATTTTGTATTCACTTGAACAATTCGTGAAAGGCTTCTAACATATGCTGCTAAAACCAATTCTTCTAATTATCGAGTGCTAGATCGATGGGAGTGTGCAAAGTCAATTCAACCACCATAAATTTAAGTTGGTTATTGATGTAGATCGAATTTATAGCACACTACAAATGGATTGCACCTTAATAAAACAAATGTTTTTTCTTATTTCATGAACAACCAAAAAACCCTACAAGACATTTTGGAGTCTTAAATACTAAAAGAACAGATAACCTAGTGTGCCAGCAATCCCTTAATAGGTTGGGCTACAAAGCAAAATAAGTAAATACTGAAAATAATGAATTTAAAAACATTAAGTGCCGTTTTGACTTAGCAAACGATTTCAAACACCCAAAATCCATGGGGTCATGGGCCCAAAACGGACACCGTATGCAAAAATTACGCTACTTTCTTTGAACGCCGACCATCCAAATGTTCCAAAATATGCAAGTGCATGTTCCTCTACACTAACCTCATCATTCTCCCCGGGATCAATGAGATTCGCCCTCGAATCAAAACTACTACCGTCTTCAATGTTATCTCTATGGTACGGCAAAAGATGTTTCATATTAAATACATCAGAAGTCCGGATATGAGAGGGAAGTCGAAGACGATAGGCTTTAGGATTAATCTTCTCCGTCATTTCTAACTGACCAACAGTAAGAGGCGATAACTTCGAATATTCATGAGAAGGCACTTGATCCTTAGTTAGCACTCCCTAAACATAATCCCCAACGTCAAACTCAACAAAACATCGATGCCGGTCAATCGCTTCCTTATACTTACGATTGGACTCCAACAGCTTAGCTCATGTCTCCTCGTGAACCTGCTGCAAACTACGAACAAAGTCAACAGCTGTCCCGTGCAACCGAGTCTTAGAGGACAGAGTTAATAAATCAACAGGAATGCGGGACAGAATACTCTATACAACTTGAAACAAACTAAAATCGGTGTTCCTATTTCCAGCATGATTATAAGCAAACTCTGCATGGCTAAACCGCTGATCCCATGAGCGAAGATTATCCCCAACTAAGCACCGTAACAAATCACCTAAAGATCAATTCACTACCTCAGTTTGTCCATCTGTTTGATGGTGGTAAGCACTACTGAAATTGAGTGACGTGTTAACTGACTTCCATAAGCTCCGCCAAAAGTGACCAGTGAACCTTGTGTCTCTGTGATAAGTGCGTTTTGCGCACTTAATTATGCGACAAAACATGATTAATTGTTGATATAAATGCTTGAATATGACTTAATCCAATATGAATTGTGTTTGTAGGCTTACTTTGATGGAAATAATGAAATATGTGCGAAAAAGGCGAAAATGACCAAAATGGAAGGAAATGAAAGTTCGGGGACTAAATCGCAATTATTCATAAGCTGACCCGAACAATGACCGAGCATGGAACCTCACTAAAGATCTAATTGTCAATATTTTGGATAACTAGAAGAAGATGGAAGAGGAAGAAAAGCCAAAAATGGAATGAAAAGAAGATTGGGGACCAATTTGAACTAGAAGCGAAAATTCATCCATGCTATAGCATGAGATTATACCATGCTATAGCACAGACCTCAACAGTGATTTTCAGGAAGGATTTACTTTGCCCACGCTACAGCATGAAAATATACCTTGCTATAGCAAGGGGTATTCTGGGCGAGAAATTCTTAAGTTTCCTTATCCAACTACAACTCTTATGGTAATGATTCTAGGGCAACTATAAAAGCCTAAACTCGTCCTAGACTAGGTTATGATGCATTCTTAGAGAGAAAAACACCATTGAAGAGCAAGGAAAAAGGCGAGAACAAGGAACAAGGGTTTCACTTCAAGATTCAAGATTCAAGTTTTAAACCCTAATTCTTTGGTGATGTCTTCTCTTGATTATTTTTGTTATTCTTTAATTTTATTCATGCTAAGCTAGACTTTTTATGTACTAGGTGAACGATGAACCTCGTATTGTGAACTTTTAATTTCTATTTTGCAATTTGATATTTAAACACGTTTGATGGATGTTGAATGATTTATATACACTTTCTTGTCTCTACAATTATATGCGCAATGGTTGTATGAGTTTGGGTGATTTATTTTATGCATTCGAAAGAAGGGAAATAGATTCTACAATGTATAAATCATCGTAAGGTCCGATAGGGGATAGAAATATACCGCTATACTTTATGTGAATATCTAAGTGTTTACAAAACGTCATGCATTCTTGTATATTGCATTTGTCATAGAAATATAGTCAAATGGTATGCTAGAATAGGTTCAATTCTACTCGAAAGAGATTATTGAATAAGTTAGAAACATTGATTCTTCAACCAATTCATCGTGATGTCAAATTGTGAAATAGGAGTTGAAAGTGAACTTGCTTGGTGATTCAGGATCCTAGTACGCTTTTTCATATATTAATTTCTTCAACTTTTGCATTTAACCATCACTTTTGCATTTAGTCATAATTTTAGTTTAATTTGCATGTTAGTCATAGTTTAATCATAACATCCAGAACAATCATTTTGAATTTAATAGATTCGGTTAATGTCGAGATAATAATAATCACGTTAAATCAATCCTCGTGGGAACGATACTCGAAATTCCAGGATTTCCACTTTATTACTTGTCAACGAACCGTGCACTTGCGGTGATTTAAATTCGAAACATATTTTCGTGAACAAGTTTTTGGCGCCGTTGCCGGGGATTGAGTATTAATTTGATTTTTTTTTATTTAAACACTAATTCGAACTTTTTTATTATTATTTTGTTATTTTATTATTGTTTTTATTTTTTGGCTAACCCCGTACTATTAATCTATCTCGTGTTTGCACTATCCCCCTATACTTTTTCAGATGATTGCATGATTCTAACTTGGTAAGGCAATGAAATTTTTGCAATGGATAATCTCTGTATACATTATGAAGATATGTTTGGAGGATACCCGAGCTGTTATAATTGCTACGAGATGCATTGTACTGGACAATGTTTGCGATGGCACCTTTGTTTCAACACGTCGAAACTTATGATATTTAGATAATATTTAAAGTGTCGGAAGCGTGCAATTGACGAAAACCATGAAGGGTACATGCTGATCGTTTGTGATTTTCTACCTGACAATTGGGATGAGGACTTCAACCTGGTAGGAGATGGTCCTCCTCTATTTCATGAAAAAGTAATTGCAAAGTATTTTGAAAAATTGGTCAAGTTGGATGAAGGCGATATGCTTTTGGGAGATTGCACGTATTGGGAAGAATTTTGTTATTGGGGGTACAATCCACTTGAAAGGGTCGTAAGGACCGACTTTTCATTGCCTATGGATTTAGATTGCTGACCAATCATTCCACCTGATGGGAGTTCATCAATTGAAGAAGAGCAAAAAACGAGTGAAAATTTAACCACAGTGGAGCTCAGCGACGATGAGGCGATCAATAAGGAGGAAATCAACTCATATTTTTTCGACTTTATTGATTGTCCAAAACTTGATTTTGTGATTAAGCCCGACGAGGAAATACAGATCTACATAGTTGAAGTTGAGTCAGATGGAATAGATAAGTCCTATTATGTTGAAAATGGCAAGGAAGATGTGTGGAGATCAAATGAAAAGTGGACCAAAGCCAAAAGAAGAAAGATGGACAAGACATCAAAAGCTTTCTTTAGGTGCCCGTGATTAGCCGTCATACAATCGAGCTATAGACTATAAACAAGCGCTGGTTGGGAGGCAACCCAACAATTCTTCTCTTTTATTTATTTCGCTTTATGCATTAGATTAGGAATTTTTTTTTTCAAGTTTTTTATAATTTTTAATAAGATTACTTTTTCATCGTCTCTACAGGTAATAAAAGAGCCTATGCATGGTCCACATTATTTTTCCTCCACCATCTTCACATTCACATCTCTATCGATCAGGGGAGTATTCATCACCCTTTATTATTTATCTCCTATGAATTTGTCCTTAATTTTCTGTGCTGCTAAGTTTGTATTTTATTATTCTTTAAACATTGAGGACAATGTTCTATATACGTTTGGGGGTGGGACAATGTTGTTCTATATACGTTTGTGTGATTGTGTGAAAAAAAAATTTTGTTTTTTGTGTGTGTGAGTTTAATGGCCTTGCCGGCAATGATGAGAATATTGGAATCAGTATAGTTATGAAAAGTGGAAATTATGCATGCTTAATTGATCGATACTTGTCTATATGGAACTTGACATTTTTGCGCACAATAATTGTGTTGGGCATGCTAAGCTAATGATGGGATGTTTGAGTCATAGTGGAGTTGAACATGATAGGTCAACCTCGAAAACATCTATTGCACCATTCGAAAAATCATTATTTTAGAAGTTTGGAGATGATTTAGCTGTTATAGGGGAACATTGAGATAAGTATGGATTCCATGTGTGAGAATCATATTGTGTGGATTGGATTAGATCAATGAGACGAAAACGAGGTAAAAGTTTCAAGTCAGAGGTCGGCTCTAGAAATTGGATGTCTAAAAGAAAAGGGGCATTGCACTAATCATTGAATCGCTATGACATCTGTTCGAGCCTGTATAACTCGAGTGATTAAGCCTGTAAGGGTTTAAAACCTGGTGTCCTATGGTCATCTGACTTGGGAGTTATCGGCCTAAATCTCGCTACATGGGTTATATAGAAAGTAAATGGAAGGTGTCATTTATGTGAAAAAAAAAAACACACAAGAATCTATCATTTGATGAATATTATACATGTTTCTATGTATGAAATGCATTGATTAGCCCCAGACATCTTGTTGATAGAATCATATCTCTGATGCGAAGCAAGTAACCTAGTCTAGTCTTAACAGTTGAAACAATCAAAGAAATAGGAGAATCCATGCTTGTTGAATTGTGAACTTATGACCGCAATATCTATCCAAACAGAGAGGGTAAAGACTAAGTAAATCAAAACTATACTCTAGAACACACCCATGGATCGTTGAGTGAAAAGAATAAGTTTGGGGGTGTGAATCTCTCGAGCGAAGAAAGAAAGAAAATTTAACTACTGCAGGTCGGGATTTACACCCATCATCAGTTTGGTATGCTTTGCATGATTATGCACACACATACACATCAAGTTCTGTATATGATAGGTGGAGGTTGATTTGAGTTTACACTGTGGAAACTGTTCATTGGTTAATTACTGAATTCTAATCCTGAGATACGGTAGGCTGTTAAACCATGTTTTGCGTAAAGTTAGGTCATCATCTTGTTTGAGGACAAACACCAATTCAAGTTTGGGGGATTTGATAAGTGCGTTTTGCGCACTTAATTATGCGACAAAACATGATTAATTGTTGATATAAATGCTTGAATATGACTTAATCCAATATGAATTGTGTTTGTAGGCTTACTTTGATGGAAATAATGAAATATGCGCGAAAAAGGCGAAAATGACCAAAATGGAAGGAAATGAAAGTTCGGGGACTAAATCGCAATTATTCATAAGCTGACCCGAACAATGACCGAGCATGGAACCTCACTAAAGATCTAATTGTCAATATTTTGGATAACTAGAAGAAGATGGAAGAGGAAGAAAAGCCAAAAATGGAATGAAAAGAAGATTGGGGACCAATTTGAACTAGAAGCGAAAATTCATCCATGCTATAGCATGAGATTATACCATGCTATAGCACAGACCTCAACAGTGATTTTCAGGAAGGATTTACTTTGCCCACGCTACAGCATGAAAATATACCTTGCTATAGCAAGGGGTATTCTGGGCGAGAAATTCTTAAGTTTCCTTATCCAACTACAACTCTTATGGTAATGATTCTAGGGCAACTATAAAAGCCTAAACTCGTCCTAGACTAGGTTATGATGCATTCTTAGAGAGAAAAACACCATTGAAGAGCAAGGAAAAAGGCGAGAACAAGGAACAAGGGTTTCACTTCAAGATTCAAGATTCAAGCTTTAAACCCTAATTCTTTGGTGATGTCTTCTCTTGATTATTTTTGTTATTCTTTAATTTTATTCATGCTAAGCTAGACTTTTTATGTACTAGGTGAACGATGAACCTCGTATTGTGAACTTTTAATTTCTATTTTGCAATTTGATATTTAAACACGTTTGATGGATGTTGAATGATTTATATACACTTTCTTGTCTCTACAATTATATGCGCAATGGTTGTATGAGTTTGGGTGATTTATTTTATGCATTCGAAAGAAGAGAAATAGATTCTACAAGGTATAAATCATCGTAAGGTCCGATAGGGGATAGAAATATACCGCTATACTTTATGTGAATATCTAAGTGTTTACAAAACGTCATGCATTCTTGTATATTGCATTTGTCATAGAAATATAGTCAAATGGTATGCTAGAATAGGTTCAATTCTACTCGAAAGAGATTATTGAATAAGTTAGAAACATTGATTCTTCAACCAATTCATCGTGATGTCAAATTGTGAAATAGGAGTTGAAAGTGAACTTGCTTGGTGATTCAGGATCCTAGTACGCTTTTTCATATATTAATTTCTTCAACTTTTGCATTTAACCATCACTTTTGCATTTAGTCATAATTTTAGTTTAATTTGCATGTTAGTCATAGTTTAATCATAACATCCAGAACAATCATTTTGAATTTAATAGATTCGGTTAAGGTCGAGATAATAATAATCACGTTAAATCAATCATCGTGGGAACGATACTCGAAATTCCAGGATTTCCACTTTATTACTTGTCAACGAACCGTGCACTTGCGGTGATTTAAATTCGAAACATATTTTCGTGAACACTCTGTAAGACACAATAGAAGTAGGCAAACCGTGAAGACAATAAATGTCTTTGAAAAAGAGTTGGGAAACCTTGGCAACGTCAGTGGTATTCTTACAAGGTATAAAGTGCACCATTTTTGAAAATCGATCGATTATCACAAAAATTGAGAAACATTACCACGCTGTGTATGCGGTAAACTCATGACAAAACCTATGCTAATATCAGTCCACGAAGCTGAAGACACTGACAAAGGTTGATAAAGCCCAGCGTTTATGGTTTTCCCTTTTGCCACATGACACACCCTGCTCCGCGAGATAAACTCCTCCACTTCACGGCGTAAATTAGGCTAGAAAAATGAAGCACTAATGAGAGCTAAAGTATGATCCCGCCCGCATGACCCTCACTGTGAAACTCTTCAATCAATTTCAGACAAAGACTGCAATTTGGTATACGCAACTGAACACCTCGAAACACATAACCATCCTCTAACAGAAATGGAGGATGAGGTCCCTATAGTAAACTGTGAAAAATGGGGCCAAAATAAGAATCATCGGTATAAAGGGAGGCAAATGTTGCAAACCCCGTGACTAACACATGTAGATGTGCTAATAACACATGCCGCCGACTGAACGCATATGCCACATGATTTGAAGAACCGGCCCGATGTTTAATGACAAGGTTGAACTGCTACAAAAAGGCAATCTATGATGCATGACTGGTAAACACAGAATCTTAGCTGGACAAGTGCTTGAGAGCCTCATGATCACTGTACAAGATAAACTCCTGTTGAAATAGGTAGTGTCGCCAATGGTGTATAGCCTGAACAACGGTATAAAGTTCTGTATCATAGGTGTTATATCTCCCACGAGTCCCTGCCAACTTCTGACTGAAATAAGCTAATGGTTTTCCCTCCTAGCTGAGAACAGCTCCGATGCCCTCTTTAGATGAATCGCAATGTAAGGCGAAAGGCTTTGTGAAATTAAGCAATACAAGTATCGGGGCTGAAGTCAAGCGCTCCTTAATAACCACGAATGCCTTCTCAACCTCGGGTGTCCACTAAAACTTACTCTCCTTCATGCAATCAGTAATAGGAGACATGATGGAGCTAAAGTGCTGAATAAATCGTTAATAAAACGATGCCAAACCATAGAAACTCCGGTCGTGGCCACTGTATGATCACATCAATCTTAGTTGAATCCACCGTCACCCCACCGACTGACAACACATACCCCAAAAATAGCACACTATCGCTATAAAATACACACTTATTATAGGCTGCAAAGAACTCTTCCCTGCGCAAAATAGCAAGGACTTCCTTTAAATGCACACCATGAGACTCCTCTGACCCACTGTACACCAATATATCATCGAAGTGTACAACCAGACTCTCACCAATAAACGGTCGAATGGCTTGGTTCATCACCTGTATAAACGTGCTCGGTGCATTGGATAATCCGAAGGGCATAACCGACTATTCAAACAATCTCTCCCGCGTCTTAAATGCTGTCTTCCACTCATCACCAGGATGAATTCTGATATGATGGTAACCACTTTTCAAGTCCAGTTTCGTAAATGCTATTGCTCCTGCCAATTGGTCGAGTAAATCATCTAATCTCGTTATTGGGAAGCGATAATGAACTATTATTTTGTTAATGGTTCTACTATCAATACACATCCGATAACTTCCATCCTTCTTTGGCACTACAAGTGCGGGGACTGCACACGGGTTGAGGTTCTCTTTGATATAACCCTTCTGCACCAACTCATCTACCTCTCTCCTCAACTTCTCATGTTCCGTCGGGCTCATTCGATAATGCGGACGGTTAGGCAGTGATGCACCAGGTACCAAATCAATTTGGTGTTGTATATCCTATAAAGGAGGAACACCCTGTGAAAGGTCCTCTGGGAACACATCGTGAAATTCAGACACCAATGCAACAACTTTAAGGTGAAGACCCACTCTCTCGGCTGCCATAGAGGAACTGCCAACACTCCAATCGCTTCAGTTCCCACTAATAACAATACGATTCCTTCTGCCACATCTCATGTACAAGCAAGGATTGGGAAAGTAGGTTGTTACTGTCCCTACCAAAGAGATACAGTGATCATCCTTTGAGAGTAGTAGTGCAATCTTCTTACTCGAAAAGGTGAACGTATACACGTTCTAACACCCTTCATGATACACATCCCTATCAAAGTGCCATGGATGACCCAACAACATATGACACGTGTCCATAGGCACCACATCACACCAAACACTATCATGATACACATTACCAATAGAGAAAGATACCAAGACACGTCTAGTGACACAAATTTCATAACCTCGTCTCAAACATGCCAGGCTATAAGGAGCAGGGTGGGGTTCAGAGCCTAACTTCAGCTTCCGTACGGCCGCCTCTGATATCACGTTTTCACATAATCAATGAACTTGCACACTTTGCCCCCAATGGTGCATGTGGACGAAAAGATGTTTCGCTGTAAGTTCTCAGACGACCCCTTAGGCGCAAGGCACTCAGCTGCATCACCAAAAGAGGTCCCATGTCACCCATATGCACTACTTCAGCCTCTTCTTCCTCATTCACCACATGAATGGGATCTTCGACGTAGGTTTGTGCTGCTTCTCCGATCAACAAGCCTGGGCATGACTGCCGATCTGATGGACAGTTCCTCCTCAAATGACCAAAACCACCACAACCAAAACACTGACTACCACGCCCTCGTCCACCAAAAGGAGCCCAGCCACCCGGACTGGCTGTTGGAGGAGTCGCCGGCTGAATGTTCCGATCAATGCCTCGACCCCCAGATGTAGAAGATTGGGACGGACTGATGTAGGATTTGGGGCAAATGGTCGACCCCACCTCCAGATGGACCACCCGAACTGCTTACTACAGAACGACGTGTTTGATGATTTTAAGCTTGAAGTGCACGTTGATAAGCTTCAGAAACAGACACCGACAAGAACATATAAGAACATCCTGCAAATTCCACTGTAGCCCGCCATGTAGCGCACCACCAATTGGTCCTCAGACTCTGCCATATCATTACGCACTATCAATTGGTAAAACTCTATGGAGTAAGCATCTACAGAACGGTTGCCTTGCCTTAAATTCTGTAATCGCTGATACAAAGTTCTTGTATAATTAAAAGGAAGGAATGTTGCATTCAACTGTTTCATCTTTTCCTACGACTAAATTCTCGCCTCGCCTTAACGAATCCAATTCTATTTAAGTTACTGCCACCAAGCAGCAGCCGACTACGCAAACGCGTAACCACCAAGGGTACCTTCTTATTGTCTGGCACCTCTTTGTAGTCCAAGATCTCTTCTACTGCCCTAGCCAATCGAGGAACTCTTCCACTTCTATCCTACCGTGAGATTCAAGGATATCGACCTTGATTCCGGATTCCCAATGCTGAAACGCATCCTAATGTTGCACACATGGCGATTGTACACGACCGCCATGTGCATCCGACAAGGTCTCCTCATGTGACCTCTCGCCTGATTCATATCCTTTTTTCCCAACACTTGCGGGGCCACGACATGGAGGGGCATGAGGTGTTTCGTTCTTCACAACCTCCGCTGCCCACGTCATAAACTAATCAAACCGAACTGTCAACACATCGATTTGATTACGCAAATCTGCAACTTCATCAAACTGACCACCACGACCAACGCGTTCTCTTCCACAAACCATGCTCTGATACTAACTGATGTAGATCGAATCTACAACACACTACAAATGCATTGCACTTTAAGAAAACAAACGTTTTTCTCTTATTTCATAAACAACCAAAAAACCCCACAAGATATTTTGGAGTTTTAAATACTAAAAGAACATATAAGATACTGTGCCAGTAGTCTTTTAATGGGTTGGGCTACAAAGCAAAATAAGTAAATACTGAAAATAATGTATTAAGAAACATTAAGTTCTGTTTTGACTTAGCAAACGAATTCAAATGCCCAAAATCCATCATACGTCACGGCGAAGCGGTGAGTTCAATGAGAATCGTCGGGAGCTTTCCGGAATAGGGACATGGGCCCAAAGCAGACACCGTATGCAAAAGTTACGTCATTTTCTTTGAATGCCGACCATCCAAACATTCCAAATACGCAAGTGTCTGTTTCTCCACACTTATCTCATCAGTTATTTCCCGACCTCAATGATCAAATATTTCATTTTGTATCTCGATTGATGCATACCCCCAAGCTTGTTATTCATTCTCACACTCGGGGTACTTATGCTATTGGTTTAATTTATAGTGCTCATTCATTTTCTGCTCATGTTCAATTGGGCTTAACTAACTGAAGTGCTAGATTTGAGTGTTTCAACCCTCAGGCTTTACCTTGGCTAATAACATCATTAAAAAATCTAAGTCCTCAAGTGTCCAAGGCTTAGACCGGAAGCGTAATGCTTTTCCCCGTTGTCAGTGCTTATATATCATGTAAACAATATGAAGACATTTGTTTTTCTACATGACTCTTTTTTCCTATTTGTTTTATATTTATATTTCTCATCTAGCATGTAGGTAGTTATTTTGCTTAGTCATTGATAAAATCAACTTCAGACGGCTTTTTTTTAATACTTTTACCTCATTCTTTCTGGAGTAATGCAATGACTTTTGATGGAAAGAATAACTATGATTAGACTTCTAGCTTATGATTCCTACATAGATTCCACTTGTTAACAAAAAAACATTCCACAAAATTGTTTAGCACGCATGGAATCAACACTTATCTAAATAGTTTCGAACGTTAGCTTAATCACTGCTAAACTATCGTTTCAAATAGCCAATGGATTGTATCATATGGTAAGATTTTGGTTTCAACAACCTACATTCAAGCTCATTCAATCTATTCTATTCATATAACCACTTCAAAGATATATTACATCTAAAAAGGATGTCGTACTCAAAGTAGATCAAAATCTAACAAGGATAAGTTTCAAAACAATCTAAGTAGCATAACCTAATAGTAATTCAAAAAGCACAAGTAATTTCAATAATATTATCATGAGCTGGAAAGGATATTCAACTCACATAAACACAAAATAAACAGTTTTTTTTTAATATAGAAAATAGTAACATGTAAACACATATCAACATTAACTCTTAAAAAATATTGATAATCAAAGAAGGAAATCAATATAAGATTAACAATCCTTAGACCTAAACTATACATTGCCCTCAATTTATGCATATATAAATCATAAGGAAATAAAAATAACAAAGGAGGGGTTCAAAGTCTCGCCAGAGGTGTATCGGATGGAAATACAAATTTATTCACATGGAGATGTAATAAAGTGGATGACATGCGTTTTTTTTTTTTTTTTTTTTTTTTTTGCAAAAAATGGAGCTCAAAATTCACCATAAACCTAGTTGGGCATTTCACCGACCACCTTGTGGGGGATGAAAAACTACCTGGAAACCACGTGCATTGGGAAACTTGTTTGAACCCAAAAATTAGTGTCCTCATTCTACCAACAATAACTCAGAAATCCTACTCCTAACTCCTCAATCAAAATCATAACCGGAATTTCGAAAATGAATGTCCACAAGTAGGAAATATTCAAATTTTCATGGAAATCTTACCTTTGATGTTATTGTTTGAATTTGATGTTCAATTGGTGAGTTTGCTCCTCAATGATTCGAATTCAATATTTGAGTTTACGACAGATTTAAGTGAAATCCTGATAACTATGGGACAAACAAGTATTTTGTTTAAGTATATTATAAGGCATAGATCTTATGTTCGAATCCTAGTGAATTTGAGAGAAATTCATGAGGGGTAAGAGATTAGATGCTCTCCAAAAGTAGACAGTAGTATGATGTAAAGGCTTGGGTACAGAGGCTCAGGCCCTAACAAATTTTGATGACTAGAGCATAAAGATTGGGTTGTTACAAAACGTGCTTAAAAATTAGATACCATCTTATTAACCTACATCCAATGTGATAATGCATTAAAAGAGTAAATGATAGATAAAATGATTTTTTTCCCCATCAAACGCTTAATTTATATTTTTTAGCTCGACTTTACAAAGTGAATACTCATGATGGATTGAATCAGGCTTCACCTGCCTTGTATTTAGTGAATTGTTGACTTTGCAAATCCATTTCTTCAACCTCAAATTTTACAAACACCATTTTCATCTTTGAGGGATCCAACTAAAGCGCCAATTTTCCTCTTTTGTAGGCAACATTCATGGTCAATCACATATTCTTTGATGACCATGCGACTTTCCTCGAAGTAAGATGGTTTCTCAATTGTACTATACACATTGATTTTTAATTTTCGTCCTCCAACCTAAAAATTAATCACCTACTTCAAAGTCCATCATGCTCAATTTGTTGTTAGAAATAATTGACCTAATATCAGTGGCATATTATTATCTTCTTCTATATCCAAAAAAATGAAATATGTAGGGAATATGAATCTTCCCACTTCGATAAGCACATTTTCGATCAAACATTGAGGACACTTAACAAATCGATCAGCTAGTTGAAGGTAGATTGCTATCACATTTATCTTTTCCATACCTGGTTTCATGTACATATATAACGGCATAAAGCACTTGTACCCGAATCCCGTAAAACAGCAAAAACATGTATTTTTCTATAGAACTAAGTAAATTTAAACTCTGCGAACTTTTAATTAAGAGGTATTTAGTTGAGTAACTCAAAACTAAACTTCTCATTTAAAGTTATTCCCTCGTATCCGGGAGTCTTCTTTTCTTTAATAACATCTCTTTCAAGAACTTGATGTAACTCAAGATTTGCAATAAGGTGTCTATAAACGCAATATAAATGTGGACGACTTGGCAAAAAAATTTCTTGGACGTATTCTTCTGCAGCCTTTTAGGGACATATATATGTTGACAAGAATGGTTGTCTTAACACATGAAGAGTCTAAAAACTAAGGGATGGATATGAAACAGAGACACCCATAGATACATGCTCGTTCATCTCCTTTCGTCTTCTTTTATCTGCATGTGTTTCATCTTTTGTTTTATAATTTAATAGAATGCATCTCGAAATTTTTTTTTGCTCCTTCTATTCAGAAATTTGTGAAGATATTTGAAATTCGAAGTTAAGAGGGCATTATTTTGTGTTTGATGATTCAAGAAGCGTTTAAGGATATCATATTTTTTAGGGTAAGAAGGATGAGTGGGCGGCGGACTGGATTAGGCTGTCACGGTTGATGATAAACAAAATTGGAATCGAACATGTGGTAAAGGATGGGACAACAAAGGTTGAACCCGTGGCAAATGATGGTGACGTGGTAGGGGTGTGTTTGGATGTCAGGAGATAGCTTGAATTAATTCAAGGTGGGAATGGGGTTTTAAGGAAGGCTTTGAAAAATTCGAAAACTAGTGTCCTAAGCAAGAAATTTTTGGGAATAGATTTGAAGGAGAATCATCAGATAATGGAGAAAACATAAAGACTTGTGAATTTGAAGTACTAAACCCAAGGTTGTGTTTGTATAGATCAGAAAATGACAGCAACAAAAAAGCATATTATTTTGGCTTGGAAGAAGAAATTGAGTTTATGAACATGGTGGAATCTGCAAACAGTCCTTTGGCATCACATGAGGATTTTCTTCACAATAATTCTAGTAGTTGTCAATGGTGGGATTTCTGGTCTTTAAATGAATAAGAAGTGGAGGAATTTGTATATTTTTCTGATTTATTAATCTTCCTTTTGTTGGTGAGATGAACATGAAATTCTCCTATCAAGATTACATAAGCGTGACATGTTTAGGGGTGTCCGTGGTTCGGTTCGGTTCGGTTCTGCTCGGTTCCAGAATTTTCGGGTATTTAATAAATGGACCCGTCGGGTCCAAATATAATTATGGAACCGTTCAGGTTCGGTTCGATTCGGTTCCGTACCATAATTAAATTTTTTAACATTTACAGCAACACTACATAAATATAACTAATGACATTTCATTTGTAACGTATACAAATTAACGTAGCCAAATTCAAAAATATAAAAATAACTAGATGTCGAATAACATTAATTCAATGCATACAAATACCAAAAAGTAGATATTAATAATTACCAACTATTTGATTTAATCATCAATTGCTATTGGTTGACTTGCCATGGCAAAAAACTCTACAAGAATTGAAAAAGCACAATTAACAAACAAATAAACTAAAAAAATATTCAACTAATAAGATTTGATAAAAAAAAAAATAATATATATCTATTACCTGTCTTAATGCCCTCATAAAACTCTGTTTCTTCAATGCAAATTTCATCTTGGGAAACTTTCAAGAGTCTAGAATCTTCTCTTAGCCAGTTTTGTGTACAAATTAAGGCTTCAACTGTTTTAGGAGTTAAAGAACTCCTAAATGGATCAAGAATGCGCCCTCCAGTACTAAATGCTGACTCAGAAGCAACTGTAGATACAGGAATGGCAAGAACATCCCTTGCAATCTCAGATAAAAATTCAAATCTTGATTTATTAATCTTCCACCAATGTAAAATGTTAAAATCTCCATCAGTAGCATCTTCGGTGGATTCCATTAGATATCATTGTACCTCATCTTTTCCAGAAAAATCCATTTTACTAGTTTTCATTTTCTTGTACCCAAAATCAAAATTACAATCATCATCATCTGAACACTCCAACAAAGTGGCTCCATCATTAAATTCAGCGCCAACACTTCCACTAGCTCCATTTTTTGAACAATGCCATCCTTTGTATTGGTTATAACAAAGCATACAATAATTTCATGACCTCATTTTTTGTGGCTTCAACCTTCACACAATCATACAAGATACCAATGCAATGTACAACAAACTCCAACTTATACCTAGGATCAAGCACAACAGCTACAATTAAAATATTGTTTACTTTATCAACATTGCCCCAATACTTGTCAAACTTAATCTTCATGCTATTCGCCATACTACTTAGCAAATAATCTTGCTTATCACCCATTTTCCTCAAAATTTGCTCAATTTTACAAACTTCATGAAAGTAAATATTGGAAGTAACACTCAATGAAGTACTAAACTTCAATGTGACATCATAAAAGGTTTTTAGAAACTTGGCAAATTTTCTAGCCTTCTCCCAATCATAACTTGTAGGTGGACCCTCTTTTGCTTTTCCACCTTCAGTCTCATCAAAATATTTACAATAAAATCCATCCTCTTCCTCCATTCCTTCGAAAGCTTTTTCAAAATTCAATGCACTATCTAACATTAAGAATGTTGAATTCCATCTAGTAGGCACATCTAAAACAGCAAGTTTTTTGCATGCAATCTTTTCCCTTTCAATACAACATTTAAATTTCTGTAATCGGGAAGGAGATGATCGAAAATATTTTACCGCATTACGAATACTGTCTATAGTTGGATTGAACTCTTTCAACCCATCTTTAACAATCAAATTGACTATGTGTGCTGAACAACGTACATGCATATAAGAGCCACCTAAAATCATAACATCATTAGTTTTCCAACTCTTCAACTTGTTTTTCACATAAATGATCGCTGCATCATTTGTACTAGCATTGTCTACAGTAATGGTACCCACACGCTCTATGCCCCAATCAAGTAAACAGTTTTCAATAAGCTTCCCAATTGTCTCTCCTTTATGATTTGGAACAACGGAGAAGCTTAATATCCTCTTATGCAGTTTCCAACTTCTATCAATGAAGTGTGCTGTGACTACCATATAATTGATGTTTTGAATTGATGTCCAACAATCAGTCGCTAAAGAAATTCTTTGCCTATCATTAATGAATTTAATTCTCAATGATTCCTTTGTTTCATGGTATAGATGGAGCACATCTCTAGCAATCGTTTGTCGAGAAGGAATCTCAAATCTAGGGCAAAGTTGATGTACAAATTCCTTAAAACCCACACCTTCCACAAAAGAAAAAGTCAATTCATCAATAATAATAATCTTAACCAATGCTTTTCTACACCTTTCTTTATCAAACACCACAGACATAATACCAACATCATTGTTTTCTCGAGTGAGTATTGTTTGGTTTTCATTAACCGTTATGTTCTTATATACATAACAAGAAGTTTTTAAGTGCTTCCACATACTAGAAGTTCCAGATTTAGTATCCGCCTTAAATGTCTTCCCACAATAATTACATTTTGCTCTTTCCCCACCAAGTACCTTAGTGAAATGATTCCATATTTCTGACCTCTCAACATTCTGTTTCTTGTCTTTCATTTGAGCATCCAAATTGGAGCTAATACAAGCTGCAAACAATAAAGTACACGATAAAAAATGTTAGGTGATCCTCAACTCTATAAGGTACCAAATTTTATGACAAATGGTATGGCTTTGTCACCAATAACTTGATGCATCTCCAATTTATATATTATTTAAAAAAATTGGATTTTCTAATTTGTTCTTGCAGGTGAAAAACAAATGAAAGTTGAGGCTGCAAAAAAAACATATTTAAACAAATGGGAATCCAAATGGCTGCATAATTTTCTCAATCTGGGGTTGAAATCAAATGGTTTAATGCCTTAATCCCTTAAACAATCTCAATTGAACGAATTCCAATTTCACCAATCAATTAGGAATAGTAAAGACTGAACTCTGAAGCCTAAAGAGGAGACATGGCCTTCAATTTAACGAATTCCAATTTCACCAATCTCAATTTAACGAATTCCAATTTCACCAATCTACTACTCTGCTCACAAAAATCTCCAAATTCAAATTTTGTTTTGCCAATTGAGTTCCAATAAGCAGTAACGGCTTCAATACTAAAGACAGTCTAAAGCAATGCCAATAGGCCCAATACTTATACAATTATACAATACTATGAATTAATTGTTAAATTATCAGAATTGAAACATTCAAACACGGTATTGGTAAAGTCAGTAATTATAATATTTCAGTTTCAACATCAAGCTCCAAAATACTGAATACATACACTATAGCAATATACCTGAGAGAGAGAGAAAAGTGATTGGAAGTAGAGTAGAATCACGCGGAATGGTAAGCCGATGGTTTGGTGGCGGACGGCGGCTGAGGGTTGAGAGTAGCGAGACGCCGAGACGGATGTAGCGGTGGCGGTTGACCGTTGATGTAGCGGCGGTGAAGAGAGTGATTGGTGAAGAGGAAACGGCGAGATTAAAGCTACAAACGGCGAGTTTAAACCTATGCAGAGAGTAGAGAGGCGAGAGGCGTGAAGAGGCGAGAAGAATAATGAAGACTGGGGGGGTTTTATTGGGCCTTTTCTTTTTGGGCTGGGCCTGGGAGTATTTTTATTTTGTGGCCCCAATCAAACTCTTTAATTTTATTTCTTAGATTTTACTTATTTAATTAATTTGTTAATTTATTTAGAAAAAATAATTTAATTTAATTAATTTAATAAAAAATTATAAAAAAATTATTTAGTTTCGGGTCTCATTCGGTTCTTCGGTTCTTGGTCTAGACCCGAGACCCGACCCAAACTTTTCGGTTCTCGATTCGGGTGCCCATTCGGGTCTTTTAACTTATGAAGAACCGCTCGGTTCGGTTCGGTCCGGTCTGGATATTTTGGACACCCCTAGACATGTTTAGTAAGGTATTGTGTTGTATGAATGATAAATATTATTTCAAATTTCTTATGGCAAAAGTATTATTTATATTTAAGCCAATTCATGGATTGGGAAGTCTCAAATAAATTTAGTGCAAAAAAAAAAAAAAACAAGATCCGACTGGACGTGACCCAACTCGACTTAATTCAGGTTGGGTCGGTTTAGGGTAGGAACGGGTTGGGTCGGTTTGGGAAAGAGCCCAAAACCAAGTATATCGGGTTGGTTTTGGACCAAACCCGACCTGACCTATTGTCCACCCCTACATGGTACCTCGAAGAACTTGAACTAATAATCAAAGATACATTACTCACTCAAAATTTAGGTGACTCATTCAATGATCGAGTATAGTCTCTTTTGTAGCAAATTACAAATGAGTCACCTAAGCATTCTATTCAATATGCACCAACTACATCATATTATTAATTCCAAGATCTGGAAAAATTTCAATAAAAACAATGTGATATTATCAACAAATTTTCTTGTTATACTCGAACTATAAGTATACAACTTGTAACATCATGTATGATCGTGGAACTTAAGATTATTTATTGCAGGTATTCATCGCTCATAATTTCATTCACAAAATATTACTCGAAGGGTATCAAACTAACAATCTCACACTTACCCTTCGGAGTAAATGTAGCATTTTAAGTATATTCACTTTCAAGAAGCTCATAAAAATATTAGTTGTTGAGCTCTTAGTAAACGGGTGTGCAAGAATGTCTGCTGATGCAAACTTGCTAACTGTCACATTCTTCGATGAACAATCTCTCTAATAAAGTGAAAATTGGTATCAATATATCCAATATGGTTCAAATCATTCCCTGAATAGACAAGCATATGATCTCTCTTTCTCGGAAGGTAAGAGTATATGCTTCACATCCATCCAATGTTCTTGTCCTAGATTATTTTGATAATGATTAACAATACCCTCAACATTCAAATATCCGATCTAGTGCAAATCATAGCACACATGAAACCTACAATCGAAATGTAAAGAACCTTCTTCATGTTAGTTATCTCTATACGAGTCTTGGGAGAAAATTCCTTGGATAAATAAATTCTATGTCTAAAGGAAGTTGTCCCCTTTTGAAATTTTGCATTACAAATCTATATATTATCTTATCAATCTATGAAATTTGGGATAATTCCATTTGCCTGTTTTTCTTATCTAGTAAGATGCGGATGCCCAAAACATAACTAACTTTTCTCAAATCCTTTATATCAAATTATTGCCACAACCATTTCTTTACAGATGACAACGCCCCTACATCAATCCTAATGAGTATATTGTCATTTAAATAAAGAATCAGAAAAACTACTTTCTTTTCTTGTATACACTTGTGCAAGAATCTCATCTAGATTTTGAACAAGATCACAGGTCTTAATGGTTTGTTCAAATCTTACATTCCAAGACTTGGACGTTTACTTAAGTCAGTAAATTGACCTTTGCAACTTGTGAACTTTTCTTTCATGGCATTCTTTCACGAACCTTTCAAGTTGCATCATGTAGATGGTCTCGTCAAGACGTTCATTTAAAAATTTTGTAATCATAATGAGCGGCGATAAAAGAATTTGAATAGATTTAAGAATGGCAATTAGTGAGAAGGTTTCCTTTGTAAACAATAGATTTCCTTTGGGTAAAACCTCATAGCCGATAGTATTACTTTGAAGTTTTCAACCTTTCCATCTACCATCTTTTCTTTTTATAGAACCACTTTCAACCTATAGGGTTGAACCCATTAAGTGCATTCACAAAATCTCAAACCCTGATGGAATACATGGATTTCATCTCCGAGTTCATAACAAACTACTATAATGTAAAGTCTGCATCCTCCATCACTTCCTTAAATGAAATGGAATTTCTTCTTGCTCAGTAAAGTCCGCCTGATAAGACTTTCTCTAGAGCAAGTATCTAGAAGGTGGTCTCATGACCTTCCTACTACAAGTAATGATTGGAGGTGCCTAATTTTCTCATCCGACTAAAGGTCTATCCATTCCTACAACTGCTTGGTCCTATTTTTAATTAGGACCAACCTATTTACTATCCCTATCGTGAGGGGCATGTGTAGGTGGAACAATGGGTGCCTCATTCTCTACTACCTTTAGTTTTATTGGTCCATGGGGTTCTATGGGAATCAATTGCTCATTTTGTAAGGTCCCAAAATTTATAGTTTTAAGTTGATTGATGTAGCCCATTTAGAAACCAAGCTATGGAGGCTTGGCCCATTCAAGGTTATGAAAATCCAAGTCATAATTTATTTAAAAGCCCAAAAATCTAAGACATTAAGTTTAGGTAAATTTGATAACAAAAATTTAATGAATAACTGGGTTCCACAATGATCATTTGCATGGTATTTTACATAGGCTACCCAAGTTTATATCACCATGCAGATATTTTTATAAAATTATTTTCAGTTAAAAACTCCTCATTTTGCACATTAAGAAAAAATATATCAAGTTAATTGGAGGAATGATTGTTTTATTATTGGCATTTATAGAGATATGTTACAAATCTATCAATAGTTCATTTTCCTCTATTTTCATTATGTAAATGTTTTATAAAAAAATTATTAGAATTATTTTTTATAGGCTTAAAATCCTTTAAATTCCAAGTAAAATACTCAATTTAACAATGTTAATGATAATATAACTTTCCCATTTAGTTTTTCACTAAAAAATGAAGTTACAAGAACAGGAAAACACCTCTCCTCAAATCCGAATTTGCTTTTACTTTCTCTCAAAAATTATCTTTTATATTAAGTTAAGCTTAAAGGAATTTTAAGGGTGTGAAGAAGAAAGGATTTTACACATTTTGTTCATTTATATTTCAAGAAAATTAAGGTAGGTGGTGCTAAGTATTTACCATTTTTGTTCATTATGTATATAAATGTATGCTTGTGATGTATGTTAGAATTTTTGAATTCGTGAACAAAGAAGTTTATGTATAGCCATAACCAATTTCTACGACCACAAGGGATTCTTCGAAATCATGAATTTGCCGGTATTCATCTACGTGAAATGTTAAATTCTTTCCTATCACTTTATATATATGTTTATGAACAAAAGGGTGCACCATTTGATATTAGTCCTACTGAGCTTAACGCTCACACCATCTATGTTGACAATTTTTCAGATTAAAGGATTGTCGAGGAAGTGGGATTTACGTGGATTACGAAGGATCCGAAGGGACAAATGTGCTTCATTTGTGTAATTAGTCACATTTGAAGAGTTTCTAGTTCTTACTAGTCATGCAACTTACATTTAATTTCAAAAAGAAGTTAGTTTATCTTTCTTTAAGATTTCCTAGTTCTTTCTCTTGATGTGAACATTGAAATTGTTATTTCGTTTAAGTATGCATATAATTAAAGTTGCTAAAGAATTTAAGATTAAATGTTATGATGAGAAACACGTAGCAACGAACACTACGCAACCCATAACGAGATTAAAGATCCCAAGAAAGTCCAAAGAATAATCCCAATTTTGAATTTAAACCAAAAATTAATGAATCAAGCAACCAAACAAAAATAGTGTTTGAATGACCTCTTGATTACACAACACGTTAATCCGCACCCTATGTTGAATGCTACAAGAATTAACTTGATAAGTTCACGGTGTTCAATGAAGAACAATGGTTGAAAGCACAATGCCTCTCAATTGTATAATAATCTCAAATTGTCAAAAAGGTTTTATAATGAATAATAAGCAAAGTATTTATATGAAAACCCTAAAATCTAGTTAAAACCAAAAATAACTCCAAATATTACAAAAGATATCAAAAGATTGTATTTTAGTCAAACTAGAAAACTCTAAAAAATTGAAAATTTTCTGCCAACTTGTTTTTGGCATGTTTTTGTGCAACCGCAAGCCCAAAAGTACCTGGGCAAAAATCTGACAACTGCAAGCCTAGAATTTCGTGACGATTCTGAATTGTACTCATGGGCGAAAATTTGACAACCAAACTGAAAGTTTTGCCCGTTTTCATCTACGCTGCTTGAATTAAGTTGAACCAACTTGAATTAAGTTGATCCATTTGGTTTCTTCTTCCGAGCCTAACATAAAACTTGTACTTTGACATATTTTCTTCAACCCCATGTGCCCCGTTTCTCGAGCATGCATTTGTATGGCTTTTATTAATCCCTTGAAGTCTCGAACTTGCCGTTAACCACTCTCCGTCAATCATCAAGTTTCATGTAGCTTTCAGGCCATTCCGGATCATATCATACTCTCAATCTTCAAAAGGATTCGTCCTCAAATCCGTACCTTCGATGTTCAAATTATAGCCTTGTTTCCAATTATAGTAAGAACGTGAAATGGTCCATCTCCTCTAGCATGTAGTTTGGACCTCTTTTGAATTCGTACCCGCATCTTCCGTATGAACACCTAATAACCAGCACATAGATCAAAGTGTGCTCATCCCAACGACTTCATTTTGCAAGTTGTGATGCTCCAAAAATATCCTCTGTTGGCATGTCACAGTACTTCCTCCATATCTTACTCAGCCTAGGTGTTTGTAACAATGGCACTGCCAATGGACTCATCTCTCCAATCACTTCACCTTGATAATTCAACCCACTGCATATACATTCCTTCCAATGCCTTTGAAACTCCTTCGTCACCTTGGGAATCACAAAGCCAACCTCCAGTATTAGAGAGATATCCAAACTAAGGTAGGGCAGGTTAATTTCATCCACAAGTCGATGCTCAATGATTAAGTGGTGTCCTATGGAGGAAATTGTTAGTTCTCACTAAAGCCCTCTCAACTTCACTTCATTTTCTTGCAAGTTCACTTCTAACTTTTTTTCCATCTCTCCCTCTTGTAGCTCTTCTTCATCTTTTGTTTACTCTCCATTCTCATTCTCATTTTCACTTTCTATTTCTTTTTCCTCTTGTGGCTCCTCTTTTTTTTTCACACTTACCAACCTCACTATTTTCTCTCACTTGCTCCTTAGTATGATCATTTTGAGAATTAATCATGTCGCGAATCTTAGAAAAATCTAGTTTATAATCCAAACAAATTGGTTTACTGGGAATATTACTAATATGTTTCTCAATAGGTATTTCACCACCATTTACTTCTCACCTCAATCATACCTTCTAGGATCCTCTCGAAACCCTCTTTCATGCATATCACTCCTATACCCAAAATAGTGATTAGGTGCATATTGTTTTCTCATAATAGCTCTTAACTCATCCCAAGTTCCAATAGGTCTCTCATAATTCCTCCGCCTAGAAGTTGTCAACCGATCCCATCAAATTATAGCATAATCTATAAATTGGGTTAGAACTAACTTTACATTTCTCTCCTCAGAGTAACCATGAGATTCTAATATAAACTCCATTTTTTTCTTCTTACGCTAAGTATGCCTCTGGATAACTCCTTCCTTTGAATGAAGGAAATATTGTTTTGCACGTATTTTGATCAACACTTTCTCCACCAAGATTTTTACCCTATTTTCTTGCATTGAATGCTTCTGAACGTTGCCCCCGATGAAGATTAGCAACATTTGTGTTCAACCTGTCCAGTTTTTCATTCACATCCCCCAAGTATCCTTTCAAACCGTTTAACACCTCATTCGACAACCTAAATTCTACAATATTTCTGTCTCACCAAAGTTCACTCGTGTATCAATCAAGTTTGGACTTTTACCATCTATTGATCTCACAACGCCGCCTTTTACCACTCGGTACTTTTGCCCAAGTACTTCAAAGAACAAGGTGAACTCAACCAATATTGTATTCCCATGGATCCAACCGAGTATTAATCACAAATTGTGATAGGAGAAAAAAAATGATGAAAAATGACTCAAAGACATGAAAAAAGTGAAATGATGAAGAACGAATTCGATGAACTATTCAAGAACGTAAAAATGGAATAAATTTTGAACGATCCTTTTTTTTACTCAAAGTTGAGATTTAAACTGCTGAAAATCTTCCAGTTATAACAATACTTTTTTTTTTTTGGATTTTTTACCTTGGAAATTTAACTACAAATCCGTAAAACAAACGAAAATTGATTTAGATTTGTAATTAGTCCGAAAAATAACTTTGACTCTTTTTTTTTGTAATTTTCTGGATAAAAAACTCAAGAAATAAGATGGACCCAAATAACGCGAAGAATAATAAAAAGAAAAAAGAAAAACAAGACTCAAAACAAGAAACAAAAGGTATAACCTGATTATTTTGAAGTCTTGCTCTAATACCACATGATAAAAATCACGTAGCAACGAACACTATGCAACCCACGAGATTGAAGATCCCAAAAAAGTCCAAAGAATAATCTCGATTTTGAGTTTGAACCAAGAATTAATGAATCAAGCAACCAAACAAAAACAGTGTTTGAATGACCTATTGATTACACGACACGTTGATCCCCACGCGATGTTGAATGCTACAAGAATTAACTTGATAAGTTCACGGTGTTCAATGAAGAACACTGGTTGAAATCACAATGCCTCTAAATTGTATAATAATCTCAGATTTTCAAAAAGGTTCTAAAATGAGCAAAGTATTTGTATGAAAACCCTAAAATCTAGTTAAAACCGAAAATAACTCTAAATATTACAAAAGATATCAAAATATTGTATTTTAGTCGAACTAGGAAACTCTAAAAAATTTGAAATTTTCTGCCACTTGTTTTCGGCATGTTTATGTGAGACCATAAGCCCAAAAGTACCATGTGCCCGCATGTCCTAGTGTAGGATTTCGTGATGATTTCGAATTGTATTCATGGGCGAAAATTTGACAACCGAGCTGAAAGTTATGCCCTTTTTCATCCACCCTACTCGTTTGCTGTTTGAAACGAGTTGATCTATTTGGTTTCTTCTTCTGAGCCCAACATAAAACTTGTACTTTGACATATTTTCTTCAACCCATGTGCCCTGTTTCCCGAGCATGCATTTGTATGCTTTTATTAACCCCTTGAAGACTCCTTGAAGACTCGAATTTTCCGTTAACCACTCTCCATCAATCATCAAATTTCATGTAGCTTTCATGCCATCCCGGATCATATCACGTTCGACTTGTAAACAAAAAATTTCAGCTTACTGCCGAACTTTGTCGCGTCATCTTGGACAGAGTTCTTTGAATTTTTGGACAAAACTAGTGGGGTTTGAAAGCCATATGAGTCCTCCGTCCGATGGCTTTGGAGTCAAGTCAATTGAAGGTCGCTAGGATAAGTTATCCTATTTTTTGTGTGCTATGCTTAGTGTACCAGAAAACATGTTTTTTTTTAAACATGTTTGAGTGTCTATTGGAGTGCCTAAATGATCTTAGAAAATTTTGGAATTTTACTATGTTGTACTTGAATGAGTTTAGAAAATACTGTAAAAGGTTCATAAAATTATGAATTTGATAAATGTTCCAATTAAGTTTGATCACTGGGTAGCGCGTTGCTGAATTTAACTCCGTTAATACACGCTAACATTCACTTTAACACTTAATTTTAGTTTTGTTATTTAAGAAATCAAACTTATCTACCTTAAATATTTTGTTTCCAATAGATTTTAGAATTTCTAATAGAACACAAGGGTAACTACAAAGTTAAAAGAAAATTAAGAAAATTTTAATATAACCCGAATTTTTGAAAGAAAGAAGAAATGTTGTTGTTTTTGTACTAATTTCAAATTTCAATATATACGTCATTACATCTTGGTATCAGAGCCCAAGGTTTAAAAAAATTTGATTATGTAGACATTATTTATATATAAAAGAAATCTTATTTTTGTACTTACATGTGTAGATGTAATTTAAATGAGAACATGTAGTACCACCGTGTTATATGTTAAAAACCTTTAAATAAATATGTTCAACACAAATTTTATTATGTGTTTCAGAGAAAGTATTAAAATTTTGAAAAAAAAAAAAGATAGGATAAGGATTTGAATTGTCCTCGATACTTCGCATCCGTCAATCACCCACATCCTCAACTCAGGTATGAACATTTTATTAAACTTTTTATGGAATTCCAAAGTTAGTTTTCACAAATTTTATTGTTAGTCATGAAAAAAAAATTATGTATTGGGTGGTGATAACTATGGGTGACGGATGGCTAGAAGAAACCAACCGGCTAGAAGAAGAATAAACAAAAATGTAGGCTATCAAATTAATGATCGACAAACCATTCGACATCTCGAATACATTAGCACCTCGCGAAGAGCATATCAGTAAGCTTTTACTAAAAGAAATGGGATCTATAATTCCATTGAAGAATCTTCATGACATAGAATACGTAGATTTTTACATAGAGTATTGGGAAACCTACCTCAAGAAAGTAATCTAACATTCCAGTTCAGATTCAAGAAGCGAAGATAGATAATGAAATAACCCAACCATTGGGGGTTGATGAGGTAAATCAACCAGTGGGGATCATCGAGGAAGCGATAGAGGAGGACCCCAAAGAGGATCCAGATGAAGATTGAGAGTGGATGTAGAAGGCCTATAGATAGGCAGATAAATAAGAATAATAATATCAATTGTTTTTCTTTGTAGTTTAAATTAAGTTCAAGTGGCATGTAAACTTTCTTAAGTTAAGCTTATGGTTTTAGGTTGTAAATGGGTTATGAACTTTTCTTTTAAAATTTCGTTCTTGAATTGGTAGCATGCATGTATAATGAATGAAAATTTATTTTCTTGTCTAAAGGAAATAGCGCAACCAAACCAAAACGATTTGATAAGAGATTTGTTGCAAGTGGTGCAAGAGCTTGGAAGGTAAGCCTCACAAGCGAACCATGTACCTACTCTGACTCAAGCTTCGATTGTGGAAACTTTTAGAAGGTATAAACCACCTTCTTTCAACAGTAAGGGTGATCCATTAGCTGCCAAAGAATGATTGTGAAAGTTGGGACAAATTTCACAACTTATAAATGCCAATGATGCATAAAAAGTACAGTGCGGTGAAGAATTATGTTCACAGGAGTGCCAAGTCATTGATGGGAGTCAATGTCTCGAACTAGGAATGAGGCTCTGCAAGAGGATTTGAGTTGGAATCAGTTCAAAGAAGTTACTAAAAGTTCTTTTGCCAAGTATTAATGGACTTCAAGGAAACATAATTCTTACAGCTAAATCAAGGAAGCTTGACTTTGATTGATTATGAGAGGAAGTTCGACCAGCTAACTAGGTATGATCCACATTTAGTGGGTACTGAAACTAGAAAAATAAAGAGATTTCAGCAAGGGCTTCATCAGAACATTAGCATGATCCTTATGTCTCTCTATTTTACTAGCTCTAACAAAATGTTAGAACGAATTCATGCTATCTGGTATCAAAGGCTAGTACTGAAAAGTATGGAATAAAGAAAAGTACAGATCATCATGGTCGCATCCAACAAAATAAGTTGTGGCCTGTAAAAAGAAGTGGAACAACCAGGATAAGGAAAATGGAAAATGGCAGAATAAGATAGTAAACAGTAGAGCTCATGCCAGCAAGGGTGGGGACAATCCCATTCCACCTTGTCCTATGTGTGCCAAACAACACAAAAGATTGTGTTTGATGGGAAAAAAACATTTTTTTGATGTGGTAAGTCAAGCCACATGGCTTGAAATTGCACATAGTTTGTTCATAGTAAGAATGAAGGCATAAGAATAACAAACGGAAAGCTCAAGCCTTTGTTATGATTGAGCAAAAGGCATAGAAGAACCCCAACATTATAACATGTATTCTTTTGATACCTGATTTTCCTGCTTATAAGCTATTTGACTCTGAGGGAATGCATTCTTTTATTTCATCGTCTTTCGTAGCTAAATTTATTACTGCATGTGATAAGTCTGATAGCATACTAGAAGTTAGCATTGATTCGGGTAGGGTGCTAAGTATTGATAAGATAGCTAAGTCGGTTCAATGAAACTTGAATGAAATGCATTTGAGGTAAATCTATTCTTAATATACATGATTTTAGGCATGGATTGGTTGGGTTGTAATAATGCTACCATTTGACGTCGAGAGAATGAAGTTTCTTTTAAAACTCTGGAAAAGAAGAATTCTTCTTCTTTAGATTAAAGACCAAACCTAAACCACAAATAAACTTGGCGTTAAAGGCTAACAAATATTGGAGGAAAAAGCGTGTCAGGTATATCTAGTAATTGTTTTGGGAATGTAGCATCGAGAATATAAGATGAGTGAAGTACCGATAGTGCAAGAATTTGAAGATATATTTCTCGAAAATCTTCCGTGTATACCACTGATAGGCAAATCGAGATTGTGATAGACTTGGTTCCTAAAGCATCACCAGTATCTAAAGTATTGAATGAAATGGCACCAAAAGAGTTAGAAAAATTAAAAGTTCATATTCAATAATTGTTAGATAATGGATTTATTTGACCCAATGTTTCTCCATGGGGAGCACCGGTGCTATTTATTAAGAAAAAGGACGGTACCATGTGAATGTACATAAATTACCATGAACTTAATAAACTCATTATTAAGAACAAGTATTCTCTATCGAGAATAGAAGATTTGTTTGACTAATTAAGATGAGCGAAAGTGTTCTCTAATATTGATTTACGATCAAGGTATCATCAATTAAAGCAAGTCAAGTGATATACCGAAGTCGGCTTTTTGGACTTGGTATGTCTACTACAAATTTATTGGGATGCCATTTGGTCTAACCAACGTTCCAGTGGTGTTTATGGATTTGATGAATAGGTTGTTTCATAAATTTTTGGATCGATTTATCATAGTCTTTACGACAAAATATACTCGCAAGACAAAGATCATAAAGAACATCTTAGAATGGTGTTAGAAACTCTAAGAAAGGAAAAATTATATGCTAAGTTCAAGAAGTGTGAATTTTAGCTCGACTGAATAGAGTTTCTTGGTCACATAGTTATTAGTCATGGGATTGAAGTTGACCCAGCTAAAGCACAGGTAGTAACTAAGTAGAATAGCTAGTTAATACAAGCGACATTCAAAGTTTTCTGGGTTTAGCTGGCTATTATCAAAGATTCATTAAAGGCTTCTTTAAGATAGATGGACCAATGACTTAGTTAACTCGAAAGGTATTAAAATCTCATTGGTCGGACAAGTGCGATCACAACTTCCAAGAGTTGAAACGCCAATTGGTCACGCTACCAGTGTTAACAATTCTGGAAGGATTGAAGGGTTTCGTAAACTATAGCAATGCATCTAAGTAAGGCTTAGGGTTTGTCCTAATGCAACATAAAAAAGTGGTTGCTATGCTTCAAGTCAATTAAAAACAACATGAACAAAATTACCCGATGCATGACCTGGAACTTGCGGTAGTGGTTCACGCATTGAATTTGTGGCGGCACTATCTGTGTATGGAAGCAAGTGCAAGATTTATACAGATCATAAGAGTCTTAAATATTTCTTCACCCATAAAGAATTGAATATGAGATAAAGAAGATGGTTGGAGTTGGTAAAGGACTACGACTACACTATACTTTACCATCCTACTAACGCTAATGTGGTTGCAGATGCCTTAAGTAGGAAATCAGGGGGTCAATTGGCATTTTTACTGTCAGATGAAGATCGGTTGGTTAAAGTGTTCGAAAAGATGAAAATTGAGGTTGTTGTTTCTACTAATCAAATTACATCTCAGATAGGGACTTTGAAGATTTGACCAAATCTTAAAGATCGAATTATTGAAGCACAAGATAGTGATACATTTCTCTAGAAAATTAGAAGTGAGGTTGGATTAGATGAAAGGAAGGATTTTGAGGTGTCATCAAATAAGGCATTAAAGTTTAAAATAATGCTTTGTGTGCCTAAGGATGAGGACTTGAGAAAAGAAATTCTAGAAGAAGCTCACTCTACCTCATACGTCGCTTATCCTGGTGGTATAGAGATGTATCTAGACCTCCGAGATATATTTTGGTGGAGGAACATAAAAAGAAGTAATGGAGTTTTTGTCAATAAATGCATGGTTTGTCAACAAGTGAAAGCGGAACATCAAAGGTCTTCAGGATTATTAAATCCTCTGGAAAAACTAGAATGGAAATGGGAACATATTTTGATGGATTTTGTAGTCAATTTTTCGAGGTCGGAGGAAAGATATTGTCATTTGGGTAATTGTTGATTGATTGACGAAGACATCTCACTTTCTGCCAGTGAAAATGACGCTTAGTATAGATCAATTGACATATCAATACATTAGAAAGATAGTCATATTGCATGGAGTCCCAATATTCATTGTTTCAGATAAAGACCTGAGGTTTACCTCTATGTTTTGGAAAAGTTTACATGAAGCATTGTGAACGAAATTGGATTTTAGTACAGCTTACCATCCCCAATCAGATGGTCAATCTAAAATTCAATTATTGGAAGATATGTTGCGTGCTTGTGTATTAGACCTAGTAGAAAGTTGGGAGTCATACTTTCCATTGGTAGAATTCGTGTATAACAAGTTTCGGTCTACTATTGGTATGGTACTATACAAGACTCGATGGTAGAAAATGCAAATCACCGATTCATTGGGATGAAGTTGGTGAAAAAAGTATTTTAGGTCCATAAGATAAGATCAAAAATCGCATAAAAGCAGCTCAAGATCGACAAAAGAATTATGCAGAAAATCGAAGAAAAGACCTGAATTTTGAAGTTGGTGAAAAGGTATTTTTAAAAGTAGTACCTATGCCTTGTACTAAGGTTTGGTAAGGCAAGTTGAGACCTCATTATATAGGACCTTTCAAAATTCTTGACAAGGTTGGTAACGTAGCATATCGATTAGTTCTACCACCTGAACTTTCTATCGTACATGAAGTGTTTCACATGTCTATGATAAGAAAATACGTGCACCGTCCAAGTCATGTGGTGAATTATCAAATATTAGATGTTCAAAAAGACCTATCTTACAAAAAAGTTGCAATTGATATTTTAGACAGAAAGGTACAAAAATTAAGGACTGGGGAAATCTCATTAGTCAAGATTCAGTGGTGACATCATGGGATAGAGGAAGTTACTTGGGAAATTGAAGCAGAAATTAAAGCAAGTATCCGACACTGTTTGTTTAGTTTAAGGTAATTCTGAGGATGAAATCTTTTTTAAGTCATGAGGGATGTAAGGTCTTAAAATTTATATTTTTAAGTTGGCTGATATAGCTCATTTAAGAAGTGAGCTATAGAGGCTCGACCCATTCAAGGTGAAAGCCCAAGACATAAGTTATTTAAAAGCCTAAAAATTTAAGATTAAGTTTAAGTAAATTAGATTACAAAGATTTAATGAATAATTGGGTTGCCAAAATGGTCATCTACATGGTATGGCACATAGGCAACTCAAGTTTGAATCACCATGCAAATGTTTTCATAAATATTTTTATAAAATTATTGAGTTAAAAACTCATCATTTTGCATATTAAGAAGAATTATATCAAATTAATTGGATGGAATAATTGTTTTATTAGTGGCACTCATAGAAATAGGTTACAAATCAAATGAATATTTTATTTTCCTCTATTTTTCATTATGTAAATATTTTGTAAAACTTTTATTAGAATTATTTTTTATGGGTTTAAAATTCTTTAAATTTCTAGTTAAAGACTCAATTTAACAAGGTTAATGATAATATAACTCTCCCATTTAGTTTTTCACTAAAAAGGAGGTTATAAGAAGAAGAAAGTCATTTTTTCACTACACATCTCCTCAAATTCGAATTTGCTCTTATCTTCTCTCAAAAAATATCTTTTATGTTAAGTTAAGCTTAAAGGAATAGTAAGGGTGTGAAGGAGAAAGGCTTTTACACATTTGTTTTCTTTTATATTCAAGAAAATCTTCAAGGTTGCAGGAAAGGTGCCCTGATTTGTAAAAAAATGCCAAAAGTAAAAAATTTAATGGGCCACTGACCTGACATCTTTCTAGATTTCCTCAGAGCTCCATCCCTGTCAAGGAGATTTATCGCAGTACTTCCCTTCCAGAAAATCTATCAACTTCCTTACTATGAACTGGAATGAGAGGGAGAAGCAATTCTTAGTTAAGATGCCTGTAAGCAAGGCAATTATCTCAACTCAGCTCCATAGCCATAGATCAATTTTGTATATGATGTCTATGGCTGATAAGGTAATTTGCTCGAGTTAAAAAATTGCTTACTTTTTTTAAAAATTTTATTATATATTTTTTTAATAATTAACACTGTTTTTCTTTTCTTAGGTTAAAACTGAGCTAGATAAAATGCTTGTGGTAAAGAACCAAGCCTAAGGCTTATTTGAAAATATGGAAGGTCAAAGCGCAAGGTTCACGGAGATAGAGAAATATTATGAGGATCACCTCAATAAAATGGGAGTTGGGTTGGAAGCAAAATCAACCTCGGAATTGAGGTATATGGATGACAATAAGGCCCTGTAGATTTGAGGGGAAAAGGCTACCCAATGAGCAGTTAATGAGAAAAAGAGGGTTGAAGAAGAAAAAACACGAGCTGATAAGGAACGTGCTCTGGCTGATGAAGCTACGAGAAGGGCTAAAGAAGCTAGAGCTAAAGCTTCTAAGGCAGTGGAAATTTGGAGGGCCTCTCATGAGTTTGATGCACAAGCTCCGGACGCCTATGTCGTGGCCTTGGAAGAGCTTGTGAAGCATATTGGCAGGGAAAGATCAGATTTTGATACGACCTTCTTACTGGAATCTCTGGAGGAGTAGAAGAAGGAGCTCCAAAGATTGTCTGAGGTAGTTGGAGTTCATATTACCCCGTTGATGAAGACCTTGAAGATGATGTACAAGCTCCATAGGACCCACCTCTTCCTTAGGATTTACTTAGTGTTTTTTTGTCAAACATTGTTTTTGTTTAATATTGAATGATGTCCAAGTTTTTATTATTAATGAATAAATATTAGTTCATCTTTTATTTTGCACATAATGTAGTTTGACTTTATAATACAAATTTGTCTTAAGTATTGCAGCACATACAGTCTTAGTTTGGCTTTGCGAAAAAGCAAAGCTTCATGATTTCCTTAATAGGAATTTCTTCTAAATGTTGCAGCACATGCAGTTTGTTGACTACATTTATCAACCTTTCAATAGCTTCTCTCATGATGGTCATTTGAGGGTTGCTAGCTTCATTTTGACCTCGTATCCTCCCAATATTTTGTGGAATATTGGTTTGTTTAGGATGAGTGTGGGATTTATTTCTTGATGTTGAAGTATCATCTATGATGGTATTTTCATTGTGAGTTTTATGGGAGATAGGGCTATTTACACAAATTAAGGACCTCTTTCTAGCGCCAAACTGTTGGCGTCGAAAATTGTAAGAACTAATTCAAGCCAACTTCTAATGTAAAATAAGGATTTTTACTTTCTCATTCATGTCTTGTCAACAATAGTGTCGAGCTGAGAATCTATGCCAATGGCTTTAGCCCTAATTGGTTGTTGTCAAATCAACATACAGTACCGAACTGAGAAAGCACGCCAATGGTATATCCCTATTGGTTACTGAGGTCGGCTCCATCGAGAAATTATGAAGCCTACCTTATGGAATCCCCAGTAATTAATGAATTGATTAGAAAACAAAGATATAACATATGATTGGTAAGATTGGTGGGCACCGATGTAATTCCTTCTGAATGTCATTAATTGATTGAATATTTCGTCAATGTGTAAGGAATCTACAAACATTATGTCCCCTCAAACCACGACAATCATAAATACGAGCCTACCTTGCATATCTACCTCAATTTATCCTGAGCCAAGTGCATATAATAAACGGTCTTAATTAAGTTGTCAGGTTAGATGTCAACAATTCCATTATTCGATAAGGAGATCTTAAACTCTTGGGGATAGACATTGGCCACCTTGATTGGATCTAAAGGCCTTAATACTCTTACCTAATTTTTTCTCAACCTCTATCTGAAACTCCTTGAATTTTAGTTGGATCAAACTAGTGAGACATTAGGTATATGTATCTATATCATTAATCATCTATGAAAGTGATGAATATTCACATTCTCCTCTAGCCCGAGTACTCGTGGATCCACAATTATCAGAATGTTCTAAATCCATAACTTCTAGCTTCAGAGGCCTCTTATTCAGCTTATCTTCTATACAAGATTTCCAAGTTGGTATGGATTCCACCTCTAATTCAGTTAAAGGTCCATCTTTCACCAATCTTTGAATCATATTTATATTAATATAACCCAACCTAAGATGCCATAAGAGAGTTTAATTAGCATTAGATAACCTCTTTCCTATTCTTAGTAGTGTTATTGATAAGTGTATTTTGTACACTTATCTAAGCCATAAAATTAGAGTATTTGTCAGTAATTTTGATGAGTTATAGCTTAATTCTTCTTTAATTATATTTGTTATGTTGAACTCAATGCAAATTGTCGAATTTGGAATAAAAGAACCAAAAACGCAGAAAATGAAGGAAATCCAAAGTTTGGGGACCAAAGTTTAAACATCCAATAGCTTATTCGGACCAAAAGACGATGATTGAAGATCATTAGGATCGATTACATGAAATTCGAGGTCAAATGAGTGAAATATAGTAGAAGTATTTTTACAAATTAGTTTTCAAGGGAAGAAGTTACGGTCTTGATTTTTAGGTTCAACTTGAGACCCATTGTTCGGATAGAAAAAGTTCGAATTGGAAAAACTTTATATCTAAAAGAATTGTAGCTCTTTGAATTACATTCCAACGCATTTTGAATCACCTCAATTGGATATTTGTAAAGAAAGTTATGGCCAAAATATCAAAAGCTGCTTAGGTACAAACTGAAGCGAACATGCGCGCTCACGCGGTACCCTATTCACCCCAACCCGAGAGCCATTTGGCTCTACGGTGCAACGGTGGTTATGCCGGTACGCGAGTGTGGGCCATTTTAACATATGAATCAGCATTTCCCTTTGGTGATTCAAACTCTTTTCAAATTAGACGTAATTTTGACCTATTTTCTGGCTCTTATAAATAGTGAACGATGGATAATTGAAGCTAAACCCGAAAACTCCCTTTTTCTCTCCATTTTCTTGGCGATTTTTGCCCCATTTTCGCCATTTATACAACCAAATCCCAGTCAGCTCCAGCCACCTAAACCACCAGACTATGGTACTGGTGGAAAGCTCTTAACCTCCTTTTCAATTCCATACCAAGAACTCTCCTTAACTCCTAGTATACTAGCCGGTACAAAGACCCAAAGTTTGCTACATGAAAATCACAAAAACGTTGGATTCTTTACTTCCAGCCACCATACCGGCCGGAATTTATCACTGACCAACCCCCACCTCTGGACAACCTCATACATGCCAGCAATTACATCCAAACACCAAGTTTAGCTGGTGATTTTAACCCCGAAAATTCCCATGTCGCGACTCGCGCGACATCGCCTAAGGAAAATGCATTTTTCGACCCCGTCCGTTTGAATGCCGATTGCGGACCAACTGGGCTATGTTCGCCTTCACTTGACGCACCTAGCCCAGCTATGGGTCTTCCCCAATTTGGCTCCAATCAACTTCAATTTCAATCTAAAATGCTCGAAGGCGCGATATCGCGCAACGAGAACATGGAATCTGTTTATTCTGGTGCCGTCCGTCCAAACCAAGGTGGCGGACTACCTAGGCCACCCTCCTCTCACCCTTGTGAACCTAGCCCAGCAATGGGTCTAGCCCAATTCCACCTGAAACTCACTGAATTGAGGATTGAAATTCAGGCTCTATGCAAAAATTCGGGTCTGATGAATCTTTCTTGCTCCAAATGTTCAATTCGATTAGGGGAAATGCAATTTATGATGGGAAAATGAAGGGTCATCAATCAATTGGGCCAATTAACATCCAAAAGGTTGATTCCAATTTACCTAAGGTTAGCGAGCATGATGGTAATTTCTCTCATTAATTTGACGGTGTTCCTGCAGTTTTCGCCTCAAATTCGATTCCCACAAATGCAATTGGGATTCAAAAGGTTATGGATAACACGCCTATTGATAGAATTGATGATCAATCGAATCCCAATTTAATCTCTCAAGTCAGGGCTGTTGAACTTCCTCCAATTCCAAATTTTGGTGAATGCACTTCTCCAGTCGATATGGTTTCTTCACTAATGTCTACTGCTCATGCTATTGTCCCTCCAATGTTCGTACCTCTAGTCAATAGCTTTACAAATATCCCCGCCAATTTGGAGCTCCCATCAAGGATTAAGTTTAAAACTGATTTAGCCACCTCTTTTCCAACAAAAAGAACCTCTGAATCGACCTTTGCAGGCCAAAACTATGGGGACCAAACCACCTATTAATCCTTCCGATGCCCCATTTACCACCCAAGTTTCTCAATCCTATGTTGTAGCTGTCAATCATAGACATATTGTAACTGGAACTGAGAGAAGTCAGAGGAAATCATTTGCTACTGTCCTTCGTGCTCCTCGGGAATCTAGGGATCATAGTTTGATTTCTAAAGAACCTTACATCCATTATGGTGAGCCTGCTATATTTTTCAAAGAGTCGGATGAGCAATTTTTGGCCGAGACTTACAGGTTTACACTTGTTGGTAACATCACAAACCCTCTATGATTAAGGTACGCGAAAATTTTATGTGTTTTAGATTTATTGGTGATTATGAGATATGTCTTATTGATGATGCACACATTATAATTCATATGGCACACGAGGATGATTATTTACGATTATTCCTCAAACCCACTTGGTATATTGATGGTTGTCCTATGCGAGTCTTTAAGTAGACCTCTAGCTTTACTCCACAGCATGAGGCTCATATTGCTCCTATTTGGGTATCTTTTCCTTTACTGCATATTCATTTTTGTGCCAAGAGCACATCATTTGCTATAGCTAAAGCTATTGGGCTTTCGTTTCGTATTGACGAAGCCACTTCTGACCTTAGACGACCAAGTGAAGCGAGGGTATGTATTGAGGTCGATTTAGAATGTAAACTCCATGATCGAGAGTGGAGGATATTGGCAGTCTATTATGTATGATAAGGTACCAGACTTTTATTTTTATTACAGACACTTCGATCATCTGGATGAGAACTATTCTAGTGGCTCCCATTCTGTTCCACCATCAGTGGTCCCAAGTATTGGTGACTTAAATCATAGGCCTAATCCAGTTCTGGCCAAAGAGAAAGGTAAAGGTAAGGTTGTTATGACAGCACCTCGCATGAGGTGGACACCAAGTAAGAGAAATCAAAGGAAACAAGATAGTGCATCAGAAATGATTTCTCATTCTACTCCTCAAACTGTTACCACTATTGCTCCTATTATTCCTATCACTACAGTTACTACATCACAGACAGCTGTTAACCATATGACTCTAAACACTGCTCCACTTGTTATTAGTCATATTGCTCCGCATATTACTAGCTCTCTACCATCAGATCATTCTACAGTTGCTCCCATTAGGGTGGATACTCAGAGTTCTCATATTATTACATCAGCTCCTCATGTAGCAGTTTAGTCTCTGGACCCCATCAGCACTGCACCTATGATGGTTAGTTCTACATGTTTTGATCATCTCTTGGTAGATATGTTAGAGAGGCCACAAGGTATTATGGAGCTAAATGTTCCTGTTATGTCTGCACATTGTCAGCAGAATATGGATGCTTTCTCATCTACATATCAGTCCAATTCTAATGTTTTTTCTCATATTGAAGTTCATCAACAAGGTTCATATCGTCGATCTTCAGCTGATGACTTGGCAGGCATGACTAGTAGGACAGATGAGGATTGTTTTGTCCTAGTTGGTCGAAAAAATGCGAAAGCCACCAATACTTCAATTCCTAGGATGGTGAGCAGGAGTCGGTCACAAGATACCTCTTCACATACATCCAGATGAGTGCCATCATATGGAATGCGAGAGGTGTAGCTGGTGTAGCTACTCGTCGGCGCTTGAAGAGACTTATACAGCTTCATCAAGTTTATCTCTTGGTTATATTGGAGCCTTTTGTTTTTCAACATAGATTTGCATATATTCAACGATATTTGCGCTTTGACATGGGAGTTCAGAACGAGTGGAACAAGATCTAGTTTTTTTGGAAAACGGGTACTATTGTTACTATTATTGTTGATCATCCTCAATTCCTTCACGTTAGAGTTGAGGATCCCAAACTAGTACATCCCATCTATCTAACTCCTATCTATGTTTCATGTAACGTAACTATCAAGAGGGATTTATGGGAGGGTCTTCACCACATTTTCCTCGATATGGACGACCTTTGGTTAGTTGGGAGAGACTTTAATGTTATTACACATGATGGTGAGCGCACTGATCATAATACTCATGATCGAGGCACTACTACTTTCTCTGATATGATGTTATATTGTAGTTTAGAGTATGCTGGTTTCCTTGAGAATCGGTATAATTGGTCGAACAGTCAAGTCAGAAAGAGACTGGATAGGATACTCATTAATTCTACAACTACAGCATTTCGTCGACAACTTAAAGTGAGGTACTTGAATCAAACTTCATCTTATCATTCGCTTTTATTAATTCAGTGGGTTTCTGACGATGATTTGGGGCCTAGACCTTTTAGATTCCTCAATGTTTGGACCAAGCATCATGATTTTTCATCCTTTGTCGATCAGAAGTGGTTGCTCCCTACTCATCTTACAATGATGGCTGCTCTTTAGGAGAAGTTCTTTAGGCTGAAATATGGACTGCATTGGTGGAATCAGCATGTGTTTGGAGATATTTTCCAACGGGTGCGTGATGTTGAGGATATGGCGGATGAGGTTGAAATAGTATATGATAGAGACCCTATACTGGAGCATCGTGGCCTATTACATCATGGACAGGCAGTTTTAAATCGAACATTATCTATTGAAGAGGGTTTTTGGAAGTAAAAGACATGTTCACCTTAGGTATGTGAAGGAGATCACAATACTCGTTATTTCCATACGTTCAAGAACGTATGATCAAATCGTGTATTAGATCCATCAAGACGCATGCAGGGGTAGTCTTAGCAACTCCTGCTGACATTCAGAATCCAACAATTGCATTCTACAAGGATCTTCTATCTGCTCCTACACAGTCGTTGGACGTTATTCGTTCTGATATCATCCCCACACTTTTGACGGAGGATGATAATTTGGGACTAAACCACATCCCTTTGATTCATGAGGTTCGGGAGGTGGAGTTTAGTATAGATTCTGATAGTATTGTCTGACCGGATGGATTCTTATCCTTATTCTTCCAACATTGTTGGAATATTATTCAAGATGATGTATACAAGGCAGTCTTGGACTTCTTTGATGGCGGCCATCTTCCACGGGGTTTTGCTGCTACTACTATAGTTTTGCTCCGTAAGTATGGTGCTTGTAGATGGACCGACTTCAGACCTATCAGTTTATGTACTGTGTTCAATAAGCTTATTACTAAGCTTTTGAACACTAGATTGAGTGCATTATTACCGCATATTATCTCTCCACAACAGAGTGGGCTCATTCTTGGTCGCCTAATTGGGGACAATGTTCTATTGGTTCAGGAGCTTCTCCATACTTTGGATGATAGAATATAAAGGGGTAACGCTATGCTAAAGCTAGACATGACTAAAACATATGATCACATGGATCAGAGCTTCATTTATTCTATATTAGAGGCATTTAGATTTGATCAAATCTGGATCGATAGAATTAGGAGGTACATCTCGGAGTGTCATTTTTCTGTACTCCTAAATGGCCGCCCATGTGATTTTTTCCCATCCTCATGAGGGATCAAACAAGGAGATCATATCTCACCATCCTTGTTCATCATAGCTGTAGATTACTTCTTATACCTGCTCACTCAGATGTTTCAGGAGTATCCAAGTATGTGTTATCGACATGGAGGTAGTATTCTTGTCTCACACATTTCATTTGCTGATAATATGATCATATTCGCCAAAGGTCAGAAACAATCTATCAGAAGGATTCTTGGTTGTTTAGAGCATTATGAGGGAGTCTCTGGTCAATTGGTGAACAGGGACAAGAGTGGACTCATACTACCCAAACGGGAATCTATTAGTCAGATCAGACGATTGGAGATTTTGATTGGTTTTCGACACCAGCAATAGCCGTTCACTTATTTGGGAGTCCCTATATTCAAGGGGGCCAAGAGGAGCTTCATTTATGATGACCTTATTTAGAAAGGAATGAACATGATCTCAGGTTGGGCTTCACGACTTCTATCATATGGGGTCGTATTACTTTACTAAGGTCAGTGCTCTCCACCATGCCATTATACCTTCTTCAGATCATGCAGCCCCATAAGACTATCCTAAAGAAATTTGAGAGCATCTTTGCGCGATTCCTATGGGATTCCAAAGAACAGGCGCGACGTTTACATTGGTGGAGCTGGAAGGAGATTTGTCTTCCTACTGATGAGGGTGGTCTAGGCTTTAGGAGATTACAAGATATGGTGGACACCTTCTCCATGAAGCTCTGGTGGTTGTTTCATTCTTAGAGATCCATTTGGGCCCAGTTCTTACGGGGCAAGTATTGTACGGGCATACACCCTATATTTGCAGCAGTTCCTTACTCAGATTCTCCTATCTAGAAGAGGATGAAATTAGTTGGGCTCCGGACAAAGCCATACATTGCACGGCACATTGGTGTAGGTTAGATTTTCTTTTAGCATGATTGCTAGATGAGTGAGACCATATTGGCATCCATATTCCCACACCAGCAGCACACATCTGCGAGGGTGCATAATTTCTTTAATGATACTGGGTGGAATATAGGACGTTTATTACTGGTTTTTCCTCCTCTTATGGCGGAGCAGATAGAAGCTATACCTTTATGTGTAGATGCCCCATATCGAATTGTTTGGCGAAATACATCGGATGGTAGCTTTGCTACCAAGTCCGCATTGCAGCTCATATATTCGGAATGCTAGTATCAGGATTCATATCGATTACTATAGAGCTTCATTTTGCTCGTCAATGTCTCAATCTTCTGCTGGAGACTATGGCAAGACCTCATTTCAGTAGATGTGGTTATTCAGGAAAGGATTGGATGCCAGTTGGCTTCTCGCTGTCGCTGTTGTTCCGAGATTGAGACTATCAATCATATTTTCACTGGCAGTAGCATCTCCAATCAGGTATGGTAGCATTTTAGAGATATTTTTCAGATACCTATGAGTTCAGGAGAGGGAGTCAGACAGAGATTCCAGAGATAGATGTATTTTAGACATTATGTTCGTTGTGGACACATTCGCATTATCATTCCTCTACTAATATTTTGGCACCTATGGACTACAAAGAATGATACGAAGCATGGAGGGATTTTCATAGTAGCCAAACGTATCATTTGGAAGGTTTATCGCATGATCTCTTTTTTTCATATGAGAGGACAGTTTCGAGTGGTGCATTGGCGTAGGGATTTGATATGATAATAGCACATTTATTACGTTTTCACCCATTAATATATGCATTCCTATGACTATTTGATGCCTAAATGTGCTGACTACTTCTATATCTTGGTTTAGGTTGCAAATGGGTGAAAACGGTAGGAAATAAAATAAGCAAGTGAAAAATGATCAAAATGGAAGAAAGTGAAAGTTCAGGACTGAAGAGTAAATACTTTAAACTTATTTCTAACCTTGTGATGAAGATTCAAGAGTGTTATAGGTCAATTGGATGATTAAAGGAGTCAAATAGATGAAATATAGCCAAGACATTATCACATATCAACTTTCAAGCTGAAAAGTTTTGTACCGGTTTTCATCCTTATATTGAGACTAGTTTTTGACATATAAAACGATATAATTTGAAGATGGTCTCTGAAGTAAAGTTGTATCCATTTGAGTTAGCTTTTGAACACAACTTGAATCGTCTCAATCGAACATCGATATTGAAAGATATGATCAAAATACTGAAAGTTGTCTAGCTGTGTAGGTCAGGCGGCCACCCGAATCTAAACTTCAAATATAGAAACCTTTTTTTTGCCTGGGCGGTCGCCCCATTTTCCACTGGGTGCCCGCTCAGGCCAAATCATGGAAAAATTTTAAGTTTCCTAATTTACGTCAAAGTCTTATGGAACCAACATCTTTCTCGACTTTTAAACCTTAAAAACGGCCCAGAAAACCAAAGAACGCCCCTATACACCATTCTTCTCCTCTTTGGCTCAAGAATCTCCATGAGGAACTAAAACCATTGGTGAAGCTACGAAGGAACTCATTGGATTCGGTAATTTTACATTCTTTATTCATATAATCTGGTTTTTATTTGTTGAATACTTTTAGAATTTAGACTTTGATTCTGATAAATTGAAATTGAAATTGATTTAATTCTTATTAGATTTTTCATGGATTCAGTCACGTTTTTTTCATTGTTTAATCGAAATATTTGTTAAGTTTAAATTTCATGAACCTATTTGAGATTGGTTTAACTTTTACTAAATTAATCATAGATTTAGTCAGGCTCTTTCTATCGACGAATTGAACTAATTGTTGAATTTTAATCTCAATTATTTTATTGAGGTGATTCAATTACTACTTTATACTTAAAGTATATGGTCAATCTTTGAATTTGATTTCAATAAAATTGTGTGAATGCGTCATATGAAGTCTAGATTCTAGAACTACTTTTGAATTAAATTGATTTGTAACGTCATATCTTCTGATTAGAGTGCTGGAATGAAAGCCTCTAATTGAGTTATAAAACTGAATAATTGATGTGAATGATCCGATCCAACTAGAGGAATTCTGATGCTTCACTGCTTCAAATCATTGATTTAACTTTGCTACTTCAACATTGATTTTACTACAAATTTAAGACGATAACTCATCCCTTTTTGGAACCCTTAAGCATTTTCCATCTACCTGTCGATACGACACTCCAAATCTGCACTACAACTACCGTATTATTCTTTGGACGTAATCATGACACTTGCACCCATATTTGATATTTTTATGGACTCCCTTCCCCATCTCCCCATATTCTAGTTTGGTGCTGTACTCCATCAATAGGATCTCAAGATCATTACTGATGGATGCGTCAAGGATGGTTTTACGAGTTGGGGAGGCATCATCAGAGACCACGTAGGACACTATATTAGGGCTCTCTCAACTTCGTATGGACCATGCTTGATAATAGAGGCAGAGCTTCGAGCTGTTCTCGATGGGATTTTACTAGCTCATGGACTTAGTTTTTCAACGATTTGGGTAGAGTCTGATTCTACAGTAGCTATTCATTGCATCACTAGAGAAGGAGGACCATGGGCTATTCAGACATATCACATATATCGTATCCTTCGACAGAGATACAATTTCTCACATTTACAGCTAAGGAAACCATGTTGCAGATGCTCTTACTACGGAGGGTTGAGATCATCGAAGATACCAGATATATGGAATACATGACCTACCACGATATATTAGGGCACTAGTACAAATTGACAAACATGGATTGCCCAGTACCAGATTTTGATTTTGATTTTTATTTCCAATTCTTATTTTTGCCTTAATTTGCATTTGTTCTTTCTTATTGTAAAGAAAGTAGTACTTCTTCATTTACTACTTTAATTTTCGTCATTTATTTTCACTGTAAGGAAATTAGTACTTCCTCATTTATTACTTCCATTATTTTCATGTAACCATAGTATTCCTCCGCCACAAGTGATGACAGATTAATAAAATCTCCGAGGTACCGCCCTCCTTTAATCAAAAAAAAAAAAAAAGAACGAGGGATACACATTGAAAAAACCCTTTCTTGCCTCTTTATATACAATAATATCATCAAATTCATAAAAAACGAGAGGTCAATTGCTATATTTTAAGAGAGAAGATCAAACCCTAGCAAGGAACTAAATGTCAATTATATCAACATTTTGAAGAACTCAACATTGGGCTTGAAGATCAATAACCTATGAATTATTTCATGATCCAAGTGATATTTTTCTATTACCCTTCTTGTAATTTATATATTAATATGTTAGGCTAGATCCTTTTTGTATTGGATGAAGATGATATTTGTTATTTTTTTTAATTCGAGAATAGTAGTTTAATTTATTTCTTACGTTTCCTGATTAAGTTTGCATACCCATTACATTATTTAATTGATAGGGATAATTACTTACTTGTTGTAGTGTTGGGAGACTTATAATAAGTTTAGAACGCGGCAAAATTAACATATGTGCAATAAATGTTAGGAATAAAAATGTTAGGAATAACATTTATCACATGTGTAATCATATAGATAGTTTAAACCTTAATGCATTCTAATCATTCAAATTCGGGTTAGGATAAATTTAATTTGTCTTGAGAAAAAAAAATTATATATCATAGTTTTATCGATTGTCAAGAACACATGAACGAAGCTAAATTACAAATCAAAAATTGAAATAGATAACAATAGGAGGATTTGAAATCCAATACAATCATCCATAATTGGATACAAAACACTTTTTATTCTTAGATAATTTAGCATAAATCAAATCAAAATCTATATTTTCTTTATAAAATTTGAATTCCATACATAACTAGTAAATTTGAATTGAATTTATTCCATGTGGGACGATAACTCTCAACTTATCAAATATATTACTTGTCAACTATCATGTACACTTGTGAGTTTTACATGAACAATTTTTTGGCACCGTTGCCGGGGAATAAAATATTTAATTTGAGTTTATTAGTTATATAGTATTCAAATTTTTTTAATTTTGTTTAGGCTATTATTTACACATCTAATCTCTCTAGTTCAATTTCAGAAGTGTGCGCAAGATTCTAAAGAAATTGAACTCTTACCATTGGATCTCGAGATTTACAAAACATTCAGACAACGAAAAAGATTGCAGGGATAAGTAAGAAATAAGGCAAAAAATCAATATCAAGTTCAACTTCTACTAGATGAGCCAAAAAAATCAGATCCAGTTCTTAGGGATTATTTAAATCTCATGCTATCATGTACAACCGACTATTATTTATCCACCTTTTGGACAGGCCAATTTCCACATTCGACCAGATGTCATCAAATTGTTTCACAATCATTAGGACATTAGGTTCTCGTAAAAATCAACTGAAAATCCTCATGAACACATATATGCTTTCATGATGCTTTGCGAGGTGATCAGTCATGAAGGCATGTCAGCTGTTGATGCTTTTTGAATACGTCGATTCCCTCATACTTTAAAGGAAAGAGCACGAGAACGACTAAACTCACTACTTCTTGGGAGTATTGTTTCGTGGAATGACATGGTATAGAAACTTACCTTGAAATTCTTCCCACCTTCTCAAGTCCATCCGATTAGAAATGAAGTCACTACATTCAAGCAAAAGAAAATCGAGAGATATCCAGAAACATAGAAAAGATTCAAGGTTTACTTCAAAAAGTGCCCTAATCTAGACATTCCTAAAAATGCTTAAGTCTACATCTTCTATTAAGGTGTATCCTGAATACCGTAACATGGTCGTTTTCAGCGGGAGGATCGATCATGGATATTTCCTTAGAAAATGTCTTATATCTCTTTGAGAAAATAGCAAAAAATCAGACTTCGAAGAAAATAGCTGGTATTCTCAACATTGACATAGTTACATCGTTAACAGCCCGGTTGGAAGTATTAACTAGGAAATTGGACAAACTAACTCAAAATGTGAGCATTGTGCACTAACTAGCACTGGTCTGCGAGGCTGTGGGGTAGATCATACAACTGCAAGTTGTCCTTTAGCCTCAACCCATGTTTATCAGCTTGAAGAAGTCAATTACACAGAACTTTCAGAGGCAGCGGAACAATCCTTACTCCAACACCTATAATCCAGATTAGAGCAAGCATTCTAACTTCTCATGGGTTAATAATCAGGGTCAAGAATGTCATATTCAGGGAAACCCACCGAGGTTTCAACAACAACAACAGAAGAAATCATCGTTGGAAGAATTAGTGGCTATGTTTATTACCAAAAGTGAGACTAGTTTTCAGAACCAACCGACTATTCTTTAAAACTAGCAAGTTGCAATAAAAATTTTGGAAACTTAGGCAGGTCAGATAGCAGATGCATTAGCCAACAGAACACGAGGTACTTTACCAAGCGATACAAAAAAAGAAACCGCGAGAATAGGTATTAGCAGTGGAAACCATAAATTTGCATTTATTGAAACACTAAAAATTAAGCGTATAGCCCTTGTTTGAGCATATGTGCCACATATTCCATTCCCTCAAAGACTTCAGCAGAAGCCAAAAGCAAAACAAGTCCAGGGCATTACAACAAGAAGTGGAGTTCAGTTGCTAGAAGTTACTGTGAAAAAAAAAAAGATAGAGGATAATCAAGTACCTACCATGGGCGAGGAACAAGTGGTTTAGTTTGAAGAATCATCAAAGATTAATCAAGAAGAATAGTTAGACAGTCCACAATTTAAGACAATCATTCCTACCAATAAAAACACACATCCAATCCCATTCTCTTAAAGGTTACGTAATAATAAGCTGGACAAACAATTTAAGAAGTTCTTGGATGCCCTCAGACAACTTCACATCAACATTCATTTCATTGACATCATTCTACAAATTTTAAATTATTCTAAGTTTTTGAAAGAGATGTTGACAAAGAAGAAAGTTTTGCCAATAGATAAAACAGTAGCTCTGACAGAATAAATCTTCAAGTCAGCCCTTTCCTGCACACGTAGCACGGCGTCAGTCACCCGTGGCTTTTCCCAGAGGGGTTGGGAGCGACTACGAGCACTCCGATGGTCAAGTCAGTTTAGGTTCAACCGAAAAATAGTTCGCTGACGATGAAATGTTCACTGGGAAATAGTTGATATGAATGTGTAATAATAGGGTGTCAATATGTGAGGGGGAAAAATGATACCAAGTTCACAATTTAATTGGAGTAAAAATGGGGTTCGAATCCTTCTTCAGGCACAAGGAGGTAGTATTTATACTAAGGATGGGAAGGGGAGAGCTGTTAGATAAGGAGACACGTCTTATTAGATCCTCAGGGCTCGTCCCATCCTAGGTGTCAATCTGTCTTTCCATAAGTTGGCTAGCATTGAATGTTTCTGACGAAAGTAGCTAAATTGACCTTTTGGGTCCTCCCACACTTCCCATCAGTCAGGGATTTGACTTTGGAAAGATTTGTTGTAAAAGATCTTCGCAGGGGTGAGGCGAGGCATGTGTAGAATTGTAGAAACGGAGTATAGGCCTTTGCATCTGCATTATATTGCAGATGAGTTCGGTTCCTTCGCTAGTGGTTGTTCAGTTCGTCCCCACGCAATCATTTCAACGTATGTAATCAGTTCGTCCCATGTGTAATCACCTTATTTGACACGTGGCTCGGTGCGGGCCACCTCCTACTGACATGTGGCAGGTGAGGTGGGGGGTCTAACGCAGGCCCATAACAACACCTATACTAAAAATGCATATTACACTAAGATTTTAAAAGCTAATCCTACTCAATGATCTTTATAACCATTTGTTGGATTTTAGATTTAATCTTTCCAAATAGATTATAAATCTTAGATCTATTTTGAGGTTATTGGAATTTGTAATACTCGATTAGGGTTTCATAATTGCACAATTCCCCTTGGACTTTATTAAATAGGCTAATTAAGTATCACACATATATTAGATCCAAGTGAGGGACGTAATCGAACTTACAAGACCTAGGCCCCAATAATTGTTTCTAATTGGGTCAACTCTGACTAATTAAGACACATCTATTAATTCAACTTATTTTATCAAAAGTTGAAATTTCATTCTTGAGTCGAATAATAATCATGAAAGCAAATTATGATCTGATAAAAATATTATCTGATCATTGTTCTACATGTCACCCCTTGTTTGATCGTTAATATGTTGGAACGAAAAATGTCCGTTTTGCCCTTCCGAAATGTATAGCCATTCCAGTCCCATTTCCATAAGACATATCTATAATGAACAAATCATAACAGAGTCTAACATTCTCATCGTCGGACTACTGAGCTCAGATTCAAGTGCCTGATATTATGTATTTCGAGAGTACAATTTTTTTTCTTTTAGTGAAAAAAGAAAAGATTACTAATTATATTAGATCGTCTAGGGTCGATTAGATAGTATCTAATTTATTTGAGCTTGGATAATATATATGTCTGATTGGGTCCCTATAGGAGCTCGAAAAAGTTTTGAATTCAATTATAATTATTTTTGAAGCTTCTGACTTAATTGTAATTGTAATTAAAGTTTATGGATAACATGTGCATTTAAAATCAAACTGAGCCCTAATTCAATCTGTTGTGCTACATATACATCACAACTTATAAATTGTTGTACATACACATGATGTGAGATATGATTTGATTAGAATTTCTTCAACCAAATAAAAAAACCTTATCAACTCTCTTTTTGATACATCATATGTACATAAATCATTATGTAACTCTATTATACACAGGTAACACAACTCAAATTTAATTTGAACTAGCAAGTTACGAAGTTGCGGGCTAGATCATCACGTGTGACATTTCTCACTTTTGAAATGAGTAGTTATCTTCCAAACTAAAATGTAGTGATATTTAAATGAACACGTGAATGGAGATCGGCTGTAGAGATTTCACATGGATAACTATATAAGTGTCAATAGTTAATCTATAACGTTCAGTAGTAGAATTGGTCATTCGACTTGATGGCATCATAGTGCCTTATATGGAGACGATCATGTTTTAGTGATGTTGAATGTTACTCTGACATAAGTCTCTATTACGACATCTTTCGGGTATGTCAAGAATCATATGAAAGTTGCAAATGATCAATACACTAATCGTAACTCTTAGATAGGAAGATATTTTTATCTAGATTTCATTCAGTTAAATTGATAACGAAATCCTTGATCAAGTACTCATAAATCGAAAAGAGTTTTCGATTTATATTGACTTAATGTGATGAAAAATATGATCAATAAACGAGATTGATACACTTCATATCTTGTAATTGATCGGATCATATTAACGAAGAGATTACGTTTCATGGCAAATGAACGTGTTTGATTTTGTCATATCACGAAACATTTCTCGTCACATATGTTGTCTAACACATTGCTGATGTCAATTTGGAACGACAAATGTGAATTAATAAATCTAAGTGAATTAACCCTTTTAATTTATCTTATTTTGATTATATAAAAATAATAATTCACGTCGTTAAACATCATGGTCGAGAATCTAATGAGTCATACATAAAAGGAGAACTAAAAGAATGAAATATTCTAATTAATTAATCGACAACTGTTGAACAATTAATTAATTGATTTACTTATTAATAGATTAAATTAATTAATGGATCATGTAGATTAATTAAACATTAGACCAGATCATATTTTAAGTGTTGGGCCAACCCACTTGAATTTCTATTAATAAGCTACTAGAGTTTGAGAAATCATACAACACAAGTATCATTATCTTGCTAGTACAAGAAAAAAGAACTATAATTCTCTCATTCTTGTTTCAATATGAATTTCCATTGAAAGCTGAACAATTGGACAGATGCGTGTTGTATATCAAAGTTGTTATTCAAGAAATTCATCAAATGTATAATTCGTTATCATGGTTTCTTTCTAAAAACAAAGAAAATTTTGGTGAAAATTGAAATATTATTTATTTTCCGCTGTGCATGGTTAAGTAAATCCTAAATGTTTTAACATACAAAATGAATATCAAGTTACGACATTGGATTCTTTATTTTTGGAATAATTCTTGTTTTCATTTACAACATAATGATCATCTCATATTACTTGTGAATCGTTTATTCATTTTTAACATAGTTATTATTATTTAGCAGTAAAAATCTATCAGTATGCATCCTTTTGGACATCAAAAAATTTAAGTACAAATATATTAAAGAAAATGCAGGTGAAAAATTACCAGAAGTGAATCGATGGAGTATCAAAAGAAAACGCAAATGAACGCTCAAGAACTTGTGTGATTTATGAAGTTTTCTGAGTTTACGTTGAAGTGGCCATTGTTATGAAACCATTCGTTCTTCTGTAGCTGTTGATGCTAGTGTGATGGTAGAAGAATAAGAAGAGTCTTTCTATTTTATTTTATCTTCTCATTTTTATTTTATTTTTTATTTTTATTTTTTTGAATTGGGAAGCAGTAAAAGAAAAGTGCCTTAACGAACAGCCCTTTGTCGAAAAGGTCACCTGCAAGGCACTTGCCTAACTTAGGGCATGTCTGGTATTCATTTGTTGGCTGAATTCTAATTGAAATTGTGACCGTTTGGTTTGGTTAGTGGGACCCGCTTGGGAGATGGTAAGTCTAACTTTGTAGCTGATCTCATAGTTAACGGTAGGAAAAGCAATTTTTTTAGCTCTTTTAATTGTTACCAGACACCTTTAAAACAACTTGAGGATGGGGAGGAAGAAAAAAGGGGGTAGAACGATGCGGCGCCGACGTCTTAGCAGTTTTTTTGCCCCAGACACCAGGATGCCCAGATGATGGCGCCGATGTGTTTTTAGTTCCATTTTTCCTGAATTTTATGTCTTTTTCTTCATCTAGAACTCCAAAAAGAGATTTCTATATATATTCCACATTTTATCTTCACAAAATAAATATTCAACATCTAGAGAGGTTTTGAGAATATATGATAATTTAGCCTCGATGATTACTAGAACTTTAGATCAATTGTATATTTCTTCATTATTATTCATGAGTCATTAAAATCTACAACTTCCTCTGTCATATTTCTTATCTTTTATTTTCTTTTGCTTACGATTATATACTTCATATTTTGTCATACAACTTCGATATTTCAATCCTAAATTGCAATAAGTGGAGGAAAAATATATAATTCTTAACAAGTGGTATCATAACAATCTTGTCGGTTCTCAACAAGTGGTATCATAATCAGGTTCAGCAGTTCTAAAGAGGGCAATGTTTGATTTGTTCGAGATTTTTTGTTCTTGATGGCTTCCATGAAGTATCAATTCTACTTTTGGATCGCACTAGATTCTCGTTGTGGCAGTTAAGATGTGAGCAGTACTTGCATAAATGGACTTGGATGGTGCATTATTAGGAACTGACAAGATGTCTAAAATTTTGACCGTAGAGAAGAAATTATGGAAGGATAAGAAGAAACTTTCTCGTATTCATCTACATCTCTCAAATAACATTCTTTGGGACGTTTTGAAGGAGGTTTTAGCAGCTGCTTTATGGTTGAGATTGGAGAAATTTTGCATGACCAAAAGTCTAATAAGCAAATTGCATCCAAAGCAGCGATTATACTCTCATCGCATGACAGAAGGTAGATCCTTGGAAGATTACCTGGATGTATTTAAGGAGATAGTCGCTTATTTGGAAACTTTGGAAGCAAAGTATGATGAAGAAGATTTGGCATGGATCCTATTGTGTTGTTGCCCGCTTCATTTTCTTCATTTAGAGACATAATCTTGTATAGTCGTGATACTCTCACTATAGAGGAGATGTATGATACTTTGTTTTCAAAAGAGAAGATGGAGCATCTGGTTTCTGGGACCAGAGATGGAGAAGGCATTGTTGCTTATGGAGGTTCTGGAAGGGGCAGATCAAAGTTTAAGTTCAGTAATTAGATTTGTAACTACTGCAAGAAGAGATGTCACATTAAAAATGATTGCTACAAATTGCAGAATAAAGCAAGATTGGCTGTAAATTGGAATGGTAAGCAATCAAATACATCAGGCGAAGTAGACCTCGCAAAGAACAATGTAAATGAGGGAGATATTTAGGTTGTTTCTGATGTCGAGTCTAAACCAGATGAGGATTGGATTCTGGATTCTGCATGTGTGTTTCAAATGTGTCCTAATAAGGACTTGTTTACAACATATGAAACAGTTTCCAAAGGTGTCATAGCTATGGGAAACTATACACATTGTCGGATTGTTGGAATTGGTAAGATCAGATTGAAACTAATGGATGGACAATAAGAACACTTGGCCAAATTTGACATGTTCCAGATTTGAAAAAGAGTCTCATCTCATTGTCTATCCTTGATTCAAAGAGTTAATGAGTTCTTTGATAGAGGTGGAGCTGGAGTATTGAAAGTTTGCAAAGTGCCAAGGTTGTATTGGAAGGACAGAAAATGTATCAATTATACATATTGTAGGGTTGTGCAAAATCTAGAAAAGTCAAATCAGCACAGGTTCAGTAGCATGGTGGACATTTAGTTTGGTACAATGCCTTTAGGTTTTTGTATGAGGTCGGATTTGAAGAATACTGCTGGTTGAGTTCAGAAGATATGTATAATACGGTTTTGCCATCATCACCTACGGTGTCATTGTATTCAATTGTTAGAGACAGATCTAGTAGAGAAAGGTATTTGGATGCTAATTTTGTTGGGCATATTTTAAGTGTAGTAAAAGTTGTACAATCTAGCAGAGACCTTCTGTAAAAGCATTTGGGACTGATTCTACTTCAAGGTGTGTGACAACCCTAGTTGGTAAATTTTAAAATCTTTATATTTTGTGAATCTAAGGTAATTTTAAAGAGTGGTGCTTGGATTCATTAGAAGGTGGAGTATTTTGTGTTTGTTGGATAAATCAGTTTTAGTTATTATTGAAGAGTTCAGTTCGTTCCTTGCACACGGATTTTCTTCTCTATGAGGAGAAAATTTTGGAGCTTTGTTTGTTGTAGTGAAATTCGTTTCAAAGTAGAGATTGTTAAAATTTAGATGTGACACAAATTCCTTGTTGAAATAATTGAAGAATTCTAATTGAAATGTACATCAAGAGGAATTCAATTTGAAATGCTATTGAAATATTATTCAAGTTGAAATTTTATTTGGAAGCACTATTGAGAGTTTGGCAAGACAAAGAACTTTGAGATGAAGAAGACCAAAAAAAGGAGGAAGAAAGGGCAGAATGCTCGACGCCGCTGCGCCTGCCTATTTTTTTTACCATTGAGATACCTAACACTGGGCGCTATAGCGCCTACCCCGACGTCGGGGCACTCAAATTGTGGCTATCTAGATTTCCAAAAACATATTCTTATATATATTTCACATTGTATCTTCACAAAATAAATATTCAACATCTAAATAGGTTTTGAGAATATTTGATAATGTAGCTTCGATGATTTCTAGAATTTCAGATTAATGGTATATTTCTCCATTATTGTTCATGAGTCAATAAAACCTCCAAATTCATCTGCCGTATTTCTTATTTTTTATTATTCTTTTGCTCACGATCATATACTTCATATTTTGCAATGTAACTTCAATATTTCAATTCTAAATTACAACAAGTGAAAGCGATGCATAATTCTTAACAAATGGTATCATAGCAATCCCGTCGATCCTCAATAGAAATCACTAGTTTTTTAACTGGTTTCATCCAGACGATGGATTCCCATTATATAGTGCACGTGCTAAGCTATTGTGTGTGTGTGTGTGTGTGTGTGTGTGTGTGAGAGAGAGAGAGAGAGAGATGGGTAAAACAAGAATGCTAAACTTCATGTTGCAAGAAAAAATGGTTCTCAAACAATAGTTACATATCTAGAAAATATGCTTGCAAAATGCAAGGCTAACATTAGCGCTTCCATCCGGAACTAATATGGAAAACTTGTATCTACTCCTAACAAAATCGAACATCCAAAATATGTTAAGAATTTGGAACTTGACCACACTATCAAAATTGTCAAACAAAATGATTGTTGGAGAAAAAATACTCTTCACCTGCTAAACGCCACTCGAGCAGCACCAGGCATACTACATTTATTGACCGTCCTAAGGAAACCTACTGTGTAAAAATTTGCATATGATTCTACACCTTTGCAAGTTCGGTGGTAACAGGTGCAGCAGCAGGAGTAACACCACCAGTTGTTGGCCTGAAAAAACATCAGGGGGTTACAAAGTAAACTTTCAAGTTCAGCAAAGAATTAAGCACCACTTGCACAATACTAATTTCAAGGCAGAGATTCAAATACTAGCAAGGGAAGTGAAATTGTAATGCTCAAACAAATTCTGAAAGGAAAACTTACAATCCAACAAAAACTTTGAAAGCATCATAGATACCCCACTGAGCCCCAGTGAGAGTTCCAATCATGACAATACGGAGGGGAAGTCCCCGAGTAAAGAGACCCCATAAACCAAAATTCTTTACAGCCTGCATAAAAGGCGAAAATTAACATAGTAAGGGAATTTAGAACCCAAAGGACACAAACAAGCAGAGAGAAAAATAACAATAAGAAAAAGAAGGTCCAACAAAAAACACAAATAGTACTCACGTCGCCAACGGTAGCACCCTTGGCATTGTTAAGGAAAGAGACAAGATTGTCAGCAGGATGTGATACAATAGCACAGAAAACACCAGCAACATATCCACCAGCGAAGCTCACACCAAGCTGCAGGGGCTTGCTGCATTCACTTTTAGGTCTAGGGATTGCATGCTTGTAAATCATCTCCACAATAGTCTCAAAAGATGCAAACTTCATCATTGTATCTGTAAATTAACCCTTGTATTGACATCAAATGACCAAAGTAGAAAGACTAATATGAAATTTTACCATGCACAAGCATGGTTACACATGTACAAAAGGAGAACAATGTAAGCTTTTCGAAAAGTGTAACGAGGGATGGTTAGATTTTACAAGTGGATTGAAGTTGATTGAATGCATAAAACCAAAATCATACAATATGCAAAAAATCCTGAAATTCAAGTGTGTCAATTATTAGCCTCAAAGAAGCATATAATTAACAGTTCAGCTACCAAACCTACATCACTTAATTACGGTTTGTTCAAATACCACGTATATAAATAAGTACAAAAAGATACAATTCATCACATCATATAATTTTCCATCAACAGCAAACTATTTTGTAAAGAACTAACTTGAAAATAAAAGAAACAATAAACTGGGTGACAGTGAGTACCCTATAATTCCTCGTAGCATGACAAAATAAATAATAGATTATACTTGCATAAAGGTAAGTTAGACTATAATCACGTCACTAAGGCATAAAATATATGCATCAAAAAATAAAATACTTCCACAATCTGGCAAAATAAAAACTAAAAAAATCCAAAAATAGCTAGGTTTGGATGAAAACCTCTAGTAGTTGTCTCAAAGAACCAAGTGAACATTACAATTACATACACACCACATTCTACATAGGTATGACAAAATTTCAAATAATTAAAATATGTCATTGTGAACATATAAATAGGTTAGACATTGATGTGAATGTAAGATCAATTAACCAAGGAATATAAGCCACAGAATGTAATAAAGTCAAAATTAGACATAAAAGTTACTTTTACAAGGAATTGCAACTGAACATGGATACACAAACAAGGGCAACAAATAGATTGCAATGACGGCATCAAGCAATGCATCATCCAATAAACAACCAAAGGAATAGTGTACTTAAAAAGGTATTGATTATCCACAAAATTTAGTTTTATTTATGTGGAAGAGCAAGCCATTTGACATCCACATCACATGCCAATTGTAGGCAATTAAAACCTCTAGCAGTTACACCATATAAAAAATTACATCTAAATAATGCACACCACATTCTACAAGGTATGACAAAAAGGTTCAAAAAAATTAGAAAATATTACAGTAATTGCTAACATGTCAATAGGTCAGACATCAATGTGGATGTAAGATCGATTAACAATGGAATATAACCCACTGAATGTAATGAAGGCCAAACAACTAGCAATAAAAATTACTTGTACAGAAAATTGCAACTGAAAATATATATAAGAATGAATGCACTCATCAAGCAACAACGTACAAGTGAACAATCAATGGAATGCACTTAAAAAAAGGTTCAAGCAATGATTTTTCACATAAATTAATTTTATTAACATGGAAGAGTGAGTCTTTCGACATCCATCATCATCAAGCCAGTCAAAGGTGCAGAAAGTCAACATAGTGCTTACATTTCATTTGAAGATGACAAGAAGAAAGCTGCAACACACAAATCTAAAACTTACATGGAATTTGACGTCCCCAAAGAGGAACCAGGCCCTTGTACAACCTGCAAACATAGAGGAAAATATGAATCCTATATATTTTAATTTGGAAGCCAAAATTATGTTAGAATGAAAGAAAGATGTGCTCAGCATACCCAAGAGCACCTTCGGATCTCACAAACTTTGGAAGCCCATCAGAAAGCCCCCTGGCAAAACCAGGCTGTGTCTGAACACGAACCTTCACAGCTTCAAAGGGGCAGAGAGCAATATCTGCAATGACCTCAGCAGATGCAGAACCAGCAAGATAGATCAGAGTCTTGTATTTGGTTGCATTTTCAGGTCCTGCAAGGTCACTATAGTACTTTTTGAAGAATTCATAGAATCCAAACTTGCAGGCACCCTGAGCGCTGTAACCAAGCAAGGTAGGCACCCATCCTCTAAAGAAACCTTTAACTCCCTGTTCCTTAAGTAACACTCCAAAACCAGATGAGATGCTTTTGTACTTTGCTGGGTCAATCTGAGGAATTAGAGAAAGAATAGACTCAAATGAATGAGAGAGCATGTAATTATCAAAGATTAAAGATCAGAAGTATCGAAAAAATTAGATAGCATAAAATTACAAGCAGAAAAATCAATAAATTGACAACCATGGCTTTACCTCAATATATAATTAAGCCACTGTTTGATGGCCTGGCAAAAGCAAAGTTTTGAATAGTAAATTTTTAAGAATGTGTAGTTAAAAAGTAGGAAAGGGTTTTGGATTGGCCACAATATTTTTTGTGTGAAGATGGGGTTGAAAATGTGTGATTGAAAGTAAGGATGTACGTTGTCAAACAGGGGCTAGGATAGTTTCGTGAAAGTGTAGTGTCACTGTCGTCCAATCTAAGTTGTAGCCGTGTAGACAATAAGGCAACGTATTACTTCGTTTGAGTTGGAAACTTTCATTTTTAATTCCAAAAACCTCATGTATAATTCTCAAATATTTAATACGTTCAGGAAGAAAGAACAACTCAAATATTTTATACGTTCAGGAAGAAAGAACAAAGCAAATAAGATCGAGACTACAACTGAGCTAGAAAGATCTTCAAAATAAATAAAGATATTTTAAAATCTTATGCCTATACATAATTATTCACCTACAAAACCAATCTTAGATAGGAGGTACAGAAAACATTAAGCCAACATAAAATCTGCGCTAAAGACATATCTCAGGAGCACTACAAATATTTTCATCAGATCTAATTAGACTTATAGAAGACTGCTAGATCTGTTTATATTCCAAATCTATATACACTAAATCGACTCAAGACATCATAAATAATCCCACAGCAATGAAGGGATTATAAAACTAATGAGAAATAATAGAGAAATGAATAGATCTGGGAGTGGTTTCGCCAAACAAACCTGCATATTACATTTGACGAGATCAAGAGGAGTTACGGCCATGTGAGTGAGACCGCAGCTGAGTATTCCACCTACAGTACATGCAGCATAGAACTGTGGGGAGTACATCTCGATTTTGCCTTGCTCGCTCGGCGCCGGAATCATAAAGCTCCTGTTCGGAGTCGATGCAGATGAAGGCGACGGCGTGAAACTAGGGTTTGAGTTGCTAACCATTTTGTCAAGTGCTGGTTTATTGGAAGTCAAAGAGGAAGAGTAAAGGAAACTTGGAATAAGAGATTGACAGCGAGAGTTTTCGGAATCCATGAGTGACTGAGTTGATAGCTAAGGAAAAGTCAAAAGGCAGAGTCGGCGGCGAAGGAAATCAGGCGTCCCGATTTCTCCGCCAGAAGGTCTTTCCTACAAAAAGCGATTATGTCCGATTCATTGGCAAATAGATTTCTGTCTGCTTTATACGCGGAGCAATACAGAATTGAATTGGTCCACCTATTGTTTTGAAATGACCATTTTGGACATGGCGATTATGGCTTCAGTGATTTATTCACGGAGAATTGTAGTAGCGTTTCCTAACTTCACTTTTTTACAAACTTTATCTTAACATTTATTTTATGCCAATCACAATATCAAATTTTTCAAAAATATGTACATGAAGTCTAAATGGATAGAAACCATTTATTTGACCATTAATTGACCACAATGGTAAAATTTTATCAAATATGATAAGAGTAAAATGGTAACTTTACAATTTTAATATAAAAAATTTTTAAAAGAAAAATGGATATTGTCATCTCCTCTACAAATCCCACCCCACCCCCAACCTAACCCCTAAAAATCGTCTTTGTCGACACCATCATCCCAACACCGACACCAACCAACGCTACCCAATGCCGCCGCCTCAAACACATATCGCCAACATGTCAATCCCAACACCACCATGTCAATCCCACTCTAAACCATTGACACCACCATTGTGAATCCCACCACATGAAACAAAATAAATTTTTTACCCATTTCTAGTAAAATTCCAATAAGAACAAAATCATTTTTTGACTGGCAAATTGGAGTAACAACGTATAATCAAATAATTCAAGAAAATATGTACTCACGGGCTGTATACGGGTTTCGTATCGAACCAGAACATGAACCTCAGATCTAGCCCCGACTTTTACATTCAAATAAAACTAAGCATTTGAAAAACTAGATACGAATGTTCGTAGGTTTTCATCAGGAAATTAGGTGTTCTCTCGCGGAATGTAACGGAAAGAACGAAGGTGGGTTGAGTTGGTGAAGTAGGTGAACAATGAGTTTCTACATAATAGTTTAAAGAAGAAGATAAATATGGGGTGGGCAAGTACGCGTGAAGGAGAAGATGTAGTGGGCTTGGGAGAGAGAAGAGAGTGAGGTTTTGTAGTCGTCATCAACAAGGAGAAGAAGAAGATGATGAAAATAGGAGGGTGTGGGTACGACATATTTTTTTTTTTTTTTTAGTTTAATTATTCTAATTGTTAACATTTGGGAAAATATAAATATACCATTTTGCTCCGTTTGATTTGGTCAAAATTGATTAAATTTTGATTTTTCTCGTCAACTAACGGTCTCCATCTATTTAGACCCCAAGTGCATATTTTTTAAAAGGTTTTGGACAATGGGTGTCACAAAATGAATGTTGGAGTAAAGTTTGCAAAAAAAGTGAAAGGTTAGGACCACTACTTCAATTTTCCCTTTTTTTTATTTCATTTTCGTAAAGGACCGAAAATAGAAAATATGGTTTTTCTCATTTAGCCCATTTATCTTAAAAAATAATTATTTGAATAGTGATTTTGAAGAAAATATGTTATTAAAAAATGGGAATTGTTTTGAGTTTAAGTGTAAAATATTTTATTATGTGAATGCGTGATTAAAAATAAGTATGTAAAAAATTCAAATAATTATTACCAAATACGGGTTTAATAGTTGTCAAATGGGTGCTGAATGGTCGTACCATAGGTTTACTAGGCCCCTGTTTGGTGCCCATTATTTTACAAAAAAAAAAGGTTTTTAATAATATTTTTGGAAGAATGTATGGTTAAAAAGTAGTGAAAAGTTTTAGCTTTACTACAGAAAATTTTATTGTGTGAATGTGTAATTGAAAATGATCGTGTAACAAAAAAAAAAGTTTTAAAACAATGGGTAACAAACGAGGCTAGATTGGAGGTTTAGTTAAAATTTGAGAGAGTTAGACTTAAAGTCAAGTTGGTTGATCAATTTTTATGATTTTCAAGATGCCAAATAAAAAGAATCCTACAGAAATAAAAGAGTCACTTGGTGGTTACTTTTCATAAGTCGAACCGAGCTAAATGGCTTTATGGCTCAGCTCGACTAAGCCATCTAAGTCGTTTTTTTTAACTTTTGACTCAGTATTTCTATATCTCGACTCGGTTAAGTCGTTTTGAGTTTTTTTTTTTTTTTTTAACATTTGATTCGTACTTTTATAGCTCGGCTCGGTTAAGCCAAATGTTGAAGTGCGACCATGATAAATATATGATTAATAAATTTTAAATATCAAAAATAATTTTACATTGATTGTGAAACGTAAAGTCGTGATTGTTTATATTTCTTTTCAATCCCAACAACATTCTAATGTTCTTTTTTCGAACTTTATTTTCTCACAATTTTTCATCTGATTCAATATTTCACGATATGAATATCTATTTGGATCTATTTAAATTTTTTTAAACTTAAAATGTAATAATAATAAATATATTGTCGATTTAGTTTAAATATAAAAATTATCTTAAATTATTAAATGTAAAACCATAATCGTTAATTTTTCTTTTCTACTCCACCTTCAACCCTCATACTCACATCAATTTCTCTCAATTTCATTTTTTTCTAGTTTCTACAGTTAAAAAGGATAAACTTATGGCTTCAAAATGTACATTGAAGGAACTCAATGATTTTCAGAAGAATCACCCTACATCATGTAGTGCGGTAGACAAACATTTTTTATAAAGTGGATTATTTTGATATTTTTAAAATGGGCTTAATGTACAGTAACATTAGAACATGTTGAAAATATATTCGACGGAATTTATGAAGTTGGTTGATCGTTTGTCATTCTTTTTGCCTCTATGATGGAATTTTTCGTTGCGTTGTGATTTTAATACTGATAGAGACCCTTGATTCGTCCTAAATTCTGTACTGTATTATCATTAATTAATTAATCTTGACTACATACGTCTTGTATAGGGTCTTGATAAAGAAATTAAATACTGGTGCAACTAATACATATAATTGAAGATTCTATAAGCACAAGATGAATGAGATATAACACCTTACCTCAATAGGTAGAAAAATGAGGGCTAAATTGAACTTCATTATCTCTTTAATAGGGCATCAACACCTAATCATATATGCCCTGTCTTTTTTAAAAAAAGAATAGAGAGACCTTCAAACACAAAACGTAGAAAATAAGATTTGAATCAAAACTCTTAATATTATTTTTGTCACATATCATCATTTCAAGTGTTTTAAGTTTAATGTAACTAATGCTTAAGACAAACAGTTTTTTTTTTATATTTACGTTATCATATAGCCAACTATACTATGACACGTGCATTGCACGTGCATCTTACTAGTAGTGCATGAAAAGAGGCATTTTAAATGAAAGATATTTAAAATATTTTCAAATTTAACTAATTCGCCTTTTAAATAGTAAAATAAAATTTGATCTTCTTCCTTGTATCCACAATCACAAATACTATGTGATTTTCAAATTGGCTAAGCTCGGAGATGCTTAGACCCAATCTTGCCCAACAAACGGGTCGGTCCATTGATCTAGGGTTGTCGGATCTATCTTCATGGTTCAGAATTTTAGTCATTTGAATATGTATATTATAAAAAATAGGAAAGTTAGTTTTAAATATTTTAAATGTTCAATAAAATATATTATATTTTGCTTTCAAGAGCATCATTGAGATACTTTTTAAATATAATATATTTGTTGTGAAAATAGAGAATAAAAGTAAATAAACTTGTTGGTATTATAATGAGATTAAAGCCTTATATTTATACAAAAGAATTAGGGATACAATGGTAATAATTTCTAGAGTTGCATGTGTAGAATTGTCATTCACTAATAAACTTATCATTTACAACATTCCTCCTTAAATGACACATTACAAAGTATATGTCTCGTTTAAACCTATTTTGATAAAAACTCAATGGGAAAAAAAAAATCAAATGAAAGAAAAAGAGCAGTTATTTTGGACTATTAAAAATAAACGCTACCTCATTAAAACATTGCTAGGAAAATCCAATGGGATAAAATATAAGCGAAGGAAAAAAAAGTATAGTTACTCCCCCTGATGTTGATAACTGAAAATCTTTGAATCGACACAGTCCAATCTTGTGAACCAATTTTTTAAATATAAATGTCAGGGTGATTTTGTAAATAAATCGGTCACATTGTCACTTGAACGAATTTGTTGAACATCGACGTCGTCATTTTTTTGAAACTCGTGTGCATAAAAGAATTTTGGAGAAATATGCTTCGTCCTGTCACATTTGATATAACCTCATTTAAGTTGTGCAATACAAGCAGCATTGTCTACATACAAAATTATTGGACTATCTTTTATTGAAGTAATCCACATGATGTTTGGATATAATATGTCATGTTCCTCAACCATACACATTCTCGACCTCCTTCATGGGTTGCAATAATTTTAGAATGATTTGAGAATGTTGATGTCAAGGACTACTTTACAGATATCCATGATATACATGTTCCTCCACGTGTAAACGCATATCCTGTTTGTGATTTAGCTTTATGTAGTCCAGAGAGATAACATGCATATCCCACTAAAGCAGATCCCGACTTTTAAGAATAAAATAATCACAAATCAATAGTACCATTTAGGTAAGGAAAAATATGTTTAACATCATTCTAATATCTTTGTATTGGTGTAGAGTTATATCTTGCAAAGAGATTTATAGAAAAAATTATATCTGGTCAGTACAGTTTGCAAGATAAGTTAATGTTCCAATTACACTAAGATATTGTATTTCATGACCAAGAACATTTTTTTCATCTTCAAGTTGACGAAAATGATCATTTTTCACATCAAATCGAACAACCGTGTGTGATACCAATGGATGTGCATTATCCATATAAAAGAGTTTTAAGACCTTTTCTATATATTTAGATTGATGAACAAATAATCATTTTGGAAAATGCTCAATCTGCAACTCGAGACAGAATTTGGTTTTTCTCAAATCGTTCATCTCAAATTCATTTTTCAAATAATATGCAATTTTATTTAGCTTTTCAAAAATCCAAATTAAATTTAAATCATCAGCATAAACTGCCACGATTGTAAATCCAATATTTGTTTTCTTTATGAAAACACATGGGCAGATATTGTCATTTTTATAGCATTCTTTCAACAAATATTCGTTTAAGGTGATTATACCATACACGTCCAGATTGTTTCAATCAATATAATGATCTTTATAATTTAAGGGCATGTTTGGGCCGGATTAAAATCTGATTTTAATCCAAGTCAAAGCCAAACAATCAGTATCAATTACATCTTTTATGGGTCTCACAACTTTTCAACCACACATTTCAAAAACTTTTATCACAATCTACTAAAAATATAATTTTAATCACCACCAAACACCCCCTAAAAGTGATGGTGTCCATTACGGAAGAATATATTTCCTCGTAATAACTCCTAGTCTTTGTAAAAAACCTTGAGCAACGAGTCGGGCTTTATATCTTGTAATTTCATTATTTTCATTTCTCTTTCATACAAAAACTCATCTTTATCCGACAGGGATTACATTTTTATGTGTTCAAACTACAAGTCCAAACACTTTTCGTTTTTCTAAAAAATTCAATTCCGCCTGTATGATTTCTTTCCACTTTGGCTAATCATTTCTATGTCGTCTTTAACAGGTTGTGGTTCATGATCATAATTTTGTATAATATCAAGAACTACGTTAGAGGCGAAAATATTGTCTATAACAACATTATTTATTTCCATAATTTATGAGATGACATATAATTTATTTAAATCTCATTATTTTTGGACACTTGTGGTTTTTCAGGAACCATATTTTCAATATTTGATTGATCAATCTTTTCCATTGTTATTTTTTCTAAAGTTTTTGGTTAGTTTTTCTTTTGTACTTTTTTTTGAGGATAGAGTCTTTTGAACCAACTGGTCGACCACACTTTTTGCGTATTTGAGATTTATTTGCTATAGCAAATTGTCCTGCTGGGACATTAATTTTTACTAAAATATTTCCTACCGGTATATATGACTTCATCACTTTTCTTGTGTCAACAAATACATTTGGTAATTGATTTACAACTCTTTACAAATGAATTATTTTTTCAACATTTTGCTCACATTGATTGTCGCGGAGATCAAAATGAGATAGAGTTGTTTCATTCTAAGAAATTTTACGTTTTCTATCAAGATGCGATTTTTCTCCTCCCAAAGTTCGAAAAGTCATTTCATCAAAATGATAATCTGCAAAACGCACAGTAAATAAATCACTCATTAAAAGTTCAAGATACCTAATAATAGATAGTGAATTAAAACCCACATAAATCTCAAGTCTTCGTTGAGACCCATTTTAATCCGTTACGGGGGTGACTTAGAGACTTGAACAGCACAACCAAACACCTGCAGGTGAGAAATATTATGTTCATTACCAGATGCTAGTTACAAAGGTGAATATTGATAATATGCAGTTAGTCTGATACGAACTAATGACGCAACATGTAATATGTTATGACCTCAAACATAAGCGAAGAGTTTTGTTTTCGTAAGTATTGGTCTAACAATAAGTTGTAGACATTCAACAAATGACTCCGTTAAACTATTTTGTGTATGGACATGTGCAATCGAATGTTCAATAACAATCACAATTGACATACAATAATTATCGAATGTTTGTGATATAAATTCACCAATATTGTCAAGACTAATAGTCTTGATTGAGTAATTGGAGAATTGCGCTTGTCATTTTATGATTTAAGCAAATAGTATAGCAAACGCTACATTCCTAGTGAAAAGTAGGCAAACATGTGACCATTTTATAAAAGAATCAATTAATATTATAAAATAACGAAATGGTCGACATGTGGGTGTATTGGCTCACATATATATCCATGAATTCTTTCCAAAAAAGTTGGAGATTCAATATTGACCTTTGTAACTGAAAATCTAATGACAAACTTGCCTTGCGAACAAGCTACACATGGATAATCATTAGATAAAAGAATATTCTGGTTCTTTAAATAATGTCCATGTGAGTTGTTTACTATACGACACATCATTATAGCTCCGGAATGTCGAAGTCAATTATGTCAAGTATAATTTTTTTTTTGGATCAACGAACTTCTAGTTCGTGATAATATTTGATTCAACCATTTTTATAAATGTATAATACATGTCAGATGGGAGTGCATGAAGTTTTTCTTTTATTTGCTTCTGGCCAGATACAAAAGAATTTATACAAAGATATTCAACATTATTTTCTTCCATCATTTGAATGTAATATCTATTGCAGCGGATATCTTCAAAACTATGCAAATTTATTCTGAATTTACTAGAATAAAGTGCATATTCAATAAATAATTTTGTATTATTTAGTAAAATTTCCCGAGCCTTCAACAATACTCGATGCACATGATATCATATTAACATTATTATCTGCTAATGTTAAATTTTAAATACATCTTGAAGAATTATGTGCATATTTGCACTATCTGCTAAACAAATATCTTCATAATCCATCTTAAATCTTATTAGTATTTCAAGATTTATGCCTTTTCGGAAGCACTGGTATGATAGTCTTTGAGAATATTGAATTATAGAATTGTATGCTCTTCTGGAGCGATAAACTAACATTGTTCTTGAATAAAACTTATTTTCCTTTAAAAAATTACAATAAATATTGAATTGTTTAGTTTGTGTTCTTCATGAACACAACGAAATATAATTCTTCAAGAAATATAGGTCTAGTAGAATATTACTATTTGTAGAGTTGTGCTTTTTCGGGAGCAACAACGAAATATATTATCAATTTAAGTTTAAAATAGAATATCTAATAATATTTAATCAAGTTAAAAAAAAACTAATTAACAAAATTGCAAAATAAGTCATTTTGTAGTGAATATAACGTAATCATTAGTAAAAAAAATACAAGAGTAGAAAATTAACTATACATATAACGGGAATTTAAAATCTCCATAACTAATTAAGGTAATCATTAGTGCATATGACATGTAGTGAATAAATAATTAGTACATAATAAATCATTACCAAACACATAAATTGCAGCAGATTGTATATATATAAAAAAAAGAATGTAGAAAAATACTCAATTAATATTTTGTCGTAAATTCTCATATTATATGAAACAGTAACTAAACTATAAAGGCATTAATATAAATTAAATGTATGAATGTAAATTAAATTGCTTCATAAATTAAAGGCATGAATTGAAGAGAACGGTTCATCTGATTCGGAATCACTTAATGATGAGGAAATAACCCATTTTGTTAAGAATTTTCAAAAAATGTTTAGAAGTAAGAAGAAGACTAAAGAGAGACATGAGGTGATTCTAGTGAATCTAGAAAGAGATCTAAATCTGTGAGATGTCATAAGTGTCAATGTTTTGGCTACTATAGAAGTGAGTGCTCTAACGGTAAGATAAATCAGGGTAAATTTATGAATGCAACTCTTACTGATGACGAGTCTAGATCGGATAATCAAAGTTAGATGTCTACACATGAAGGATTAAAAGTGAATCTAATAAAGACGGTGTAAAGGTTGAGGAAGTAGATAATGGTGAGCAATCTGAGGAAGATTCTGTAGATGAGGATGAGATTCATGATATTTATCATAAAATATTTGAAGAGAGTCTTAAGATTAAGAAGGTGAATAAAGTTGTGCTTAAGAAGGTCGGTGAACTTAAGTTAGCTAGAGAGGAACTTGTAACTGACCTTCATGAGTCTACTTTGCACCTCAACAAATTAGATACTGTAAATCGATTCTTAAAATCTAAGATTAAAGATCTTACAGGTAAACTTGAGAAATCCTATAGGAAAGTAAGTGAGCTGACCATTGAGAATGATAAATTAGAATCCAGGTTAAGAAGCTTCTGAGCGAACTTGAAGATTCCAAGTCTCAACTTCTTTCTTTCTTTAGCGGATCTCAAAACTGGACAATATTTTTGGGGTTGAACAAGCCTACTGGGAACAAAGGAGGCCTAGGATATAATCAGACCGAACATAATAGGGCTAGTATCTCCTAAACCATTTTTATCCCTACCACCAACCAGCCTATGTATGTATGTTCCTATTCCTGAACTCAAGAATAAGGGTATCGTATAATAGAGGCATATTAGACAGCGTAGGACCTACCAACCTAGAAATAGATATCAGTGACCACATAACTTTGGACCTAGGTTTATCTTTCTTATTTTAATTAAAGTGAGTTAGGACATATAGTGCTCGTGTGTCATAAATTCTTGAATAGAATAATAAATCAGAATTTCTCTAGAGTTAGAAATCAAGATTTTGATGGCCAAATTGACTTCCTTACTAATCAAGTGAGTCATTTGACCAAATGAATGATACAATTGACTCAAAATAAATCTTCCACTAGGCAGGTTAGTGTGACAAAGAGTGATCTGGAAAATTTAGAAATTGATCACGATACTCTTAAAGGTAAGAGTGTTTGTATACATAATTGATTATGTGCTTTTGATGCATGCTTATGCTTATTGATTGTGATTCATTCATTATTGCGTGCATCTCTTTTCTTTTCTTTAAATTTTACTTTTAGGTAGTTTGATTTTTTTAAAAAAATATTTTTTAAAAAAATAGAAAAAAATAGGGGAAAATTATTTACTACAGCATGATATATGATTTATTTGAACATGTGTGTTGTGACCAGTATGAGTTTCATTAACATCTTGTAGCTCATTTTCTATTACTTTGTTTAGGTTGATGTGAAGTACTTAGCATATGTTTTCTTCATGTACCATCTGCATTACACACACTATGATCTTGTGAGTAAGTTTTGATCGCATGTGTGAGATTTGGAATGACCGACATCTGTTGGTAATGTGACCTTGAACATGGATTGAATTTAATTTAGTATATCTAGACTCTAGTATATCCCCTTAAATAAAATAAAAACATTTCGTCTTATATTCTTTTTCGAAACCTATTTTACTCGAGTAATTAAGTTCGAGGGGTTTTTCATAACCTGATACCCTATGGTCAACCGACTTTGAGTTATCGGCCGAAAACTCGTTACATGGGTCATTTTAGTTGCTTAATGGAGAAGAGTTTGCACATAAGATGTGAAAAATTAAAGGAAAAAATTGCGAATTTAGAAAGAAAAATGTAAATTGTGTGAAAATATATATATGCACAAAGTAAAGGGAAGAAAATAATGATACACATGAAAAATGAGCTTCATTTACATATCCTAATATGCATCATTGATTTGACTTTCATTAGTAGGGGAATAAACTTATTTAATAATGATATTTAGTATGTCATTTTTCACAAATTTAAGGGCCACAAGAAATTAGTGGCACTTAACACACATGAGTTACTTATAAAATTTTCTCTATTTGACAGTAATCTTGTGCATGTTATCAACTGCATCTTTGAGTTAGTATATATTGTCGTCATAGTTACCTTCGTCATTTGTGACAAAAAGGGGTAGATGATAATAGGGCATTTAAATTTTAATTTATTTTGCATTTTAAATTTTAATTTTAATTTTATAGAGTTTGTAGTAAGGGGAAGATGATTTTTTTTTTTAATGCATAGCTTTTTTGAGTTTGATATTTTGTGATACTAATGTTTCGGTTGATGTTTTTTATTAAAATTATTATTGCTTCTCAATCTAACTAGCATATGATAGTCTGTTTTAATTATTATATTTCTTGAATCACGTGCTTTTACACTTGGTATTTGAGTTATTGATTTCATGAGACAAGTTTCAAGAAATGCAAGAGACATGCATTCCATTTGAGTTTGGGTAGATTAGTTTTGTTTTTACATCCTTGACTTGTATTGTATAATTTTGTCACAAACTGTCAAAAGGGAAGATTGTTAGGTTTTTAGATGTATTGGCAAATATTTAGACAAAATGAATATTGTAAAAGAATGGGATTGTTACAAAAGAGTTGTAAAAATCAAGGATTCTTTTGGAGGGTTATATAGATGAATTAGCAGTCTTTGGATTCGAGTATGAAATAAGAAGAAAAAAAGTCAAATTTATGCTAGCTTGTCGCCTAGCTGATGCTCGAGCGTCAAAAGCATAATCATTGTCGCCCGGCTCTCGCTCGAGCGATAGCATTTTTCGAGAAATACTAGTTTACATTTTTCAAGAGTTTTCAAAACGAGCAATCATAGAAATGTTCATTTGTCACTATTTAGTAAGTTCAACAGTGGAACTCCAACAATCAACTGCCAACGTTTTCTAAACATTTCATCTCCCTTTAATAGTTTCACCAATAGTCACTGCATTGACACGCTCCATTACTGAAATGGTAAAATCAATTTGAATCTCTTACCACAATTTTCCTTCCCACAATCTTGGAGATCAACTGAGTTGTTGCATGACAATCTCTACAAATCCTAAGATTCTTAATCACCTGGATAGTTGTACTAGGAGCTAAGTTCATATTTCCAAAAGCCATGGCTAGCTTCTTGCTGTGAACACTTAACACCATTCATTTCTCCTCTTCATCATGTAGATTCGAACCCATATTCAGTACATATATCCAACTTTTTGTAGTATCACATATAATTCTTCCAATTTAGCCTTTTTCTTTTCTCTTGGTGGGAGCATCTGTTGGTTTTTCCTTATTAGTCTCCGTTAAAACTCATTTTCTTGATTGAGCAATCATCTGTGGTATCTAAATGCGAGTATATGTGATTCTATATAAAGAGAAGTGTTAGGTTTTTAATTATGTAATTGGCAATTCTGTAAACAAAATAGACTTAATTGTAAATGTTGTAAAAAGTCAAGGAGTAATGTACAATTATATGACATTAGAGTTTTTAGGTCTAGGGTTCGAGAATACAAAAGAAGGAAAATATGGTGCAAATTTTTGCTAGACTGTCGCCATGGATTGGCTAGAGCATCAAAAGCATAACCTCATTCGCTCGACTGTCGCCTTGCATTCGCTTGAGTGACAGCCTGTCGCTCGACTGTCTCTATGCCCTCGCTCGAGTGACAGTGTTGTTTGGAACAATTTTATTTCGCGTTTTAAAGGTTTTTTCCTTGGCCCATTACTTTTCTAACCTATCTATAAATACCAAAACACATCTGAACGTGATTTCACAAGGTTGAACATTGAGAGAGCTTCATTAGAGAGAATTCATACATATTCCATCTTTCAACCTTCGTCTTGTGAGTTTGTTTTGGTGAGGAAAAAATCACATCCATAATCTTAATACCAAACCGTTCTTTCCTCCGCATCTGTAAGAGTTGCTGAAGATTGGGGGAAGTTGATTGGAGTCCAGTCGATGAAGAACAGGGTGTTTTTCGTGATCCACATGAGATAGACGATTCAGTAAGGCTAGGAGTGCTGCAGGGTAGCAGATTCTAGGAGAGCTTTGAAAATTGCAGCTAAGGATTGGTGTAGGGAGAGCACAGTTTCCAGGAGAGCTATAAGAAATTCAGTTAAGAGATCAGATAGTATGTGTCATCATCTAATCTGGTAAAGTGTAAGTGTTTGAATAGTTTATAGTGGATTGACTTGCAAAGTGCCCAAAGTTTTTCCCAATTGAATTTTTCCGTGATCATATCGTGTGTTGATTCACTACTTTCATTAATGCTTATTTATTGCTTATCATATTTGTGGTATTTAAACATAGGAAAAATTGATTTGCATGCTTAATCATCTAGAATAATAATTTAATTAGTGACTTGTTGTTGATTAAATCTAAACATAATTTTAATTCTGTATTAATACCTATTAACTCTCCCTTTAGGTATTGTTGGGGTTGAACTACGTAAATTTCAATTGGTATCATAGCTTTTAATCGATTCCTGACCCTTTTTATATATTCTAGATGAATTAGCCATCGTCTGTGCCTCCATTCTTTGATGGAAGCAATTATGCATACTGAAAATTTAAGATAAGAGCTTTCCTTAAGGCTTTGGATGAACGTATTTGGATTAGGATTCAAAATGGGTGGGCTCCACCTTCAACAATTGTTGCTGGTGTAGTCACACCCACTAATATCCCATTATGGACTAAAACAAACTTAGATGAGTGTAATTGAAACAACAATGGCCTTCATGCCTTGTTCGTGGCTGTGTCTGCAGAAGAATTTAGGAGAGTCTCGATGTGTGAAACTACCAAGAAAGTTTGGGATATCTTAGAAACCACACACGAGGGAACTAAAATGGTTAACAATTCTAAATTGCAGACGTTAACCACTAAGTTTGAAAAGACTAGAATGAAGGACGACGAATCGTTCGATAAATTCTATGCGAAGCTAAATGACATAGTCAACTCTAACTTTAATTTAGGTGAAAAGATCCCCGAGTCCAAAATTGTAAGAAAAGTCCTTATATCCATGCCCGAGAGGTCTAACCTAAGGTTACTGCGATAGAAGAAAGTAAGGATTTAGATGCTGTTAAGATTGAAGAACTCGTACGATCACTTCAAACTTATGAACTCACCATCTCACAATCTAAAAAGGTTAAATCTATCGCCATGAACACTGTAAGAGAAGAGGAGAGCGAGTCCACTGATACGAAGACTTTTAGAGATGACGAAATAGCTTATTTCGTTAAAATTTTCAAAAGTGATGATGAATGGGAGAAAGCCACATGAGTGAAAAAGTGATGCCCCTAATAAACTCTCGGGAGGTAAACGTGAGAAAAACATCTTTAGGACTTTCATTAAGAAATCTCAATCCGTTCAATGCCACGAGTGCAAGGGGTATGGTCATATTAGGAATGAATATCCTAATCTGAAGAGGAGATCAGGTAAAGAACGATGTAAGACTTTAACCGTGACCATGAGTAATGAGGAGTCAGATTCAAATTCTAAGAGTGAGACATCTGGTGGTGAGGATGAATAAAATTTCATGGCCTTCACCTCGATTGCTACAATAGAATCTGACTATGAGATTTAAATGGTTGAAAGGAAGGATGAGAATGAACAATCTGAAGAAGAGTCTAAGGATGAGATAGACATTCACGCGTCTTATCATGAACTGTTCAAAAAGAGTCTCAAAATTAAAAAGGTCAATAAAGCCATTTTGAAATAGGTGAATAAGTTTGAACTTAAAAGAGAAACTATTAGGTGACCTTTAGGACTCAAACAAAAATTTAAGTGAGTTGAAGCTAGTTAATGAAAACTTGGGCTAAAGTTAAATCATTAACGAGTGATCTTGATAAATCCAACGCTCGCTCGTAAAAGCAGGATAATTTGCTGGGGATGAACAAGCTTGCTCGTAATAGGCATGGTCTAAGTTACGTTTATAACAGTGATACCATTGCTAGTACATCCAGGACCACATTCATCCCGACCACTAACAAAGTTTGGGAGATTGTTTATCCTAAACCCAAAGGAAAGCATGCCTTAGGATCGAGCCTACCAAACAACGTAGGGTAATCGTCCTACATATCGGTAACAACCTCCGAGCATGTATGAGCCTATGTTTATTCCCATCTGTCACCATTGTGGTGCGCTGGGACACACAAGACCTAGATGTCGTAAACTTGTGACTAGAAGTAAGAAACAAGACTTCTCTAACAAGGTTAAATTTCTTACAAATCAAGTTAGCTACTTAACTGAGATGATGACTCGGTTAACAAAAATCACTTCTATTTCGAAGAAGGTTTGGGTTAAAAAAAGTGACCTCCTAAGGTCAGATGATGTGTTGAATTGTTGTGTTGCCCACGTTGCACTTAAAGCTCAAAATAACTCTATGTGGTATCTTGATAGTATGTGTTCTAGACATATGCATGGTAACAAAGCCCTATTTTCCTCCTTTGATGATTGGAATGGAGACGTAGTTACATTTGGGGATGGACCTACTGCACCTGTTTTAGGGAAATATGTCATTAATATATTTAGACTTCCTGTTGTCTCAGATGTGCTGTATGTTAAAGGATTAAAGTCCAACTCGTTAAGCATTAGTCAATTTTGCGATGCTGATTTTGAGGTTAGTTTTGTCCAGAAAAGATGGATCGTGTATGATTCTACGTGTAACATAGTCCTTGAAGGTGTTAGAATTTCAGATAATTGCTGAGTTCTTCCTAACTCTAACTATGTATGCACTAGTGCCAAGATTGATGTAACTGAGTTGTGGCATCAACGGCTTGGTTATATGAATCATAAAAGTTTGTCTAAACTTGCCAAAAAAGAGCTTGTTGTTGGCCTACCTAAGCTAGAAAATATTGATACTACAGTATGTAGCCTATGTTAGTAAGGTAAACAACTTAGGGCACCTCACAAATAAATCTCAAAGATCTTGACCATCAAGCCTCTTGAATTGCTCCATATGGACTTAATGGAACCATCTAGGACCAAAAGTTTGGGTGGTAAACGTTATATCTTGGTTGTGGTTGACGATTTCTCTCGATTTACATGGATTGAGCTATTGAGAGATAAAACCGAGGTGTTTGATCTTATCATCTCATTGTGTAACTTAGGAATGAGAAAGGTATCGACGTGTCAAGAATTTGGAGTGATCATGGAAAAGAGTTTGAAAACTCTAATCTTGATAATTTTTGCTTAGATGATGGAATTCTACATGAGTTCCCCTCGTCGATCACTCCACAATTAAATGGTAATGTTGATATAAAAAATCAGGTGCTTCATGGTAAGGAACTAGCTATGTTCTTGGGTAAAGCTATCAACATTGCTCGTCACATTGCAAACAGGGGTTACCTTAGATCCAAAACTGATATGACACCTTATGAGACCTGGAAAGGTAAAAGGCCAACTTTCAAGTACTTTCGTGTGTTTGGCAGCAAGTGCTACATTCTGAGGGATAGAGAGAATTTGGGAAAGTTTGATTCGAAAAGTGATGAGGGAGTCTTCCTAGGATATTCCAGAAATAGTCGAGCATATCGAGTGTACAATAATCGTACACGTGCTGTGATGGAATCCATCAACGTTGTGGTGGATGATGCATGTAGTGAGGATGAGACTGAAAAAGATTGGGTAGAGTTGGAACCCTTGAGTGTTGATCCCAACGTAGTTACTGAACCTAGTAAGGCTTCAGGTCTTGAACCCTCACATGCGACTAGTGAATTAGATGCACCTAGTAAGGAGTCCACACCTAATGAAAAGTCTAAACTTCCTAAGCGTGTCTCAAATAGAGCCTAAAAAGGTTGAAGAAGCCATTAAGGATGAATGTTGGGTTAACACTATATGTGAAGAGCTAAATCAGTTTGTGAGAAACAAAGTATGAGATTTAGTTCCTAGGCTAGATGATTGTAACATTATAGGTACTAAGTAGATTTTTAAGAATAAAACTGATGATCAAGGTACAATAACTAGAAATAAGGCTAGTCTCGTTGCCCAAGGATATTGTAATACCCCCAAACCAATAAAGCTTAAGAGATTTGATAGGTACTACTCATACCAACATGGTGCACCTTCTTTTTCGGAAGTTCATCGTTAGAAACTCCACAGTTAAGCGTGCTTGGCTTGGAGCAATTCCATGATGGGTGGCCCCCTGGGAAGTTTTCTCGGGGAGCGTGCGAGTGAGGACAAAGTATGCTGAAAAGACCTATGTTGGTACAGTGAGGACAATACGCCGTCGATCTAATGATCAGGACAGCCCGTTAAGTGGGACCCGGGTCGTTACAAATGGTATCAGAGCCTGTTTGCCAGTCGAAAATGGGGAACTAAGTGCTATGCGGGACAAAGTGCTACACCATAGGACGAGAGCCATCTCTTGAACCCGTAGGAGCCACCTCTAAAATCCCAACGCCTAGCAACGGATCATCAGATGGATCAAGCGCGACGAGGACGTCGCGAGTCTAACGGAGGGTAATTGTAATACCCCCAAATCAAGAAAGTTTAAGAGATTTGATAGGTACTACTCATACCAACATGGTGCACCTTCTTTTTCGGAAGTCCATCGTTAGAAATTCCACAGTTAAGCGTGTTTGACTTGGAGCAATTCCATGATGGGTGACCCCCTGGAAAATTTTCTCGGGGAGCATGCGAGTGAGGATAAAGTATGCTGAAAAGACCTATGTTGGTACAGTGATGACAGTACGCCGTTGATCTAACGACCGGGACAGCCCGTTAAGTGGGACCCGAGTCGTTACAGATATACTCAGATTGAAGGTGTAGACTTTGATGAAACTTTTGCCTTGGTAGCTAGACTTGAATCTATCAAAATTCTCCTGGCTGTTGCCTGTACTTTAGGTTTCAAGTTATATCAAATGGATGTCAATAGTGCTTTCCTAAATCGAATTCTTCAGGAAGAAGCCTATGTTGAACAACCTAAAGAACTCATTGATCCTAAATATCCTCATTATGCCTATCAGTTGAATAAAGCTCTGTAAGGTCTTAAACAAACTCCTAGAGCTTGGTATGATATACTCACTGCATATCTCGTGGAACATGGCTTTTCAAGAGGTGGTGTAGATAGAATTCTCTTTATTAGACATATTAAGGAAACTATCACCATAGCTCAAATTTATGTTGATGACATCGTTTTTAGATCACATGTCGATTCTCTTGCTCATGATTTCGCTAAATGCATGAAGAAAGAATTTGAGATGAGCATGAATGGTGAATTAAATTATTTTCTTGGTCTCCAAGTCAAACAAACTAATGATGGATTGTTCATATCTGCATTTTGGTCTAGACAGCAAGAAACACACTAGAACCCCCATGAGCACCAGTGTCAAGTTAGGTCATGATCCTGTATGTAAAAGTGTTGATCAAACACTGTACAAGAGTATGATAGGTAGTTTACTCTATCTCACTGCTAGTAGACCTGACATAGCCTTTAGTGTAGGGGTTTGTGCACGCTTTCAGACTGATCCTAAGGAATCTCACCTGAGCGTCGTGCGACGCATCATTAGACATGTCAATGGAACTATAGATTATGGGATCCTATACTCTCGAGACTCTAATCTAGATCTTGCTGGTTATTTCGATGCCGATTGGACTGAAAATGCCGATGATAGAAAAAGTACTTCTGGAGGTTGCTTTTATGTTGGTGCTAATCTTGTAGCTTGGATGAGTAAGAAACAAAATTCTATCTCATTATCCACAGTTAAGGCTGAATATATAGCTGCAGGAAGTTGCTGCACTCAATTGATTTGGATGAAATAAATGTTGAGTGATTATGGAATTGAGCAGAGTACGATGATTATGTTTTGTGATAATACTAGTACGATTAATATTTCCAAAAATCCTATTCAACACCCTTAGACCAAACACATTGATATATAACATTTTATTCGAGAACTTGTTGAAAAGCATGTTATTACTCTTAAACATATCTCTACAGAGAATAAGTTAGCCAACTTATTTACTAAGCCATTAGATGGTCTTCGATTTGAATCTCTCGGGGCAGCTATTGGTGTTTGCATTTTTTTTAAAGCATTTTTGCATTGTTTTTACTTCTACTTTTCATTTATGTGTGTTTGACATTTTTTTGTGCTAAGTTATTCATCCTTTCAATTTAAAAAAATATATATAAACAAAAAAAAATTAAAAATTATTTTTTATTTGTTTTCAGCTTATCATATAGTAAACTTGCGATGTTGGTTGTGATCAAGTATGAGTTTATTTAATGAGCTGTAACATAATTTCCATTGTTGGCTTAGGTTATTTATGAAGTACTTTGTATAGGTCTCTTCATATACCATATGCACTGCACACACTATCATTTTGTTAGTATGACTCTTCCGCGTGTGTGAGATATGGGATATCAGTCACATGTTAATAGAATGACTTTGAACGAATTGATCATATTTATTAGACCTAAACTCAAGCATATCCATGATATAAGCAATACATAAAAAATTAATAATAAAAAATGGGGGGCTTAATATCTTATGTCTTCTTCGAAGTCTATTGGACTCCAGTAAAGTTTGGAGGTTTCTCATAACCTAGTGTCTAGGGTCAATTGACTTGGGTTAATCGGCCTAAAACTTGCTACATGGGTCTTTTTAGTTGCTTAATGGAGAAGAGTCCGCACTTAAGATGAAAAAAAATATGAGCCGTCATACTTGCTATTGGGAAAACAAATATTATGCACAAAATCAGTGAGAGAAAAGAAATGGTTTCTACGAAATGAGCATTCACGTATAGGTTCTAATGTACTTTTGTACTTGGTTTGACTTTCGTCAATAGAGGAATATCCTTATTGGATGTGATGTTATGCAAGTCACTTCTCACAAAATTAAGGTTTGAGGTCCTACTACCTGAGGATTAGTAACACTTTACACATATAAGTCACTTGTACAATTTACTCCATAATTAACTTGGGTCATCTGTGTGAAATATTTATTGTTCATTACTTACACTTATGTATGATAACACCTACTTTGTTGGGTTCATGTAGGTTATTTCTTAGCCCATTGTCATTTTGTGACAAAAAGGGGGCGTAGTAGTATATTATTTGGATGAGTATCTTGTATTATGTTTTTTTGGGAGTATATGTATATATATCAAGAGTATTAATTACATCTAGATAACAAAAAATTGATACATCAAGTCTAGCATCAAAATATATATATATATAAAGGCATTTTATATTTTAATTTCAGTTTTGCTAAATCAAGTTTGATGTTTTAGTAGTATCGATGTGTCTTTTTGGTATGTTGGGTTGCATTGGTACTATATCTTGATTTAGCATGCATGATTGAAACTGAATAATACTATATGTTTCGTAAATTGTCCATATTCTATAAGCTGTATGAATTGCTTTACTTATATTGTTTTTCACACATTTTACACCGTGTGTTGAGTTGTCTATTTCAGGAAACATGTGCTGATTGAAATGCATATATTTGATTACTACATTGACTATAGTTAGTAGTTTTGTCACAAAATGTTAAAGGGGGAGCTTGTTAGGGTTTTAATTGTGTAATTGGCAATTATGTAAACAAAATGGACTTAATTGTAAATGTTGTAAAAAGTCAAGGAGTAATGTGCAATTATATGAAATTAAGGTTTTTAGGTCTAGGGTTCGAGAATGGCAAAGGAATAAAAATACGACGTGGATTTTTTCTAAACGTCACTGTGGATTAGGTCGAGCGTCAAAAGTAGAACCTCGTTCGCTCAACTGTCGCCTTACCTTCACTCTAGTGATAGGCTATCGCTCAACTATCGCTAAGCCCTCGCTCGACTGTTGTCCGAAAATTTTTATTTCATGTTTTTAAGGTTTTTTCCCCAACCCATTACTTTAATAACCTACCTATAAATACCAAAACACATCTGAACGTGATTTCACTAGGTAGAATATTGAGAGAGTTTTATCAGAGAGAATTCATACATATTCCATCTTTCAACTTTCGTCCTTTATTTTGGTGAGAAAAATCCACATCCATAATCCAAATACAAAACCAGTCTTTCCTTTGCATCAGTCAGAGTTGCTGAAGATCGAGAGAAGTTGACTGGAGTTCCAGTTGGTGAAGAACATGGTGTTCTTCGTGATCCACATGAGATAGATCATTCAACAAGGCTAGGAGTGCTGCAGGGTAGCAGATTCTAGGAGAGCTTTGAAGATTGCAGATAAGGATTGGTGCAGGGAAGCACAATTTCCATGAGAGCTATAAGAACTTCAGTTAGGAGATCAGATAGTACGTGTCGTCGTCAAGTGTTTGATTCGTTTATAGTGAATTTACTGACAAAGTGGCCGAAATTTTTCCCTGTTGGGTTTCTCCGTGATTATATAATGTCATGATTTACTACTTATTTATTGCTTATCATATTTGTGGTATTTAAACATAGCAAAAATTGATTTGAATGCTTAATCATCTAGAATAATAATTTAATTAGTGACTTGTTACTGATTAAATCTAAACATAATTTTAATTCCACATTAGTACATATTCAACCTTCTCTAGGTATTGTTAGGGTCGAACTACGTAAATTTCAAGAAGAAAAGGGAGTGGTCTTGGGTGGTCTCTTTTGACTCATTGAAGTAGCGCCATTTACTCCAGGGTTTGGAATTTTCTTGTGGTTTTGGCATGTGCAAAAGGGTACAATGATGTGAGCTCCAAAACGATCTATATTGAGATGCCTCTAGTTGATTCTTGAGTTGTAATAGTTAGTTTTGTTGTCGATCTGTTGTATTCTTGGGTTTCTTGTTCTAATAGTGGTATTAGAGCTTTTTGTGGTTGATTTGGACCTTCGATCGTGATCTATTTGTGGAAACTAGATTTTCACAACCAGTTCTCTTTTTGACCTGTTGCAATTTGACTTTAGATGAAACCTTAGGTCCTAAAATTAACGGATCTTGACTGTTGGTATGATATCCTGGTATCTTGTGGAACTGGTGACCTTCGAATCATGTAAACTGACCTTTGTTGGGGGTTTTCTGGTGGTCAATACATAAGACCACAACTCTAGTTCGATTGTTCCTCTTTAAACCATAATCATGTTCAATAATAATTGTGTTTCCTATTATTCTTGTGACAATAGCTGCATAATTTAAATAGTGCATGCTCGAGTAATCATTGATATTATTTGATATTTGTATTTTTCCTTTTGATTTCATGTGTTCCAAATTAAGCCATGACCTGGAGACTTGTTTCTCATGGAATCCTGATAAATCTGGACATTATGAGTCTTGGGGATCTTGTTAATATCAATGCTGGTAATCTTCTAGTTATATGTGTACTTGTGTTTGTTCTTTTGAAATTGATATTATACTGTAAAATCTTGATGCCGTGTGTTATTAATTTTTTGTGGTAATGTTTTTGTTGAACATTGAACTCGTCAGAACATTTTTTGTGCTGATTAAAAGACTTCATAATGACAATTGCTACTTTTGAACTTGGAGTTTTTAATGAACAAATGGATTTTTCCCATCTAACAACAAAAAATGAGGGGGGGGGGGGGGGGTCCTTATCCAACAAAATGTTTCTAAAGCTATAACACAAACATTTCTTGAAATCATGATTGATGTTCGAAAAGATAAAGTAGGTAAACTTGCTTATACATCTATCATACTGCATTTATCTGATCAAGTGCTAAGGAAAGTAGGAAAAATTGATACTGCTAAAGTCTTGTAGGATAAATTGGAAGAACTATACTTGTTTTACCTAATAAATTATTCCTCTTAGAAAGATTTTTTGTTTTACGATAGACTCTTCAAGCAACCTTGATGACAATTTAGACACTTTTAATAAATTAGTACAAGATATTAATAATGTTGGAGACAAAGTATTTGAGTACAAGGCAGTTATACTCCTCAATGACATACAGAGATGTTAAAATTGTCATAAAGTATGATAGGGACACATTGATCCCTGATGCTATCATCAACTCTCTTAAAGGTAAAGAATTTGAGTTAAAATCTAAGAGACGTGAGAAAGATTTTGAGAGTTTGTATGTAAGAGGTAGACCATAGAATAATACAGAAGGAATCAGAGAATCATTATCAATTTGTTAACAGTATTAATATGGAGAATAAGGAAAGATTTAGGTCAAAATCTAAGACCAAGAATAGAAAATGTTATGGGTGTGGGAAAGTTGGTCACTTCATAAAAGATTGCCGCAAGAAGAAAAATGATTAGAGAAATAAGAAGTTAAATGAGGGAGACTTAGTTGAGCCTTTAGGAGCCAACATTGTTAATGTGTATGTTGTCACAAAGTCACCCATTGACTTGAATACTGCAAATTTTGTTGATAACAATGATCATGTAACACCCCCCAAATCTAGATACCTAGATTTGGAAATATTATCATTTTATTTCATCTTAAAATCATAAATGCGGAAATACGATTTATTTTTTCTTTAACAGGATAAATATTAATTATTTCATTTACGAAAATAATGTTTACTTAATAAAATATAAGACAATTAAATTACATGTTAAATTTATTTTCCAAACGAATTCAATACATTAATGTGATTGTACTCAGTACTTCGTACCACAGGTCGTCATCTCGTATCATCTTACATTCATCATTTGAAAATGAGGAGGGATACGTGGAATGAGCTAATGCCCACTAAGCAACCCTCATACATATGATATGCATATGACTTATTGTATCACCTTTCTTTCATTTTTTTTATAAAACTTAACATTGATTTCGTGAGCTTACTTGGTGTATCGCTTAGTCAATTAGAATACAGTGGGCAATTATTATTTGGAATCCAGTCGAGTCCTACTGGTAGTACCACAAAGTGATTAACATTATTATTGAATATTGCGCCGATCCCCTACACTCCATTTTCCACTCAAACTTCTCATGACATAGACATACACCTTGTAATTTAACATTTGGGATACATATCTTTAAAAATATTCCCTGGCTTATTGACATTTGAAAACTTTTTATTTTCTTGAAACTTCATGTATGCTTATAAATGTATTGATATGTTATATATGCCCTGAGAAGCATTTATGACATAGAAAGTAATGATCAAATATCATGTTTACACAAGGACAATTTAAATAACACGTTTATACATTTAACCGTGAAAATAAGAGGGAGGTTTACTTATCTTGTGACTTAATGACTTCTAGCAATTTACTTTTTGAAAGGAAAATGGAGATGTTCTTGGCCACCATGAAATCAACGAGCCAAAGTCCTCATTTATTACCATTTATTTAGAAATTTCTATTGAACTGGCTCTTCAAATACGAACTCATAACCTTACTCTATTAGAGTCATTAATTAATTATTATTGTTGGAAAACCCTATTTCCTTACCTACTATAAAAGAGAGGATGGATCCTTTTACTGTTCATTTTTTGTTCGCTTTCACACCTGACTGGTTCCAAACCGATTTTCCTTACTTAATATATCTGCCAACCATAAATAATATCTCCTGCCACTTGACCCTAATTGCACTCCCAACATTCTCGACACTTCAATATCAATAATATCACTGCCTCCTACCACGGCTCGCTCATGTGTTTCGCTGTGTCAATTTCTCGTTGCCGGAGCTGTTCTTGACCAAGCGGCGTTCTGTAAGAGCCCACAATACGTTCTTTTACACCTCACTTTTCAATTATAAGCAATTATTTTTATAATGGAGCTTTAATCGTATCAGAATTCAGAATTTGTGAAGTTCTGATTTGGTTGTTCTTTTTGTTTTATTTTTTCACAATTTAAGATATTATTGGGCATTTTGATAGCACTGGAGTGCTGCGAATTTTTTTAGGTAAGGTTTTATGTTTGGGGGGTTTTGGGATTTTTTATTTTTATTTTTGGGGATTTAGGGATTTCATTTTGGCAAATGGCGAGTTATTATTATTATTTTTTTTTTTTTGGATTTCGATTTGAGAAGTTGTGAAACTTTCATAATCTTTTTGCATCGTCGGTGGAATTTTCATAAGTGTGACACTGGCATTTTAGTGCCGTTTTAATTTTGATTTTTTTTATTGAATTGATACTATCTTTGAACTGCAATTCGCACCAATTTGTCAACTTTCTATATCTGAATACATTTTAAGGAGTATGATTTGTCAACTACTTTTTGGATACTGGGTTATTGTGGGAATGGGCTGGTTAGTTTAGTGAAATGTTTAGGCGAAGGTTTTCAGAACAGTTATTTGATGAATTATGGGAATACAGAGCGTTGGTCTATAATATTGAGTTTTTGACGTTCTTGCAGGGTTCTCTTTTTCGTCTTCTCTATTGATCCTACTGAAATTTTACAGCTAAAGATTCATACCTTTATTTTTTTTGGACTTGATGCAAGAGGATGTGATGTGAATGATACTACGTGATTGATGATTCAAGTTCTTGATTTAGGATTTATTCTTAGATATTAAAGTGCTAACAATCTATTTATTTATGTGCCTATAAAGCAAGTTGGTTGAATTGATGGATGTAGTGGTATACTATTTATTTGTTAAGTAAATGTTCCAACGAAATGAATCGTTCTTTAAGTTTATATATTTTATCAGTTATGTAGAATATTTGCATTTTCTTTAACGAGTCTACGTTTTCTCAGGTTAATTACCAGCTTCGATTACATTACATCTAAAATCCAGTTTCTTCTCTTCTTGTTGGCAGGTAATGTGTAATGTTATTTTTTTTTTCTCAGTCTTCCTCTTACTTTTGGTTGAAAATTAAGAACCATTCAAATATTTGTAATTTGATTGATTTTTTTCAACAAATTTTCCCCTATGGAATTCTGTTGTCTATGTTATATATTTTACAAAAAATGCATTTCATATTATGTTGGTTCTAACAGTTTTACCTATTGTCGACATTTAATCATATTTTTCATTATCTTGTGTACAGATTTATCTACTCTATTGTTCATATTTAAATTACATATGACGTAACATATGTGGTAATAATTTTCCTTTTTCATGTAGTTGTTGTTGCTTACTCTCAGCTCCAACTACTTGATAATTTTTCTTCCTTTATTCATTGACATAATGGAACCATGTGCTCATCTAGAGCCTCGTTTGTGTAATGCTCAAACTACTTCTGAAAGTACAAGTCAGTCACATGATGTATTAATTTGTCAACAACTAAATCAAAGACGACGAGATCGACGACATCAAACTGAAACTGGATTCATTAATAATTGTAAAAGAGTAATTCAGCCTATGTTATCTACAAATAATAATTCTCAAGTTGTCCATGTACATGAACCTACAACACACCATCATTCCGAGCCTTCTACTTTCAACAATGAAGCATCGAACATGCGTAATACTGAATTACAGGGTAGTTCTAACCAATTAAATGTACCATGTATTGCGTATGTATTACCGACATGCACATATTGTATAGATTGTGGTGCAAAAAAGTTCTATAGAAAAAGTAAAGGTTTCTGTTGTTCTGATGGGAAAGTTAAACTCTGTATGTCTGATCCACCAACTGAACTATACAATTTGTTTACTTCTAAAGAACCTACATGTATGGAGTTCAAAAAAATTGTCAGGGGATATAATAACCATTTTGCATTCACTTCATTTAGGGTAAAGTACGACAAAGAACTGTTTAAATCGTACAGAGGTATCTACACATTTAGGATTCAAGGTCAAATATATCATTACGTAAATCCACTTATGCCAGAAAATAATACACCTTCTATGCAGTTATATTTTTATGACATAGATAATGAAGTTGAAAATCGTATGAAAATTTCAGAGAACTTTGTTTAGTCTACTTTGATTAGTTTGATCAAAATCCTTAAAATAAATCCGTATAGTAGATTCTTTAGGTCTTTAAGTAATATAACGAATTTGCACAATCATCGAATAGAAATAAGATGCGACCCGGGACTTGATCAAAGAGTTTTCAATACTCCTACGGCGTCTCAAGTTGCTGCTGTATGGGTCGAAGATGATCAAATTGCAAATGTTCGTACTCGAGATATTACTATATACAGTCATTCTGGTGATTCACACAAGGTTCATTACTACTATGGTTGTTATGATCCTTTACAATATCCTTTGCTTTTTCCATATAGGGAATCTGGCTGGCATGAAGGCATTAAAAGATGTAACAATGAATATTTTCAGTCTCAGCATATGTCTGACTTAGATGGTTTTCCTAGCACAGCTACTTCCGCATCTGAAATTATTGAAAAAGAGGATAAAGGTTTATGTATATAAATTCTTTACAATTTCTAATTTCCATAATATAAATGAATATATAATTTTGAGTCTTCCCATCATGCAGTGCTTAACAGAACGAAGAAACGGTCTCAAGTCTCTTGTCGAGAATACTATTCGTACAAGTTCCAAATTAGGCCTTCTGGTGAGTCTTTATTGCTTCACACTGGTAGATTGTTTCAACAATTTGTTGTAGATATGTATGTTAAGATTGAAACTGCTAGGTTAGACTGTTTTCTTAATAACCAAAAGTAAATTTGTGCTGAACTATATCAAAGTATTGTAGATAGTATTGAAAATGGAGAAACGAGAGGGTACAAAATTGAAAAAAAATTGTACTACCACAATTCTTTACATGTGGACCTAGAGACATGAAGAAGATACATGGATGCAATGTCTATTGTGCAGCGTTATGGAAAACCATACATTTTTTTGACTATGACATGTAATTCAAATTGGCTAGAGATTTTAAGCAAGAACTAAAACATAATGATGAAGCTCAAAATCGACTAGATCTAATTGCGCGTATATTTCGAGCAAAATTGGAAGAGTTAAAAAATGATTTTTTTCAAGAAAAGCATCTTAGGTCCTGTCGTTGCACAATACATATGACTGAGTTTAAAAAACGAGGACTTCCCCATGCACATTTATTGTTAATCTTCAAATATGGCCAAAAAATTTGTTGTGCTGAACAAGTCGATATGATAGTATGTTGTGAAATTCCTGACAAAAATAAATACTCTCATCTTCATTCTATTATTGTTAAACATAATATGCATGGTCCTTGTGGAAACCTTAATCCTAAAAATGTATGTATGGAGGCAAATAAAGGTTGCAAAAATAAATACCCTAAAGATTATTGTAACATGACTACATTTGGTGATAATTCGTATCCGTTGTATAAGCGTAGTAATAATGGCTTTTCTGTTAAAGTTAGAGGTCAAATGTTAGATAATCGATGGGTTGTACCATATAATCCTTATTTAAGTGCGAAATTTGATTGTCACATTAATGTTGAAGTATGCTCTTCTATTAAAACTGTAAAATATTTGTACAAATATGTATATAAAAGACATGATCGTATCAATTTCACTATTGGTACAAATGAAAAAGAGAAAAAAATTGATGAAATTTCTGCTTACCAATCTGTTGGATGGATATCTCCACCTGAAGCTATGTGGATGATTTTTTCTTTCAATTTGTCAGAAATTTGTCCTACTGTTTATTTTTTACAGCTTCATATTCAAGATCACCAACAAGTGACATACAATAATTATGATAATTTATCTACTATCATCGAGAATGAAAATACGAAGAGAACAATGTTGACAGAATTCTTTCGATTGAATCAAACAAATGAATTTGCTTGAACGCTATTGTATCGAGATTTTCCTACACATTTTGTTTGGAATACTAATACAAAAATTTGGACTCCAAGAAAGAAACAAATTGTTATAGGACAAATTGTGATAGCAAATCCTTTTGAAGGAAAACGCTATTTCCTTCGTATTCATCTCATTCATATTCGGGGCCTAACATCATTTCCTGATTTACGAAATTCAAATGGAGTAACTGTTACAACTTATAGAGAGGCTGCACTTTTACATGGTTTATTAAATGGAGATAATCATTGTGAAGAATGTTTATCTGAAGCTATTGTTTACGAAATGTCATCTTCTTTAAGACAACTATTTCCTACACTACTTATGCTTTGCAACCCTAATCATCCAAAATTACTGTGGGATAAATTTAACGCTTATATGATAGATGATTATACACATGAAAATATACCTACAGAAATTGCTAAAATTACATGCTCTACAGGATATTGGTGGTCTTCTAGAAGCGTTTGGTAAAAACATAAATGATTATGGGATAGTTCCATTTATTGTAAATATAGATGAGGATGAAAGGTTGAGAAGAATGGTTATAGAAGGGACGACCAATTTGGATATGAGAGAAGGTTATGCTTATACAGCAAGTTTAAATAAAGAACAGTAATTTGCATATGATGCAATTATGGAAAAAGTTAAATCAGAATCAAGTGGTGCTTTCTTCATTGATGGTCCAGGTGGTACATGTAAAACTTTTTTATATAAAGCACTTCTTGCTGCTGTGAGGTCTCAAAACTTGATTGCTTTAGCAACTGCATCTTCCGGAGTATCTGCATCTCTATTACCAAAAGGTCGAACAGCTTATTCTACATTTAAAATTCCTTTAGAAACATGTGGTGAAGTATGTTGCTCCGTTAGCAAGCAATCAGCATTAGGAACTTTACTCAGAATGTGTAGGCTAATAATTTGGGATGAAGCACCTATGATAAATCATTTTGCTGTTGAAGTTGTAGATAAAATGTTCAGAGATATTACTGATTGCAATTTGCCTTTCGGTGGGAAAGTTGTTCTCGGAGGAGATTTTCGACAAGTTTTACCAATTGTACCAAGAGGAAAAAAAGAAGACATAATGAAAGTTAGCTTAGTCTTCTCTGACCTATGGCCTTTGTATATCTACTATTGATTGAAAACATGAGAGCTAAGTTGGATCCTACATTTTGTGATTATTTACTTAAAACTGGAGATGGAACGGAAGAAAAACATTCTTGTAACTACATTAAGCTTCCAGAGAGTATCAGTCTACCATTTGAGGACGAAATTCAATCTCTAAAAAAATTGATAAATCATGTTTTTTCCAAATATCGAGGCATATACTGAAAATTTACATGTAATGGCAAATCGAGTTATTCTTACGCCTACAAATGAATTCGTTGATCATATTAACAGAATTTTACTTGAACAAATTTCAGGTCAAATTTTCACATATTTTAGCTTGGACAAAGCAATTGAGAAATCAGAACAAAGCTTGCAGGAAGATTTATTGAATAGTTTAACCCCAAATGGTATTCCACCACATGAATTGAATCTTAAGGTAAATTGTCATGTGATGTTATTACGAAATATTAATCCTTCTGAAGGGTTATGCAATGTGACACGTCTTACATGTCGAAAATTTGAGAAGAATGTAATTCTTGCTGAAATTACAACTGGTGAGTACTGCGGTAAACATGTTTTTTTTTTTTTACCAAGAATTCCTTTTATACCTCTTAAGGCAGATCAAAACTCAATTCCATTTAAAAGAATTCAATTTTCAATTAGATCATGCTTTACAATGACAATAAACAAATCACAGGGTCAAACACTTGATTTTGTTGGTTTGTATCTTCCAGAACTCGTTTTTTGTCATGGTAAACTTTATGTAGCTTTATCAAGGGCTCGAACAAATACAAAGATAAAAGTTTTGGTAAAACCATCGACTTCTGAAACTTTACACAGTACATGTACTAAGAATATCGTGAACAAGGAAATCCTTTCTTTCATACATCCATAGAACTATAACTTGGCTTCACTGTCCATTATTGAAAAACTTCATAAATTTATGCAATCAAAGTCGTCAATGAAGTTATCAAATTTGCATAGAATAACTTGCAAACAATTAGAAGAAAAGATGAAAGTGCTATTAGAGAAGCTCATGAGGTCAGTGAATTATTGTTTTACAAATAGCTCTCTTAATCTAATGTGTTATGTATTATTTCATTTCACTTTTCCATAGTACATAATTCTAATGTTCACATATTTTTATACAAGCAGTTTGGGATCTTTTCACTTCATATTTTGTTCAAAAACTGTAATTATCAAAGTGTTCACTATTTGTACTTGATTAATCTCTTCTACTTTTGACTACAATCATGACTAATTGAAACCTGATAAGTGTTCATTCTCACCACTGAAAATATGCTTAAAAGGTCTGCCTTCTTGATCTAAAATTATTCTATTATTTTATTCTCTTATGCATAATTGTTGCTTCCTGCCAATGAAAGTGTATTTGAATGTCTTTCCAATATGGGGCAAACAACTGATTCTGCCAACTTTTGTCATTTGTATGCAGGCTGAGCTTGAACGTTTTGATATTATTTTTTCTTAATTCTTGTGAGCCAAGCAAGAGTATCAGTTGGGAGGAAATGTATTAGACCAAAAATCGGGTTCATGATATTGCGTGATTGATGATTCAGGTTCTTGAACTTTTGTCATTTGTATGCAGGCTGAGAATATTCTCATTTTGGAGGATCATTTTTCAGGGGGTTGAAAGAGGGGACATGTTTCTTTTCTTGCATAAGGCCTCGACATAAGGATGTCAGAGATTATGAAGAAGACATGACCACTCGATACACTTATTCTTCAGGTTCTTTATTTGGTTCTTTATTTGCTCTGTGAATTTAAGCGTTTACTGGAATAATTGGTAAATGACATGATTTTGTAGAATGAGCTTATGTTTTCTTGTTTTAATTAAATGAGATTATTGAGATGACAAGTACATGTAAAATTTTGAAATATGATGATATTCTTATGTGATTTTGATTTATGTTCAGCAAATTTTGTAGGGGATAAGAGAAAGCAAATTCTGTGAGAACAAAAGGTAAAGACGGAATGAGAACAAAAGTCTTCAAGGAACTTGCAATGGCGACACAGAAAGTTATTGATGTTTACGACCGTGTAAACAGAGTAATTATGTTTTGAAGACTTTGCATTTATGAGTTTGGTTCGGTTAAGATAACAATGTATGTACGCTCTTCTTTTTTATTTGGGAAAATTTGATTCAGGTTGTAGTGACAAGGCTTGATAGCCATATTTACCCAACTCCGGTGCAGAAAATTGTTTGAAATGATCACTTGAACCTGAAATAGAAAAAACACGATAAGATAAAGAGGAATTTCACCCTAGATGTCAAAGAACTTTGGAGGATCTTCAGCCATTATTATTGTTTGTTGTACTAAGTCATTGCTGCCAATATATATTTGGTATATTAGACGTCGGTTGGTCTACTTGTAAAGAAATGCAGTGTTGACCGTTACTTGGAGTACTATTTTGATTTATTTTTCGGATAAATTGCATGTATGGTCTTATAGTTTGGTTCATTTTACACTTTTAGGCTTTGTTTTTTCTTGATATTTAATTTGCTCCCTCCCAACAATGTAAATTTTTATTAAGGGGGCATCCACAAGGCAAATTTTTGTGATTGGTTCTCGGTCCTATTCATTTGTGAAAAATGTGTTAGTGATTGGTCATTGGAGAGACTTTGTGAATTTCTATCTTTGTTAGATGACACTTGTGCCAAGATATGTGTTCTTGATTATAGTATTGGTTAGCTTCTTGTGTTATATATGGCAGAAAATGATGTATCCATTATTGTTGATTAGAATGGAAGATTATTCTGAGTTGGACATTGATGCAACGAAAAAAAAAATTTCGAGCTAAAACTCTTAACACGAAATTTGGAATCTACCAAATTATGAAAAAAAGAAGCTTATTTTGACTTAATTGTGATGTTTTTACTCATTACTACAGGTAAAACTTTGTTGACTAGAACAAAGTTTGTGCCCACACAAACTACATGTAAAACTTTGTTGAATTATGAAAATCACCTTCTCATCTTCTATATGTTTGAACAAACCATTGTACTTTGGGTGATCATGCGCATAGTGTTTAATTGTAGTTAGGAAATACTTCGTCTTTACAGATTTGTAGTTAAAATGATAGCACACCACAACATCCATCATTTCAACTCCAACATAACCTTAAAAAATTCGTAGCCCGTGCATTGCACGGGCTTTGACTAGTGTAAGAATAGAATGTGAAATCCACTATTAAATCATCATTCCAATCATGTACTAATCTGTTAAATGATCATTAAAATAGAAATCTAAATTACTGCCTAATTCTAGGAAATTATATATATACACACAAATATGCATCCAAACACTACGTACGTTCCTTTTTATACTTATATATACATACAATAACATATACATACAGATCATATATGTACACAAAGCACACACACATACATTTTTTTTTTTGATAAAAACGATTCATTAATCATCATAAAAGCAAGTTTCGGATATAAGGAGGAGTATCCTCCAACACAATTATCTCCTTAGAGAGTTTAAGTGCTTCATTTGCTAAAGTATGAGCAACCACATTCACTTTCCTAGGTACATGACTAACAGACCAAGAATGAAAACCTGGGTAGTTCCACAAGTCTGAATCTCCATTATTACCCTTCACAACGTTAAGCGCATCTCCCTCTACAATGATCAACTGCAGTTTGAGTTGTTTACCCAGTGATACAACTTCCAATACTCCTAGGGATTGGCCAAAAAAGCATCCGGAAAAACACTTATCTTGGCCATAGAGATTCATGCGCACAAAAATACATTACCTATATGCACACATATACATATACAGGGTCGACCTTGAAATTTTGGATGTCCCGTGCGACATTTTAAAATTGTGCGCTCTTTATGAAATTAAAAAAATATTTTAATAATATTATATTATCGTAAAATTATGATATTTAAATACTGTTTATTTTTTCAAATGTGATGGATAAGAAAAGTACAAATAAAGTTCAAAAGCACATTTCAAACTTTATCAAAATTCATGTCATCAACAAAGAATCATTCAAGCCCTTAAACATTTCGTGCAATTCCATATGAGAAAATCTTGAAATCAGAAACATCAAATACGACGTGTAAACTTTGAAATAAGACAAATTATGTAAAAATATTTCTATTGCATTTTTAGAAGCAAACTAGTTAATTAAACTTTTGTTTCTAGCAAATCTTGTTCAATAGATATCAAAACTAGGACATTTAATTGTTCTTTTAACATGGTTGATTGTAAATAAAATTTTAATAACTTCGATTTTGAAAAAAATTCTTTCAATAGATGCAACAATAACATTAATTGTCAAGATCCTCTACAAGCAATAAATGTATTCGACAATCGATCCAATTTTTTCAAATAAGTCAATATATCAAAAGATGTTTTTATTTCTTTTTGTATTTCAAATAAGTTAATATATCAAAAACTGTCTTAGTTTCTTTTGGTAAAAGATTTCGCAAAATTTTTAATTCTTGAATTGTTATCAAGATCGCAAAAATTTGCATGTCTTAGAATAATGTCAAGATGATTACAACATACTTTCAAAATCAGCATCATCCAATGCATTTAACATGTCAAAGAAAATAGAAATCCAATTTTTTTTTTTTTTTTTTCATATGAATTGAATTGATCGAACATTCATTCAAGTGATTCATTTGCTTGATATATTACAAAAAAGAAATAATTGATTATGAAATTTTTTTCAAGTGATTGTACGACCTCTACAGTATGTAGATGCATTTTCATTGAAATGTTTCTTCCTACCAATTATACTTTTTCCTCTGTTTCCTTTTTCTTACATTATTTAGAGCATGATATTATTTAAGAAAAGAAATAACTGGTTATGAAAGAATTTTCAAGTAATTGTGCGTCCTCTACAGTATGTAGAGGCATTTTCATCAAAATGTTTCTTCTTACGGATTATACTTTTTCCTCCTTTTCAATTTCCTTGACATTATTTAAAGTATGATACTACTTAAGAAAATTATAAGTAGTCAATTACATTATTCTTAACTTTAGTATCTTATGCAATTACATATCATACTAAGTCAAATGCATACAATTAATATAAAATAATTCATAAATGAAAATAGTTAAGCGCAACACATAAAAATTAGCTATAAAGAAGCTTAAACCATTTGAATCCTTTCCCTTGCTTCAATAAAAAAGCCAAGGTACGATATGTAATTAGAAATAAGAAATACAACAATGTTGAATAAAAATCATTATTTATCTATCTTAAATTAATAAATATGTTGATCATCTACGACGTCTAACGTATATTCCATGGTAACAAACATAGTTAGTTACAATGAAAATAATTATATTAATTGAGCAGTAAATGTAGTATTAATACATAATCTTGATAGACGTGATAATTACGAGAAACAAGTGTTACAAATTCTACTCCTTACCTCGTCGAAATTAAAACATACAAAATAAATTGACGTTTACCTTAAGTATAAAAATTAAATACAAGACAATCTTATTATTTATTTACTTATTTATAAGACTCATCGGACACGAAATTCTGAATACACCTTAATTAAGTGAACAATTAAATATGTAATAGGAGTCATACATATTATTATTAATTTAGCCTGCTATACTCTCTCTCTCTCTCTCTCTCTCTCTCTCACACACACACATCTAACGATATTGTTTAATGTTTATCATGATTTCAAATTCTATTTAACAAAATAGGTTTAAACCGATTCATATACAATCAAAAATTCATAATATAACTCGATAAACATACATACTCACACATATGATTCTTATGTCGAAAATAAACTCATTTTATATTGATAATATTTAAGTACGAAGACAATTAAATGTAACAACCTTGAAGGTTTTCAATATAATTAAACATATATAATTTGATAAATCAACATTTAACCGGATATAACGAAGATTGTCGAAATTTTGAAAAACAACTTATATCGCAAGTGTACGATGTCGAACAAGTAATATAGTGGACCTAAGAGTCTAGATTGTCGTTCCCACGAGAACTATACTTTAGTACTTGATATATTTCTCCTACTACTATTTGATGAAAATAAACAAACTCTAAATTCAGATTATAATGAGTATGGAAGTTATAGAAGAACTAAATTCCTAGAAATAAAGAATTTTTATGAAAGATTATTGGAGACAAATTGATCAAAGATTCAACTATACGAGAAGTATAAGGGCATAACAATTTCACCTAATGATCACCTTAGTTATCAATTCAAGATTCTAGTCTAATGTAGTGTTCGGTCGAATTCTCCTACGATATTCAATTTACCTCTCTCGAGTTCTCATTGAGTCTATTTAACTAAATCAATTCCATATCTCTATACAAATTCTCCTTAGTTAAACGAGTTAAGGAACTAGGAATTCATATAACGACCGCAACACTTAGTATATATATCTCTACACGTTATATCTCGTTACCGAATTTCATTACACGTTCTAAGTTTCGAACTCACCTCTCGACTCATAAGAAACTCAATAGATCATCAAATTAATGGCCAGATAATTTGAAGCATTACACACATAATAAAATCAACACATGGAAGAATGAAAAACTCAGAATTCATGAATTTAATAACTAAGGGTTTCAAAAGATTACATTGTTCGCCCTAAATAAAATCAGCTACTCATAATCAAAACAATGAAATAAATAACAAAAGTCGAATATATCACCGAATTTAAATGACACAAAAGTTGGAAAAGAATTATTTCTTGCACCAAGATCTTCTTCCGCTTCCAATTCTTGATTTTGGTTCGAATCCTTGATGCAAGTCTTCTAACGAATTCCACGTTTATCTTGTATTTTTCTCTCTATTTTGCAAGGTGTGGAACCCCAATTTCGTGCCTCTCTTAGCCTATTTATACTTCTCCTACATCCTTGGCCAAGTTGGAGTCCTTTTTGTTGGTTTTTTCGTAGCCCAAAAATAACCTATTTTTTTTCACAGCGCAGCGCTTGAGCGCTATAATGCAGCACTTGAGCGCCGCGATTCTGAATAGGGTAGCGCTTGAGCACTACCATCCTGCACCACGTAGCGTACGTTTCTGTCATGTTTTTCTATTTCGCTCGCCGGCGTTTGGGCGCTATTTCCGGGCGCTTGAGCGCCAATTTTCTGCTCCATTTCTTTCTTTACTTTGCTTCAAAAATTGTTTTTCATCCTTTCATTATTCCTTCAACCAAAATACTAGCAAACACATTAAATTCGTTCGATAATCAACATATTAATCATACAAATGAAGTTCCAATGGTACAAAATTCATGTGCAAAACATACTCATCAAATACCCCCAAACTTAATATTTTGCTAGTCCTCGAGTAAACACATACACAAAGAAAATCAACTAAAAGAAAACACGGTACACAACTTAGTTAGATAGCCTGTTGTTAACTCAAGACTGAGATAAATGTATCACATCTATGAATGAATTCAAAATTACATAACAAGAGTCAATTTTCACTTATCTCATGCAAACAGGTGTGTGTGTGTGTGTGTGTAAATCAAGTATAGCGTCGACATTCACAATTTAGTTTAGATTCCCATCTCGAATGGACAATTATTTCCTTACATCGCTCGTGAGATTCACACACCCCCAAACTTATTTTCTTTTATGCTCTCCCAATGGTGTATTCCTAGGCTCAGTTTCATTCTTTTATGTCCTTACACCTCTCAAATTTGGATTCGTTTAACTGAGAATATCAACAGTCTATTCATGTGATGATCCTCCCAAAAGTGAGTGTTCAACAAACTAGCTTACGCTAAGTGATTCAAATCCACTAGTTATCTAAAACCCCGAAAACAAACATCAAAATATTCCCTTTTTGTTAGCCCTTTATTAACCTCATCCATATTTCTCTTCTTAACCCCTGTAGCAAGCTTTTAGTTGGTAACTCCCCAGCTTTTGAATGCCAAAAGGGGTACCAGGTCAAAAGATATCCTGCAGACTTAATCACTCAAGTCAAAAAGGTGTCGGCGTGAGACATAAGCTAAATTAGAGCAGTTTTTTTTTAAGAACTCAAACACAATAACAGGGGGTTAGATTCCTAGCATACGGTCATCACGAAGCATCTACTAGAGTAGGGGTGGGCAAAAACCCGCCCAACCCGATCAACCCGCCCAACCCGATCGGGTTGGGTCGGTTTTTTCCATTTTTTTCTTGGGTTGGGTTGGTTGGCAATGTTAATTTGGTCGGGTTGTGGGTTAACACATCCAACCCGACAAAAACCACCCAACCCAACCCGCTAATTAAAAAACTAAAAAACTTTGCCAAACTAAAACAAAATAAAAGTGAGACAAAAAAAAAAACCTAACATATCTTCCATCATCTCTCTCACGTGGCGGGCGTCGTCTCACCAAATCATCAACATTGGTTGTGATTTTGGATGAGATCTCTCTTCCAATACACCTTTATTTAACGCAATATATGAATGTTGCTTTAAATTTAGTACTTTGGTGACTTTAATGTTTGTTGATAGGTCGTCCCAACTCCCAACCTAACCCGACCAACCCAACCCAACCCAACCCGACTGACATTTGGTTGGGTTGGGTTGGGTTATGTTGAATTTATGTCAAACGGACCATGTTGGGTTGGGTATGGGTTGGAGGAAAAACCGACCCGACCCGACCCAACCCAACCCACGCCCACCCCTATACTAGAGAGTCGAAACACTCCACACAAATTTTATAACAAGCACATAATAATCACAATCCTTAACCATTTCCTTCACCAGTTAAAATGTTCCAAATATAGTGTAGTCAAGGAATTTTGTGAATCATGAAATATTAGGTCATGTCTCTAACTTAAACATGTGAACCTCATGTTCGTGTACAACGCTATACCTCAATTCAGTGCATCAAAATCTTCACATTTGTCATGGATAAAGGAAAATTACGACTCAAGCAAATAATTTATCATCATTCACAAACTAATTCATTTTCTCAGCTATATTCATCATGGAGGCATGACTATCCAACTCACACAAGCACACAAAAATTGTAAATTTATAAAGAAAATGCAGATTTTTTTTTATTTTTTATTTTTTGAAATAAAGCACACAAGTCAATCACACAATCACAAAAAACACATAATAAACTAGTCATGCACACAACACATAAGTCCCAAAAATACCCCCAAACTTAAGATAAACATTGTCCCTAATGCTAAAAAGAAGAATAGAAATGAAGACTTACCTGAGAAGATACTAAGTGTCATTGAAAACTCAAATTGACCCCATAATCGGTATAAGCTTCTGTCCCATGATGAGTTGAATGTCAATCTCCATGTCTCTTGAGCTCACCCTCAAACTTGAGTTTTGCCTACAATTCACCAAGAGAGATGGAATAACACAAGCAAGATAAACAAATGAATAAACGAACTAAAAATGAAAACGAGATAATAAAAATAAAGGATAGAACTTGAGTTACCTCCCAAGAAGCGCTTCTTTATAGTCTTTAGCTAGACTGTATCCCGTGACATGTTTGATCATGGTGGCTCGAACCATTTTATGCCATCATTACATGTTGTGCAATTTTCATTCATACACCCTTTTTGTGCTCTCCATAAATATTTCCATTTTTATCTCTACCAAGAAGTCCACCGAAATTTGATCTTCTATTCTTACAGCTTCGTTGACCAGAAGGTTTTTCTTCATCAATTCCATAGCAAAGATTGTTCTTGAAAGGTGTCTCAAGTAGGGTATAATTATTAAATATCTCTTGCTTGTCCTCCACCCTCAATATTAGCTCACCATTCTCCATGTCAATTAGAGTCCGACCCGTTGCTAAGAATGACCTACCTAATATAATTGGAATATCTCGATTTTCTGGTGTGTCCAGTATAATGAAATCCACCGAAAATATTAAATTTCCTGCTTTTATGAGCACATCCTCAACTTTGCCAAGTGGCTTTGAAATTGTAGTATCAGCTACAACTTTATTGATGTTGGTTTGACTTCATCCAATCCCAATTTCCTGTAAACAGAATATGACATTAGATTTATATTAGCACCTGTATCACACAATGCAACAATTGTACATGAATTTCCAATTGAAATTGGCAAAGAAAAACTCCCTGGGTCTTTCAACTTGGGAGGCAATTTGTTTAGCACTCTTGCACTACTTTCCTCCGTTAATGCTACAACTTCAAACTCATGAAGCTTTCTCTTCTTTGTCAACATCTCCTTCAAGAATTTTGTGTAGCTTGGAATTTGTAATATTGCATCAATCAGCGGAATATTGATCTGAAGTTTCTTGAGAACCTCAAGGAAATGGTCAAATTTTGTATTTGGTTTGTTTTTCTTGAGCCTTTGAGGAAAGAGTATGAGAGGAACATAAGCCTTAACTGGACTTGGTGCGTTGGTAGTGATGCCTTTGTACTTTCTTTGTTCTCAATTGAGGCGGGGGTAGATTTTTCCTCCATTATAGTTTCATCAACACCTTCTCAATCTTCTTTTCTTTCTGGTTGTTTCACAATAATCTCTGGTACTTGTGCGTCGCTCCTTGTAGTGATAGCATGAAGATTTTCCTCTATTGATTTCTTTCGAAGTCTTTGGGGGAATGGAAGTGGAGGTACATATGCTTTAACCTTTACAGGAGCCCTAGGTGGATTGTTTTCCATTACTTCTATTGCCATCACTTGCTCTTTAGGATTCGTCATTGTATTACCTGGCAATGATCCATGTGGACGTTCTGAAAGTTGTTGAGCTATCTGACTAATCTGTATCTCCAACTTCTTGATGGATGCTTCCTGATTTTGGAAATTAGTATCAATCCGTTGGAATACTTTGTCTATTTTCTGCACATATTGATGAAACATCTTCCCCAAACTTGGTTTGTTTTCCTGCTGGACATTATTAGCAACATTCCCCTACTGATTATCTAACCATCTGAAGTTTGGGTGCTGTCTCCATCCTGGATTGTAAGTTTGCGAATACGGGTTAAAATTGCGTGATCTATTTTGAATGAAGTTGACATGTTCCTCTAGAAAACCCATGTATATACAGCTCTCTGTTGCATGATTAGCTTCACAATTTTCGCAAGTTGGACTACTCATTACAACATCTGCTCCTCTTGTCTGTGCCTTCACCAACAGTTCTACCTGCTTTGTCAACGCTGCTATTTGGGCATTAATGGATGTAGGGTGATCCACTTTATACACTCCAGGTGCTCGGGGTGGTGCCACTCTTTCTGAAGAGAACACTGAGTTTGTAGTGGCAGTTAGCTTAAATAGATCCAATGATTCTTGTACTGAGTTTCTTGTGATCGATCCACCCGAAGAGGCGTCCACTTGAGATCTTGCCAACAGTGATAGTCCTCTGTAAAAGTGCCCCGCCTGCTCTCCCCTTGGAATTCCATGTTGTTGGAAGGTTTGAATCTCCAACCTTAATCGGCTACTTTAGCAGGTGGAAAAAATTTGTTGCAGAATTTTTTGGTGAGGTCTTCCTACGTTGATATACTAGCATGAGGTTCAGCGTCTAACCACTCCAATGCGGCATCTCTAAGTGTGTAAGGAAATAGACGTAGTTTGATAGTATCTTCATTGACTCCCGACGCGTGAAAATTCTGGTAATTTCGGATAAATCTGTCTATGTGTGTATTTGGGTTCTCGTGAGGCAACCCGTAAAATTGAAGAGTGTTGCTCATCAGATTTATCCATTATGCCCTTATCTGAAAGTTGTTGACTCCAAAATTTAGGTAAACAATACTGGAGCGCGCAGGTGCAGCAATAGGTGTCAAGAACATGGCAACGGGTAAATCTCCTTCATTTATTTCCCTTGGCCCTTGTGGCTGATTTGGTGGTGTAGCTACTCTGGCCGCAGCTTGTCCTATTGGCTGAATTTGAATTGGAATGTTCTGATCATCCGCCATTTGATGTTGTTGTTTTTGTTTGTGTTCCTTGCGTCTTTGTCGAAAGGTGCGTTCTATCTTTGAGTCAAACGGTTCAAGTGCGTCGCCTTGGGCACGGAGCATGCAATGAACACCTTTTTTTGTAGAGAAAAATAAAAACAAACCACACTAAAATAGAAAAAAAGACACTAATAAATAAATAAAAGAGAATGAACGAATCAAACAATAGTAAACGAAAATAAATCCAAACAAAAAGTAGATAGTCCCCGGCAACGGCGCCAAAAACTTGTTGCGTTTTTTATATCGCAAGTGTACGATGTCGAACAAGTAATATAGTGGACCTAAGAGTCCGGATTGTCATTCCCACAAGGACTATATTTTAGTACTAGATATATTTCTCCTACTACTATTTGATGAAAATAAACAAACTCTAAATTCAGATTATAATGAATATGGAAGTCTTAGAAGAACTAAATTCCTAGAAAGAATGATTTTTTATGAAAGAATATTGGAGACAAACTGATCAAAGATTCAACTATACGAGAAGTATTAGGGCAGAACAATTTCACCTAATGATCACCTTAGTTATCAATTCAGGATTCTAGCATAATGTAGTGTTCGGTCGAATTCTCCTACGATATTCAATTTACCCCTCTCGAGTTCTCATTGAGCTTATTTAACTAAATCAATTCCATATCTCTATGCAAATTCTCCTTAGTTAAACGAGTTAAGGCACTAGGAATTCATATAACGACCGCAACACTTACTATATGTATCTCTACACGTTATACCTTGTTACCGAATTTTATTACACGTTCTAAGTTTCGAACTCACCTCTCGACTCATAAGAAACTCAATAGATCATCAAATTAATGGCCAGATAATTTGAAGCATTACACACATAATAAAATCAACACATGGAAGAATGAAAACTCAGAATTCATGATTAATAACTAAGGGTTTCAAAAGATTACATTGTTCGCCCTAAATAAAATCATCTACTCATAATCAAAGTAATGAAATAAATAACAAAAGTCGAATACATCACCAGATTTAAATGATACAAAAGTTGGAAAAGAATTATTTCTTGCACGAAGATCTTCTTCCGCTTCCAATTCTTGATTTTGGTTCAAATCCTTGATGTAAGTCTTCTAGCGAATTCCACGTTTATCTTGTGTTTTTCTATCTATTTTGCAAGATGTGGAACTTCTATTTCGTGCCTCTCTTATCCTATTTATACTTCTCCTACATCCTTGGCCATGTTGACTCCTTTTTGTGGTTTTTTTCGTAGCCCAAAAATAACCTATTTTTCTTCGCGGCGCAGTGCTTGAGCACCGCGATTCTGAACAGGCGCTACCATCCTATTTTTCTGTCATGTTTTTCTATTTCGTTCGCCGGCTCTTGGGCGTTATTTCCGAGCACTTGAGCACCAATTTTCTGTTCCATTTCTTTATTTACTCTACTTCAAAAACTATTTTTCATCCTTTCATCAATCTTTCAACCAAAACACTAGCAAACATATTAAATTCATTCGATAATCAACATATTAATCATACATTTAATGAAGCTCCAATGGTACAAAATTCATGTGCAAAACACACTCATCACTAGGACACGTATAATTAAATCCTAAATAAGCATAAGTGCATAATCCTATTTTACATTATATTTAGAAACAAATTCACATACAATTTTTATCTCTAGTTGTATTCATTAATCAACCTCTAAAAGACTTTAACGTAAATAAATGTAGGATACCACATATTACATGAGAAATAAAAGTTTTTTTTTTTTGACAAAATGATGTAGAAGAATGTAACTAATAGGTCTATATCGTACCTTTAAATTGAAGAAAATAGGCTTCAAAAAACCTGTTTGGTAGATATTAAAATTATATTTTTAGTAGATTTTGATAAAAGTTGACAAAATGTGTGATTGAAAAGTTGTTGGTCCCATGAAATGTGTGTATAAAATTAATTGTTAATTTTGACTTGAAATTTTAACTGAATTTTAATCCAAACCAAACAGGGGCATAGAAAGCTAGACCATAATTCTCAAAATTTGATGAGGTTAGTGTGGGAGAATATGTATTTGTGTATTTGAAACGTTTGGGTGGTCGGCGTTCGAAGAAAATGACGTAACTTTTGCTTACAATGTTCGTTTTGGGCCTATGACCCCATTACGAAAAGCTCGCGACAATTCTCATTTGACCCACAGCTTTGCTGTGACGTATGAGGGATTTTAGGTGTTTGGATTCATTTGTTAAATCAAAACGACACTTAATGTTTCTTAGTTCATTATTTTCATTATTTATTTATTTTGCTTTATAGCCCAACCCATTAAAGGATTGCTGGCCCAATGAGTTATCTGTTCTTTTAGTATTTAAGACTCTAAAACATTTTGTATGATTTTTTGATTGTTCATGAAATAAGAAAAGTGTTTGTTTTCTTAAGGTGCAATTCGTTTGTTAGTGTGTTTGTAGATTTGATCTACATCAAAATTACTCAAGAAGAATTTAATACAATTAATCTACTAAGACAAACTTTTTCTTAGCTTCATTAAATAATTAGGACGGTGGAATATTTAAGTATTCTCAATTTAAAACACATGCATAATTTAACATTCAGTAAATAAAAATAATTACTTAAGATCATCTTGAAAATTGGCAAGCTATTTATAATTTATTTTACATAGAATATATCAACACATAAGGCTATGTCCACTGCAGATATCAATTAATACGCAAACTATAGTAATAGCATAAATAGTCATGCATTCAGATTAATATATGACATGTAGGGCTGCACAGAAAAATCGAGAAATCGCAAACCGAACAAAAATCGTTAGTTTGAAATTGTTGGTTCTGACCCACGTGGACCCGCAATTTTTTTCCTTCAAATCGAACCAAGTCGTTTCAAAATAGTTTAGCTTAGGTTTCAATTTTCAAAAACCATATAAAATCGAACCGAACCGTTTTTTAATTTTTTAATTAAAAAATTAATTTTATTAACTTACAATTTTTAAAGTTTTCACTTTTTAGAAAAAAAAATACCAATTTAGCAATACAAATTACAACCAACCCATTAAAATAATCATATAAAGTAAATTGAGTTCATCATTATTGGCCGATAGTTTTATAAGTCTACAACACACGTCGTGACCCGATATCTAATCTAAACTTAAATTAATCCCAAATCATATGAAAAAAGCATTTATTTTCAACAATCCAAATCATAATACAACAAAACTAAGACAGCAAATTACGTCCACAACTTTAGAAACTACCTAAACTCTCATTTCTCAAATATTTGACGCTTGTCTGCCACTGTTGAACAAAATGTGGTTCACAATCGCAAATCTTTAGTCGCTTTTTGTTTGTTAATCTACTAATTTCTACTCAAATCACAATTTCTCTCTTGATACGTCTTAGATTCTCATTCAAGTTATTTTTTTCATTATTCTTTCTTTTATTTGTTGTGTTTTAACTTATTATACACTTGTGAGTTGTGATTTGGGTTAAAAAATGACTATTTGTGTGCCTAGGTGATTAATGAACTGTTTGTCGTTTACAAAGAACGAAGGATAAAGCGTATTGATTGTGTGAAAATGTTAAAGTTCTCTAACTAGTACAGTAGTACAGTAGGACAAAATGAGTTTTAACCAAACTATTAGGTCATGTTTGATTGTTCTTTCTTTTCCATGGAAGATGAAAATTAAAATTCATTTCCACATTTTTGCATGTTTGATTGACTAAATTTTTCATAGAATTGGTTTTCCACATTTTTTTTGGTTTTTGAGGAAAACTTTTTCCCATGGGTTTGGTGGGAAAAACTTTTCTAGACACTTTAATTTTTTATTTTTTTTTGGGAATTGAAACAAATTCTATCCCCAATTGTAATAAATTTTATCTCTTTAATGGACAATTTTCATAAAAAAACAAAACTAAACGAACACCAAAATATTCAAAATCTCAATATTTTTCAGGTGGAAAATTATATCAATCAAGCACAATTAATTAACAATTTCCAATAAAAACAAGTTCTAAATAATTCAATTCTCGGGAATTCATTTTCTTTCCACCCAAATTCCATTCTTGTAATCAAATAGACCCTTGTAGCAGAATGTGACTCTATCTTTACCAACCACTATATGATAATATAAAAGACAAACAAGAAAAAGTAAATAAAAAAGAAGAAATATATATTCGTTATATTAACATCTTTTAACAACCAATTTTGAAAATATTTTATTCACAGGTTTCGTGGGAAAGATGAATGTAATTTAATAATATTATTAGTTCTCGTTTAAACTTATATGTTTACTTATTTTAAATATATTATTATAATATCAATAGGTAAACTGTGGATTAAAACCGAACCAACCCACAAATTATGGTTTGGTTTGGTTCGAAAAATAAAATGGTTTGGTTTGATTTAAAAAACTCCAAATCGCATGAAATAGTTTGAATTGAAAATATGGCCCAAACCGTCCAAATCGAACCACGTTCACCCATAATGACATGCATTCATCACAATGCTATAACTACATATCGATTATACACTTACACTTGTCGGAGAGTTCTTAGACCATCCAATGCCATAATCAATACTGGTTTTAAAAAAATTATAATTAAACAAGAATTATGAATTTGAATAAATACCTACATTTTTTACGAATTTATTAATCGCATTAATTATATTGATATCTTAGTTGTGTGGGGTTACAATTTTCTATAATGTGTGGTAAACTAAGAATATTATCTAAAAATACATCTTAATATTCTTGATAAATGTTTGACAAATAAATACATGTGTGGTTATAATGTCATACGGTCCATAATGCCCTGTTTACATTGTTCAATAATGAATTAAGAAAATCAATTATTTCATCTACTTCTCCTTCCACATAATCAAAGGCATCTTTGGTATAATCCCATACAGCTTACTAAAACTATGTTGTTACAAAGGACCCCTTGTGGCAAGACCTCAGTACGATACCCTTTTTCAAAATGTATTTTTAGAATATACATAAACGATTTTACAACTATGAGATCTGATACCAAACTGTAACACCCTCAAATCTAGATATCTAGATTTGCAAGTATTATCATTTCATTTCCTCTCAAAATCGGAAAGACGATTTAATTTTTCTGTAACATGATAAATATTAATTACTTCATTTATGAAAATAATGTGTACTTAATAAAATATAAAACAATTAAATTACTTGTTAAAATTTATTTTCAAAACGAATTCAATATATAAATGTGATTGTACTGAGTCCATCGTACCACAAGTCGTTATTTTGTATCATCTTGCCTTCATCATCTGAAAATGGGGAGAGATAACGTGGAATGAGCTAACGCTCAGAAAGCAAACCTCATGTATACGATGCATGCCTGTAATATACATATGAATTACTTTAAAATAAAAAAAAACATTTCTCAATATGTATCCTCTTTCTTTCGTTTCTTTAAAAACTTAACATTGATTTCGTGAGCTCACTTCTTGTATTGCGTGAACAATTAGAATGCAATGGACAATTATTATTTGGAATACGATCGAGTTCTATCGGTAGTACTACAAAGCGATTAACATTAATATTCTCATTGAACATTGGTCAGGTACGTTGATATCAACCCCACGCCCCATTTCTCACTCACACTCTTCATAGCATAGACATACACCTCATAATAAAATATTCGGGATACATATTTTTAAAAACATTCATTGACTTATTGACATTTGAAAACTTTTTATTTCTTGAAACTTTATATATTCTTATGAATGCATTGACATGTATGAATATGTCCTAAGAAGCATTTATAGCATAAAAAGTAATGATCAAATATCATGTTTAAGGAATGATAATTTAAATAACATATTTATACATTTAACCATATAACGTACAAATGAAAATAAGAGGATGTTTACTTACCTTGAGTTCTAACAATTTATTTTTTGAAAGGCAAATGAAGATGTTCCTAGCCACCATAAAATCAATGTGCCAAAATCCTAATTCATTACCATCTAATTTGAAATTTCGACAGAACTCGCTCTTTAATATTAACTCATGACCTTACTCTATTAAATTAATTAATTAATTATTATTGTTGGACACCTATTTGTAAGTAAAAGTGTTAAGGAGAAAAAAAATATAAGAATAAAACGTGAAATTCACTATTAAATCATCAATCCAATTAGGTATTAATCTGTTAAATGATCATTAAAATTGAAATCCAAATTAGTGCCTAATTCTAGGAAATTACACACACACACACACACACACACACACACAAATATGCATCCAGACACTACGTACATTCTTATTTATACTTATATATACATACAATTAACATATATATATATATATATATATATATATATATATATATATATACACACACATACATACATATCATATATAAACACACAAGGCATACATGTATACATATAGATATATAACATCATTCACACGTACATAAATGCAACACCTATATGCGTGTGCACACACACACATAACACACATGTTTGTAGTAAAATCTCAAAAGGCCACATAATTAAACTTGTTCCACCAAAAAATCAATATAGAAATAAACACATGAGTTAACAATAAGATTATATCATGAATAAATTATGAACCATACCTTATTGCAAGAGCATACTCGTGTCCCCATGTTTGGAAGGAAAAGAGTTTCTACTTAATTTTAAAAGGTGTGAAATAAGGCAAATATATAGACTCCTAAACCTAATGGCGTTTATTTAGTTTAATTTGTACTAATCTAACAAATAAATTTCACAAATAAACCTAATGGTCTCCTTATTCATCTGTATTAACTTATTTAAACCTTAAATTGATCCCATCAGCTTAATAAATTTTCATTTTGTTGTTAACTAATTATCTTTGAACTAATGTACCCCAAAATTTTTCTTATTGATATTTTATAAAGACTCTAACTCAACGTCTAGGCTCAATCAAAAAGCAAGACAAGTTAGAAGCAAGTAGTAAAAATAAATGCATTGTACAATTTAATCTAAGCTTAATATAATTATAAACCCATGTTTGGTACACATTAAAATTTTCATTTTCATTCTTCTACTCATTTTCAACCACACAAAAACTTGCTACAGATTATAATTAGATTTTTTTCCATGTAGTTAAATATACTATTAAGATAATGCTTGTATTGGTTTCTCATTATGAATTAGAGCTTGAACAATTGCATGTTAAAATAAATTTTTTTATTGGTGATTTAGATGAAACTATATAGATGCCTCGGCCAATCCAAATCATGCGTGTTTGTTAAAAAAGGACATTATATAGGTTAAAACAATCATTTAGACAATGGTATAAAATGTTTGATGACTTTGTTTCATCTATTAGCTTTATAAGAAGTACATTTGATCATTGTATGTACTTGAAGAAAAATAAAATAGATTCTTCGATTGTTTACTTGCTCATGTATGGGATGATATGGTATAAATTGGTCATAATATATATGACATTAGAGGACTTTAAATTCTGGATTTGAAATGAAAGATTTAGAGCATGTTAAAAAATTTCTTAGGACTAATACCATAAGAAATAGGCTTAAACACTTTGAAAAACGCATAGTTCGACCGTGACAACACCTAGATGGGTGAATAGGTGTATAATGCAGAATTAAGAACTCTTACGAATTAAACACCAATAAGTTACTTTTAATTCTTATCTAGATAATTAATCAAGCAAATCATATTAGTCCTAAGTTTGAATACCGTAGTTTGTATAATCAATCACAATAAAGAAAGTAGTAATCAACACCAGAATGATCACGGAAAAACTCAATTGGGAAAAACTTTGAGCACTTTTCCAGTCAATCCACTATAAACGAATATAACAACTTACAGTATACCAGACTAGACGACCCGTACTATCTTATTTCCCGACTGTACTCCCAACAGCTCTCCCTGGATACCTTGCTCCCCTGCACCAATTCTTAACTGCAGTTGCCAAACCTCTCTGTGGAATCTGCTACCGTGCAGCACTCCAAGTTTTGTGAATTCACCTATCTCTAGTAGATCACGAAGAACGACTCGTTCTTCAAAGACATGAACTCATGTCAACTCCCTTAGATCTTCAGAACTCTGATCAGATAAATAGGAAATACTGGTTTGGTATTTGAATTATGCACTCAATGTTTTTTCTCACCAAAAATTCTCTGAATCACTCTCTGAATTGTTTATCTCAATGTTCAACCTTAGAAAAAACGTACAGATGAGTTTTGGTATTTATAGGTAGGTTAGAAAACGAATGGATCGGGTAAAAAGCCTTTAAATCGCGAAACAAAAAATTCCCTGATAAACCTGTCGCTCGAGCGAAGGTCGAGTGACAACATGCCGTTCGAGCGAATTTTTAGCAACGGTCCAGCGACAATGTTTCTGTTTTTGTAGCTCGACCCATAGCTTAACGACGATCTAGCGAAAATCCGCGCCGTTTTCCTTCTTTTCCCATTCTCGAAACCATAGACTCAAACACCTACATTTTGACTAATTGCACATTACTTCTTGAACTTTTACAATATATAAATTTCAGTTCTTTTGTTCACTGAATCGCTAATTAAAAAAATTCTAAAACCTAACAAACTCCCCCTTTGGCATTCTGTGACAAAACTACAATTTAAGTCAATGTAGTAATAAAATGAAAATTATAGACTAGAGATATGACTCAAACTTAAACTAAAATTGTTTTGAGCGAATCTTCAGTTCATGTTTCAGTACCTGTTTCCTGAAAAAGACAACTCAAATACCTATTGTAAAATGTGTGGAAAACATGATCAATAAAAAATACAGTTCAAACAGTTTAAGTGTAAGAATCAATTAAGCAACTTTAACTCATAAAGCATATTTTTCAGTTTTATATCACAAGTTAAACTAAAATATAGCATCAATGCAACCCAACATACCAAAACGAAACATTAAAACCATAAAAACATCAAAAACTTAATTTAGTGAAACTGAAATAAAATATGCACAAACTCCCACTTACTGCAAACTCTCAATGAATTAAAAAAAGTAGGTAAAATGTGTTTATGTCTCTCCCCAACGACCACTCAGACATAAACAGTACATCATGTAAGCATAAGATAAAAATCTAGATAAAAATCTATAAACAACTCCCTATCAAAAAATACTACTCTTACTTTTTGTCACACAATGAGGGGTAAGCCTAAAACTTTGAAGTATCGGCAGCATCATCAATATCATCAGAGTATGTCCTTTCCTTGAAAGCATCATCCCAGTGGCGACGAATCCATCGTAGACGACGATGTACATAACCAATAGCTTATCAAAGAGTAGTAACCTTGACAATAAGACAGTCTCATTTAGCACGTAGCTGTGTGATCTCTACCATCATTCAAGCCTGTTGCTCGATAAACACAGTCATTTGTCCCAAGAGCGATCAATGGTCGATGGGCACAGAAGCAGAAGGAGTGTCATGAGGGGGAGGAGGAACCGACTCAAACGGACCCCCTTGGGAAAACTAGCTCCTAAGGTTGTGATTAACCTATGAATAAGGCAAGCATACAGTGATAATCCAAGAATAACTAACCAAGAGGGGATGGATTGGTTTTTGAAACTTTTTCGACACTTAGTATCAAAACAATTTAACACACAAGATATAAATGCTAAGTATGATACGAGAATTAAATATGCAAGTTCAATAATTAAATTCGAGTATAGATATAGCTCAATTAAATAGCATTGTGAATTAAAGTGTGATAATGTAAAGATTACAAACCAATTTAATGGGGTTCGATACACAATGTGTTCTACGTCATTGTTATCGAGCTCTCCGTCACGAGTAAGGCCAAATGTACTATAATGATAACTTACGAACAAGGAGTATCAATCCTTAAGTGACTTACAACAAGGAGCATTTATCCTTAGACGACTTACAACAATGAGCATCTATCCTTAACAACATTCGAGTTTTCACAAGGCTCTCGAAACCACCAAAGTATAAATGATAATTTTACAATTGAAAGAACTCTCTTAACAAATGATATAATCAAGTCAAGTATTTAGAGAGTTAGGATAACACTTCGATAAATAGCAAGTAATAAAGCTCAAGTGTTTATTAAGAAAACTTTGATGAATAAATGATAATGAAATAGTTTGAGTTTTTGTATCAAAGTTTTTCAAACCAATGATCTCTCTTAACAAATAATACAAGTTAAGTATGAAGGGAGATTTACATTTAAATTAAAGTGTTGGCAAAGAAAACTTTTATCAAGAATGAAGAGTAGATGAAGTTTTATGAAAAATTCTTTGCTAAAAAGGATTTCTTGATAAGATGAATGAAATAGATTAAATCAATCAATAAACTCTTTTGTAATAAATAATAAAGACTTTAAACTCAAGTAAACTCAATAACTTCTCAATAAATAATCTCTTGTGAGTTGGTTGAATTGAATGCAAAAGAGATTGATATTTATAGAGTAAAAAGAGACACTCTTAAGTAAGTTCGGTTGACTAATTTTTGAAAATATAGCTGTTGCAAAATACTAGCCATTGGACGTTCGGTTGACCAAATTTTGACTTTTTTTTTTTTGTAAATAGCTTTTTCAAAATCTGGTTCATATGAATGAAAATCATTTTTATACAAGTGATAGATTATGCAAAATAATTTGAGCTTTTATGCATTTGCTACAAATTGAAGAGTTAATACCTTTACATAATAAACTACTTCAAAGAATTAATCTTCAAAGTTTTTGTTCTTGTTCTCTTCGAGTCTCATTTGATTGCTTGTCATTCATTGGATGACGATTTGACTATTTGAATGCTTAAGAGAATATATTCATGAAAAACTCAAGAAACAAAAATTTATTAGAAACATAAGTATATTGTTTGTTATAATCAAAACAAGTGGAGTTATATTAAATTATAGGTCAACATACGGCAGCCCAACCTTCGTACCCGTCGTACGGAAAGCCCTCAAAATCTGCCGACATATGAAAGAAAGTAGATCAATGGAATCGCCACGCAGAATGGCATATAGGAAACTTGCATTCTCCATTTGTAATGAAGAAGTATGATACACATGCCAAAAATTCATCCACACAATGCGCAACAGAATTTGACACTCAGTCGGAAGAGATCCAGTTCAAATAGCACTGGGACCTCCCTCCAACAGTGTGTTAAACACCGTTGAATGGACTAAGGAATCTGTCGGAAGAGAATCGGGAGTGAGCTAGGTAAACATGGGGTAGACAACCTGAGGAATATGAATGAAGCTCGAGAAAACGTCTAGAGTAATCTTAACTACCCTATCCCGAAGAAACACCCGAAAAGATGAACCACTAACATCATGGATGTTAGTGTAGAATTCCTGAACAAGAAGACTCGGTAGGGATACTAATCCTACCAGTAAAGGCTCCCAACCCCGAGAAGTAAAGATGGCAGCGAGGTTGGGGGATAGATCAAACATGATGACCTTGCGCGAGACCAAAACAGGATGCAAAGAAAACTGTGACCCAAAAACATCTTGGGCGACATCATATATGAACCTAGACCTAGTAAATGAAGTGTAGGTACTAGGGTGGAAGGGGTCATACGTACTCTCTTAGGTGGCATCTAAAAGAAATGAATCATACTATTAAAACCATGATAAACAAAGGCGTGAAATGCATGAGATGCATGAAAGTGCGCAAAACGAGGTAAATATGAGAATGTGCAACGTGCCCTAACATGAATGCATGACGACATGCAACGATGCCTAGACGTAAGTAATGTGAAGAGATGACACGTGCCGTGAAACCTAGACGCAAGGACGTGATGTCATGACGAAGTGACGTGACGTCATGACGTGGTAAATTGATGTCACCGTGCGATATCACCAAACACACGACACCAACATATAAATAGACCCCAACAACAACCAAGTATCAAACAACGAACTCCAAAATCCCTCTACATTCGACAAAACACTAAAGCATCCGAATATCAATCAATCACGGTCGATCAACCAATGAACAACCTCGACTAGAACAAAAATACTCCAAAGCAACCATCCTAACATTTACAACCTCAATCACCCAGCATATTTACCACATTCAACACACAAACACAAGCAAGTAACCCAATGGACTCCAATGCATAATGAATAATGGGAAAATAATGTAAAAAAAGGGCCAAATTCCAAGTGTGGTTGAGAAATTATGCTACACTTTATGAAATAAGATTAGAATGCATGAAACAAGTAATGCAATCACAAAACCTAAGCAAGAATGAACAATATTCAACAAAATGCGAGGAAAATTGGATAAAATAGCGAAAAATAAAATAAAATTCGAAGTTTACCTTTGAAATTTGATGGATTGATGAGATAGTTGCCCAATGTAGTTGAATAAGTGGGTTAAAATGATGGGGAAACTGTAATTTTGAAGTGGGTGATGAATAATTTTAAAAAATCTAGTGAAAATGGGTAAAAATGCATGAAAACCCTTGAAAATAACTTTAAACAACAAAGTTACGGTCTGTCACTCGAGCGACCCTTGAGCGATAAGTGAGCGAGACAGCTTCTACTGCTGTCGCTTGAGCGTGTTCTAGCGATATGCTGGTGACATGCCAATTGATAGAAATAGCACCAAGAATTCAAAAATTAAGAAAAATATCATTTAAAAAAAATAAATAATACGTTAATTTAAACAACTCAAGCTCACGACGCCTCAATAATAAAAAAACATGCATGCTACAAGTCGAGCAATATCTAAAAGACTTTCCCACACACTTAAGTTCAAGATGGAATAAAGTGTATAAATGACTCATGCGTGTTAAGTGCCACTATTTTCTCGTGAAAATGACTCAAAGCCTTAAATTTGTGAGAAAGGACATGCAACCATACTTGTTAAATAAGTATGATCCATATTGATGAAAGTCAAACTCATAAATTTTAGGACCTGAAAGCGAGTTTAATTATATGATAAATTTTCTTTTATCCTCTTGAATATGAGCATATAACAATTTTATCGCTTTTCTCATGAATATCATCTTATGTGCAGACTCATGTCCATTAAGAGACTAAAATGACTCATGTAACGAGCTTTAGGTCAGTTAACACATGTCAAAGGACTACATGCACCAAGTTAAGGGAAACCCCGCAGGCTTAATTACTCAAGTCAAATAGGCTTCGAATACAAGTATAAGATGTACCAATTATGTATACACACATTTTTTTTTATTTTTTTTATCAATGCAACAATGCAGGGAGAGTATCACGAGCTAAGGTCACTTAAATATAAGCCAATTTATGTTCAAGGTCACCCTAGTAACACATGACTGCCATACTGAATCTCATACACGTGATTCAGACTCATTCACAAGATCATAGTGTGTGTGTAGAAGATTACATGATGACACATATACTCAATATTTCATGTTAAATTGAACAAAGCAATAGAAATAATAGTGTAAAACAAATAATTGCTTACTTGGTCACACATGCCACGTTTATAATCATCATGATGTGTCGTTTGCCAAAAAAATATTTGGACTTTTTCAAATTTTCAATTTTTTTGAAAATAATACTTGAAACAAATAAATGCACAAAAATAAAAGTAACAAAAATAACAAAAAAGAAAATAAGAAACAATGAGATGCGTGCGTGAATGAATGGACAGAGTAGACTACACATGCATGCACCTTAACACCAAATCAGGGTGAAATTTGAATGCTCTTATCATGAAGAGCACGACCATATTCAGGACATTTAGGTCACTCCTCTTAACCCAAATTTTCTTAGAAGTAGAATTTAATTGAGTTAACCGATTCATCATCTCGGTTAAGTGACTAACTTGATTGACGAAAAAGTTAACCTTGCTAGTGAAATCGTGATTCTTACTTTTGGTCACACAGTTACGACACCTAGATCTAGTGTGTCTCAGTGCACCACAGTGGTGGTATGTGGGAATGAACCTAGGCTCAAACCTGCTTGGTGGTTGCCGAAAAGTAGGACGACTAACCTCACGGTGTTAGTAGGTGTTTATCCTATGACATGCTTACCTTTGGGTTTAGGATAAGATACCTCACGAGCTTTGTTGGTGGTAGGAACGAATGTGGTCTTGGATGTACTACCAGTAGCATCACGGTTATCAACATAACCTAGACCATGCCTATTTCCAGCAGGCTTATTCATCCCAATCATACTGTCTAGCTTCTGCGAGCCATTTATAAAAGATTGGAGTTGAGCATCAGATTTATTAAGATCAGCAGTTAATGATCTAACTTTAATCTCCAAGTTTTCATTAACCAGCTTCAACTCACCTAACTTTCTAGTCGAGTGCTGAAGATCACTTAACAATTTTTTACGTTCAAGTTCAAGCTCGTTCACCTTTTTCAAAACGGCTTTATTGACCTTCTTAATTTTGAGATTATCCTCAAATAGTTCACGATAAGACCTGTGAATGTCGGTCTCATCATCAGACCCTTTATTAGATTTTTCACTCTCAAACTCTCTTTTCAACCTTCTTAATCTCATAGTCAAATTCAATAGTAGCAACTGAGGAGATGGCCATGGATTTGTGTTCATCCTCTTCACCACATGTCTCATCATGACAATTGGAATCTGACTCCTCATCACTCATGATCATAGCTAAAGCCTTACGTCATTCTTTACCTGAACTCCTCTTCAAGTTAGGACATTCACTCATAATGTGACCAAATTCCTTGCACTCATAGCATTGTACAGATTGAGATTTCTTAATGGGAGTCCTAGAGGTATTTTTTCACATCTACCTCTCGAGAGTTTACTAGGAACATCACTATTCTGCTCCTGAGGCTTTTTCCTATTCCTCATTACCTTCTAGAACTTTTTAACGAAATAAGGTATTTCGTCGTCGCTAAGGGTCTCAGTGTCAGTGGACTCGCTCTCCTATTCTCTAATAGTGTTCATGGTGATGGATTTAGCCTTTTTGGGCTGTGAAACAATGAGTTCATAAGTTTGAAGCGACCCTACGAGTTCCTCAATCTTAACAACATCTAAGTCCTTACTCTCTCTATAGCAGTGACCTTAGGTCTAAACATCTCAGGCAGTGATCTAAGGACTTTTCTAACACTTTTTGACTCGGGGATCTTTTCACCTAAGTTAAAAGTAGAGTTAACTATGTCATTCAGCTTCGCATAAAATTCATCGTTCTTCATTCTATTATCTTCAAACTTAGTGGTGCATTTAGAGTTTTTAACTGCTTTAGTTTCCTTGTGTGTGATTTTTAATATGTTACAAACTTGCTTAGAAGTTTCACACATTGACACTCGTCTAAACTCCTCAACAGACACAAAAATGAACAAGGCACGAATACCCTTACTGTTCCAATTACATTCATTCAAATTAGTTTTGGTCCAAAGTGAGATATCACTGGGTGTGACAACACTTGCAACAGTAGTTGTAGGTGGAGCCCACCTATTTTGAATGCTAATCCAAATACGTTCTCCAGTACTTTAAGGAAAGCTCGCATTCGAACTTTCCAGTAAGCATAATTGCTTCCGTCGAAGAACGGAGGAATAGACAAGGACTGACTCATCTAGAATAACATCCTAAAGGTCATGAATCGAATTAGGGCTCTGATACTAATTGCAAAATGCGTAGTTCGACCCTAACAACACCTAGAGAGGGTGAATAGGTGTATAATTGCGGAATTAAAAATTATTACAAATTAAACAGCAACAAGTCACTTTTAATTCTTATCTAGATGATTAATCAAGCAAGTCATATTAGTTCTAAGTTTGAATACCGTAGTTTGTATAATCAATCACAATAACGAAAGTAGTAATCAACACCAAAATGATCACGGAGAAATTCAACTGGGAAAAACTCCGGGCACTTTGCCAGTCAACCACTATAACCAGACTAGATGACTCGTACTATCTGATTTTCCGACTGTACTCCTAACATTCTCCCTAAATCCCGTGCTCCCCTACACCAATTTTTACTGCAGTTGCGAAAGCTTTCCCTGGAATCTGCTACCTTGCAGCACTCCAAGCCTTGTGATTCATCTATCTCTAGTGGATCACGAAGAACGACCCGTTCTTCACAGACAAGAACACCTGTCAACTCCCTTAGATCTTCAGAACTCTGACCAAATAAATAAGAAGTACGATTTGGTATTTGAATTATGCACTTGATGTTTTTCTCACCAAAGACTCTCACAATAATGAAGGTTGAAGGATATGATGTGGAGGAATCACTCTCTAAATTGTTCTCTAAATGTTCAACCCTGGAAAGAATGTACATGTGAGTTTTGGTATTTATAGGTAGGTTAGAAAACGAATGTGTCGGGTAAGAAGCCTTTAAATCGTGAAACAAAAAATTCCCGGATAAACTTGTAGCTCGAACGAAGTCCTAGCGACGATCCAGCGATGATGTTTTTATTTTTGTAACTTGAGCCAAACCTTAGCGACCGTCTAGCAAAAATCCACGTTGTTTTCCTTATTTTCCCATTCTCGAAACCCTAGACTCAAACACATATCTTTTGACTAATTGCACATTACTCCTTGAGCTTTTACAATATATCAATTTCGGTCTTTTTGTTCACAGAATTGCCAATTACAAAAATTCTAAAACCTAACACACTTGTTAATACTTAACCAAACTTCTTATGTGGAAAAGGTTTTATCAAAATTGTCCATGCACGAGTCCAAGTCCTAACTTTACCACTTGCTTCACATTTCAAATTAAGTAAAGACCAATGTCCCATATATGAATCGACAATACATGAGTAAGGATCCATATGCCAATGTCGTTTGATCTGTGATGTATATTATGGTCTATACCAGACCTGATATGACCAATGCCATTAGTACCCTTAGTAGGTGCATGGCCAATACTAACCCTGAACATTGGACTACCTTAAAATTGTCGTTGAGGTATTTAAAAGGGTCATCTAAATTGGGTTTGTGTTTTAAATCTTGTAATGAGAGGATTGTGTTGAAGGGTTTTGTTGATTCCGACTATGTTGAGGATAGGGACAATAGAAATCAACTACTGCATATATGTTTACTTTGTGTAGTACATGCATTAGTTGGAAGTCTCAGTTGCAATCAATTGTAGCTTTATCAACCACATAAGTTGAGTATGCAGTTGCAACTGAAGCCATTAAAGAAGCAGTGTGGCTAAAAGGTTTATTATCTGAGATAAATGAATCATCTAATTATGTGGTAGTTTATTTAGATAGTCAAAGTGTCATTCAATTGTGTAAAAACTAAACACATAGATATTAGAATGCATTTCATTAGAGAAGTAATTGTTAAAGAATTTGTGTCACTTGAAAAAATTCCAACCCAATTCAATCCTGCTTATTTGGGAACAAAGGTACTGCCTCTAAATAAGTTTAAATCTTGTTTATATTTAAGAATTGATACTAGGTAATTTTGTATTTCATTGCATGTACTTTACACTTGATGCAGATGGAGGATTATAAAGTTGATCCTAAAGTTTTAGTGTTATCTTTATCATGTACATAGTCTTGTTACCGTTGGCATCAATGTGAAAATTTATTGGGATGTGATGCTATGGTATTCAGTCCAATAATGGGGTAACAATGAAGCTGGGCTTGTCACGTTTGTAGGTTTTTATAACCCATTACATGATAATCTAAATTGGGGCCTAAAACCCAAATCCATAAGGGAAAACGCATTTTGCAAGTGTGACTTAAGTTGCCTCTAAATACATAAGTTGCCGTTGCTTTGAGCCCTTGACGATCATCTAACATCAATGGTTAGTGTGTGTGCTTATATATAGGGTCTTGCACTGATAATGACCAAACCCGATCTCGAGGCCTTATGGGCCCGACCTTGGGCCCCCACAATTGGCCCAATTAGAATGGCCTGATGAGGTCGGGTACCCACCTATCCCTACTTGTCTAACCCACCAACTCTTGCATACGACAATGTCATACTCCTAATTCAACACAAATGCATCCCTTAGCTTGTACAGTCCTATTAGAACTCCCATTGAATATGGAAAGATCAATCCATCTAGGACTCCACCCTCACCTCTCTATAAGTACGCAACCTTACCTCTTCATTCAGGTACGTTTTCATAAAAATTCATTACAAGTTTCTCTTGAGTACTTAACTGACTTAAGCATCGGAGGGGCAGTGATGACACACCTCGATGCCTTTATTTTAGGTATTGAAGATCGGACCACGCGAAGTTCTTCCATTCGGTTCGGGTTGACCCAGGTACGAATTTTGGTAGCATCATTGGCGCCGTCTGTGGGAAATTCTACCAGAAGCTATGGTTAACACATGCTCAGGAAACCTTCCGGTAGGCTCGTCCGCTCCTAACCAACCCCCCGCGACGAACCTCTCGGTCCCGCATGAGGTTACGTCAGGAGAACAACCACATCCACTCACAGGAATTACACCAGCTACGTTCGAAGAACTTCGCCAGCAAATGGCCACGTTAACCCAGCTGCTACAGGAGAGAAGCGCACCTCTAGCGCCATCCCCGTAAAGTGGTAATACGGTCGATACTAGGGCTCCAGGTCCTAGCCACTGTGAGGCCGAAACATCGGACATACCACAAGCACCCATCGATCCGAGATCGGTTGCGATAAACCCAGCGGACCTGGTAATGATTATTCAAGAGGGGATCGCAGCTGGGATGCTTCAGAAGTCCCAAGCAGTCATAATATTCACCCCTAACACACCATTCACTCCTGATGTCTCGTTATACCCCGTACGTGATTGTTTCAAATACCCTCGGGTGAAAGAGTATGATGGAACGACGGACCCCATAAACCACCTCAACATATACACCGACGTCATGAACTTACAGGTTGCACCCGATGCTGTAATGTGTAAAGTTTTTCTTCAGACACTGACTAACGTTGCCAGAGATTGGTTTTCCATACTGGAACCCAACTATATATCTTCATTCACAGACTTGGCTCATAAGTTCTCTGCGTTCTTTGCCAGTAGCAAACGCATTAGGAAGACAGCCGCATCACTCATGCAGATGAGTCAAGGACCCAATGAGACTCTTCGTAACTTTATGATGAGGTTCAACAAGGAAAGACTCTTGATCCCAGACCTACATATCACAGTCGCGGTCTCCGCTCTTAAATATGTAGTAAGGTGTGAAGCATTCAAGATGTCACTGTCAAAAACTTCTCCCAAGTCAATAACTGACCTGCTCACCAAGGCTGAAAAGTACATTAACATGGAAGAAATAATGTTTCTAAAGAGAGATGCCCAGCCAGTAAAGAAGCCCGATCTAAAGAGACCCCATGAGTCTACCCAACGTTTCGATCTTTCTCAGAGCCAACCAAGACAAGAATCCCCCCCTCCCCCGGCGACATCCTTTACCCGACTGAACAACACGAGGTTAAACATTCTGATGGAGATCAAGGACCTCAAGGAGTTGAAGTGGCCTCCCAAGCTACAATCTCTCGCTGAAGCCCGTGACAAGAGTAAATATTGTGACTTTCATAGAGATCATGGCCACACGACGGAGGGGTACTTTACCCTAAAGCGGGAGATCGAGTCCCTCATTAGGAGGGATTTTCTAGGTGCATATGTAAGCCGAGACAAACACCCTCAGAACGGTCAAAACAAGGACAGGCCACCAGGCGACAAAAAAGACCAGCAACCGACTGCAGGTACTATTAACGTCATTATCGGGAAACAGCCTCGGGAGGAGACTCTAACAATGGACGTAAGTAGTACGCAAGACAATACCCCTTGGTCTCGCACATGGATATGGGCAGTATGGAAGACATAACATTCGGGGCAAGGGATTTGGAAGGTGTATCTTTTCCCCAAGATGATGCGCTGGTTATATCGGCAATTATCGCGAACTTTGATGTAAAGAGGATCTTGGTAGACAATGGTACTGCGGCAAATGTGTTGTCACATAAGGCTTTCGAAAAGATGGGTATCTCGGCAGAACAGTTCAAACCGGTGAAGACACCTCTTCAGGGCTTTAGGAGAGGTATTGTCGTTCCTGAGGGTGTTGTTAGCTTACCGTTCACCTTAGGGTCAGAAGGAAAACGGGTAACATAGATCACAACCTTTCAGGTGGTTCGTACACCCATGGCCTACAACGCCATACTTGACAGACCACTACTAAATGGCATCAAGGTAATTGTCTCAACATTCTACATTGCAGTAAAGTTCCCTACAAGCAAAGGGGTTGGAGTGGTTCGTAGAAGCCAAGTCGTGGCTAGGCAGTGTTATGTCACCAGTGTTAGGGAAATCAAGTCGGATGTCATGCAGGTATCGGAGGCGGAACTCGAGCTCGACCACCGGGGAAGGCTCGTACCAGTCGAAAAAATGGATGAGGTTGAGCTCAAGCTCGGTAGGAAAGTTACCTTTAATAGAAAATAAAAAGGTCGAGGATTACCTTTAAGGTCGTGATCTCCAAAGATCTTACCCCCAGCATTGGGGTCCATGTCCTTCCTAAATTTGTCGACGATGCTCAGGATCAGGGGACATCGAGCATGCTCGTCTAATACTGCATGAGAGAGTAGGGTATCATCCTCGAGGTCAACAACCACTGGCATAGTACGAGGAGTCGTCGATCAAGACGGTGGCTACGGAGACGGCTGCTCATAAGGGGCAGGGCTCCTCGACGTTTGTTCGACCCCACTTGCGACTCCGCTCGGGGCTCCTTCACGAGCTCGTTTTTTCCCTTTAGGAGATGCGGGAACCTTGGGCTTTTGGCCCCTTGGCCTTATGATACGCATTCGCGAGCAACCTGGCTGGATCGAACGACATCTCCAAATCTGAAAGGGAAAATTAACAAGTAATTAGCTCGAGGTTAGTTCGGGATAATCAAACAAAAGATATGAAGTTTAAACTCATACCCTCGATTCTCCTCACGTTGGCGAGGTCGAGGGTGTCATCTTCGAGCAGATAATCGATCTTAGCTGCCGGGGCCTATCTCTCTCCAAAACCTCGAAGTAGGCCTGACCCTCGTTAAATCTATCTTTATCGAGAACTGACCACATTAGCCTAAAGGGGTGGTCGGGGTTTTGAGGTTTGACAAAAAGTACATCATTCCATCCTCGAAGGGAGCTCAGGGTTTCCGTCGTTCTAAACCCCCTCTTCGTTGACAAATAAACAAAACAATTGTACCCCAGGGAATATTTTAAATCATAAACCATCCTCAAAAGGTCAATCCTCGGCTCGACCCTGAGACACCTACATAGGATAAAGAAGTACACTAGCAATCTCGACCCATTGGAAGCCAGCTGACCCGGGCAAATAAGGTACGAGGTCAAAAAATGGATAAAGAACGGGTGCAGGGGCCATCTAAGACCGGCTTTGAGCGCATCCCTAAAAAACGTTATCTCCCCATCCCGAGCATCCAGCACATTTTCGTTCGACTCGGGAGTCCTGACGTCACACCTAGGCATGTGCCCGAATTCCCTAGCTATTTTAATAACCACATGTTCTTTGTAAATGGTCGCTATCCTAGGGTATGTCATCAGAGTCTGGACATCGGGGTGCAAGGTAAGGGGCACGGCCATAGGGACAATGGAGACATTATCTGGCTCGGGGTTATTGTTGTTCAAGCTCTGGACGTTTGGCTAGAACTATTACTACCCGATCCTTCACTACTACTACTCGACATTATAAATAAACAAAAGCTCGAACGCTTACCTCTTAAGGCTGACGCTCACAAAACCCTCTATGACCCGAACTAGATTTTCTGGCAACTTGAGAGTGAAAAGGTGAAAAGGAAGGGTAAAAATGAGGGTATTTATAGGAATCACAAGAATGTGAAAGGTCTCACAATCCTAGCCGTTAATTTTTGCCGCATGTCATTCATCTAAGAACGTTGCCCTCTTACCTACACGTGGCTGACGTGTGGCAGCCCACTAGGGCCCATTAGGCCTAACCCGATCCAATGCCAGTTCTGTACATCTGAGCACGCAGCTCGAGAGAGGTCTCTTATCCGCGACCTTGATGCACGGGGGCCTATGATAATGACCAAACCCATGATAATGACCAAACCCGATCTCGATGCCCTATGGGCCCAACCTTGGGCCCCCACAGTTGGCCCAATGAGGTCGAGGTCGGGCACCCACCTATCCCTACTTGTCTAACCCACTAACTCTTGTATACGAAAATGACAGACTCCTAATTCAACACAAACTTATCCCCTAGCTTGTACAGTCCTATTAGAACTCGCATTGAATATGGAAAATTCAATCCTTCTAGGACTCCACCGTCACCTCTCCATAAGTACGCAACCCTACCTCTTCATTCAGGTACGTTTTCAAAAAAATTCATTACAAGTTTCTCTTGAGTACTTAACTAACTTAAGCATCGGAAGGGCAACGATGACACAGCTCAACGCCTTTGTTTCATGTATAGAAGATCGGACCACGCAGAGTTCTTCCATTCAATTCGGGTTGACCCAAGTACGAATTTTGGTAGCATCATACACTATTGCCCTATTTTCAGTCCTGACTTCTATTTTTCTCGAGTCTTCTTCTTTTCTCTATGTGGAAGAGTCTGTTGGTTTTTCGTTCTTCGTCTGTGTTAAAACTCATCTTCTTGATACAGTAATGCTATGTGGTGTCCAAGTACGAGTACGTGTGATTCTATATGGAGAGAAGAAAATGGAGTGGTCTTGGGTGGTCTTTTCTGACTCATTGAAGTAGCGTCACTTACTCCATAGTTCTTGTTTTCTTGTGGTTCTGGCTTGTAGGGCACAATGATCTGAACCCAAAACGATCTATATTGAGATGTCTCTTGTTGATTCTTGATTTGTAATTAGATCTGTTGTCGATCTGTTGTACTCTTGGGTTTCTTGTTGTAATAATATAATATGAGCGTTTCTTTGTATACGATTTGTTTAACAAATTTATTTTCCACGTTCCTGCACGAATCTATGAATCCCAATGCAATGACGAGCCCATTGCATGAATTGATATAAAGGGAGTCGTGAGTGTTAACGGACATTAAACACAACCCTGGCTAGCTAGTACAATTCTGATGTACAACTTACTAGAGTAATAAATTGAGCTCATTCTACGTATGTGCTTCTTTTACCAAAATAAATGCTAGGTGAAAGGCTGCTTGAGAAAATAATCTGAAACAAAAGCCAGTAACAAAATGTCCAAAACTTGATTTCCTCGACACCTTATTATCATTTCAAATTGGGAATTATGTCTCTCGCCACCGGTGTGAATGTGAATGTTAACGCTACAAATCAAAAGAATCACTTGACCACGGCTCCAGCATCAACTATCTTTCAACTGGAGAAGTAAACCCTGGAAATAAATATAAATAAAATTACAAGTAACAAAAACATAACCACAAGTACATGTGATGTTGAATCTTACAGCCCCAGATAAGTGACTGCATGTATGTTCTCCTCAATTTCCATCAAAAAAGAATCTTATAATCATTACAGAAGCCTGAGATGTGAAGTATCATTTGATCTCTTGATTTGCCAACCGAGTTTCCATGTGTGTTGTAGTACTGTGACAGACGAATCTTCTATGCAAATCTTATGCGACATTGCTGGACTGCAGCCAAGGATGCCGGTAAGGAGGCACTTGATTGGGATCGAGTGTGTGAAAATACCAACACAAGCAGATGCAGAAGAAGGGGTGTTTCTGACATTTATGTCACGAATCAACCCTTGGTTAATGGGTACTCGAGGAGACATCTCGTCATCAGCCTCGTTATCCCCAGTGGTAGTCACGATCTGAAGCCTGCTCTTCCCGGATTTCTTCCTTGAAAGCCCTTGTCGATTCCTGTGAAGCAAATCCCAATGGTGTGGAGGGAGAGACGGCCCATCTTGGTCGGGAATTAAATTTGATGGAGCATGACAACTGTGGTTTTGAAAAACCGGGTTCTCACTCTGTTCTGGTGGGGAGAAAACGGATCTATATTTTTCAGGCAACGTCAAAACTGTACCATTTAGGAACTGAACCATCCGGAATTCCACCTGCCTCAGTGATTCCCCAGATGGAGCAGAAAAATCTGGCTGGAATCTCTCCATGAAGCTCATTGTTTCAGGTGTAAGAATTTCTGATCGGTGGCATCCTTCCCAGTGTCCCTGGCTCATCTCCACCAATGCATCTGAAGATTGTATCAGTTCCTCCAAAAAATTTAACTCCTGCAAAGTTTGATCTAACGACCCTTAATGAAATTTAACACATACTTTATGGTGTTCTAAAAATACAACAAATCAAAACATTTTTCTGTTCACCTTACTTATTTTGAAATGGATTTATCAAACAAAAAATAAAATATTGAAAACAAAAGAAGAAAACCAAACACCATTGGATGAAGTAATGTAAATGACTAAGCAATCCTACTTCGGGACTATGCCCACTAGAACATATTTGCTTTAAATACCATGAGCGAAAAATGTTTTAGTAATTGTTGCAATACAATTCTGATTGTGGTCAGAGTGTCACTCCTTGAAGGTTATCTGTTGGTCCTTGAGTTGTGATGCAAAGCATTAAGAATAGACATCCAAGCTCCTATAAATAATAAAACTCTCATGACATTCATAAATTTTACTTTTCCCAAGGAAGAAAATTTCTAGATACATAACTAAAAGTATGTTCGGGATGTGTTTATAAACAATTTAAATTATAAATAAACATAAATGAGTTGTGGATAAGTGAACAGTACTTGTGGATCCTTTGAATTGTGTGGATAAAAAGTAACTTGGAATTTATAAATACTTTATAAACATGAGCCATACATGGGCTAAAAGTCATTTCATGTTATGTCAAAACTCGGAGCTACATAACATGCTTAAACTGGTATCATGAAGCATGTGGTAACAAATGTCCTATAATCAAAGAAGTGAGGAGCAACTACTTGGGTACGCCTCGTAGAACGAACACTTCTTCTTCACAGTCTGTCTTTTAGCATGTAACACACTTATTAATTTATCCAATTATCAATAAAAAAATCCTTGAGGTACAGTTTCTCCACAACAGGAAATAACTACCCTCCACCATTCTTATATATGCTGAAGGAAATATCAACAGGCTTACCCTTGGGTAAAGAATATAAGCAGAAATAGATAAGATGAACCCAATAGATCAATGATCGTAAAATATGTTTTTTGTTTCCGGGAAAAAGAGCTAGGTCACATATAGATGGAAGAGTTGACAATGCATACATGTGTGTACACATCTTGTCCGTGCCATACCATCTAGTGAAGGCATAAGAGCACAATGCATTTTGTAAAAGCAGATGCTAAATGATTTTGTAGAAATTTCATAAGAAAAAGAAAAATTATCATATTTTCCTTCCTCACTAGTTCAGACAGTAATTTGATTCAAAATCAACAATTATCAGACAGCAACTGATCTCATGCTTTAATATAACCCATGCTTAATTAATGATAAAAGTTAAAAAGAAAGGTAAGCTTGGCTAACACAACTTTTCAATTATCAGGCGATATATCTAGATGTTGCAAAATTAGCAATCCAGTTGGGAAACACAAGGTAAATGTTCAGATAAAATGGCAACCAAAGATACCACTCTAAAGTAACAAGATAAAATGGTTCAAATTTACGGAGTACACCGAATTGACCGAATTGGTCATTTAGCAACAAGCTAACTCTTGCTCAGCAGAGAGCCCCAAATCTAGTTTTTTAAGATACCAATACATTTAGGTTCATAGGCAGAGACAGCTATAAAGCAAAAAATGGATCTACTTAAACATCTAGCACATGACATCTCTGCTAAGCCAAGAAAATAAAGTTTAGCAACTGAAACAGGTAATAATACTGTCATTGTTGCAGGTCCTAAAATACAAAAGTCAACAATAAATATCTATCCAAGAGTTATGAAAGATTTTGAAAATAATACTTTTTGTGTATAGGGTTATGAATACTACATTAGAGTTGTATTTTTCATTTTACTTAAATTTCAAACGGGTGATAGATTAAGGTCCTAAAGATTTTAATTTTCCAACTTTTTCCCTTTTTATCCAATATGAGAAATGAATATGTAAAAACTTTGACTTTTGAAATGATGTTCATCACAGGGGTTTCCCAAAGAAAATGTAGAAATGTTAATGAGGTGGAATAATCATAATTTTGAAGGACATTGGCATTCTCCAGTCCATTTATTATGAAATATAAACTAGTTCCATACTTTCACAAGCATGGTCATAGATTCACTAGCTTCTGAGAATAAAAAATTGTGTAGATCAAGTTAAACAGAATAAAAACATCATAATTTATAAAGTAATCAGAGCCCAAACCAGGGATTGGAGATGGAGAAAAGGAAACAAAAAATAGAAATAACTTAAGACTCAAGTGAGAATCATAAACATTTATTTATTCCTTGTATATATGCACCGAATAAGTTGCCTATGCCTCCATGGGCATCTTTTCAGATACAACAGAAAAACTAACACATACTTCGATGTGCCTTTAAGACCTAAAAATGACTTGCATTTTGTTGTTAAACAATCCTAATATTATTTGATTACCATTAGCCATAAAGCACAATTCGAGCAAAGACACAACAACTCCCTGGATTATCCAATAAAACTTAGATGTAAAGTCCAAGGCTTTCTAGTTCATCAATCATACTACTACGAAATACATCGTATTCCTAAATAAATTTGAAGTCCTACAAAATCCCTTTTCCACCGCTCATTTCTATTCAATACTTCAATTCCTTTCTACTACATTAATTATGAAAAAAGATTAACCATTACTTATCTTAATGATAATGTAAGAATTTGCCTAATTACGCTTCATAATTTAGTTTTTAGCGGATCTACTATTTGCAAAGCTTTCTAAATTTCACTAAATCAGATTATAGAGCACAACGAGTACCTGGCAAACAGAGAGCGCAGTGGCACGTGCTCGATTCAACGGCGAGGTGTAAACAGAATTGAACTGAATCCCTTGCGATTTCAAAAACACTGCCAAAGCTCTGGCCTGACGCTTTCCGTTGGGAGTTAATGCCGCCTCTGGGCAGCGACCTGCGATTAAATCCGGCCTTAAATTCATGTGCCATTCCCCGTGACTGATCAAATACACCTCGGTGACAGTCCGATCGTCCTCCACCGCATCCGAGGAGGAGGAGAAGCTCCTAGAGAACTGCGGCGGTGGAGGCAAAGGCGGAGGAGGAGCCAGGACATTGTAAGGGTCCCACACCTTGATCGATGGCCCCAATCGAGGCGTTCCGTAAGTGGACAGCTGCGGTGAAAGCGGAGAAGCCGACGCGTGGCACGGCAACATTTCGGGCTCTTGTTCTAAAACTTTCTTGACTAGATTATCATCACCCAACATTTGTCTTCTTTCGGTTTGGATATTATGTTCTTCTTCATCTTCATCTTCTTCTTGCTGTTCATCTTCTGAGGGTATTTGTATTGAATGTGAAGAACCCATTAGGAAGAGGAGAAGGTGGGCCTATTTGGATCTGTCAGATGTATTGAAATTATACTCTTTATTGTACGTATTCACCAAATCAGAGAAGCAATGCATGGTCCAGCATCTGGATTTATGCTGTTTTTTTGAGAGAATTGAGGGGGTAAGATCTATGGTGGTGGGAAAGTAAATCTGATTTATGGGTAGCGGAATCTAAACCGATTCAGATTTGTTTACAAGAGCTAGGTGTTTTCAGCCCCAATCGAATGAACAAGACTCCCTACTGGATTCTCTCCCACAACTGCACATATACATTCCAAATTCCAATTATGTCCAATGTGAAATCATATTTCACCAATTGCAACTCTTTCTTTGGGAAGATAAGTGAGAGGACCATCTACCTACTTTTTAATAAGCCATCAATTTTTTTTAAAAAAAATATTATTTTTCTAAAACTCATTTTCAATCAAATATTTCTCAATAAAATAATTTTATATGTAATCAAAAACAATTTCTTCATTTTTAATCATACATTTTCCAAAAAATCACTATTTAAAAATATATTTTTCTAAGAAAATGGGGGTCAAAGGCTAAATATTTAAACATTACTTTCTAATCATTTTTTCTTCATAAATATTGTAAATTTCTAGTAAAAACAAAAAAGAAAAATCATATAGGCCAATCATTTAGGTAGCTAAATTTACTCTGAAAAACGAGTCGTTTTAACTAAGTTGATTAATCTCGTAAATCCGTAAATGGGTCTATTCATATCCATCCCAAATCTTCACCCTCGAGAATCATTCTCCAAAAAATCCCAAAAACCTATGCCACAAATTGATCTTTTACATATCACCCACACCTTATAATCCATAGCATTATCGCACAAATCCAACAATTGATTTTCATTTTGCGTTAGCTAGGTCTTTATTGCAAGTATAAAACCCTAATCAGAGACGTAGGTACCACCATCTTCTCTCAGAAGTTGCTACTTTATTTGCTATAATACACATTGCATTACAAGTTCTACAAGTTTCAGACCAGTTATGGCAACACCCAAAAGCAATTACAATTTGTTTTCAGAAAAGAAAAGATGAATGTCGAAACCACAACCCTGTCATGACTCACTCATTCTAGAATATTCTAGGATTACTTTATAAATAGAGCACATGGGGGAGTACGAAGGGGAGTTGAAAATTGTTGCAAATTAGAATTTCCCTCACCCTTTTTTCTCTCCAAATCTCTGAATTGTTCTTCTCTTCAACTTCTCTAAATCTGCCTCTCTTCTCTATCTCTATCATTTCTGAATCTGATTCCTCTCCTCTTCTTCCTGTCTGAACCTTCTCTGAATTTCTCTCCCTGTTTCTTCCATGTTTCTCTACTGGTCTATATCTTCTTTTTTATGTTTGTTAAAAAAATGTAATTCCCTACATTGTAATAAAAAATAGCAATTAATGAAATTCATTTTACATTAGAGTGTTGGGTATTGAATATAGTTCCATTATTCTAGTTTATTTGATGTTTGATTGAGTTTTGGTGTGAAGTTGAGCTCTACCATATTATCCTTTGTGGGTAATGTCATTGGGCAATCGTATCGAAAGCTTGTTGTGGGTTGACCCAATTCAATATATTGGTGTTTGATTCAATATTTTGAGTCTGAAACCGGTTTGTGCACACAAATCCAAGTTCTTGGTATAACTTTAGCAATAAATGGTATCAGAAAAATAGGTTGTGCAAAACCTATGTAGAAACTATGCAAAATCGACTGGAAAGAAGTAGAAAACAAAATGAAAAACTGTTGAAAATCAACACACCCAAACTTGTAATTGACGATTTCGACAAATCCAAAAGTCTCGTGGAGAAACGAAGGTCATATTCTGACTTCAGGCGACGAGAAAAAGCCAGTGAACCAACACTTATGGTGTGTGGCAGATTATACATGGCGATGCATGTGTTTGAAGTGTTAATTTAATTGGTAAAAGTTGTTTATTGTTTCTTCGATATAATTGTCAATTAAATCATTATGTGAGACTTGCATTGTGTAAGAAATTGGTTTCCTTGGCATATCTCTTTGTTGCGTTGATTATTTCATTAGAGTACTTGAACTTTACCTGTTTGACCATTTCCTTGATTTGAGATCGTGAATCTCAAGAAACATTGAGTATCTAAAAGGGTGTATATTGTGATTTTATGGCTTCTTTGTGTGATCAAATTGTGTATTTATACATTTTGGTTTATCTATGTACAAAAATGACAACACGTTTTGATTTGGGAATTTTCAATGGAAAAAGAGATTTTTCCGTTTGGCAACAGAAAATTAGAGGTTCAACAAAAAATCTTAAAAGCTATAGATGGCAATTTCTCTACTGATTTGTCAAAAGAACAAAAAGAAGAAACTAAAGAGCTTGCTTACACTTCAATTATTTTACATCTATTGGATGCTATTTTGAGAAAAGTTGATAAGCTTGAAACTACGAAAGAATTTTGGAAGTCTATTCCTAACAAAATTTACTTGCTTGAGAGGTTTTTCAATTTTAAAATGGATGTTTCAAAAGATCTTGATGACAATTTGTATGTGTTTAACAAATTTGTGCAAGATATTATTATTGTGATGAAACTGTGTCTGAGACATATAAGGTCATTATTTTGCTCAATTCAATGTCTGACACTTACAAATGGGTTAATAATGTAATTAAGTATGGTATGAACACTTTAACCTAATATTGTCATAGGTTTCCTTTAAGAGTAAGGAGATGGAGATTAAAATTGAAAAAGATGATAAGAAAAGTTGTGAAATACAAATGATGTGGGGGTGGTAAAACTCAATTTAAGCAAAATTGTCATGAGAGAAATCAAGACAGCAAAGACTCGAGTGATGTGGTTGGTAAAAAGAATGGTAGAAGTTGGGATAGGTTGAAGTCTAGAACGAATGATAAGCAATGTTATAACTGTAGAAAGTCTGGGCATTTATAAGAGACTATCCTAAAAAATGGTAAGAGGTGAGGCAAATGTTGGCACTAGGTCTAGTTATGATTTGAGTGATGTTTATTGATAATAAACGTGATCACTGCATTTGTATCTATTTGAAATTTCATTTGCATGAATAATTGCTTGATTCTAGTACATTTTTCTATTTAACATTTTATTATATTTCAAGTGTGTTTTTGCATGAATTTGAGAGTAGTCATATACTGTGTGTAATGTGTTTCGTGTATAATGGTTGAGATTACTATTGTGAGGATTGATACTGGGTGTGTAACCACTTTAATATGTACATTAGCATTAAGTATGTCAACTAGTAATATGTAGTAATATGGAGTATAGATGTCTGGGGGTGCATTGGCGATATGTATTGGGGGTGTGAAGAGATGAAATTTGGATCACGATATGTGAGGTGATTAAATATTTGGTAACCTCTATATGTTTAAGTTTCCTAATTGAGTGGAGTGAGGGAGTGACACTCCTATCATCTCTATTAGGTGGCGACCTATTATCTATCTAAGTTGAGAGGGGTGAAATAGTTAGGGGTGAACACGTTCGATTTGGATAGTTTGTGGAAAATTCTCAAACCAAACTACTTAAAGTGCCTTGGAAGTTTTTTAAAACCAAACCACTTCATTTTCTAAACCAAACCAATATTTTCAGTTGGATCAATCTAAAACCACGTTTTAGCAAACACAAAAATTGTACATCAAACAAGTTAAATAAAAAATATTAATCTTAAATATCATGTTATAATATAAATATTAGTATTGTCACGAATATTATAAACAAAAGTTCTACACGTCTAATAATCCAATGCAGTGAAACAATTTGTTCTAATCTCTTAATCAATACTAACTGGCGCAACATCTCCAGTGATAACACATGATTTGTTCTATGCATAAAGATAAAAATATAACAAATATATTCATTTTTTACAATTATATGGTGTAAAAAAGCTATAAAATAAAATGAATAGAAATGTCAAATACGATAATACTTTCTATAACTTTCTTTGCATCGTCCAATGCTTCTACTTCTACTTCATCCAAATATTGACGAATTACTATATGTTCATTTTTACTATGTAACCAATTCTTAATGCAAATCACCACTTCAACCATCATTGCACTCAACGAACTCCTAAAGGAATCGAGAATTCAACTACTAATATAGAATACTGACTCAGAACCAACTGTGGATATTTGAATGGCTAACACATTTTGGCAATTTGAGTGACATTCTTGTACTTATTTTTATTCAATCTTCATCAAATTAATATGTCGAAATGATCAATGGTCTAATCTTCACAACAATAATTTAAATAATCCATCAAATCATTCTTTTCAAGTTGAGCTTCCTGCATAAGTCTAGCTTTAAAAATTGAGGAAATGGGTTTGGAAATTCCTAGAGTAGTTTGAAAAGAATTTTGGCTTCTAGGTTGAGTAGCATCCTTAGGTGGGGCTAATGATGGAGTCATCATTTCCTTATACCATTCATGTAACCTATGAGGCTTCTTTCAACTTTCTTTAACAACATGTTTGCAATTTGTATATCATAAATAAGTTCAAACCCAATTTTAAGCAATTCCAACTTGCATCTGGGGTTAATAACTGCTACTATGAACAACAATTAATTAAACTTTCCATGATTGCCTCAATACTTATCATATTTTATTCTCGCGCTAATTGCCATGGATCCTATCAAACTCTTTGCCTATTTAGCTAATTCTTTCAACTCCCCATGAATTTCATATATATCTTGAAAGAAAGTGTTTGTTGTTAAATATAAAGAGCTATTAATTTTCAAAGTCATATCATAAAAAGTCTTCAAGAATCCGACAAATGCTTCTGCTTGATCCCAATCGGCATGTGTTGGTGTTCCATTTATAATTTCCCCATTAGGTCTTTCTTCATCAAAGTACTTTGTATAGTTTACATCGCTTTTCAAAACATCAAATACTTTTTGAAACTTCATTGCAGCCTGCAACATCATGTAGATGGAATTTCATCTAGTTGAAACATCAAACACAATAAACCTCGAGACTCAATATTTGCATCCTTGCATACTGTACACCATTGCGTATAGATAAATTATCATTGTTAATTGCCTTTAAACCATCACAAACTATAAGATTGAGAATGTGAGCACAACACCTTATATGAAGCATTTCTCTCCCAATAACTAGACCATTCTTCTTCTCTAGAAAACCACTCTTCAATTTCATTATTGCTACATCATTAGATGAGGCACTATCAACTGTCACACCGAAAATATTATGAATTCCCCAATCCTAAAGGCAAGAGATCAATTCCTTTCCTACCCTTATGGTAGGGGACTTGGATGAAACTTATGATTCATTTTTGAAGTCTACAATCACCGTCCACCTAATGAACATCCAAACACAAGTAACTTACAGTTTCTATAGATGTCGAATAGTCGGTAGTCAAACGAACTTGGTGTTTTTCTTTCCTTAATTTCTTCTTCTCATTGAGATACAAACGATATATATCCCTAGCAACTGTCATCCTTGAAGGAAAATCAAAAGTTGGAAAAAATACCTTATATAACATTGAAACCTTTATCTCCCACGTGTCGAAAAGGTAACTCAAATAATGTAAAGTACTTAGCAATCTATTCTCTCACCACTTTCTGCGTAAACTTGACAAGTTGTCCACCAAAGCCAACACTCTCTAAAACATCATCACTTTTAGAGTCACCATAGAAATTCAATGTCTTTTTTTTTTCTTGAAACTTATATGGATACTTCTTGCACAAATCCTCGATATGATTTTGCAATACTAGTTCCATCTTTAGATTGATGCTTATAAACTTGTCCACAATAAATACATTCTGCAGTTCCATCCTTCTTTATATCAAAATGAGCCCATGCATTAGACCTTATATGTCTCTTCTTACCCTTCCCACTTTATTGCATATTCCCATAAATACTCTTCATTGGAATTTTATCACCGGTCTCATGATTACTTTGTTCTTCAAAAACTGAATCCATATCTGATTATCTATATACAAAAAAAATCATCTTATGCAACATAACCTCAAAGTTAATATACAAAAGAATATTAGTGCTATACAAAAAAAACTTTAATCAATCATGTTATACAAAACTAACATATAGAATAGTGTATTATGTGCAAAAAAACCATTGCTGTTAATGACTTACTGCATTATTTTGTGCAATTCTGTGCAAAATTAATATACAAAAAACATTATTCTATGCAATTATTTCTTATTTAATTCCTGCATTAAGTGTTAATAATATGGTTTTTATATCTGCTTTGCATAGATTAGATACTCAAGCTATATTTCCAAATGTAAAAAATCATTGCCTTGACCCTATAAAATTAAACCTCATTATAGTAAAACTAAAATTAAATCTCATTGCCAAATGGCTCTCTCTGAATATAACGACGTTTGACTCAAATACCACTTAGAGGGAGGGTGAATAGGTGTTTTATGCGGAATTTAAATTTATCAATTAATAAAAGCAACAAGTCATAAATTATTAAATTTATCCAGATGAATTCACATGTAGTACTATCCTAAGTTGAATTACTACAATTGATATATTGCAGAAAAGTAAAAATACTACAAAATTGATGACACAGAAAACTACTTGCGGGATAAAAACTCCGGACCCAAGCCAGTAGTATCCTCAATAAACGATAAAGACTTACAAACTATTCAGACTCGACTAAACCTTAGTACTTTGTGAACTCCTGACTATAATCACAAATTCCCTTCTGGACTGCATGCTTCTGCACTAGCTCCCGACCTTTTAGAATCGTTTATCTTATATGGATTATCTGAGAACTCATCGTTCTCCTTTAATCGGAACTCCAGTCACTTTCCTAGATCTCTAGAACTCTAACAGATTATGCAAAAGTACGAGTTTTGGTGTTTTGATTATGTGAATTTGATGTTTTTCAATGATTTGGTTGAATTAAGAGGATTTTAAAATATATGAATGATGTGTAGGATTTATTCTCTCTTATAAAATAATGTTCAACCCACATTTTTCACGAAGTAGGGCTTGTGTATATATAGTATATAGGTTTTGGGGTTGTATAGGATAGATAAAATTCTCGAAAATCGCGAACTAGGGTTTCCAGATAAACACTATCACTCGAGCATCAGGCTAGCGCTAATGGAGTGACAAGTGTGTCGCTTGAGCGACAAGTGGGCGAGAATGATTTCATTTTGGATGTTCAAGTAGTAGCTTGCTACAACTAGCATAAATCCGATCGCTTTTACTCTTTGTTCCATAACCCAATGACTCCTAGTTCATTTATACAATCCACCGATTGACTTTTTGATTTTTTAAAACTCTTTTATAACTATATTTTTGTCTAAAGATTGTCAACAACTTTAAAACCTGACAAACTCCTCATTTGACATTCTGTGACAAAAAACATGTAATACAAATCGAAGACAACCAAATTAATCTACTCAAAACTAACTAGCTCAACTGTAGCTTGCTTTCTCCTTGTCAAACCTCTTTCCTAAAATCAACAAATCAAATATCATGTGTAAAAGCGCATGAAATGGTAAATAAAATAAAATAGTTGAGATAGATATCAATAAGCTCATAATTATGTTAGTTAAATTAAGACGCAATATCATTGTAAATCAATATACCAAAAATAAACATCGATATCACGAAATATCGAAACTTAATCTAGCTAACCAGCAAATATCATATACAAAAAATGTCAATATCTAAAAAATATAACATACATCCACAGAATACTATTACTACTATCTACTCCCTCTTTTTGTCACAAATGACAAGGGGTTGCCTAAATGCTTGTTTGTTAGGATGCTAGAAGTTTGCTTATGATTTACTCAAAGTTGTTTACTTTGTTGACATGGTCCACAAATATTTTTTTCCAGATTTTTCACGTTTAGGTAAATCGTTTACAAGTTCCTTTTTAGCCAACTTAGACAAACTTTTATAGTTCATATGATCAAGCCTTTGATACCAAAGTTCAGTCATTTCAATCTTAGCACTACTACATACATAGTTGGAGTTAGGAAGAACTCCATAACAATTGTCAGAAGTTCTTACTCTTTCGATGACAACATTTTCATTAGAACCACATACAGTACACCTTTTATGAACAAAATTAATCTCAAAATCAGCATCACAAATTTGACTAATGCTTAACAAGTTAGACTTTAATCCCTTCACATAAAGTACATTTGAGATGGCGAGCAATCCAGATCTATTGACCATAACTTTACTAAGAATAGGTACAGTAGTACCGTTTCCAAGAGTAACCATACCGCCATTCTAATCACCGAGAATAGAGAACAAAACTTTATTACCACACATACCTAATTGGTAAGGAAGTTCACCCCGCTAGAGATATCTGACTCCTACTCCTACTTCTAATACACCACATTTGTGACACGTAGGAATAAATATAGGTTCAAAACTACGTGATTGTTGATATTGGTTTCTGGGTCAGTTGGTCCTACGTTGTATAGTAAGTCTTTGTCGTAAGACACCATTGTCCTTGGGTTCAGGATTTGCAACATTTAGAGGTTGGTTGGTGGCTAGAAAAAAATAGTCTTGGATGTATTAGTATTATTATTATTATCAGTCCGAATATATCCAAAACCTCGCCTATTTCTAGTGGCTTGTTCATCCCTAACATATTATCTAGTTTTTTTAGAACCACTCAAGAAGGAACGAAGTTGAGAATTGGATTTCTCAAGGTCGCTTGTTAGGGTTTTAACCTTAGCCTCTAAGTTTTCGTTGACAAGTTTTAACTTACTAAGACTTTTGGTAGAATCCTGAAGTCAGCTATAAGTCTCTCTCTCTAGCTCAATTTCATTAACCTTCTTCAATACAACTTTATTCACCCGTTTTATCCTAAGATTAATTGATTATACGCCTCACGAATCTCAGTATCATCCTCAGAGTCTTACCCTTTCGTTTATTTAGGTTCTTCTTATAGTTATAGTGGTCATAACTCTGACACTTATGACATCTAATTGACTAGGATTTTTTACTAGAAGTCCTAGTATTAGTCATATCACACTTGTCTTTCCTGCGTTTACTAGGGGCACCATTCTTTCTCTCTTGATAGTTTCTCTTATTCATAATTTTTTTTTTAAATTTCTTAACAAATAGCTATATCTTCATCCCTTATGGTCTTAGTATCATAGAGTCATACTCTTCTTCCTTAACAGTGTTCAAGGTTAGACTCATTCTTCTTCGGTTGAGATATGATGAGTTCATAGGTTTTGGGGATCCTATAAGTTCATCTATCTTAATTGAATATAAGTCCTTGCGCTCTTTAATAGTAGTGTTCTTAGGTCTAAACCTCTCTGGTAAGGATATTTTCAAATAATCTTAGACTTAGGAATTTTCTTACCTAGGTTAAAGCTAGAGTTCACTATGTCTTTTAACGTCACATAGAAATCATCGAATGATCCATCGTCCTTCATTCTAATTTCTTTAAAACTAGTGGTCAACATGTGTAGTTTGGAGTTCTTTACATTTTTGGTTCCTTCGTGTGTGGTCTATAAGATATCCAAACTTCTTTCGCAGTCTCACACATCGATACTCTCCTAAACTCTTCGACGGACACAACTATAAATAAGGCATAGAACCCTTTACTATTCTAGTTACACTCAGTTAGATCATCCTTAGTCCAAAGGAAAATGTCTGTAGGGGTAATTACACCTGAAATAGTAGTAGAGGTAGAGGGAGCGGTCCAACCGTTTGGTACACTAATCCAAATTTGCTCTTCTAGAGATTTTAAGAAATGTTCTCATTCTAACCTTTCAATATACATAATTGCTTCCGTCAAAATACAAAGGCACGAAAAAAGATTGACTCATCTAGATTAAATTAGGGCTAATAATCGAATTGAAACTCTGATACCACTTGAAAATAAAGACGTTCGACCCAACTACCACTAGAAAGGATGAATAGGTATTTTATACGAAATTTAAATTTATCAATTAATAGAAGCAATAAGTCACAATTATTAATTTTACCCAGATGAATTCACATGCTATACTATCCTAAATTGAATTATTGCAATTGATATATTACAAAAAAAAAGAGTAAATTAGACCACAAAATTAATAACGGAGAAAACCCTCACGAGATAGAAACTTCGGGTTCAAACTAGTAGTATCCACTAAAAAATAAATACTTTCAGACTGACCTTAGTACTTTTGACCTCCTAACTGTATCACCAAGACCCTCATAGACTGCGTGCTCCTGTACTAGCTCCCAACCTTTTAGAATCATTTATCTCCGGTGGAACACCTGAGAACTCCTCGTTCTCCTCCAACCGGAACTCTGGTCACCTTTCTCAATCTTCAGAACTCTGACAGTTTATGCAGAAGTACGAGTTTTGATGTTCTGATTATGTTGACTTGATGTTTTTCAATGATTTGGTTGAATCAAGAGGATGTTGAAATATGTGTAGAATGTATTATCTCTTGTAAAATAACGTTCAACCCACATTTTTCACAAAGTGGGGCTTGGGTATATATAGTATATAGGTTTTGGGATAGTATATGATGGATAGAATTCTTGAAAATTGCGAACTAGGGTTTCCAAATAAACAACTTCGTTCGAGCACCACATGAGCGATATGCGTGTCACTCGAGCGACAGACAGGTGAGAAAGATTCTATTTGAACACTCGAGCAGCAGTAGGCTATAATAAATCTGGCAGCTTTTATTCCTTGTTCTATAATCGATCCCAAAGACTCTTAATTCATCTATACATCCTGTCAATTATCTCTTCGACTAAAACTCTTTTATAACTATATTTTTGTCTAAAGATTGTCAACAACTTTAAAACCTAACACCCTCCTTAGACCCGAACCACTCTAGGAGTAATTGGTGAGGAAGTGAAGGATTTGTAATCTATGAAGACAAATTCTTGTGGTGAGTTTAAGTTGATTTTCGTTGAGTATTGTTCATTTAACAAAACCGACGACAATGGGACTAACAATGATTAGTTAAAAAAATTCTAATTAGTTATCTAAATCAATACTAATCTTGTAGGAAAAACAAATCTTGAAACCCTAGAATAGCATCAAAACCTTTTTTCCATTATTCAAAATCAATATAAAAAGAAATTAAGATAATATGTAGAAATAAACAAACAACACACCCTACATGAACATGAATTAAAATATAGAATCACTAGGTAAAAATATAGATGGTAGAAACTCACATACCTTTGTTGTTAGAGTTTGAAAGAGGGAGAAATAACCTAGAATTTACAAAAAGATTTAAAGTACCACATATTAAATGTTTAAGGCTCGGATTTAATTTTAAAGTTGAGATGGCTATTTATCTAATTGGGTATTAAGTTTAGTTAATTGGGTATTGAATTTAATTCAATTGGGTCTAATATGAGTGTCTCTTATTAATTGTGATGCATTTGGTTTTAATTGGGTTGAATAAAATAATAATAATAATAATAATAATAATAATTATAATTATAATAATAATAATAATAATAATAATAATTATTATTATTATTATTATTATTATTATTATTATTATTATTATTATTATTATTATTATTATTATGTAAGCGGTTTGGTGGTTTGAAACGGTTTGTAAAAATTAAAACCTAACCAAACCACTTCAAAGCGGTTTGATTCGGTTCAGATCCAAAATATTGATAGATCCACGTGGATCCAAATCATCGATTTCGTTGTTCAGCCCTATAAGTAGTGATAGAGGAACCCCCTATGGACTTAGGATCTTTAGTGGTTTACTAGTTAACTGTGAGGAGTGACCAATATAATGGTCATGGTTGACGATGAGAGGAATTATGTGTCATCTAGATACAAGCTATACGGAATGAGATACGGTAATTGTGGTGAGATTCTTTTTTTGGGATCATATATGCATTAATTGTATATGTTGGCCATTTAGTTGATTAGCTTGGTGTTAATTTGATGTTCTCCGTATGTTGAACATATTGAAAAGATTTGTGTATTATCCTATGATGTGTATTCATCGCATATTTTATAACTGTTTATTATGCCCCCGTTTGGCCCTCGTTATTCCCCATTAAATTATAATTTATTTTTTTCTCTCTTATTATCAACTACACATTCTCTAATAAAATTATATTACATGTAAACCTAAAAAACACTTCTTTTCTAACCACACGTTTTCCAAAAAAATCATTATTCCTCTCATTATGACGTGGAATAATGGGGATCAAACGAGGTCTATGTTCTCTTGATTGATTACTATATCTAATTGTACTGGATTTTTTGACCTTATCTCTTAGTGAGTACATGGAGCAGGTATAGCATGTATGTGTTTCGGGTCCGAGACACAACTAATGTATGTGATTTTCAATTTTATTTGGTTACCATAATTAGGCAAGTATAAATTCAATGTAGAGATTTGTTGAGTTTCGATATCTAATAAATTCGGATGATGATATTAAAACTTGTTGGATTAATTATATCAACACCACAAATTGATTGGCTTGATCCGAAAACAAATTGGACCAGTGGAAACAACTATTAATTTGTGTTGCTTATGGTCCGTTTATTAGTTGGACGACCCTTTATAAGTTAGCTCACTTTTCCTTTGGTTTGTTGGCCCAACTCATGTATTGTTACTTGGCTCAATTGTGTTTTGGCCCATCGTAAATCTATATATGAGCCCCTTTTGTTGAGAACTTCGTGGTGCAATTTTGAAATTGAGAGGCACTTGTCTGTGTTTCTCTCCAATGACGTGAGTTACCTTGCTACCTTCTTCTTCCTTTGTGATATTGCATCCACCATGTTATCCTTTGTGGGTAAGGTCATTGGGCAACCATAGTGAAAGCTTGTTGTGGGTTGAGCTGATTCAATTGGTTGGTGTTTGATTTGGTATTGTTAAACTGAACCCAGTTTTTATACACGTATAATAGGTGTAATTTTCACGACACAACTCATTATTATGGTTAAATATGGATCGAAGTATAGGAAGAAGAAAAATGTCAGGACTCCCTTTGGTTCAAGACCCTCTATTTTGAAACCCGAATACTACAGACTAAACTTGTTCTACACAAATTATTATTTCATTTTCATGCAATCCCACGTTCATTTTTCATGACACAGCGCATTGATTTTCACGCTTTGATATCTTACTATACATTATTGGTAAGTTCAAATTCATCCTTGCTAAATCCTAGGCATATATAGCTTCTGCCAGTTTCATGCATAATTGCATGAGATGAGCGTCTCCATAAAAAAGTAGCTAGCTAGAATGTCCTGCGATAAAGGATATTTCTGTTAGAGATGATCATCATATCATATCAAATGATAAGAACAATAATATATATTTAATTAATTGACTGTCCTAATATGCGACAAAGGATACAAGAGTAATTTATCTTCATTAGAGATAATCAGTATATATAAATAATAAGAATAACAAAATGGATCTCATATTCATATATTTAATATGAACATTATCATTTCATAACACGTCATCATCGGGTGTTCATCTCTAATGGTCGGAGATATATATATATAGCATCATTCAGGGATATATGACTATGAAACAAGGCTGCAAATGTTCATATTGTAGACGGTAAAGAATATGAATTCCACTTAATATAATCATTAACGAGGAAACTTCATCTCTGATCGTTTGACTTTAAGAAAAAAATTCAAATGGGTCATTAAATTGGACCATTAATCTTCATTTTAGTTTCAAATATGACCACCATGTCACATTTCGTTACCTATAATCTCCAAAATTGATGAAAGATAATTAGTTGACCATTATACCATAATTATTCTTCTATGAAATCCTTACGTGGTGCCCTAAAAACAAAAATGGTAAAACAAGGATTATGACTATGTCTTTAGATTAGAAGGTTTAAATGTTTTATTTTTTATTTTTTAACGTTGGTATGATCGATATGGCGTAATGTGAAATTGGCATGAGACACAGTGATTACGTGGAACATTTATTGTGATATATCTGCCAATCAACTGATTTTCATCAATTTAGAAGACTGCAAGCGATGTAGTGGCGACATTTGAAACTAAGTCAAAATGTAATAACTCTGTTTGAAACTAAATTGAAGGTCAAGGTCCAATTGAGAATTCACTGAAAGTTCATTTACAGTAGATAACGTTTAACCATGAATTAATTGCTGACACGTGATTCATAGTACTGATTAATATTTTCCTAAATATGAAATGATTGTTCGATTTTTGATTTTATAGTAAAAATAATAATATTATTGAGTAGATTCCGAATTAATAATTTCTACCAGAAAATCGGGAGGATGTTCTCTCCAGTCTCCAAGTAGAATCAGAACAGGAATTCAAAGCTTGCTTAAACCGGAAGATCTGCAACATTAACCATTTTTCTTATTGAGTTGCATTTGATGGATGTAAATGTAGACAGCAATCTCCGAGTCCTATACACTGTGGCTCTTTCCTCTGCTCATTCATTCGGGTGCATATCCGACTTCATGGTACCACTATACAGTCAGACTCAATGAAAGAAATCTGGCAATCCTCTTCCACTGTCGATCAAAACCCCAGCAAGATTGCGATGTTGGAATTATGTATAGAAAATTGTTATTTACCAATTTTTAAATGATCATTTGAGTGGAAATCGTTATTTGGTGAATAAAATAGTAAGCCAGATTGAAGCCACTTAAATACGTGAAATAGTTGAAAAGTTATGTATAATATTATGGAATATTCTAAAAATTATTTGGATGAAAACTTGTGTCCTTTTGAAAATGATATTTTCGTGAAGTCACATCTTTTTATTTTTGTAGAGACATGTCTTTTTAGACATTTATTTAAAAATGCATTTTCATTGTATTGTGTATTTTGAGACACAACTTTCCAACAACTATATATAAAGTCCATGTTTTTTGAAAATTTCATTCATTCAATTCACGATTGCATGAAATTATAGAAAATTTTCTATGAGAATGGAAAGGTAGAAAATCCTTGTGCTAAATTTCAAAATACGAGGATGGTTCACAAGGTGAAGTGGCCTAAACTATTTTTTTTTTAAATGGAAACAAAATCATTTATTGCATGAGTATAGATATGCAATAATATTGGAATATTAAAATAATATTCATAAGTTGAACCGCTTCGTAATGGATAATGGTTTAATGATGTCTATTACCAGTTATTCAAAAATTCACTAGTAAAGTTGTTTTACTATAGCCAATGTAGTTATATGTTAGAAACTCTCCAAACAAATTGTGAATTGAAACATGATATAGCTTTAGATAAAGCCAAATAAAAGTATATGGCTTCATATATTTATGGGAGGATTTCTTAATTGGTGACTATCTGTATCTATTAAATGAATTATTTGTGATAGCTAACTATATTTAATAAAATACAGTTTGTCATAAATAGCAAGTTTAGACATATAAGTCATAGACATAATATCATAAAGTAAATAATCTCATATCGTGTAAACCAGTGTTCTAAAAGGCGTAATACGTGGCAATGCAGGGAGGCCAAGCTAAGGGCTAGGCTCTTTTATGCGAGGCTTATGCGTAAAAAGACATTTTCTTATTTTAATATTATTTTTATTTTTAATCAATCAAAAAATCATTTAATAATTAAAAATAATACTTACTAAATATTTAAAACAGATTTATAGAAACTTTATACATTTTTTCAAAGTTTCCAATAAAAAAGATAAGTTTTAGATTTAGATACAAAATAGTAAATAAATAGCATAAGAACTTAAATATTATCTTACTCTTTATTGGATGAGAGAATTTTTTTTTTATTTCAGTGGTTGTTTTAAATTGGGGCAAATTGAAGAAATTAGTCTTTAATAAATTTTAATTTCAAAGAATTGAAAAAAAAAAAAATTTAATTTAAAAAAGTAAAAATTAAAAAAGCGCGCATACGCGTGCATAATTGCGCCTCGGCGCGCATTAGCTGGCGATCAACGCGCCTTATTTAGCCGCGTTGACCGCCAAATAAAGCTCCAAGCCAAGTGGCTTGGCGCCAAGGCCACGCATCGCGCCTAGGCCTGCGCCTTGGCGCGCTATTTAGAACACTGGTGTAAACTCATGGATCCACTAAGAAAAAAACTTATCAAGAGATCAAATATATTGCATATCAAGGGTAATGTGCTTAATGCCTACTAAATAAGAATAATTGTAATGGTAACCCAACCTTACTAATTGGAGATTTCAAATCTCGTTTCAAAGGGACAACTAAGTTATGGAAATTCAATGAGCAATTGAAAGTTAACTTCTATACATTCCTATGATAAGAAAAGTTCTATTTGCAAAATATTTTAGGTTAAATTAAAGTTTTAATGATTCTTATATCTTAGACAAACCAAGTAGGGTATGGTAAGCACTCTTAATAAAAGATCGCCTATATAAGTATGAAGTGGGGGCCACTTCAATGAGAATGTTTCAAGGTTTGAATAAAATTCAAGAGTTGTTCAAGGTTAAAATGAACACATACTTTTCTTAAAATGAACAGATGAGGACCTCTTTCTTCAATTTTTCGTTTTCATTTGAAAGGACCTCCACTCTCGCCTCCACCTTAGGTTGCTTCTCCTTAAAGGCCTGAATGACTTCATTGGTAGTGGATGCATCAACCTTTAACTTCTTCAACTCCGTCTCCGCATCAGCCGCCTTTTGAAAAACTTCTTTATTAAGTCTCTACAATCTCTTCATGTCCATCTAGGCATTAAGAAAGAAGCCTTATGAATGAGCCTACAAGGCAAGGCCAGCTTCAATCATGTCCACCGAGTCACAAGTTTCGATGTACGAAGATTATTTGTCAGTACAATACCTATGATAAACTCTCGTAGTCACTTGGACCTCGACGGGAAGCATCTCCATAAAGGATAGAGCAATTTCATCCAATTTCCCTCCCAAAAGATTCTAAGCTTCTCCCTTAGAAAGGCCATCTTTGCTAGCCTCCCTCACAGTTTTCCTCTTTATGAGACAACTCTCATCCTTGCCTTGGTCTTCAACATCAACAGTTTTTATGACGGATATGGGGTTTACCGCAATGAGCTTCTATCGTGGCTTCTTTGTAAACTCATCAATAGTAGTCTAGCGCTTATGAGGAGGTTTGGTGTTCTTCGTTATTGTCAACTTCCTCTTTTGAGGCCCCTCCCCCTGAGGCTCCACATTTTCCTTGCCTTTCTTCTTTGAGGGAGGCGGAGGGTTCAATTTGCACAACTGAGATAGTTCGTCTCTCTAATGTTTGTATGTTGAAGTGCTAGTACTCATGGTCATGGATTCTTCTTTTTCACCTCGCTGAGATGCCTCATAAAGAATATGTCCGGGTTGAAATACTATTTCTTCTCATGTTGCTCTGCAAAATGAATGATGCATTTAAGTGCTCGTTCAAAAAATATGGCCAAGATACATATGAATGTAGAGGCTGCTTAAGGGTTCGTTTGCTACTACGTTCTTGAAATGCCTCTTCTCAACGAGTTGCTCGTAAATAGCTTCGGCAATCGCCCACTTAGACGGCTCAAGCTCGAAGCAATTGACTGTAGTTGCACAAAAGACAAGTCAATAATACAGCTCGCCAAAATATAGCAATAAACATAGACTCTTAGCAGACAAAAAATCACTATACTCATGGAACTGAGTCGATACAGTTATTTCTGGGACTGCATCACCTTCCACCATCTGCCAACGACCACCTAGAACTAAGGCGGCTTCCATTTTCTTTATTGAGGTCGGAGTGCCCAAAATGAAAGGTGAATGAAGATCCCAAAGGTTTATACAATACCACCTTTTAAAATCCTCCTTCCACTAAAAGTTTGGGGCTAGAAAAGGCTCTAAAAAATGTGGAGAGGTATATTTTCGCCAAGAGTGACCTCCTTCCATAGAAGGAATATTTAATAAGCTTGAATACTATAATTCAAGTGATATTATCATGAGGGGGATAAATACGCATTGCACACTTTTTCCTTGATCAATATTTTGTCTCATTAAGTTTTCTTGGCAAGATTTTTAACGAGACAACTTTTTTAGTGTACTTAAAAGAATAATTGTACTCTTTTTCCTTCATTAAGATTTTTCTCACAAGTTTTTTCTAATAAGGTTTTAACGAGACATATTATTTGTGTAATAAATGTTCATAACATTCAAGACGTTTACTCTCAAAATAATACTTTTATATTTATGAAACTCTCGAAAAGATCAATAAGAACTATTTTTCGAATGATGATGTTATTATAGTTGTCAAATGTTGATAAATATTTCGTATGAAGATGGTGTTATTTGAAGATTATAACAAGAGAACGTAAGACATACTTTACTAGAAATTGCAATATTAAAGACATTGAAGTACAAGACATGGATGACTTGGTACAAGAATTTTTAGTTATTGAAATAAGGGGGAACAACTATACTCTTCTCCTTCAATCAAGTTTTGTCATACAAGATTTTCTTGACAAAGTTTTAACGAAGCGATATTTTGTATTATGTCATTCAAGGGGAGTGTTGTAAATAATATAATATTAGTGAATGACAATTATACTCCTTCAATCTTAATTTTTATTACCATTGTATTCTAATTATTCCCTATAAATCCCAATATAGTGCATACAATTCTATTGACTTCTCCAGTTTTTTCCTCTTTTCTCTATAGTGTATAACAAAATCAATAAAAAAATAAAAAAATTTCAACCAAAAATTTAAGTTTCCAAATTTATTCTTTTTCAAATGCATAAGAAAGACATTATAATAAATCTATATTTCTCTAAACAGCCAATAGAAATCAACTAGCAAGTAATTTTTGTAGTATAAATTAACTAAGGGTTTGTTTGATTGGTTTACATTTAATAGAAAATGTCACATCTGATGAATTCAATTTTTACTTTGTCTCTTTGATACGAAAATGAAAATGAAGTTCGAATTCCAAGGTACAACCACTTTAAACTTATTTTTTTTGTCAATTTCATAAAAAATGCATTCCTATGAGGTACTTGGATTTTTGTTTTCCAACTTACATGGAATTGAAAAGTATTTCCACCTTTACCAACCAAATGGACTCTGATAAATCATATATCTTAGGTAAAATAAATATTTTTAAAACAATTTGACGAACATTTCGATTTTATTTTAAGCATTTTTTAACTATAGAAACATAACTGGACAGTTTTTAAATGATTTGGTTCAGCTTTGAACCGAAATGTTGATGGGTTTACGTAAATCCAAACCATGGTTTATATTCAGTTTAGCGAGTTTACAATTTTTTGTTCACCTCAAATTTAAAACAATAAAATAATACGAAGTTCAACTTTAAATCAAAACTTTCATATTAGTTCTTTGCAAAATAAAAAGGAAAATATTATCATAAATAATGGTTCAGCCTATAAGCTGAGGAGCTATTAAGTTTGATGAAGCATTAAATGAAGTATTGAATTTATAAATCTCATATCTTGCATGCAATGTTTTTCTTAAATTAGATGAATGATTTGGTTTGGTTTCAAATAATTTTTGTTTATCAAAACCTAAATCGAATCATTTTAAAATTTGGTTCGATTCAAAATCGAACGTAAACGAGACCATTTGCACCGATACCAATGATTTTACACAACGTGACGATTTTTTTGTTCACCTAAACTTGTGTGTTCAACAAACAAGATTAGTAATACTTGAATCAAATTAGAAGAATAAATCTCCTCCACATGACACTTTCAAAGAGAGAAAAATTTTGGCACAATACATTTAAGTTTGTAATAATGTTTATGTTTTGAAAAGTATATCATTTTCTCTTCGAAAGTGTTATTGATCGTTAAAATTTCGTAAGTGTGTTAAATATCATGGCCAAATAATAAAGTGTGAATTGATATTGTTTCCATGAAGACTAAGTACTTAGTTAGAATTCCGATTAATACCGATTCTAATCGAATAACTAAATTGTAATTAATTAATTTTTATAACTATCTAAACTAATCTAACAAGTAACTAAGAAGTGTTTACAAAGTCAATTAAAAGTACCACCACAACAAAAATGTAATTTTGTGACAAAATATTTAGCAATATACAAAAAGTTGTCGCAATAAGTAATATAGCATGACACATTTCTTAAGTTTGTCGCAAAGATTGATACAAAAAATTAAGTACCAAAAATTAATTAATTACAAGCCTGTGATAAACATATAGTTTGACTAATCTATGAAAGATGCGACATTCAACTCAATTCAGTATATTAATAGTGGGGGATCCAAAGTTTTAGTACACTCCCAAAAAAACACCCATTTTGCAACAAAAAATGTTGTCGCATAAATAGAGATTTTATTGCAAAAATAATCTCGCGATGACAATATGTTTGTTGCGATATAATTACAAGCTTGCGATAAAAAAAATAAGTACCAAAAATTAATTAATTACAAGCCTGGGACAAACAAAAAATAAGATGTGTTTATTAATATACTTTAACACAGCTTAAGATAATGACAAAACTTATTTAATCTTCATGATCGATGTTTCTATTTTTTTTAATGGTTTCTTTCAAATAGAATTAAACTTAAATCCTCATATGTGGCCTTCTTATATTTCTATGAAAGATGCGACATTCAATTTAATCATGCAAGCAAGCTGTATATCTCTATTATATATCAAACCTTAAAATAATTGTTACTACCGAGATAAATAAATGTTAAACGTCAAGTCCTAAAATTAATATTAAAATTTCGTAACAAAGGTTCACCTATGTCCTAGTGACTAAATGCTTAGTCGAGCACTATAAAATTAAAGAATTCATGTTTGAATAATGAGACATCGACCATATTTTAGATGTATGAAGAAAAAGATGATAAATCATGAATTCTTGAATATCTTCAATCCTTCTTGAACAATCTCGTTTTGTGTCTTCTTCTTCTTTGCCTCAAAATTCAAGAGCAATCTTCAATTTGTGTATAGGAATGGTGATTATTTTTAATTTATCTTTTTCCTCTTGTTCTCTCTCTAATGCTTTGTATCGTGAAATTTGGCCTCCAAAGTAGGTTTAAAATGCAGTAAAATTATTTTCATAGAGGTCGGGAATACATTTTTTGCTGTCTCGTAACACCGGTGGGTCACACAGGCAAATATTTTTACGTTCTGCTTCTGTAGGCATAAACATTTTCTTGTGTGCACTTTGGTCCCTGATTTCTCCTTCTTTTTTATTTTTTGTGTTTCTCATGAGTCCTTCAACTTTATATTTCATCCAAAATGGTGCACGACATCTTCAATTATCCATTCTTGGTCCGAATTAACTTTTGGAGATTTATACTTTAGTCGTCAGACTTTACAATTCTTCCTCTTTAACTCTTTTTTCTGCCCCTTTTTTTTTTATTTTTTTTTATCAAAAGCCTTCCAAACTCAAGTCTAGAGTGCGTTTGATACACATTTTTTAGGAGATAATGCATTTTTTTTTTGTGATGTGATGGTGAATATGTGGTTGAAAAGAAAGAAAAATTATTGATATGATGAAAAATATTATTTTATTGAAAAATGTGTGGTTGAAAATTAGTACAAGAATGAGAATGTGGCTCAAACAGGGGCTTATCCTACAAAAGTCGTATTAGAATTCCATCAAATTGCCTCCTAAATATTCACTTTGAAGATTTGAACAAGTGTAGAGTTATCAAGGTCTTCAAATTCATTTTTGCATGAATTTTGAATTATTTATAGGTTCTTGTCAAGAATTTCTACTCCATTTTTAGACTCTCATTCTCTTCCTTTTAACCCAAATTTCGAACCATGTAGATCAGACTAGAAAAGTGACACTCTAATCATCTTTGTCAAGACATTTTATTAAACTGGAATTAGAGTCATTTTGCACGACTAAAATACTGAGATTTAACAAAAATTTTGACAATAAAACAAATTTCATTCTGTCCAAATTCAGAAAAAATTGACCAGTCAGGAAAACTTACATGTAAGTGAGTCACGTTACACAACAGCTGGACCCCGTTCCGTTTGGTTCCGTTTTGTCCATTAATAAGGTGGGGATCACACAAGTCACGCCACAGAAGGTGGTGTTTGTTTTGCATGAAGATGCGCGTTAAATACTAACTCTCCAAATTCTCCTTCTTCCAAAACTTCCCTGAGACCTCTACTCCGATCGAGGTCTTCATCGCGTTTCCACTGCCAATATGCTTAGATTATTGCTGTCCAGGTATTCTTTTAAATTACTTTTGTTTCTCCTTTGCATTTGTCGCTACCGTTTTTACTTATAATTTTGCTTTCTATTAGGGAGTCCAAGTTGATTGCTGATGGTTTTTTCGGAAGAATTGCTTCGAGGACATATTCTTCTACAATCGGTATAACAAGGTAATATTTTTCACCTCAAATGTCATTTTCAACACTTGATTTCTACTAACTAGATTAAGCCAGAATCATAAAACTGGATTATATGGAGGAAATTAATGAAGTATTAAATTTTCCCAATTCTGTCACTTAATTCTTCTTTATCATGGTTATATTTGTGGGTGAAATTGAAAATTAAGGGACTGCATTGGATTGGTTTGCATTAATTGTATGTTTTCAGTTTAAATTTTGGAACTGTGCAGTGTGTTGACGATTAATGAACATTAACTGGGCGTGAACTGAGTTGTCCATTATGCAATGGCTTTCCTTGTTTTCTTTCTGCCCTATTTTAGGGGATTGATGCCGACTTTCCTGTTTTTAAATTACACTAATTATGCACCTTTTCTTTTCCTTTCTTCCTTTTTTTGGGGGTCAACTCATGCACCATTTTAACCTTTTTATCTGCGTTGACTTTTTCCATATAATATATATAAAAAAATATTGAACTTAGGCTTACGACGTTCATAGCCCAGATATAGAAGAGAAATTAGAAAAAAAAAAAAAAAAAAGTAGGAAATTAAACCATTTGCATTCTCACGCATTGGTTTGAATGAGCCTGCTGAAAATTGAAGAATAATGACAAGGCTGAATGCTAAAAGTTGTTTATAAGCTGGCTATGGAAAATATTGTACGTGAATAATGTTAAGTAGCATCGTTGGTGTATTTTATTTGAGTTGACATGTGTTGACGCTCCACTTAATTATTGATTACATAGTTATATAAACTCTTAATTATTATCAAATAGCAAGATGACGCACAATATACTACAAGTGATTATCATATATGAAATCTCATCTCGCTATTTGTTAGTAAGAGATCATCGGATGATGCTCAAGATTTAAGTTGGGGAAGATCAAATGGGGACATCATAAATAAACTTACTTTATTATTTCCAAACATAAATGTCTATTAGTTTACATGTGAGCAACACATTAATTAGGTTTATATATAATTGGCCTAAACTATTCTCCTTGTCCTCATCTTTTCCTGCTGTCTTCAAATATTAGATTACAATGTTAATGCATAACGAGTGGTAGCGAGTTAATGATTAGTTCTTTTTGGTGGCACTTCCAAATTCTTAATTCCCCGACGCCCCCACCCTCTCTCTTCTTAAGGCGCACATATATTAATTATAGGAAAAAGTCAAGCGTACAGAATAGTGCTTCATAGATGTTTTACCATTACACACAAGGGTGGGGCCCACTGTAAATAAAAAATGAGAAAAAAAATCCACCCCCCTTGTATTTGTGAGTATCTGTGAACCAACCACCCCACCCCCCTGTGAACCTCCTTCTGGTAGCCAAGCATGGTTCTTAATTATAGCATGAAATTATCTTATAGAGGGTCCCCTCGATTATCCTTTTTGCGCATGCCTTCGTTTATTATTACATCTAGGAGCCTACTAGATTTACTTGCAACTTAACATTTAGCGTGATAGACTTTGCATTGAAATATCTCATTTGAAAATAAATTTTCATTTTTCAATCAAATTTCTCATACCTAAATAATTTGAATGCCACCATGTCATCTCATTCTCATACCAGGCTTGAAGACAAGGTAGCCCTCATAACAGGAGGTGCAAGCGGGCTAGGAAAAGCGACTGCTGTCGAGTTCGTTAAACATGGTGCTAAAGTTGTTATTGCTGATATCAATGCAAAACTTGGCCCACAAGTCTCCCAAAACTTGGGACCTGCTGCTCACTTTGTACCATGTGATGTTAAAAGTGAGGACCATATAGCAGAAGCAGTTAATATAACTGTGGCCCGCTATGGGAAACTGGACATAATGTGCAACAATGCTGGCATTTCAGGTTCTCCATTTCCACCCAGCGTTGCTGATCTTGACCTTGATGAGTTTGATCGTGTCATGAGAATAAATGTTCGGGGCATGATTGCGGGTATAAAACATGCAGCCCGGGTGATGATTCCTGCATGCTCGGGCTCAATCCTTTGCACGGCTAGTGTTAGTGGGGTCATAGGTGGGCTTGGCCCACATCCCTATACTATATCAAAATTTGCAATACCGGGAATGGTGAAGTCCATGGCTAGTGAGCTATGTGGACACGGAGTTCGAATAAACTGCATTTCACCAAGTCCTATTCCAACGCCACTTGTGGTGCAGCAATTTGCTCAGTTTTTCCCTAATGCTACACGAGATGAGATAATAGAGATCGTGAACAGGTTGGGAGTCCTAAAGGGAACAAAATGTGAAGATATAGATGTGGCTCGGGCCTCCTTGTATTTAGCTTCTGATGAAGCTAAGTTTGTTACTGGTCACAACCTTGTTGTCGATGGAGGATTCACTTCCTTTAAGAATCTTGAATTCCCTAAAATCGATCCTCATCAAAACGTCTAGGTTCTAACCGTTGCAGCCCTTCATTTAGTTAGATTGAATGATCTCTTATATTTTTGCCATATCTATCTAATGCACACAGTTTGAAAAATAGATTTTTCTTTAATAATTGGTGAGATTATGGAGAAAGTGATTTATTTATAATTGATTTTAACCATGCCAATAAAATTTTCCTTTCCTTCTTCACATTCTAGTTTTAGTGCCAAAAGTATATGATTGCTTTAACTTTTATTCTTAATTTATTGTGAAAGCCATAGCTTCCTGCCATAACAAAGTATGTCTTTATATCTCAATATCTTCAATATCACGAGAGGATTTGTGCCGCTTTAAAATTTAAATAGACCACATCTAAAAATAATTTGCATAAATTTTCATTCGTTAAAAATAGTTATTATGCACTAAAACAAAGTCGAAGTTTGGTCTCCATTTTTTAAAACTTATTTTCAATCATATATTTCATGTGGTTGTTGTCAATTTTATATCATGTAAGTGTACAAATCGTAACAAGTTCGTTCTCACAAGAACTACTATCTAACTGATGGTTCAATTATTTCTCACTTCAATTCCATTGAAAATAAATAGAGGTAGCTTTAATTTATTTTTTTTATCCTAAGTATTATAAACATAAAAATAATTAAAAAGTGGATATTGTATATGATGATTAAAGTATTAGAATTCACGAGTACATCATAGCTATCCCCCAAATTTCAATCACTCGATTTTATAACAATTGATTACAGTCAATTTTTTCTAAATTAAATGATTTACATCTATTGAATTTAACAAATCCTATCCAATAAGTCAACCTACTATATCTCTACGTGAATTTGATTAAGCCTTAATCATCAAGAAAATCATTTAACGATCGCAACAACTGATAAGTGTATTTTATGCATTTATCTAGGTCGTTAAATAAGAATATTTGGGAGTACTTTAAAGGGATTATAGCTTAATTTTGTGTAAATATTTTTTATTGAGGTGAAACTCAATGTTGGAAATGATTTTGAAAGAAATGAACAAAAATCGAGCTAAAATGATGAATTACATAATTAGGAGATTGAGGATCAAGTGGATGTGATTTGGAAGATCAAGGGTCTGCATTGCAATTAGACAGGACTTATATTGGCTAAAGTAATAACCCAATAATAATTAACTAAGAGGGGGTAAATTGATTTTTAAAACTTTTTCGAAAAATAATATCAAATCAAGCAATTTAAAAACACGTAAATCAATCAAAATAATAATCGTAAGTAAAATATAGATAAGTGAAAAAGTAGAGAGGATACAAGCAATATATTTGTTGAGGTTCAATCCAAATCAATGATCAACGTCATCTGTTACCAAGCTCCCATCACGAGTAAAGCGTTTTCACTATATTGATTGGCTATGGTGCAATCAAAATCCTTACAATATTTTTGGTGACATGCAAACAATGAGCCCGATCTGTATACAATATTGAACTATAAAGGAACCTCAATAGGATCCAAAGGTTTAAAGAAATAATTTTACAATGAAATTTCTTTCTTATTAAATGATGGAAATAAATTAAGTAATAAGAGATACTAACACTTTAATGAGTAGCGATAAATAATATCTCAAAGTAGGGCTGGGCGTTAAAGCCCCAACTCAAAAACCCAAACCTACCCGGTTCGGGTTAAGCATTTTTTTCAAGTTGGGTCATGTACATAAATATGTGATTTAGGTCGGTTTATCGGTTAAAATCGAACAACCCCGTCTAAACCAAATTAAAACCAAAAACCTCTAAATTCAAATCAGAGGAAGAAAAATCATCAATGTCAAAGTGGTTGCGAGAGAATATGAACTAGGCAAAGAACATTATGATAGCAGTGAGGCTTTCAAAGACAACGTTGAATAGCAGCCCCCAATGAACGCTTATGCTGTCCATTGTGTTGTTCCCAATCGAGATGGAGACTGAGGACTAGGATTTAATGGGAAATTAAGATGCAAAATCGGCATCATCGGAAAATGAATTTGAATAGAAATTACTGGGAATTGAGATGTTGTGGTAGAGAAGATGAAAGTGAGGTAACATGAAGAAAAATGAGGAAGGGTCTTGGACGAGATTTTGGGGATAATAAGTGGGGACGGCCACGAGAATGGTGAAATAGAAAAGGTTTTCCAGGTTCGGCCGGAAACGGATGCAAAAAGGAGGATGAGGATGTTCAAGCTCTTGTTGTAGGTAGGTGGAATGCCATGGGTGATTTAACTGTTTGATAGGAAAGGTGTCATGGGCTGCAGTTTTGCTTAAGCCCCGTGATCCTATCATTATAAATAATTTATTTTAAATAGATAGAAATTAGAAAATTTTAGTATGATTCTTCGGCCAAAAGACATCTACTCCCGTCGGTTGGGTTTTTGTTCCGAAGTCTATTATAGAGGGTATTGGTCTTTCAAATATTTTCAAGCTTACTAGTGTTCGCCCCCAGCACTAGCCATTGTAATTTCATACTTTCGTCTATTGTAATGTTTAGCTTTCTAGCAATCAATGATCAAGTTTCTTTCAATGCATTCCAATTTCGTGTTGCAAGCTGTCTTTAAATTGTGATCAAATTTACTTTCGTCCCGAAACGACCGAGAGAAAGCAGAAGGTAGTCTAGCGGAGCAGACTACTGCCGCATGGTGTTCCCTTTCTGTGCTAAGAAAAGGTTACTTGTGAAAGTTGGTATCAGAGATGCGGCTCAAGATCTCGATAAGAAAGCTATGGAAATTTATCCAAATTCCTCGAACACCACAGAGGTGGTAGATGTTCAAAAGAGGAACACCAGACAGCGTTTGGAGGCGCTTGAGGTGACAAACACTAGGTTGTGTTTTGCCATGGAAAACATCGGAGAAAAGGTTGAGGTAGCAGAGACGAAAATTCGAGAATTACGCATCCAACTGGATGAAAGCCAGAGGCTTGCGCAACTACGACTGAAGTTGTTGGTATCATACTTGATTTGCAGGATGAGATGAGAGCGTTGAGAGCTCAGTTAGTAGTTCTTCAACGCACGGTTGGCAACGGACAAGCCATCGCACATGAGTCTGTGCATAGACTCAAAATTCCAGAACCGTGTACCTACGGAGGGGCACGCGATGCTAAAGAAATTGAGAACTTCTTGTTCGATATGGAACAATACTTTCTTGCGACTTCGATCAAGGACGAAGCGAGAAAGGTCACAACAGCTACCATGTATCTAGGTGGAGATGCAAAGCTTTGGTGGCGGACGAAGTATGTTGATATTCAGGCCAACAAGGTCCGAATTGATTCTTGGGATCTTCTCAAGGAAGCAATCAAATCTCAATTCTTCCCAGAGAATGTGGAATATGAGGCACGTTGGGCCTTACGAGAACTAAAACACACAAGCTCCATCAGAGAGTATGTGAAAGCCTTCTCGGGGCATATGTTGAATATCCGAGATATGTAAGAGAAGGATAAGCTATTCACCTTCATGAAAGGGTTGAAACTGTGGACACGCACGGAACTTCAGAGACAGAAGGTCATTGATTTGAGCACAACTATGAGAGCTATTGAATGTGTGAGTGATTATCAATCGGAATCGAGCGAGGATCGACCTTCGGGAAATAGTCAATCGGTTGAAGGCGGAAGGAGACCTTTCAGACCCAGCTCGAAGTCAAATGGGGGAGAGCGTTACTCTTAGAATAGGGGAAGATCCTATCAAGACAACTGCCCTCTTAACTCGCAGGGAAACTATCAAAACAGCCGTCAAGGAAACTATAATGGCGGACTAGTAATGATTGGAATCGTGGAAAAGCAAAGGAGGACAGATATGATGTCGCTCCTAAATTGAAGTGCTTTCTATGTGAAGGACCTCATCGAGTTGTAGAGTGTCCTCAGAAACGGATGGTGAATGCATACTGTCAACTACCAATTGGGAGCTCGAGTTCAAAGCAGAATACCCCACAAGCTAGCTGGCGTGGTTACACCGACTCCGAAGGGGATGAGGATGTAGTTGGTGCATTCTCACATTGGTGCAATACATTATCACACAAAGCTACTAAAAGGGATAGAGTTTCCTTGAAAGAGTCGAAGGTCGAAGAATCAAAGGCTCGCATTTACAAGGCTAAAGGCCTAATGTACATTGATGTGAGGATCAATGGAAAGTCAATCAGGGCTATGGTGGACACCGGTGCCACGCACAACTACTCGCAAGTTCCGAAGTAGAGCGGCTCGGACTTGCTCTGGAAAGAGGTAAGGAAAATGTCAAAGCAATCAACTCCGCTGCTCAACCAATAGCGAGAATAGTAAAATCTGTGCCGATCAAAGTAGGTCCCTTCAAAGGAAGGACAAATTTTTTGGTAGTTCAGATGGATGATTTCAAACTCATTCTCGGAATGGAATATCTTCGGGATATAAAGACAGCAGTGTTGCCGTATTCTGACTCATTAATAATGATGGGTAGCAAACCATTCATTATTCCCACACAAATTGGGAAAACTGGCGAGAAAGGCATCTCGACCACACAATATAGTAAGAGTTTCAAGAGGAATGAACCCTAATTTTTGTGCTCTCTTCGAGTAGAGGAAATCGAAGAGATAACCGGCTCTATTCCAAAACCTATCACCGGGTTTAAGGAATTCGAAGACATCATGCCGGAAGTGTTACCAAGTAAATTGCCAACAAGGAGGGCAATTGATCGCGGGATTGGACTTGTTCCGGGTGTCAAGCTTCCCACCAAGGCACCATACCGTATGGCTCAGCCGGAGCTTGAAGAGCTTCGGAAACAAAAGGGAGAAGTGTTGGGAAGTGTGACTATCGTGGAGTGCACTACCACAACATACAGACTACTGGCCTCAAAGGTGGGATGACATTGCAGATTATGGAAAAACTTGTCTTGTTCGTCAACAAGATGTGGCAGATTATCAGAAAGAGGCAGGCTTACTAGAGCCCCTTTCCATCCTGAATGGATCAGTCGAAAGTGGATCGACGAACTACATTAGTGGATTACCAAGAGTTGGAGATTTTGGTACTATCATAATCGGGATGGACTGTTTATTGAAAGATTCAACGTTCAGCACAGTGCCCAAGTATGTATCAGCCGAAGAGACTCAAGCATATTGTCAAATACTGGGGACCGCCTATCGTCAATGATCGAGATTCTCGACTTATTGGTATATTTTGGACCAAGCTGTTCAGAATTCTTGGTTCAACTTTGAGCATGAATTCTAGTATTCACCGAAGATCAGACGGACAGACGAGCAGTTTAATTCTATGCTAGGAGACTATTTTCAGCACTTTACCTCTGCTTCGAATGAAATTCGGGTGAAACTTTCGGATGTGGCTTGGATGTGTCTCAATGCTCAAAAGAGCTATTTTCCCAATAAGAGTCCTTTTGAAATTACTACTGGCCAACAATCGTTACTCCTCCATACTGCAGATATCGATCAGAGACAATACAAAAAGTTTGCAGATCTGAAGCAACCAATGTTTGAAGTGAAAAGATTAGAAATGAAGGTTGCTGAAAATATTCTTGGCTACAAAGCTACTCGAGCTTCTGGGAAATATCTTCAAGAGTACTTGGTCAAATGGAGCGAATGCAACAGCGAGAAGAATACTTTAGGGCTCCGAGGACATTTAGTATACTAAAATCATACTAAAATTAGAAAATTTTAGTATGATTCTTCGACCAAAAGACATCTACTCTCGTCGGTTGGGTTTTTGTTCCAAAGTCAATAGGGGGTATTGGTCTTTCAAACATTTTCAAGTTTACTAGTGCTTGCCTCCTGCACTAGCCATTGTAATTTCATGTTTTCGTCTATTGTAATGTTTAGCTTTCTAGCAATCAATGATCAAGTTTCTTTCAATGCATTTCAATTTCGTGTTGCAAGCTGTCTTTAAATTGTGATCAAATTTACTTTCGTCCCGAAACGATCGAGAGAAGGCGGAAGGTAGTCTAGCGGAGCAGACTACTGCCGCACGACGTTCCCTTTCTATGCTAAGAAAAGGTTACCCGTGAAAATAGGAAAGGGGTGGATGCCACTGTACATTTGTAATGTGAAAATCACATTTATGCCCTTGAACACGAGTAATGATATTTGTGAATCTTTGTAGTTACAATATAAAAGAAATGGCAAAATTGAGACTTTTTCATAAATGTTTTCAAGGATAATTTTTTCTTGGAAAGTGCACTCTTCAAATTCTTTAACATCCTCACGTTATTTTTTTAAAACATGTTTAGGCTTCCACTAAAATTTTATAAATTCCAACCAAACAAGTGCTAAAGCCACCTACCCAACCTGATATGAACTAACTCGAACGTTTTGGGTCTGGTCATTTATGACACCAAATCGAGTCGTCCAATTTCTCAACAGACGAAAAATCGAATAAATTGGGTTGAGTCGATTTTGGACCAATAGAAACCCGATCCCGACCCTTTGCCAAATCTTAATCTCAAGTATTAGATGAGAAACTTTGTTAAGTATGATGCTTTAAAAGTTTGATTTAATCAATCAACGTTTTCGTTATAAAGATGTAGAAAAATAAATATGTAATTCAAAGATTTTATCAAAATATTTCTCTCTTTAATGCACTTCAAAGACATTGATTACGAAAGAGAATCAATTTATAGCGAACAATTTTCAAAACTTTCTGTTAGTTTGGATGAGAGATCGATTAGCCTATGTAAGTATGGATGACCCAAAATATATTTGTTGGACAGCACAGGGTCAAAAATTAAAACGTTCAAATTTCGGAACATTTGTAAGTTGATCGACCTATGTGCCAACAAACCAGTGTCAAACTAAATGACCTATTTGGTCTGATTTGAAATGTCTTTGAAAAATATGATCTAAATTGAAATATCATTTTGAAAATCAAATATAACTTGATCAAGATATTTTATACAGGTGATATTAAAATAACTTTTTTGCGAGAACTTTTGACATTCATTACTAAACATCAACGTATTAGAAATTTTACATTTGATATAAATGCCTAATCTTTGTTCTTTCTTGAATTTACGTTTCAAGTTCTTGTCTTGAAAGATTTTGCCTTGAATGCTTGAAAGATGTGACTCTAACTTTCTACCCTTCTTTGTAGAGTATGATTTGTAATGATAGTCTTGATATTAATCTTTGACAACAATTGATTTATGAGTGAATGTTTTGAAGACTACGATCATTTTAAATCAATTGTTGATAAATAAGAGTAACTTGTTTAGCTCCTGTTTGAAACCCATTTTGAGGAGAATAAAAATTTTGGAATAGTGATTGATGTGAGAATGTGTGGTGGCAAAATGATGAAAAGTTTTTGATTTGTGTGTAATATTATTTTATTTGGAGAATGTGTGATTGAAATGAAGAATGAGAATGAGAAATTAATGGGTGTCAAACGGGGGCTTATTATGATCAAAGACTTAAGGTTAAAGTCCACCATAGCTCAATGGAAAGTACAAAGAATAGAGACCAAAACGTATACGAGGAAAGAAAGAGACCAAGCGATCGCAAGGAAGATACCCATGTGATCGCATAGGTCTAATGTGTGAAACTCGAGAGAAAATGAGGCCTACCATTCAATCGTATGTGAGCCTTCCATGTGATCGCATGGTATATTTTTCAGGTGAAAAATTTATGTTTCCTTTTTCTGGCTTCACGTAATCTTGAAAAGAAATTTTGGCCGCGATTTAACCTTTTCGGAGTCTCCAATTTCGAGATCTATCCTACTTTTTTGAGGAGAACAAGTCTAGAAACACTTTGAAGGAAATTAACATCAAGCTTTTGAAGATCTGAGGCTTGGAATTGAAGATAAAAAAGAAAAAAAATAATTGATTTGAGTATTTCCAATTCAAAGACCATTTATTTAGTAAATTTGTGTTATTGATTGTTATTGCATGCATTTATCTAGGTAGTTAGTTGCTGCTTGTATTTTCGGGAGGTTTATGATAAGTTTAGAATATTGCAATGTCAACATAAGGATCAATAGATGTTAATAATGACATTTATGACTTGTACAATCATGTAGGTAATCATGTAATTGAATGCAATACTTCGCATATGAATTCATAGTAGAGAATTACCATGTCGTGCTTAGAATAGGTTTGACTTACCTCGAGAGAGATAGTTGAATATAATTGAATTATCTCAATTGTCAATAATTCACAAAAAATACTAGATAACATATGTTGAGAATTGAAAATAGGATAGCAATGGGATTCAGAATTCCAACACCTCCTTCTCATTCATCACACATTTAGATAATTAGTAGAATAACTTAGAAATAAACCATCCAACATTTTGTTGCGAGTACATTTGAGTTTGATAACGAGTTAATACAAATGAATTGAAAGCATTATAAATAAGTTTTTTTTTCCTTACTAAACTAACTTGTCAACGATTACATACACTTGCAAGATTTCATTAAACACATTTTTGACGTCGTTTTAGAAAAGTAAAGTTATTAAACTGGATTTATTGATTTGTAGTTAGATTAAAATACCTCTTGTTCTTCACATACCTGATATCTCTTGTGTTCCATGTTCTTTTCAAGTACTATTTAACTGTGTATGCAAGATTTTGAAAAACTTGAGCTTATACAACTAGATCTCAAAATCAAAAGAACATTTAGGCAAAGAAGAAGAGAATAGCAAGGAAAAGAGAACGTGATAGAAATGGTTGAAAATTAGTTACCGCCAGCTTAGCTAGTTATAGAGGTCATCAACGAAGGCGACATGCTAGTTGAGGACTATTTGACCCCCGTTCCAATACCTATTCGATCCAGCATCGTATACACCCCTCCCCTCCCTTTTGAGCGAGCTAACTACCACCTTCAATCAAATATCATCAATATATTCTAGAATCAGGAAAACGTTAAGTTCTATGGGAAAGAACATGTAAATCCACACAATCACATTCAAGAATTCTTGTTCTCTATGTGAGGTCAACTACAAAGTAATGTAGTAGATGGATTTCGAATGCTTATCTTTCCTCATACCTCAAAGGATAATGCAAGAGATTAGCCACATGCACTACCTGTCGGAGTATTATATATTGGAATGACTTGGTGTATAAGTTTACAGTGAAACATTTTCCACTATCTCGAGTCCAATAAATTAGAAATGAGATACAGGTTTACTGCTTGAATATCGTAACATGGCCAATGCTTTAGGAAATCGAGCATTCATAAATATGAAAGTGAATGATATACGATTTATATGAAAGAAAATCAAGCTATGTGATAATGCAATAGGGAAACATCAAAGAGAATCACATGGCTTCACAATATTGATGCATTATCAACTTTAACAGCTCAAATAGAGATGTTGACGAAGAAATGGACAACCTTAAATAGATAATGCACATGATAAACCAGCCTACGACAGTTTGTAAAGCCGACAAGACAAATCATACAACTGCAAGTTGTCTTTTAGCATCTGCTCGTGCATTTGAGTTTGAAGAGGTTAGTTATATACAGAACTTTCAGAGGTAGCTAAACAATTCACACTCCAACACGTATAACCTAAGTGGGAGAAATCATCCAAATTTTTTATGAGCAAATAATTAAGGTAATGACAAGAGAGAAATTATCAAGGAAGATCATTGAGTTTTCAACAACCTCAAGAAAGGAATTCAACGTTGGAGGATTTGATTACTCAGTACATTCCTAAGACTCATACTACTTTGTAGAACCAAATGCTTTGATCAAGAGTTTAGAAAATCCGGTAGTGTAATAGCAACTGCATTATCGGGTAGAATTCAAGGGACCTTGCCAAGAAATATGGAGACAAATCCTAAATAATGGGTAAAGTCGATCACTACAAGCAATGAAGTTCGGCTACTAGAAATACGCATGAAAATACATGCTACTCCAATATAAAAGGTACCTACTCGACAAGGAAAAAGTGGTTCAGATTGAAAAATCAACAAAGGAAAATCAGGAAGAACATTCGGGTAGTTCCTATCAAATCATACTTACAAAGGTCCCATTCTCATAGAGACTACCAAAACATAAGCTACACAAGCAGTTTACGAAGTTTTAAAATGTGTTCAAGAAGCTATATATCAGCATATCGTTTGCAGATGTCTTAGCCCCGATGCTTTCTAAGCGAAGTTCATGAAGACATATCAACAAACAAAAGGAAGTTGGAGGATAATGAGATGATGATGATGCTGATAGAAGAGTGTAGTGTAATGCTACAACATAAGTTACCACCGAAGTTAAAAGATTTAGGGAGTTTTACTATTCGTTGTAATATTGGTAACAAATATATAGATAATGCATTATGTGATTATGAGCCAGCATTAACTTGATGATTTTCTCTTTATTTAGGAAACTAGGTTTGAAGGAAGCAAAAACTACTATAGTTTCATTAAAGTTAGCCGATCGGTCAATTAAACACCCTTAAGGTACAATCAGATATATTAATAAAGGTTAACAAGTTCACCTTTTCAACGGATTTTGTCATACTGGACATTAATGAAGATGAAGACATCCCTTTCATCTTAGAATGCCCATGCTTGGTTAATACAAAGATAGATGTATAGAATGGGTAGTTAATTCTGAGGCTAAATGTGGAAGAAATAACAATCAATGTCTTTAAGGTACTCAAATTTCATATTGAATTTGATTCCCGCTTCTAGATTCATGTGATAGATAAAGCAGTTCAAGGACATTCATACACGATCAATCTGAAGACTCGATTGGGACTTGCTTGGTATACTTTGAAGATTTGTCATCTAATTCAGAAGAAATAGAAGATTGTTTTCTTCACATGGAAGCATATCCGTCATTCATCAAGCAACCAAGGTTAGAGCTTGGTAAAGGTCTTATAAAGCCTCTAATATCGATTCAAAAGCCCCACTACTTGAGTTGAAACAGTTGCCAACCCACTTACGATATGTTTACATAGGAAAGAAAAATCCACTTTTAGTTATCATTTCGAATTCTCTCACTAAAAGTTTCAAAAAACTGCTAAGGATACTTTTAGATCATAGAACAATAATTGGATAGTTTATCTATGATGTAAAATGGACCAGCCCTTGTTGCATCCATAAGCTTCTGATTGAAGAGGATTACAAACTTTCAGAGCATCGCCCAGATTAAATTCAAAGATGTAGAAGATTTTGAGAGTTAAGGTGAAAATTTCATTTCATACTGGAATCATATATCTGATATCAAATAGCAAAAACGTAAGTCTCGTATAGATTGTGAGAAAGAAACGAAAAATCACAATAGTTCCTAATGAAAACAACAAGCTCATTTCAACACGAATAGTCACGAGTTGGAGAGTACATTGACCATCGTAAGCTCAACAACACTACTTGAAAGGATAACTTTCCCTTCATTGATCAAATGTTGGAGAGACTCGTCGGGCATTCGTACTATTATGTGTTTAGTTTTCCATTTAACCATAAAAGCTTTGCTTATAAATGTTTTAAAAGTTGCCTCAAAGGTGGGTTAAGACTTGGACCGACCTGGTTATTGCCTTCTTGGCTCACCTCACCGGCTTCAAATCTAGGATCACACCTAAGGAATGACTAGTGAGCATAAAACAAAGATCAAATGAGTCATTGAAGGGCTACCGTAATAGATTCAACAAACAATCATGGAAGTGGGAAAACCTCAAACAATCATGCCCTCATGATTGCCTTGTCAGGGTAAGGCCCAATGCGAGATTCTAGTATTCTGTATATAAATATGAGCCTAGAACCTACAACGAATTCTTGAGTCTGACTGAGCTGAAAAGTACATAGGAGCAAAAGAGATAACTTATATCGAGAAGAAGAAGAAAAAGTGGAGCTCAAGAACGTAGCACTACTAAAATAAAAGAAGTCGGACTATAGTTATCATAACTCAACCCGATCATTGAACCGAATAACCCATCGGGTCACCAAGTTACTGGTTCAACCGGTGGGTCATTGTCGATTTATACATTCAAACAAAAAAAAATTAAGTGAAAATTATATTTTTAAGTTTTCTTTTTAAGTGGCGTGAATTATTATCATTATTATTTGTTATTATTACTCTTAAATTATGAAAATTTTATCAACTTTGGAATTAAAATATAAATAAAAGTTATCAACACCAATATATGTGTGTTATTGAATCTCTTAAATAAACAAAAATTAAAATGGCATAGTAGCTGAAAACAAGGTGTATTAGACAGTTTGTTAGGTTCAAATCTAAGAACTTAAATATATTTATATAAAATATTGTAGTATGAGTCGATCAAGGTCAGGTGACATCTAGGTTTCACTATATCAGTCAGTTCAAACAATTTTTGACCTATTTTGTTCTTGGCCGGTTCATATTCTTTTCGGTCTAAATGTGCAAACTGGCTCAACGTTTTTGCCGAAATACAACCTTAAATACAATCCTGGAAGGGGTCTTTGTACAAGTAAGAAATAAAGAGATCTTCCATTGAGCTTCTCTTTTAAAAAGGAATTTAACTGGTCCCAAAATAAAACAAATACTACTAGTACCATAGGTTGGCAGGTCACAACACCGATAAATGTCGAGGCCTCAAAGAACAGATAAAAGCTAGAATTAGACAAGGTCAACTCTAGAAATTCCTAAACCCGAAGAGATGACACAAGCTCTCCAAGCACAGACAAATGCTTAGCCACCTTCTCAATGTTAACTAGCTAGGCCTACCCGGTCTAGAACATCCTCATAAGGAACTTAGAATTGGACATGAGTTGCAATAACCACTACGATCTAGACTAATTGAGTTCATTTGTGAAAACTTAGATGTGTTCACCTAGAGCTACAAACACATGGATAGAATTGATCTTAGAGTCATATGTCATAAGCTCAACATGGCCCTTCAGACAGCCAAAATAGTAAATGAGGTAACCACTTAACCTGGAAAGATAAGAATATTTGCACAAAGAAGTTGATAAATTGAATGGCAATGAATTCATCAGGAAATCAATCTATCCCTTGCCAATTCGGTGCTAGTCAAGAAAATCAATGGAGATTGGAGGGTTTGTATAGATTTTGCCAACCTCGGTAAAGCTTGCCCAAAGATCTTTTTCCACTCACAAGATAGATCAGATGGTTGATGCTACAACCAAACATGAATTGCTAAGCTTTATGGATGCCTACTCTGGGATAATCAAATACTGATGTACGAGCTCAACTAGAAACATACCTTTTCATAACTGATCGAGTTTTTTACTGCTATAAAATGATGTCCTTCAAACTCAATAATGCTGGAGCAACGTACATGTGCCTCATCAATGTCATGTTCGCCAAACGAATTGGAAAAACCATAGAATCAATGTTGAAGACACGTTCGTAAAAAGTACGGCTACAAAATATCCTATACATTATTTTTTAGAAATGTTCGAGATTTTTCAAAAGTATAAAATAAAACTTAACCCATTCAAATGCACATTCGGGATAAGTTCCGACAAGTTCCTAGCTTACATGGTAAACTATACAAGGATTGAAGCCAACCCAGAGAAAATATGGGCAGTCATTAAAATGAGGGCTCCTATGTGACCTAAGGAAGTCCAAAGCCTTTCTAGAAGAATCGCTGCAACAAACCATTTTTTCTTCAAATCAACCTATCGATGTAAACCCTTTTTCAAAATACCTCGAGAAAGTAAGAAATTTGAATTCACACAAGAATGTCAAGAAACCTTCGAAGAACTTAAAAAGCAGTAGCCCAGCCACCACTCCTTTCAAACCTAGGTTTCACGGGTTACCTTTCTTCTTAGCACAGAAAGAGACAGCGTGTGGCAATAGTCTGCTCCGCTAGACTACCTTCCGCCTTTTCTCGCTCGTGTCGGGACGAAAGTAAATTTGGTCACAATTTAAAGAAAGCTTACAACATGAAATTGAAATGCATTGAAATGAACTAGATCATTGATTGATTGAAAGCTAAACATTACAATAGACGAAAGTAGAAATTACAATGGCTAGTGCAGGAGGCGAACACTAGAAAGCTTGAAAAATGTTTGAAAGACTAATACCTCCTATAATAGACTTCGGAACAAAAATTCAACTGACGGGAGTAGACATCTTTTGGCCTAAGAATCATACTAAATTTTTTTAATTTCTATCTATTTAACAAATGAAATAAAATATTTACAATGTGCGGTCAAAGTTGGGCAAACCGCGGCTGCGATAGGGTCATGAGGCTTAAGTAAAACTACGGTCCGTGACATCCTCCCCCATTTATTTTGGCGACCTTCTCGAAGCCATCAATAAATGATATGCTTTAATTAATGGTTTGAAGGCTTCAAGGTCTTTTTCACTTTCCCAAGTATTCTTCTCGTTGCTGCATCCTCTCCATTTGACCAAGTACTCTTTATGATGTTTTCTAGAAGCTCGAGTAGTTCTATGGTCAAGAATCTCTTCAGCAACCTTCTTTCCAGCTCTTTTCAGTTCAAACACATGTCACTTTAGTTTATTTCTGGATGCGTCCTCCTTGTCGGCAAAGTATGGCTTGAGTATGCCAACATGAAGGACCTTGTGAATTTTGCACCATTCAGGAAGTGCAACTCTGTATGCGACTTTGCCAATCCTTTTCACGATGGGTAATGGTCCAATATATTCTGGCACCAGTCTTGAATCTTTCCCTCTTGTCAGTTTATAACAGTTTCTGTCAGGGAGCTTCACCATTACCAAATCTTCAACATTGAATTCCAGAAAACGGCGCTTTAGATCCGAATCCTTCTTGTACCATTTTTGAGCTTTCTCAAGTTTCGTTTCCAATCTTGAGAAAAGCTTTTTGCTTGAGGGGACTTGGTACTTTGATCGATGTCTACAGTGTGAGGGAGTAGCGGTTGCTGGCCAGTAGCAATCTCAAAAGGACTCCTATTGGTGGAAGAGCTCTTTTGGGCATTGAAACACATCTGTGCCACATCCAAAAGCTTCACCCAATTTTTCTGCGAAGTAGAGATAAAGTGCCGAAGATATTCTTCCGGCATAGAATTGAAGCACTCCGTCTATCCGTCAGATTGTGGGTGAAAGCTAGAGCTCATGCTCAAAGTTGAACCAAGAAGTTTGAACAACTCAGTCCAAAATATACCAGTGAATCGAGGATCTCAATCACTAACGACCTTAGGCAGTCCCCAATATTTGATAATATGTTAGAAGAAGAGTTGAGTTGTCTCTTTAGTTGATACATACTTGGGAGTTGTGATGAAAGTTGCATATTTGGATAGACGATCTACAACGACGATGATGGTGCTAAAATCTCTAACCTTTGGCAAACTAGTGATGTAGTCCATCGATACACTCTCGAATGGTCTAGTTGGGACGGAAAGGGGCTCTACTGATGATCTGACTTATCTTGCGTGTCAGCAAGGCAAGTTTTCACATAAGTCGCAATGTTGTCCCGCATATGAGGCCTGTAGTATGCATGCTGCAATAATGCAAAAGTGTGTTTCACTCCAGGATGCCCTACCCAAATCGTGTCGTGGCATTCCGTGATTAATGATTTCCTCAGATCTCCGCCTTTAGGAACGTAAAGACGGTCTTTACTAGACCCTCATCGAGCCAGAACTAACGAGTCTTGCCTTGCTTGATGAGGTCGATCAAATACTGAGTAGGTGGTCCTTATCCAAAAGTGCTCGAATTTGGTCCCTTATGTTTGTAGTAACTGTGCTTCCTGAAATAGCAGCCATAGAGCAAATGGTGGCCAAGTCGACTAAGAGCGTCAGCAACATGATTGCTAGATCCAGGATGATACTCTAGCATAAAATTGAATTCTAAAAGAAGTTCCTGCCAACGAGCCTGTTTGCTTGATAGTTTCGGTTGGGACATGAAGTGGCTCATTGTAGTATTATCTGTCTTCACAATAAATGGAGACCCAAGTAAATAGTGATGTCATCCCCTAAGGCAATGAACTACTACAAACAACTCCTTTTCGTGAGCCGAATAACGGCGTTCTGTCGGATTCAGCTTCCGGCTCTCATACGTTACCGAATTCCTTCTTGTATTAGGACTCTACCAAGTGCAAAGTCTGAGGCATCTGTATCCACTTCAAAAGGTTTAGTCATATCCGGTAAGGCTAACACCAGGTTCGTCCATATCGATTTCTTCAACCTTTCAAAAGCAGTTTGGCATTGGGATGACAAATCCCAATTCTTATCATTCTTTGTCAATTCCGTAAAGGGCAATGCAATTTCTGAATATCCTTTCACAAATCGGCGATAGTAATTGCATAGCCCGAGAAATAAATGCACATCATGTACATTCTTTGGTGGTTGCCAATCTTTAATGGCTGTAACCTTCTTCGCCTCCATCGTATTTTACCTTGCTCGATGATGTGACCTAAAAAGTTGATTGACGTCTGAGCGAATGAGCATTTGGACGGTTTGGCGTAGAGTTCATTCTCTCGTAGCCGATTAAAAACATATCTTACATGTTGCACATGTTCCTCCAATGTCTTGCTCTAGATGACTAATCATCCAGGTACACCACCACAAAGTCATCCATAAACCCGTGAAGTACCTGATTCATCATTGTACAAAATGTTGCTGGAGCGTTTGTCAAGCTAAAATGCATTACTTTAAATTCAAAGGCTCCATATCTGGTTACCACCGTAGTCTTCGCTTCATCTCCCTCCTTGATCCGAACTTGCCAATATTCGAATCTAAGATCAATCTTGGTATAGTACCTAGCCCGACTTAATCGATCAAAGCAATCGGTGACTAGCGGAATAGGATAGCTATTCTTTATAGTGACCTTGTTCATGGCTCGACAGTCGCAACACATTTTGAGAGAACCATCAACCTTTTCTGAGAAAACACGAGAGCTCCATATGGTGATTTCGCGGGTATGATAATCCCACTTTCCAGCATTTCTCCCAACTGTTTTCGAAGCTTTTCAAGCTCCGATTGAGACATACGATACGGTGCCCTGGCGGGAGGCTTGGCACCTGGAATGAGTTCGATCTCATGATCGATTGCCCTCCTTGGTGGCAATTTCTTTGGTAACTCCTCCGGTATGATGTGCTCAAATTCCTTAACAAGCCTTCTAACAAGTTTTGGAATATGACCGGTCACCTCTTCGATCTCCTCTAGTCGAAGAGTGCACAAAAATGAGGGCTCATTCCTCTTGAAACCCATGTAAATTGCATGGCCGAGATACTTTTCTCACCCATCTTTCCACCCTGAGCAGTGACGACGCACGGTTTACTACCCATCATCATCAATGAATCGACGAATGGAAACATGACTGTCTTAGTATCCCGAAGAAATTTCAATCCCAGTATGAGCTTGAAATCATCCATTTGAACAGTTGATAGATTTGTCCTTCCTTCAAAAGGACCTGTTTTGATTGCCACGAATTTTGCTTTCTAGCTATTGGTTGGGCAACATAGTTGATTGCCTTAGCTTTCCTACTACCTTTCTGTAGACCAAGTTCGGGTCGCTCTACTTCGGTACTTGTGAGGTAGTTGTGGGTAGCGCCGTATCCACCATAGCCCTAATTGGCTTTCCGTTGATCTTCATATCAATGTACATTAAGCCTTTTGCCCTGCAAATACGAGCCTTCGATTCCTCCATCTTTGGCTCTTTCGAGGGAACATCGTCCTTTTTCGTAACTCGGTGCGATATTGTATTATACCGATGCGAGAATGTACCCACTACATCCTCGTCCTCTTCAGAATCGGTCTCGCCATAAACGCTAGCTTGTGGGGGTATCTTGCTTTGAACTCGATCCACCAACTGCTAGTTGACAATACGCGTTTAACATCCGTTTCTGAGAACATTTCGACACTCAATAGGGTCCTTCAATAAAAAGCACATCGATTTAGGAGTGACATCAGATCTGCCCCCCGTTGTTTTTCCCGTATTCCAGTTATTACTGGTGTTGCCGTGGTAGTTTCCTTGACGACTGTTTTGATAGGTTCCTCCCCTGTTCTGAGGATAACGCTCTCCCCCATTTGAGTCTGAGCTAGTTCTGTGAGGTCTGTTCCCACTTCCAACAATTGAGTATTCCCTGAAGGCTGATTTTTCTAGATTCCGGCTGATGACTATTCGAATAGTTTCTACTAATAAAGTCCGGGTTCAAACACAGGTTGAAGTGGCCACATTTGGGGATGATATTTTATGTCTACTTCTTCCAACAATCTAGTTAGTGGAATGATGGATGAAACAATTGTATTGTTTATCTTACTCATTTTTAGATAGGTCGTATTGTATCACATTCGAATTTTGTATTGATTCAAAAATTTATAATGAAATTATCAATTTTTATGCAATTCCAAAATGTTGCAAAGTATTATTTTTAATTTTGTGGGTCAATTACCAAAACGAAAAAAAAGGTCTACCGCAACGTTTAAAAAATGTTGCAAAAGAGTTTTTCGTAACGGTGAAAAAACTCTGCAAAACGTCTTCCCTCAATGGCAACACCGACCTTCGCAACACTGTAAAAGCCCTTTTTGGCCGCTGTAAAAGCCCTTTTTGGTGTAGTGTTCACACATTCAGCGGCTCCCATGGCCGTGCTCAAATCGGTAACCTTCTGTTTTTGAAGCTCCGTGCGTGTCCACGATTTCAACCCTTCCATGAAGGTAAATAGCTTATCCTTCTCCGACATATCTCGGATATTCAGCATATGCTCGAAAAAGGCTTTCACATACTCCCTGATGGAGCTTGTGTGTTTCAGTTCTCGTAAGGCTCGACGTGCCTCACATTCCACATTTTCTGGGAAAAACTGAGATCTGATTACTTCCTTAAAAAGATCCCAAGAATTTATTCGGACCCTGTTGGCCTGGATATCAGCATACTTAGTCTGCCACCATAGTTTTACATCCCCACCAAGATACATGGTAGCTGTTGTCACCTTTTTCGCTTCATCATTGATCGAAGCCGCAAGAAAGTATTGTTCCATATCAAACAAGAAGTTCTCAACTTATTTAACATCGCGTGCCCCTCATTAGGTACACGGTTCTGGAATTCTGAGCCTATGCACAGGTTCTTGTGCGGTGGCTTGCCCATTACCAACCATGTGTTGAAGCACTAGTAATTGAGCTCTCAACACTCCCATCTCATCCTGCCGATCAGATATGATAGCAACAACTTCAGTCATAGCTGCGCAAGCCTCTTGGCTTTCATTCAGTCGGATGCGTAGTTCTCGAATTTCCATCTTTGCCACCTCGACCTTTTCTCCGAGGCCCTCCATGGCAAAACACAACCTAGTGTTTGTCACCTCAAGCACAACCAAGTACTGTTTCGTGTTCATCTTTTGAACATTTACCACCTCTATGGTGTTTGAGGAAATTGGATCTTGATCCATAGCTTTTTTATTGAGGGTCTTGAGCCGTAGCTCTGATACCAACTTTTACGGGTTACCTTTCTTTTTAGCACAGAAAGGGACACCATGCAGCAGTAGTCTACTTCGCTAGACTACCTTCCGCCTTTTCTCGGTCGTGTCAGGACGAAAGTAAATTTGATCACAATTTAAAGAAAGCTTACAACATGAAATTGAAATGTATTGAAATAAACTTGATCATTAATTGATTGGAAGCTGAACATTACAATAGACGAAAGCAAGAAATTACCATGGCTAGTGCAAGGAGCGAACACTAGAAAGTTTGAAAATGTTTGAACATTTACCACCTCTATGGTGTTTGAGGAAATTGGATCTTGATCCATAGCTTTTTTATTGAGGGTCTTGAGCCGTAGCTCTGATACCAACTTTTACGGGTTATCTTTCTTTTTAGCACAGAAAGGGACACCATGGAGCAGTAGTCTGCTCTGCTAGACTACCTTCCGCCTTTTCTCGGTCGTGTCAGGACGAAAGTAAATTTGATCACAATTTAAAGAAAGCTTACAACATGAAATTGAAATGTATTGAAATAAACTTGATCATTAATTGATTGGAAGATGAACATTACAATAGACGAAAGCAAGAAATTACCATGGCTAGTGCAAGGAGCGAACACTAGAAAGTTTGAAAATGTTTGAAAGACATTACCCCCTATAATACTTCGGAACAAAAACTCAACTGACGGGAGTGGACATCTTTTCGCCGAAGAATCATACTAAAATTTTCTAATTTTGACAAATGAAATAAAATATTTACAATGTGCAGTCGAAGTTGGACAAACTGCGACTGCGATAGGGTCACGGGGTTTAAGTAAAGCTGTGGTCCGTGACACTAGGGCAAACAAAACTTTATCATTATATGTAGCCCACTTAGGTCAAGCAATCAGTATCGTTCTGATCAGAGAAGAAAAAAGAATACAATACCCCCGTATGCTATTTTAGCAAAGCTCTTCACGATGTTGAACTACGTTACTTTTCCATGAAAAAGGTAGCATACACCTTAATCATGTTCGCAAAAATCCTAAAACCATACTTCTTAAAATATCCGATAGAAGTCCTAACTAATATCCACTAAGATGGGTTTTACAAAAACTTGATACATCAGGTCGGATGGTCAAATGGGCAACAATTTGACATAACATACACACCATGAACCATCAATGAAGGACAATCTTTAGCAGATTTCATAGCTGACTTTAGTTCGGATCCTTTAGGAGATCAACAACAGGAAAACATCCCTTATGAACTCTTCATCAACATGTCCTCGAATGAAGCTTAATCAGGCACTTGAGTAGTATTGGTCAGCCCGGATTGACACCATTTTTGTCACTTCAAAACTTCCAACAATGAAGCTGAATACAAAGCCTTAATAGTTGGCATAAAGAGGCCTAAGAGCTAAAAATATCCCAAGGTAATAGCTTACAGAGATATACACATCATTGTTATTTAAATTAATGAGACTTTTCAAGCTAGGTAAAAATGAGGCATCCTTTAAGCCGTTCGGAAAGAACTAAAGAATTTCGAATTCGTTGAGGTAAAGCTAATTCTTAGGTCTCAAAACAGACGCAGATATGATAGCCAAACTAACTAGTGAGGAAATAGAAGAGATCGATGGCATCCATTTAAGAAAACTTTGACACCGAGCATTGAAAAAGAAGAGATCGTCTCTATTATTCTAGATCCCAAGCCAACCTGAATGGACAAGATCATCCAATTTCAAAACAAAGGTACAATCCCAACAGAGCCAATTGGAGTTTGAAAATCAAGAATAAGATCGGTCAGGTATATCCTAATGGATGACATCCTTTAAAAATAGGGTATGTACCTTATCTATAAAGGTGCCTAAGTGAAGAAGAGACACTCCATGCCCTACAAGAAGTAGGTGGAAAAAATTGCGGTAATCATATTGGGGGATAATCCCTAGCCCATAAAATCTTAAGGAAAGGATAATTTTGGCCAACTATGAAATAATACGCCCTCAATTACGTGAGAAGATGTGACACGTGCTAATAGCTCACGCCGATAATCCAAGCTTCGAAAAAGGAGTTCACCTTAGTTTTTGTCTGTGATCGTTCTCCAAATAGGGAATATATCTAATTGGACAAATACCCAGTGGTAAAGATGAAGTCAAATTACCATAGTAGTCATGGACTATTTTACTAAGTAGGTCAATGTTGAACCATTTGTAGATTTGGTAGACCTCACTCCATCGTCATAGATAATAGAAAGTAATTTGACAATTCACGATTGATGTCTGTTAGGCAATTTGTTGTCAAACGACCTCCCTGGGCAATGATGAAAGTCACATTCTTCGATTCAGTCGGCATCGGCCAATTGACTGATTATATAATCGACGCCACAATTTGGTAAACTAATCCCATAACCCTGTTGGGCCATTTGAAGCAGCCTAATTAATTAGTGTTGCTCATGGCCCAATCGAGACTTGGATGTCTTCTTGTTGTTGATAGCCCACTCTATTGTCTACTATTGGGTCCGGTTATTCTTGTTGGACCAAAACCCTAAAGTCTTATACCTAACTTATATATATATATATGTTAGCTAACCATTACTCCTAGGTGTGAAAGAAAGAAACTAGCCGTGAAAGAGAGAGAGAGGAGTGGCGTGACCTTTTTTGGCTTTGTGCTTCCCTGCCATTCTTGTAGCTTGTGTGCTACTGTGTTTCTTCTCCCTCTTGTGTTTCGGTTTTCTGAGACTGATTGTTGGCTATACTATACTTTCATCCAAAGTTCCTTTGTGGGTTTTGCTACTTGAAGCAACCGGTTGGCAAGGGATTTAGGATTGGGTTTTCACATTGTGGTGTTGATTGATCGTGACTGAGCCCGGTACTTGGTGCAATATTGGCTAAATTTTATTCACATCTGGTATCAGAGCATCCTGTGAAAATAGAAGAAGAGTAGGCGGGCTCAACGGATGAGAAAAGTCTCGGCTCTTTCATCCAAACCGGTTGAATCTTGGAGCAATAGGAGAAAATATCCAACAAATATTTTCAGAGCCAGTTGGGGTGTTTTTCAGTCCATAAAATCGACCAAAAACTGTCCAGAAATCGACCAGAAATTGAAGTAGAAAACTGCCCAGATTCTTGTGCGAAAATCAGACCTGCAAACCTGATTTCTGGCGAATCCATAGACATTCTGGACAAACGGTGACCACCATTGGACTCAGCAGGTGGAGAAGGAGCTGGGTGGCCGGCGCGTGAGTTTCACCGGTGGCGCGTGGGGCCCACGTGCAGAGGAAAGGGGCGGCGCGTGCGCGCACATGAAGCGTTTTCTGACCTCGACTTCTTCAGGCAGTTTGTTTATCTTGATTTCCTGAACGCATTGATATTTCTGATTTAGTGTTTCAGGTTACGCAGGAAAGGTTGGACGACTTTGCCCTCGGTGGGTACGACGGTCGAAGTGTAAAACATTTACTGAATTACTTTAGACCATAAATTGTGGGCCTAAAGCAGTAAATTCGTAACTCTCGATAAATTACGGACTCAGACAAGTCCGCTCTTGTAAATTGGCTGATCCTATCGTTAATTTCAGCACTAGCGCGTCATCGTGTGGGGTGACATTAGGATTGGGGTTACCGTGAAGGGGTAACCATTGCTTGTACTCGAAATTAGGAATTAATTGCTCTTTCGTTCATTACGTGATTGAAATTTGTCATTTTGATTAATTGTAGCATATTATCGGTTTTCTGATATATTGCGAGTGAAACTGTTTTGTTACTATCTCTCTGGTTGCTTTTTTTTTTTGATAAGTTTCTAGAATACCTAGACCTTACCCGTTTGAAAATTCCCTTGATCTAAGATCGTGAATCTTACGAAACCCTGGGAATCTAAAACGGTGTATATTTACTAAAACGGTGTGGCTTAATTGTGACTTTGTGTTTCTTGTTTGAAAATGACAACGCGCAATTTTGATTTGGGGACTTTTACTGGAAAAGGGGATTTTTCTATTTGGCAACAGAAAATGAGGGGTATTTTGGTTCAACAAAAAGTTCCAAAAGCCATTGATGGCAGTTTTTCCGCTGATTTTTCAAAAGAACAAAAAGAAGAGGCTGATGAGCTCGCTCACACCTCTATTATTTTACACTTGGCTGACGCTGTTTTAAGAAAAGTGGGTAAACTGAAAACCACTGAAAAACTTTGGAAAAAGTTGGAAGATCTGTATTTGCTAAAATCTACTCCCAACAAGACTTACTCGAACGTTTTTTCAGTTTCAAAATGGATTCTTCAAAAGAATTCGGATGACAATTTGGATGTGTTTAACAAACTTGTTCAAGATATTGTTAACTGTGGTGAGTCAGTGTCTGAAACATACAAGGCTATCATTTTGCTAAATGCTATACCTGATACTTATCGTGAAGTCAAAAATGCTATTAAGTATGGTAGAGACACGTTGACACTCGAAATTGTCGTTGACTCCCTTAGAAGTAAGGAGATGGAGATGAGAGCTGAAAAACATGATAAGAAAAGCGGTGAGATTCACATGATGAGAGGTAGAACTCAGTTTAGGCAAAACAGTCATGATGGTTTCCAAAGTAGTGGTGAGTCGAGTAGTAATGGACATAGAAAGAAGGGCAAGGGTAAACCCAGGTCCAAATCTAGGACTAAGGAAAGAAAATGCTATGGCTGTGGGAACACGGGGCATTTTATAAAGGATTGCTATAAAGAGAAAAACAAGAAAAAGGGGGGAGATCGAGATGAGGTGAATGTGTTATCTTCTGTTTCTGATGATTGTGATGGTGAAGTTTATCTGATTACAAGTCCTGATGTTTCTACTGTTAAATTGAACTTAACTATCAATTCTCGTTTTCATGAGTGGATTCTTGATTCTGGTGCATCTTTTCATGTGACATCGCATAAAGATTGGTTTGAAAATTTGCATGAATCGAATGATGGGCATGTTGTGTTGTGTGACAATTCTGCTTACAGTGTCATTGGCATGGGTTATATTACTTTAAAGTTTGATACTGGCTTTGTGCATACTTTAAAAGATGTTAGATATATCCCTGAATTGTCTAGAAACTTAATTTCAGTAGGACGACTTGAGAAATCTGATTTCACTGGTAAAATTGGAAATGGAATTTTGAAATTGATTAAGGGTGCACTTGTCTCTATTAAGGGTGTTAGAAAAAATGATATTTACATAACCACTGGGGAAGTGATGAGAGGCTTAAACTCCTCTATCTCTTCCGCTAAGTCTGATCACACACAAAAATGGCACAATAGACTAGCACATGTGGGTATAAAAGAGTGCTTTTGGAAATGACTATGTGTCTGATTTGCCTTTTTGTGACCATTGTGTGCTTGGTAAACATCACAAAACTACTTTCTCCTCGAGTGTTCATAAAACTAAAGGTATGCTTGAATATGTGCATTCGGACCTGTGGGGTCCATCCAGTACGCCCACTCCAGGTGGGAATAGGTATTTCTTGTCTATTATTGATGACTACACTAGGAAAGTGTGGGTTTATCTTTTGAAGGATAAATCCGACACTTTCTTTCGATAAATTTAATAATTGGAAAAGACAAGTTGAAAATCAAACTGGTAAGAAGATCAAATTTTTTGAGAACTGATAATGGCATAGAGTTTTGTAACACTGATTTTGATAATATGTGCAAGGAAAATGGAATAACAAGGCACAAAATGGTTCCTTACACTCCCCAACAGAATGGGGTAGCGGAAATGATGAATAGAACTATACTTGATAAAGTGCGTTGCATGATGTTAAGTTCTGGAATCCCAAAGTCCTTTTGGGGCGATGCTGTTATGACTGCTTGTTATTTGAATAATTTGACTCCATCTGCTGCATTGAATGGTGACACTCCGCATGAAAAATGGTTTGGTAAACTAAGTGATTACTCCACGCTTAGAACTTTTGGCTGCACTGCATTTTCTCATCAGAGTGAGGGAAAGTTGGAACCGAGAACTAGAAAATGTGTTTTTCTAGGTTACTCAGAAGGTGTCAAGGTGTATAGGTTGTGGGATAGGAGCCATAAGGGAGTTAAAATCATTGTGAGTAGAGATGTCACATTCAATGAGAGTGAAATGCCATGGTTGAAGGCTGAATTTGAACCTGTGAGTGAGGAGATTCAAGGTGAAGAGAGTGGTCAGCTGGAGGTGGAGTTAGAAAAACCTAGCACATCTGTCACTGTTACACAGAGTGAGGTGGAGACTCAGGAACAACAACCTGATGTTGAGAACATAGAGGAAGTAGTAGTAGAAGAACACCCTGAAGAAGAGAACATTCTAGCAGACTATAACTTAGCTAGGGATAGAGAGAGGAGACAGACTAGAGCACTTGTGAGATTCGGTTATGAATCCGAGTTAGCTTTTGCTCGTGCGAGTTATGAGGAGCTGGCTGATAGGGAACCAAAGATCTTTGAAGAGGCGATGAAGAGTGACCAATGAAAGATGAGATGAGTTCTCTAGAGAAGAATCAAACTTGGGAGTTAGTACCAAAACCTAAGAATAAATCTACTGTTGACTGTAAGTGGATTTTTAAGGTTAATGAGGGTATTAGCGCATCTGAACCCTTAAGGTTTAAGGCTAGATTAGTGGCCAAGGGATACACTCAGAAGGAGGGAGTTGATTACAATAAATCTACTGTTAGAGTCATGCTTGCATTGGTTGCACATTTTGACTGGGAACTTGAACAACTTGATGTAAAAACTGCTTTTTTACATGGTGAACTTGATGAGCAAATTTTTATGAATCAACCAAGAGGTTTTAAAGATAAATTAAAGCCTGGCTATGTATGTTTTCTGAAAAAATCCTTACATGGCTTAAAACAATCGCCTAGACAGTGGTATAAACGTTTTGACTCTTTTGCACTATCTATAGGGTTCCATCGTAGTAAGTTTGATCATTGCCTTTATTTCCAACATAATGATGCAAGTAATGACTATGTGTTCTTATTGCTTTATGTGGATGATATGCTCTTAGTTGGTTCATCATCTAAATGGATAAGTGATATAAAAACAAGTTTGAATGGTGAATTTGACATGAAAGACCTTGGAAAAGCTAAAAGAATTCTAGGTATGGAAATTGAAAGAGATAGGTCAAATTCTATCTTGTTTTTGCATCAATCATCATATATTTCTAAAGTGCTAAAGAAATTTGGCATGCATGAGTGTAAATCTATTACTTTACCTTTAGCTAGTCATTTCATTCTATCTAAAGATCAAGCTCCTTGTAATGAAAATGAGGTAGAATACATGAGTAGAATTCCATATTCAAATGTGATTGGTTCTGTTATGTATTTGATGGTTTGCACTAGACCTGATTTAGCTTTCACTGTGAGCACTCTTAGTAGGTATATGTCTAATCCTGGTCCCGAGCATTGGGAAGCCTTAAAATGGTTGTTAAGGTATTTAAAGGATACTTGTAATGTAGGTCTAAAGTTTGGTGTTAATAACGATGGTGTTAAACTAAAGGGATATGTTGATGCTGATTATGTAGGGGATAGGAATAATAGGAAATCCACTTCTACTTATGTGTTTACTTTGTCTAACTCTTGTGTTAGTTGGAAATCACAGTTACAACACATAGTTGCACTATCCACTATAGAATCTGAATACATTGCTACCACTGAAACTATTAAAGAAGCTTTATGGCTTAGAGGCCTTTTACATGAACTGTGTGTTCTAAATGATTATGTGGTAGTATATTCAGATAGTCGACCATACATCTGTGTAAGAATCCTGTTTTTCACGAACGCACCAAGCACATTGATGTTAGACTACATTTCATTACATATATTGTGTCTCAAGAAGTTGTAAGGCTTGAGAAAATACACTCACAATATAACCCTTCAGACATGGGTACTAAGGTGTTACCGTTGGTGAAGTTTAGAAGTTGCAAAGATCTTCTAAACATCGGTGGAGGTAAATGATTTCCAATTTTATTGGTCTTACCTTCTTGGATTATTACTAATGCTTAGTAATTTCAAACGCGAATGATTTTTAGCCCGATCCCCACCACACTTTCTACAGCGTTCTTCCGACTCTGCGCTCTGATACCAGATGTAGGGAAAATAATGAGCAAATTGACCGGGCCCAAGCCCATACCACCAAGCCCAAGTGAGGTTCCAACCCAAAACCAATTGGCAATGGGTGGAGTAGCCCACTTGGGTTATATGGTGGATTTCTTTTCTTCTCCCAACCGATGCGGGACTTCTTGTTTGCTCCCAACAATGTCTTTCTGTAGAGAACTAAATATAAGCATTTCTCCTTCTTGAATCACCTCCAAGCTAATGGCCAAGTCGAAGTAATCAACAAAATAATCAAACATACTTGAAAGCTTGCATCGACATCTTAAAAAGAGCATGAGCAGAGGAGTTTCCCCAGAGTATTGTGATCTTACTGGATCACGTCACGAACTAGTGGTTTCTTCATTACGAACCACATTTAGGAGACATCACGTACGGAACTAGACCTACTCGAAGAAATAAGGGAAAATCTAAGCTCAAAACAATAATATATAAATAGAGAAGTGCTAGGAACTACAACCAGAAAGTACCAAAAAAAAGATTTTTAGGTCGAAGATCTTGCACTAATTATAGTATTTCCACCACTAGGGAGATCAACTCTGGGTCACTAGGTCCTTGGAAAAGTGCCCTACCAAATAATCAAAATGCTCCCAAATGGCACTTGCGAGCTGAAAGACATGCTAGGAAAACCTTTCCTATACCTTTCGAATGTAAAGTATTTAAAAACAATTATAAATAGAGTTCGAAGTGAATGTACTACTAAATGTGAAAGCATTATTGGAAGAACAGTCGATTTTCCACATGAAATCTTGGCGAAAAATAAATCATGTTCTTCAACAACCTAAGCTAAGCTTGTAGGGTGCTACAATACTTAGTCAATATCCCAAACGAAATTTCAACGAAAGAGAGGACCAACTCTTTAGCAGTCCAAGCTAGGGTTACAAACGTTGTAATACTTTGTCAATTTTCCAAATGAAATTTTAGCGAAAAAAAAAGCCTACTCTTTAGCAGTCCGAGCTAATGTTGTAAGTGGATACAATACTTAGTCAATTTCCCAAACTAAATTTCAAAAAAAAAAAAAAAAAGGACAGTGTTTCAGTTGTTCCGAGCACTACAACACTTAGCCCCCATTTTGTCGAAATTAAAATAAAAATTTTAATGAGTCAAAGTTAACGTTTAATTTTAACCAGCCATTTCATTAACTGCTATCAAAATCTACTAAAAATTGATTTTAATCTTTATCAAACAAGAGCATAGACGATTTCCTAAATGAAATTTCAGCGAAAAATAATGCTTACTCTTGGCAACCCGAGCTAAGGTCGTAAGTTCTACAAAACTTAGTCAATTTCCTAAAGTAAATTTCAGTGGAAAAAAGAGGATACATCTTTAACGGTTGGAACTAAAGTTGCAAATGGTGTAATACATTGTCAATTTTCTACACGAGATTTCAACAAAAAAGAAAGCCTACTGCAACTGCCTAAACTAAGGTTAAAATCTTCTATAAGGAATTTCATAAGGAGGACTAAGGACTACTCTTCAGTAGACCAAGTTAAGCCTTAGCCATCTCTTCACATTCCCAGTTCCTTCTCGTCGTCAAGTCCAATTAAAACCTAAATAATTGAATTTGAAACTAAATCGTACGAGATGTAGTAAACAAAATATTTTTATTTTATTAGTAAGATTTTTGGAATTACTTTTCAAAAATGAAATTATGCTACAAAAGTGAAAAGACTTGAACAACATCAAAACACTTGAAAAATAATCAAGCAGTATGAGTGATGTCATCTCCTGAAACTGGGAGATCATCTTGATAAGTTGGAAGGTTATCCTGAGCAGAGGCAGTGAGTTCCTCCCTCACCTTGGACACTCTTACCTCTCTCTCCAACTGCGCTTTAACAACCAATTCCGCTTCAAGACTATCAGTTAAAGTAGTCTTTTCTTCAACCCACTTCATCTCAACATTTATATGGCGAACTCTCTCCTCATTAGCATCCCAAAACAAAGCCAAAGCATATCTCTAACCTTCTTGAAATCTTCTACTGCTTTCTCCTAAGTGCAGTCCAAATAAAATGGAAGACCATAAGACTTGGTAAAAGATAAAAATACAAAAACGAGGCAAAGTCAAGAAGAAAATTTTACCTTCTCACATCATGTAGAAAATCCAATGATGGGCATAGACGGAAGCCATAATGCCAGATTTGTTGGTGCTCATTCGGTCCAGTAAGCATGAAGGTTAAATTCCTAAGGGAATGAAGCAGAGCCAAACTCATCCTGTTGAACGAAGAATAAGCCTTATAAAAAGTCCAAAAGTTCCTCAGGCCTGTTTTCTGCGAGCTTTTCTAAATTGTGCGTATGTCGGATATAAAGAACTAGACCTGGATGGAGAAGTAACCTAAGGAAGGACCCTTAGAGGAAGAGGTATAATTGGATGCCCTCGAGCGACGAACTAAAGGAACCTCAGGCTCGACTAGTACTTTACTCTTCTACCATTGGAAGGATTGTAGGATTGACAAGATTTCTTAAAACTCCTCATCTCGAGATTTGGACCTAAAAAGCAATGGTCAAAATCATAGAGCAATTAGAGTAAAAGTAAAATTCAAAACATGAAGATCTTAACTGGAATTGGTGGGATAAATTCAACGATAAAAAGTCTAGCCTGAAAGAGGCTGGAGTCACAAATTAGGAATGAGTAGCACCTATTATTGCGGTTGAGAGTTCGAACTAAACTAATCAACTCTCTCCCTTCGACATGATCCTCACTTGGTAGTACACTACAAAGAAACAAAAAACATTAGATCCAAAATCAAAGATGAATAAGCAACGAACCACATAACCACAAGACTTTATCAATTTATTGCAACAAGTGGGAACTACGTCGTCCTTCTCTACCTCGAACGGATGGAACTACCAGTTATCCATTATAAAGAAACACTCTTCCTTCTAGCTCTTCATCGAAGAGGGATAATGGAGCACTATAGAACTCTCCATGTTCAATTTTATATCTGTAAAGTACCAGCCTCGTTCCTTCCCATTTTTCTTAAAAGTGTACAAAGCTTTAAATTGCTCAACGGGAACTACTCAAACCTTCCCATCTTTGTTAAAAGATGACAAGAATATACAGATAATAGGAGGAAAATGTAGTTTAAGGCTAATAAATAAAAGAGCTGAGTTAAGAGCTACATAGCCCTCGAGAGGTTTGCAAGCTCAATCGTTTAGGAGAGGAATAAGCATTTCTACCGAACTAGGAAAGTAGAACGTCTTTCTCCATCATCCCAATTTTAGACGACTAGAAAAATTGGATATTTAAACACTCCCATCCCTCAACCAAATCGAGCTATTTTTCACCATCGATTTCACCTTCACCTTCATCTTAACCTCCACTCTCATATTCATCGCTAAGCTTACCTATCCTCACTTAAGCACTTTTACCCAGTTAACAAACTGAAGAAATGAAGTGCGGAATTCTTGCTTGATTGCTCATCAGAAAACACACGAATTTATACAAGTGTTTGGTAGCTAAGAAAGTTCTAGAATTGAGCTAATAACAATGACTAACTAATTACACCATCTAGCTAATAATCTTCAGCTACATTTGTGAAAATAAGGAAGTGTAGTGCTGTTGACCTATGGTTGACTTCTCGTTTTGATTATTTCAAACAAATCACTTTTAATTTTAACAAATTATATTCGAGTGTCGTTTAGAGCGATTATGAATGCTCTCAAGGATGGAGGTACAAAAGATCAAGATCGTGATATTTGCAATTAAGACAATCCTTGTGTAAACAAATTTGGCAAACCAACGGAAGCAAGAAGAGCTCATGAAGAAGCAAGACATATATAGAGACATTAAATTTTAATACATCAAATATATGTAAAGGTAAAATGCTTCGTTATTTGGCCATGAAATGTTTAGCAGCTCTAAGTAAACTCTTTATGCATAAGAAAATCATACTTCTTCAAAAACATAAAAGAAATTGCATAAAATCATTTTTCAAAGGAGTAAATACTTTTTTCAAATAAATGAATTCATAAATCACTCTCTTTGAAAAGATTGGAAAATGCTATTCTTCATTTAAACCTACATCGATCTAATTATCATGAAGAAAACGGTGGGCAATTCTAGCCAATCGGACGTCGGATCACCATCCGGACGTCCAGATGAGCAACGGTCAATTTTTGACCGTTGCACATCTCTAACAGCTAGCTCATCCCGACGTCCGGATCCCCTGTCCGGATGGCCAGAACTTTTAACCGTTTAAGTACTATAAATACCTCACTATTCCTACATTTGTAAAAACAACTCTTGAGCATTAAAGTGAGGCTTTTATTGATCTCATTTGCCTTATTTTTCCACCATTTAGAAGATCAATAACATCTAAATTCTTGAGAAACTTTTGAGTGATTAAACTTGTGAAAATCCTTTGTTCATCAAAAAGTTTTTCATATCAACACTTTGAGCTAAGCTCATTGCCATCTATAGAAGTATTTGCCTCTTCTCTTCTTGTTATCAATCTTGATTCTATCATTCATCAAGAAGAGAAGTTTTCGCTTGTATATTCATTTTTGAATTGTGGGTCGTGTTGAGGTCCCGGAAAGATCAACATTGTAAAATGATCGGTGTTCCTTGATTGTAAGTCACCGGAAGCTTTGTAAAGGGTTGGATTACACCACAAGTCAATCAACATAGTAAAAAAGGTCTTGCTCGTGACGGAGAGCTTGGTAACAAGGGACGTAGATCATTGCATTGGATCGAACCTCTATATTATATCGTTTGCATTTTCTAACCATTTTACTTGTGCAAACTTATTTCCTTTACCTTCGTATCTATTTGCATTTGCATTGTTCCATTATCATTTGTGTGAACATTAGTTTTAAATCTTGTATTATTATTGAAAAAGGATTTAAAAACCAATTCACCCCCCTCTTGGTTAGCCAATCTTGGATTTTCAATTGGTATCAGAGCTCGGTACTCACTCTTTTAAGATTTCACAATCTTGAGTTATGGCTACCACCGATTTTTAAAATCTTGAGGGATACTCTACAAACCGACCCCCTTTCTTTGATGGTACAAACTACAATTATTGGAAGGCTAGAATGATGATTTATGTTCAATCTATTGACTATAATGTTTGGGAAATAATTGAATTTGGTCCATATGTGCCCATAAAAACTATTAAAGTTGATGGCAAACCCGATCAAAGTATTCCAAAATCAAGAGAAGACATAATCAAGAAGATAGGAGAAAATTATCATTAAATGCTAAAGTCAAGAACTTGTTTTATTGTGCTCTAGATAAAAATGAATTCAATAGAATTAATACATATAATTCGGCTCATGAAATTTGGCGTGCTCTTGAAGTAACTCATGTTGGAACCAACAAGGTTAAAGAAACAAAAATAAATATGTTAGTTAAAGATTTTGAAAACTTCTTTATGAAACGAGATGAGCCCATTGTTGATATGATTACCCGCTTTACCGATATTGTGAATGGCCTAAAAAGTTTTGATCGAAAATATACTAACGGTGAACTTGTGAGCAAAATGCTTAGGTCTCTTTCGGAGGAATGTACCCCCATACGGATGCTCATTGAAAATACAAAGGATGTCAACTCATATCCTTTAGAAGAATTATATGGGACATTGATGACCTATGAGTTCAACAATGTCGAAATCAAAGAAAAGACAAGGAAAAGCAAAGAGGAATTAAAAGAAGCTCCCAAGAGACAAATTGCTCTAAAATCGGTAATGGATGAAAAACCATCAACAAGCAACATGAGCAATGAAGAGCTTCATGATCTAGTTCTTCTTGTCAAGAAATGGAGAGACTTCCGAAACAACAAAAAGTTTCAAAGAAGAGATGACAAATGAGAAGAGAAAAACAAGAAAATCATTTGCTATAAATGTGACAAATCCGGTCACAAAAAAAGGAAGTGCCCAAACAAAAGAAAGAGCTTCAAAAAAAAGGCATTTCAAACTACTTGGGATGATAGTGATGATGAAGAGCAAAATGAAAGCGACGATCAAAATGAAGTTGCCAACATGTGCTTCATGGTCATCGAAGACAAGGTGAGTACAAAAGAATCCTCTTATGATGAATTGCTTAATTCTTATTATGAATTACTTGAAGATTTTGAAAAACTTGCCTTAAATCATTCCATTCTCGAAAAGAAAAAATTTCTATTAAAGGATGAATTAAAGAAATCCTTGGAGAAATCAAAAGAACATCTTGATTATGAGCTTTTAGCTAGAGAAAATATTTCTCTAAAAGAAAAGGTTGAGGATTTGACAAAAATAGTGTATAAATTCACCAAAGGAAAGAAAAATTTTGACTTAATGCTTGGAAATCAAAAATGTATTTTTGATAAAAGGGGAATGGGATTCAAACCCTCCTTAAAACAAAAATCTCTTAAAAATATGTTTGTTAAAGTATCAAATACCACTTGTACTTTTTACAACAAAATTGGGCGTATTTCTTTTAATTGCTTAACCAAAAAGAAATTATATTTTGAAAACAAAAACAAGTGGATCAAAGAATCCTCCAAAACTAACTTCCAAGGACCCAAGTTTGTATGGGTACCAAAAGTCAAAAATTAAATTGTTTTTGTAGGTACCAAGCAAAAGCAAATGGTTTTTGGATAGTGGATGTTCAAAGCACATGACCGGAGATCGATCACTACTCTCGAATTTCAAAGCTAATGATGGAGGTCATGTAACTTTTGGAGATAAATCAAAGGGGAAGATAATTGGCATTGACAACATTGGTAATCACATATCCCCCTCTATTGAAAATGTTTTATTAGTCGATAACCTCAAACATAATTTGCTAAGTATTAGTCAATTGTGTGATAGAGGTCACAACATAAAATTCGATTCCTCCAAATGCCTAATTAAGGATGCTACATCAAAAGAGGTGATTTTCATAGGAAGCCAAAACAAGGATGTTTATATCATTAATATCGAGCATGATAATTATGAACATTGCTTACTTGGTCTTAAAGACAAAACTTGGCTTGGCATAGAAGACTTGGTCATGTAAATATGGAACTTATTTCAAAAATCTCTAAAAATTGTTTTGTAAAAGGATTGCCAAAATTGAAATTTGAAAAGGACAAAATGTGTGATGCATGTCAACTTGGAAAACAAGTCAAAGCTCTTTTAAACCTAAAGAATTTTTATCAACAAAAAAACCATTGCAACTTCTCCACATGGATCTCTTTGAACCGTCAAGAACGGCTAGCTTAGGTGGTAAATACTATACTTTCGTTATCGTTGATGATTTTTCAAAATTTACATGGGTAATATTTTTAAACGCAAAGGATGAAGCCTTAAAAGCTTTCAAACATTTTTGTAAGAAAGTGAAAAATGAAAAAGGTCACACTATCACTACTATTAGAAGTAACCATGGTGGAGAATTTGATAATTTTGCATTTGATGATTTTTGTAACGATAATGGATATGAACATAATTTCTCGGCTCTTAGAACTCCTCAACAAAATGGTGTAGTAGAAAGGAAGAATCACACATTACAAGAAATGACTCGGACCATGCTAAATGAAAACAATCTCCCAAAATACTTTTGGGCCGAAGCTGTTAATACCGCATGTTATATCATAAATAGAGTTATGGTTAGTCGCAAGAAAACTAAAACTCCATACGAGCTTTGGAAAAATAGAATTCCCAACATTAGTTATTTCAAAGTATTCGGTTGCAAATGTTTTATCTTAAACACAAAAGAAAATTTAGGAAAATTTGACTCAAAATCCGATATCGGAATTTTTCTCGGTTATTCATCGACTAGTAAAGTATATAGAGTTTTCAACAAAAGAACTCTAGTCGTTGAAGAATGAATTCATCTTACTTTTGATGAAACTAATCTACTTGATCGAGAGAGAGGTATTGATGATGATATAGGTTTAGAAACTCCCCTTGAACAAATGAATATTCAAGACAAAGAAGTACCCAATGAGGAGCAATCAAAGGAAATCAATGATCAAGAAAGAAGAGGAACACCAACCGAAGCTCAAGGTGCACTACGCCAAAAAAAGGCTTTTGCAGCGGCCAAAAAACGCTGCAAAAGACCTTTTGCAGCGTTTTAGCGTGTGTTGCGAAGGCCAGTGTTGCCGTTGAGGGAAGACTTTTTACAGCGTTTTTTAAACGTTGCGGTAGACACTTTTTGCAGCGTTTTTTAAACGTTGCGAAAAAATCTTTTGCAACGTTTTTTAAACGTTGCGGTAGATCCTTTTGCAGCGTTTTTTAAACGTTGCGAAAAACTCTTTTGCAGCATTTTTTAAACGTTGCGGTAGACCATTTTGCAGCGTTTTTAAACATTGCGAAAAACTCTTTTGCAGCGTTTTTTAAACGTTGCGGTAGACCATTTTGCAGCGTTTTTTAAACGTTGCGATATACTTTTTGCATCGTTTTTTTACCCTTTAGCAACGTTTTTTTTTATTTGTTTTGTAACAGTTACATATATTGACCCAAAAAATTTAAAATGATACCTTGTGAACAAATTTTGAAATTACATAAAAATTGATAATTTCATTACAAATTTTTGAATCAATACAACATTAGAATGTGATATAACACAACATATCTAAAAATGAGTAAGGATTAAAGAGTTATTATTCCATCATCTATAAAGCTCGAAACTATAATGAACTATCAAAACTACAAATTGCATAGAAGACACAAAAACAAGATCACCAGGATCTGCCCCACCACTAATGGGAACACGTGTACCGAAACGACGATGAACCCTCCTCCGTAAACATGAAGCAAGCGGTCATTGGGACCTAGCTTTTTCTCTTATAGAATTTGAGACAGAAGACAAATTGGAAGAATAACATCAAAAGTTGTAGCAAAATCAAAATAATTGTTGAAGTAGAAAAAAAAAATTCATACAAAATTTTTCAAATTGTAAAACCACGGTGTTAATGCCTCCATACACCCACAACTTCCAAATTAATTAAATTGGCTTCTAAGTATAAAATTAAGGTGCCTCTTCAACAATTTTGTCAATGATCAAAGTTCAAACCAGGTGAATAATTCATGTCAATGGTGCAAGTACTCGATATGATATGATTATACAATAAATTAAATTTCAGCTTATTTCTCTTTAATAATGTCTAATATTGCAAACTCCGCCATACTTTAAAAGCTGTGATGGATTCAAACTGTTAATTTTTTTCGTGTTTTTTGACAAGTGATTCTAACATATCTTCATTATCTGCAAATTGCATGAGTATTGCTTTCTCTAGTTTGAAAGAGAATTGCTCGAATAGAAAACTTGGTTAAAAAGAAAAAACAGATTTGATTATCAAAGTAGAGGCACATTGAAGCTAGTAAACTCAAACTAAATATGAAACACATATTATAGAGATGCAATTTTTTAAGGACACTCAAAATATAAGCTCTCTAAGACACCAATGATAAAAGGAATAAATTATAGCGAAAGAACTTGAATCTAAATCCATATACTTGACAATTCCATATACTTAAATTCTTTTATTCTAAATCCATACTTGCAGGATCCGTCAATAGTATTAAATCAAGGGGATTTTGGCACTTCTGAAATAGTTGGTTTAAGTAGTTCTGGGAACTTTGGCAGCTCAGGATATTTAGGCAATTTCGGAATCTCAGGCTTCGGCAATGTTGGAATAACTGGTTTTCTCACTTCCGGGATCTTGTGCTTTGGTAATGTAGGAATCTCTGGCTTTGGCACTTCCTGAATCTCTGGTTTTAGTGCTGTCAGAATCTCAGGTTCTAATAAAGTCGGGATGTCTGGTTTTGGCAAAGTTGGCAGCTCAGCCTACAAATACAGAAAAAGCTTCAGCAAGAATCTTATAAATTTTGTCCGATTCTCAGAAGGCAGAAGTTAACTATACAAACTCTCAATGGAAGCAAATTATAGGCATGGAACAGGCTGAGATTGTAAATTATTTTTACGAGCATCCTACAGTTCACCGTTGCTATTACGCTCATGCACAATCAGAGTTAGATTGTAAATTATTTTTGTGAAATAACAGTAATACCCTAGCGTTGATAGTGATTTATTGATGCTTCCAGCTTCCTTTACAGTAATATAAATGATGTGATAGCATGTGATTTCCCAGCTATTTGAGAAATTAACTTGAAGAATGATATAAACCTTTCAGAACCGGCAAGGTCAACGGGGTTCAGCGGAGCAGTCAGATCACTCCCACTCCCACAGTGATCTGCTTTCACATCTTTTACAGTCTTCCAAGTGTGATCAGTATAAATACTGAAAGAAATTACATAGGACTTTTTTCTGGTTGAGAATGAATCTCAAGTTCTGGGGCTTTTTATGCTGTAAAATGTTCACTTTATGTATTCCCTTCTCTTTTTACTACTACCATCTTTTTTTCCCAGTTCCTCCCACACATGGCTGTTTCCATTCAGTACTTGAAGCAATGGCAATTTCAATTTTCAACAATACCCAAAGTTTAAATCAAACTATCATAATCAAATTTCAACATTTGAGATACAAAGACATGATCATTGAGCAAAACCAAAAACCATGACAAATTAACAATTAACACAGACAACAAAAAGATGCATTCACCGAATCACCAACCAAAACTGCCCAAAAGCCACCCTTTTCACATCCAAGCTTTAGTGAACCATTTACATCATGAGACCCTTCCTGAATATACTTACATTTAACAAACTCAAATAAAGCTTAAATTATAACTTCAATTGTTGGGACTAGAGGAGGCGTTTCAAAATTTGTCTTCCACCTTTCCATTGTATTTACTAGTCTCAGAAGACGTATAGCTCGCTCTTAGCAATTAACAATGAATCTCTAAAAAAGTCATGTAGTGAACAACAAGATTTGGGTCGGGCAAAGAAAAACACAAATTAAGTAAAGTATACCAGGAATAGTTCAAAAGTTGTATTATAACCTCTAGTCGATGACCATAGATATCAAAAAAGTTCAAGAATGCAGAAAATACCAGATAAATAGGAATATCAAAATATAACTAGAAATATAAAGCATAAATAGGCTATTCATAAAGATCAATATTAAAGAAGTTAATAATACAGAGCAAGCTGCAGAATTCACCAAATTAGAAGATAAGCTAGGAATTTATAATTAACTACGCTTGAAGCAGAAATAGGGATCAGGCAAGTTGTCCAGACAGTAAACAATTAACAAGAACATACCTCCTACACCTGTCAACAACCTCAGTGATCTGTCGCCCTCATAACATTCAAAACCAGCTTGGTTCAAGCTCGCATCACGTCATACTTCTTCTCCTCAAGCTCAATCTCCTCCACTCGCAGTTTCCTCCACTCTTAACCAACAACAAAAGAAAAATCAATTAAATTAAGCTCACGCCTCCCTTCAGCTTCAATCAAACCATTTAACACCTTATATTCGTCTAAATTCACACGACATTCAACAAATTATTCAGAATATCAAAAATATCAGACTATCAGTGAGTATAATCAAAAGAAGAAACAGTAAAACTAGAAATGAATTAATAAGAAATACCTCTTTTTCAATGAGCTTCGTAAAGAAGCATTCCGATTTTCGCGTTTGGCGCTTTTTCAATGAGCTTCGTGAAGATTCTGAAGAAGACCGTCTGTATCCCTTCCTCCGGTGGACCCATAACCATGGATTGGGCCCATTCATTGAAAAGGCCAAACAATAAGAAAGGAAAAAAAATTCAGGCCCAATGGCCACCCATTCTTGGCAGGAGCTCCGCAGCCGTGTCTGGTGTCTTTCTCATTTCTTCCCGACGGTTGGCGGACGGCGAGACACGACCTGAAGCTTCGGACGGATCCAGTACGGGAGGCCGCATGGGCTGGCCAGGTGCTGGTCCGCCCCTGCTTCTGATGCCCTTTTTTTATGACGAAGCTTGCACCTATGAACCCACTTGAAAGAAGAGCCAACGCGAAGGCAGGGAAAGGAAGGGAACTAGGTAAGAAGTGTGGAATTGGATTCGGAACGGCGTCGGCACGGCGTGAAGTCGGCTAATTCGTTTTTGGAGAGTTCAATTGAAGGAAGAGACTAGGGTTGTGGAGAATGACAAATGAAACGGAAGCGTTCCAACGTTTATTAAAAATTGGCTAAATGGCATCATTTTTTACTTTTAGCAACGTTTGATTTCTTTTTTACTTTTCGCAACGTTTAATAAACGTTGCGAAAGACACTTTTTTACAGCGTTTATTAAACGTTGCAAAAAGTTGACTTTTTGCAACGTTTATTAAACGTTGCAAAAAGTCAACCTTTTGCAACGTTTAATAAACGCTGCAAAAAGCACTTTTTTGTAACGTTTATTTACAAAATGTTGCTAAAACTCAATTTTTGCACTTTTTTGCAACATTCACTTATCAAAATGTTGCGATAGACCCCTTTAGCAACACTTAACTATTGAATGTTGCCTTTTATATGTTGCGAAAGCTTGTTTTTGGCGTAGTGGTGACTCCATACTACTAAAAAAATGGAATTTTGTCTCATCTCACCCTAAAGAGCTAATCATTGGAGATCCATCAAAAGGTATCACTACTAGAAGAACCTCTTTTGGAAATCATCTAGGTAGTTGTGCATTCATATCACAAATCGAACCCAAAAATTTCAAAGAAGTGGAATTTGATGAGTTTTGGATTCTAGCAATGCAAGATGAACTAAATCAATTTGAAAGAAACCATGAGTGGGACTTGGTTGCTAGACCAACAAATCAAACCATTATTGGTACTAAATGGGTTTTTCAAAATAAAAGAGATGAAAATAGAATCATGTGCGTAACAAGGCTAGACTAGTGGCCCAAGGTTACAATCAAGAAGAAGGAATTGACTATGAGGAAACATTTGCACCGGTAGCTCGATTAGAATCCATTCGCATGCTTCTTGCATTTACATGTCACAAAAACTTCACTCTTTATCAAATGGATGTTAAAAGTGCATTTTTAAATGAATTTATCCAAGAAGAAGTCTACGTTGAGCAACCACCCGATTTTGCAAATCATAAGTTTCCAAATTATGTGCCTCAAACAAGCTCCTAGAGCTTGGTATGAACGTTTGAGCAAATTTCTACTTTCAAATGGTTTCTCTATTGGAAAAGTTGATACCACTCTCTTTATTAAAACTAAAAAACAAGACATGCTCATTGTTCAAATTTATGTTGATGACATTATTTTTGGTGCAACAAATATTCAACTTTGTGAAGAAGTTTCTAAAAATATGAGCATGGAATTTGAAATGAGCATGATGGGTGAACTCAAATTCTTTCTCGGGCTTCAAATTAAACAAACATGTGATGGCATATTCATAAACCAAAGTAAGTATATCGTAGACATGCTAAAGAGGTTCGAAATGAATAATCTTAAACCAATGAATACTGCAATGAGCACTTCCATAAAGCTTGACAAGGATGAACAAGGCACTTCCGTCGACATCACTAAGTATCGAGGTATGATCGGATCCCTTCTTTATTTAACCGCAAATAGGCCCGACATTATGTTTAGTGTATACTTATGTGCTCGTTTTCAATTTAATCCTAAGGAATCCTACCTCAAAGCAGTAAAAAGAATTTTTAGATATCTTAATGGGACTCGAACCTTAGGACTTTGGTATCCGAAAAATACTCACATTGATTTACTTGGCTTTTCAGACGCCGATTGGGCCGGATGTCAAATTGATCGTAAAAGCACTAATGGGGCATGTCACTTTCTAGGGTTTGCTCTAGTGTCTTGGTTTAGCAATAAACAAAACTCCGTGGCCTTATCTACGGCATAAGCCGAATACATTTCCGCTGCTAGTTGTTGTGCACAAGTACTTTTGATGAAAGAAACTTTGAATGATTATCACTTATCCAATGATCATGTTCCTAATATGTGTGATAACACTAGTGCAATTAACTTGTCCAAAAATCCAGTTTTACACTCCCGAACTAAGCATATTGAAATTCACCATCATTTTCTTCGGGACCATGTTCAAAAGGGAGATATTTCGCTTGAATTCATCGATACAGACGATATATTCACTAAGCCTCTCGCTCTAGATCGATTCTCATATATTAGAAAAGGATTGGGCATAGTTGATGAAAGTGGTATACAATTTTGAATAAATTTTTCAAAAATTTGGCCAACCGAACAAAGTCTAAGTTTGTCTGGACGTCTGGATCGTCGAAATCTGAGATCTTAAATCGATCTCTCAGATCTCCATTTTCACTTCTCCATCCGTTTTCTCTCCAAATCCTCTCCTACTTCTACTCGAAATCTCTTACAAACCTTCCTCTTTTGTATTTTAATTTCAATTTCATTGAAAATCCATAGTTTTGACATCAACATCTCAAAACTCTGGAATATCTTCTTCAAAATCGGCCCCTTTTGTTTCGAAACCCTAGCATTTGAATACTACATAATTTCTACAAATTTCTCACCTCAAACTGTGAAAATGTTCAAATCCCATTACTCCCAACAATATTTCCAAGTTGATTTTGGCAACAAGACACACAACCATACCTGTCTTCGAGTTTTCTCCTCCCCTTCTCACTATGGCTAGCACCCAACGAGGCAAACGCATGAAGAAGACCAAGAAATGCCCTCCACCATCCTCTTCGGACAATGACACAGATTTGGAGAAAAAAGCACCAAATCCCTTCGACAAGTCACCCATTCTCATTGGTAAGAGTGTTGATTTTACCAATTTTACTATCGAAGCTCCCACATTTCATATTGAAGAATATCTAGAACAAATGGGATGGGTACCGTGTGCACTTTGGAAGAAAATGCGTACCCACGCCTCATGAAAGATTTTTACGCACACATGCAATTTGAACCACGTTTTGATACAATCACCTGTTGTCTTAAAAACACTCGCATCAAAATCACTAAAGCACTCATTCACACGATTCTTGAACTTCAACCATGTGATCAACAAATTTTTGTTCATAAAGTACATCCCACTCACGATGGTTATAACCCCTTCGAATCATACCATCGGGTGACCAGGAAAAATTTTGAAAATATTACTAAAGTTAACGCCATTCAACTGAGCCTTCCGTGCAAAATTTTACAAAATATCATTTCCAACATTATTCTTCCACGGAAAGGTCATCAAGACGAAGTTAGTAACTTCGATCTTTTTGTTTTGGACTCTATGTTAGTCGGGCGTAAATTAGATTTTCGTACTATAGCTACTGGAGTCATGAACCTTGTGCATGCATCACCACACACCAAAGCACTACTTTACGAGATGCTTCTAACCAAAATTTTTAAACATTTTGACATTCCACTTGAGGGAGAAACCTTTATTAAACCATGCTCTACCGATGTTATCAATATTCAAACCCTCAAGCAAATGAAAATTGTTAAGGATCGTGGTCAATGGGTGGCTAGGACAAAGGGATTTGATGCTACCTCCGGCCCCTCGACTCTACCCTTTGAAGACGAATCTGAGGGCGACCCTGAAGACGCTCATATCTCTCTTGCTAACATTCCTGCATCGAGTGCACCCCGTCCTTCCACTGATCACTCTTTCATCGAGGAACAGTTCAACTTACTTCATGGGCACATCGACTCTCTTACTGCCACAGTTGACAACTTTGGGAGCCTATTACTCTAGCTTCAGGCACAGCAGACACTCTTCAAGAACGACAGGACTCCTTCTTTGCGGCTTTCGATGCTTGATTTACACCTCCGCCTCTAGCTCCCTAGTTTCATTTCTATATTCTTAATGCTATGCTTTCTTATGTTTATTCACATGTCATTTTTGAACTCTTATGTTATGATTTTGCATTAATTCGTTTATGCTGATAAAATTGTTGTGCCATAAGTGCTGTTATGATCCTTATTTCTTTTCGCTTATGCCAAAAGGGGAAAGCAAAATAGGATAATTATGCAAGTCTATAGGGGAAACACTTAGTCACATATCATATCACATTATTATATGCACTACGATTATATGAACTATGACAGGGGGAACACGTGCTAAAGTTTTTTTTTGCAACAATTTGTTTTACTACTTACATTGCAAATTATCTTGTTTGTCATAATCAAAAAGGGGAAAATTGTTGACCTGTGGTTGACTTCTCGTTTTGATTATTACAAACAAATCACTTTTAATTTTAACAAATTATATTCGAGTGTCGTTTAGAGCGATTATGAATGCTATCAAGGATGGAGGCACAAAAGATCAAGACCGTGATATTTGCAAATAAGACAATCTTTGTGTAAACAAACTTGGTAAACCAACGAAAGCAAGAAGAGCTCATGAAGAAGCAAGACATATAGAGAGACATTAAATTTTAATACATCAAAATATGTAAAGGTAAAATGCTTCGTTATTTGGCCATGAAATGTTTAGCAGCTCAAAGTAAACTCTTTATCCCTAAGAAAATGATACTTCTTCAAAAACATAAAAGAAATTACATAAAATCATTTTTCAAAGGAGTAAATACTTTTATCAAATAAATGAATTCATAAATCACTCTCTTTGAAAAGATTGGAAAATGCTATTCTTCATTTAAACCTACATCGATCTAATTATCATGAAGAAAACCATCAGGTGGGCAATTCTAGCCAACCGGACGTCCGGATCACCATCCAAACGTCTGGATGAGCAATGGTCAATTTTTTTACTGTTGCACATCTCTAACGGCTAGCTCATTCGGACGTCCGGATCCCCTGTCCGGATGGCCAGAACCTTTAGCTGTTTAAGTGTTATAAATACCTCACTATTCCTACATTTGTAAAAACAAATCTTGAGCATTAAAGTGAGGCTTTTATTGATATTATCTACCCTATTTTTCCACCATTTAGAAGATCAATAACATCAAAATTCTTGAGTAATGCGAATAATTAGAAGATGGAGAGAGAAGTGGAGAAGACTGATGGGGTGAACAAAGAAGAAAAGGATGGGAAACTGAGTTAGGTTAATGAGGTTACTAGATGATTTTCAATCTGTTTACCTTCACACGTATATTGCCCAGAAAAACACACTTAAATGCACCTGGAAGATTTGAAATATGATCCCCCTATAATGAGCTCAATAGATTCATATGCAAACAAATATTGATTTAGGGTGAAGTGAAGCCCTTGAAACCCTGAATCATTACTTGGTATTTCAATTACATGGTGACTTTCTCTTTACTATAAATTGAAAGTGGAAGTTAATACAAAGCTCCTTACATATTCGTCTTGGAGACACACTTCTTCATAGATACTTCAATGTTTTTGTTGTAGAGAAAAGCTCCGCTCCAGGCAGCGTTGCTTCTAGTTCTTTTTCCAGATCGGTTGCTTTGATTCCATCGGAGCACCGTCAATGCTGGGATCATGACGCCTCTGATTGATGCGGGATCACTATCTTGGTCTTTCATCAACACTAATACGGGACTTGCCCATGGCAAAATCATCAATGCCTTCAATTATGAAACGGAGGGCTATTGGCAGCAGGTTGAGCAAGCTTAGGATTTTGAGAGTAATGATCAATTCTATTCAGAAATTTGTAAACAATTTTCGTATCTTCTTAGGCTTCAATGGTGTTGAGTTATTGCAATACTTCGCTTGTAATTGTAGTTATAATACTTCGGCTCCAATGTGTTGAGTTATTGCAATATTTCGTAGCATAATCCGTAATTGCATGCCACCAAATTTTGTTTATGTTTTATCGAAGTTGGTCTTCCTGATTTTCTTGATGGTGTTGTTCATAAATATGTGTTTATTGTGACTCATTGTGACCAATTCTGTGTTAATTGTGACTAGTTGTTAATGGAGACACAGTCGTGTCTCCGTGCTGCATGGAGACACGGGCGTATCTCAGTGTCACACGGAGGCCGCGTCTCCGTACTTAATTCTAACTGGTTGTGACCAATTTTGTGTTAATTATGACTAATTTTGACCAATTCTGTGTTGGGGGTGTGGTTTCCAGTTTTTAATATCTGGAGATTTTTTCGAAGGTAAGGTAGGGGTGGTGTGATTTTTTTATTTGAATTTCTGGAAATTTTTGGTGGGGTGGGGTAGGGGTAGGCTGGGTGGGTGGGTGAGGTAGGGGGTGGCCGTGTGGGGTGAGGTAGGATATATATATAATTAAAATTAACATCTGAATTTTGAAATAATTTAACAAGTTTGTTAGTTTTGAGATGTGATTTTAATATGTAGAATTTATGTATTGTTCCCAAATCAGAAACAGCAACCAAAACGGATGTATTGAGCGCTGTGCTTTCAGAATTCTTTTTTTCTTTTTTACTAAGAACAAATAAAGTAAAAACTGGGAAAAAAAAGTCTTCTGCTGTGAAGACTTTTTTTTTTTAGTTTTGTGTTGCTTAGGGTTATGTGTATGTATGGCAATATGTACATATCTCAATCGAATGATTGGCTGGTCAAGTTTTTGGATGTGTGGTGGAAGGTTGGCGGCGTATGAATTGGTTGGAAGCAATTGCTGAATTTATATTATTTTGGATTTGAAAGTGTATAGGCCAAAGGAAAACAGATTGCTTCAATACCAAATTGACGCACGAGTGTATAACTTGTTAAAGAACAATCAAAGATTAAGAAAAAAAGGTTCAAGAAGAAAAGTCGTTTTAATAACAATGAATAAGCTAATTTATTTATTAAGAAAATAAACTAGAAGAAGTTAAAAGGAAATAAACTTCTAATAATATCAAAATATAAAAAATAATATTATCTAATCTAACCAAATCTAATTAAATATGTTTGGGACCAAACTCTTATTATCAAATCCTAATTAAAATCTATCTCTATTCTTGTTATGATCTCGATCACTTATTAACAATAGTTACTAAGTTAATTTAAAAGAATAGGGCAGAGATACATAGATATATCACTGTTCAGAGTTACCAAGTAATTGAATGAGAAAAATATTATATTGAAATTCTTGCTGTTAATTCATATGTACTCCAACAGTCCATTATTAAACACTCTAAATTAGGTAAACTAACAAACTTACTAATGTTTTGAACTCCCTTTTTATGAAACTCGACTTATAATAAATGTAAAAATTATTTTGAATTGAATATGCATTAAGCCATTGTTTGAGCCATATTGTCACTTTCATTCTCATTCTTCAACTGATTTTCAACCACATATTTTTCAATAAAATAATATTTTTCGTCACATCAATAAGTATGAAGTGAGGGATTGAAGATTTCAAAATATAGGATCTATATAGCGATCCAAAAGCATGTCAAATCAATGAAAAGACACGTCTAAAATGACACTTCCTAGAAAATGTATATTTAAAAAAGGATACGTCTCTACAATAAGAAAATGTGATTTTTGGAAAATATTTTTTTAAAAAAAGCACAATTCTTCATCCAACAGATTCTAGAATATTCCATGATATTCAACAATTTCATGTATTTAAGTGGCTTAAATTTGACTTTAATATTTGATTAACCGACTAACAGTTTACACTTAAATAATCATTTAAAAATTGGTTAAAACCAATTTTCTATACAAATTTTCAACATTGTCATTGGTTAGTTTGAATACATATGTATCTGCAATGCCAATACCTCTGGCGTACTTGAAGTCATTTCATCCCTTGTCATGAAACGAACAACACTAGATGGTATTCTTGTTACATACATGGTCTCGTAAGAGGCAAGAAGTTTATTCTTAGTAATATTAATTCAGAATTCAAGAACTTAGGTTATGTAGTTATTGAATAGTAGTTGATGAGCAAAATTAGGTTAAAATATTAAAATTTTCAATAAGAATTGCTAACCTTATGAAATGTATAGTTTGAGAATTTACCACTTTTCTTTCTGGATTTAGAGCTCGTTTGTGCGAGTTTTTTGAAAAAAAATTTAACCACATAATCTATGGGACTTATAATTTTTACTTACTTTTTTAATAACACATCCTCAAATATACAAACCATAGATTCATAAGTGATTCGGTATTGTGTAATACACGATTTTTAAGTGGTGGCTCATCATTATGGAACAATATAATTTTTTTTATATGTAATTTTAAATAATTTGTATCGAATCGACATATTGTAACAACTTACCCAAAATATTCAAAGCTTCAACAACAGATTTTGCAAACAAATCGCCAAAAAATCTATCCACAAGATTCGTTTGACACCAAGGGTGAATCTACAAGAATTAGGGCTCAGTCTACATTTCATCCGACAAATCATCCTCAGCTCCACTACCAAAACCTTTTTCCAACATGAAGAAATTCAGCCATTGGAACCTGAAGGTGACAAGAGAAACATTCAAAAAGAACGGAGGAAAAGTCTGAAAGAAAAACACAAAGTAAGAGCAACCATGAATGAGAAGAAAGAAAACGAGAGACTCGAGAGTAAAACACAAGACAATGAGAGAGTAACATATGAACTGTTAGGGTTTCTCCATTCTATTGGAGGACTCACAATCATTAATCTAAAATATGATTCAAGGGCCACAATCTCTCACACAATTAAATTAGGGAACAATACATAAATCTTATATATTAAAATTACATTTCAAAACTAACAAACTTGTTAAATTATTTCAAAATTCAGGTGTTAATTCCAATTATATATAATATATAATTATCCTACCTCACCCCACACGGCCACCCCTACCTCACCCACCCACCCCACCAAAAATTTCCAGAAATTCAAATCTGAAAATCACACCACCCCAGACCCACCCTCACCTATCCCACCCCACAAAAATTTTCAGAAATTCAAATCTGAAAATCACACCACCCCATGGACCCACCCCTACCTTACCTTCCAAAAAATCTTTAGATGTTAAAAATTGGAAACCACACCCCCAACACAGAATTGGTCACAATTAATCACAATCGGTCACAATTAACACAAAATTGGTCACAACCAGTCACAATTAAGCACGGAGACACGAGTCATGTCTCCATTAACAACAGTCACAATCGGTCATAATTAACACAGAATTGGTCACAACGAGTCACAATAAACACAAATTTACGAGCAACACCATCAAGAAAATCAGGAAGACTAACTTCGATCAAACATAAACAAAATGTGGTGGCATACAATTACGGATTATGCTACGAAATATTGCAATAACTCAACACATTAAAGTCGAAGTATTATAACTACAATTACAAGCGAAGTATTGCAATAATTCAACACCATTGAAGCCTAAGAAGATACGGAAATTGTTTACAAATTTCTGAATACAATTGATCATTACTCTTAAAATCCTAAGCTTGCTCAACCTGCTGCCAATAGCCCTCTAGTTTCATAATTGAAGGCATTAATGATTTTGCCATGGGTATGTCCCGTATTAGTGTTGATGAAAGATCGAGATAGTGATCCCGTATCAATCAGAGGCGTCATGATCCCAGCGTTGACGGTGCTCCAATGGAATCAAAGTAACCGATCTGGAAAAAGAACTAGAAGCAGCGCCTGCAACAAAAACATTGAAGTATCTATGAAGAAGTGTGTCTCCAAGACAAATCTGTAAGGAGCTTTGTATTAACTTCCACTTTCAATTTATAGTAAAGAGAAAGTCACCATGTAATTGAAATACCAAGTAATGATTCAGGGTTTCAAGGGCTTCACTTCACCCTAAATCAATATTTGTTTGCATATGAATCTATTGAGCTCATTATAGTGGGAAATCATATTTCAAATCTTCCAGGTGCATTTCAGTGTGTTTTTCTGGGGCAATATACGTGTCAAGGTAAACAGATTGAAAATCATGTAGTACCTTCATTAACCTAACTCAGCTTCCCACCCTTTTCTTCTTTGTGCACCCGATGAGTCTTCTCTACTTCTCACTCCATCTTTTAATTATTTGCATTACTCCAGTTATGGAATTCACTATTATCAATTTAGAATGCATTCTACCATTCAAGTTATAATTCCAATAGGGATAATCTAATAATAACTTTCTTACTATCACTTTTGTCAATAACTCGAGAATGAAGTCCTAATCCTAATCACAAGCAATGATGCAACCACAATGGCCGTTCCTCAATTGCCAAATACCAAAATCAGTTTTTAGCATGTTGAAACTCAATATTCGACCAGCTAGTTATGTCAAGTTCAGTCTGCTAATTATTTCTAAATTCAATTAATGAGTAAATTGAAAACCAGATTAATTTCAAAAACAAATTAGAGAGGAGCAACACAAATAGTAATTGAGAAGAAGTTGAATTGCAATAGTTATCATGTAGAACATTGCAATAGTAACCAATAAACCATAATTAAAAATTTGTGGACACACGTGAGTTGGACTGAGCTAGTATGAACAATTTTATGAAAATTAATCAACAAACTAAAATCCACTAACATTGAACCCATGATAACAAGTTTCTACAAAATCGAAACGAATCCATAAAAGTGAAATTCAAAACGAAACTACATGAATGAGATCTGAGGCTAAAGTAGACAAATTGTAAATAGTACCGTCCAAGGATAGAGAGTTAACAGGAGGGTTAATGATGGTGATGATGGCCACCCCTTCAGTCTCAACATCGATTGCTATTCTTCCCTTTGTGCTGTTCATTTTTTCTCTCACCACAAATCAATTTCTTTCTTTTGAAGAACGAAGATGGGATTTTTGATTGATTGTTTCTTCTGTATTGAGCAATTTAAGGAGGTGTCGTGCCTGGGGATATGGACAGTGACGTTGGAAGGTAGCTCTTCCAAATCATCGTATGTGACACAGAATTTACCCCCGCTTCATCCGATAATTTTTCTTCCTATTGGTCCACGCCTCTTCTCTTTCAGTATCTGGTGACGATGAATTCTGTTTGTGCAATGTCGACGGTGGTCTGCGGCGAGAAGAATAAGAGAGAGAAGTGAACTTATTCAAATCGGTAGTTTAGGGATTTAAAATCGGGGGTGTGGGTGGAGTGGGTGGGGTGGGGTGAATATAAATTAATTTTTAGTTTTATAATATTAATTAATAATCCTATTTACCACCTGATTTTTGAATTGTAAAACGTTATCCCTTTATTTTTGAACTGTGTAATCTTGAAAAGAAGCGTTTTAGGTAATTTTCTCTTCTGATTTTTGCTGCCAAAGAAGATTTGTGCTGCTATACAAACCTTAAACTCCAAACCCCACAGCCCAATATATATTCCCAAACTACCAAGCCTAAACTACATATCCAGCCCATAGGCTACCTTAAAAATGTTACAAATTCCAAATCTACTCTCCCATGTTTTTTGATTTAAAAGTAAAAGAAAAATAATGTTTTAAAAATCGATCCGGACATCAACCCAAAAAAGGTCGAGGGTCGAGGGTCAAATGGTCGAACTGGTATCAAACCGAATGCCCAATTAAACTAATAATATAATGAATTATTAATACAAATTACTTTTAATTTACTTTTATCAAAGATTGTGTATATTTATTCTACCACACTCCACTAACAACTTCCAAACCAAACGAAAACACCAAGGCTTCCAATAGATGAATCCAGCACCACCTCCACAACCTTCCTCCAAATAAAAAGTGAAAAGAAAAATGAAGAGAATGCAACACAGAGAAAAGGCGAGAAGCTTCATTTGAACATCCTCGGGAAAGTAATCCATTTTGTGTGGCAAATGTTCCCTTACGTGGATTCACTGCCATTAGGTGATAGAGAATAAAAGCAATAAATTACATTTTGCCATAGGTGAGAGGAGAGAGGCTTTGATGTTTTTAACTGGAGGTGGGTATGGGATAACGAGAGTTGGCCAAGGAAGACGAGTGTCCATATATCAATAACACAGCTTGTTGAACCCATGGACGGATCCAAAAAAATTTTACACATGAAAAACTGTTATAAAAAAAACCTTACAAATTTTTTTTTGTTGGGCCTTTAGGGGGGGCTACAGCCCAGCCCAGCCCTCCTATATCCGTCTCTGGCTGAACCAGGATTATCAGCACTTGGAAATGGCAGCCTAATGGCAATTGCTACAATAGTATCTTGCATCGGATGATAACTTACACAGTGGAAGAGAAATATCGTTTAAAATGGAGTCTGAATGGTGAAATGGTAGTGGGTGAGTCATAAGGCTATCAATAGATTAGATTTTGATCCGAATCCAACAAAATTAATGGAAGATAGATTTAAGGTCTCAATCTGATAACCCGATCAAAATTTGAATCCAATAATCCGTTAACTAAATGGATCAAATATGGATATAGGTCAATCCGATCCGATTTGTTATAAATAATTGAGTCGGTAAAATATTTTTTGGCATATTATTTGTCACTAAAATAAATAATTTTAGAATAAAAAAGTAATCAAATTCAAAACACAAAAAAGTTGAGAAATTTATAATTATTAAACCTGTTTAAGAATTGGAAAATTTGAAAAAAAAAAAAAAATAGAAGTTGATTTCAACCAATGTTTTAAAAATCTACTCAGGGTCGAATCAATATCGAACCGAATGTCAAATTGAATATTTACTATACACATGAATGTAAAATATTATAAAAACAATATATTTTTTTAATTTTAGTTTACTAATTTAAAGTAAATAAATATCTATATTTTTCTTAATTAAATTTATTATTGTAATTTATTTTATAACTTCAAAAACTAATAATTAATATGTAATAAATAATTTGATTTGTTAATTGAAATAATGAAATAAAATATTTATATTTAAAATTGAAATTCAATTTTACCTTATCCCACATCAAATATCAATAGAAAACTAGAAGATGATCTTTCCTTTAAAATGGAACATCATGATCGTAGATGACGTATTGGGCTGGCTAGTAAAAATATGTGGGCCTCAAGTTAGTTCAAAGTTTTTTAAAGAACATAAAATCATTTTTTTTCTAATTTTTATTAATTTCGGATTGGGTTATCAGATCGGATATCCGATAATATAACAAATCGGATATGGATTTAATAATCAAATATCCGTTGGATTATTAAATCGGATCGGATCGGATAATTTTCTTATCAGATCGGATCGGATATAGGCAGATCTGATACATATCTGATCTATTTACAGTCTTAGTGAGTTCATCAATAGACTTAACAAATTTTTGTGGAAAAAATTGTATTTAACACGTTCGGTTTTCGATTTCCAATTAAATTGCCGATTTTTTTCTCTGATTAATCTACGATGACTGAACTGGATTTGAGGCGAATCACGATTTTTCTGGTTGAATCGGCTTTATCCAATTCAGTCCGATTTTTAAACAATGAGAAAATACATAAATTGACCCCGTTCCAAGAATAGGATCTACCTATCAAAGATCTTGTTTCAAAATCTTTCCTTTCCTTTTCTTAGCGTCCCCTGATAGAAAAATAGAAAAAGAATTATCAATCCGTATACTTTAATCAAATCTTTTTCTTATATAAAAATCTCTAGATACTCCATATTGAAATCTGAAAAATTAACAGAAACATAAAACATACATATATCCATAGTAATCTGATTTTTTGCCTTGATGGATCATGATCTTCCGATTTGATTTGTGATCTTCGCTTCAATGTCGATCTCTATTGATGGGGGATGCAGTAAATCTCGAAGAAACACAATCAAATGGGAACCATGACCCCATATATTCATAAGATAATGACCATTTACTATCTTTCATTTGTTTCAAATCGACCCTTCATCAATCTAAAACAAACTTTCGGTCTCTACACTTTAATTCCATGAAACATAATACCCATTCGTCAAAATTCATCTTTAGTGTATCACTTTAATTGACTAATATACTTTAAATAATAGCACCACACATTTTAATATGTTACGTATGGCCCCAAATATATTAGAATTTTCCAACAATATCCCACTAGGCCATACGTACACCTTTCAAATGTGCACAACTTATGAGTTCAAAATCTTATTATTATTATTATTATTATTATTATTACAAACAATTTCGTCCATTAGTCATATTGATATAGGATCAAAGTGATTTCGTCACATTTAACATGACTAAATCCTTCAATGGTCACGTATACCCATGCAACCAAATGACATAGATCAATCATGTGAGTGTAGCATGAAAATTACATGTTATGTGATCCAAACATGTCTATTTCCAACTGGTCCAACCTTATATCTTAAGTGAGATCAACCATAAACTTTAACCAGAGTGGAACTGAACTAAATACTTTAGTTCTGAACGGTTAATTTCACAAATGGTCACTGAAGTTACCTGAAAATCTCAAAACGGTCACTAAAGTTTCAAAGTTTCAGAAACGGTCACTGAAATTTGAAATTTCTTTCACAAACGGTCATTGAATTTTCAGATTTTTTGGCCAAGTTTGAGGCAATTTTTCGACAACTTTCGACCACCAAAACCGTCGATTTCGGATACTGTTGAAAAGACCATGATGTCCTCTTCAATTACCACCAAAAATCTCTCCAAAACTCCAAATGATTCGGCCGGAATAAACCCACGAAGTCGACAACCGAAAATTGTGAAAATTTGCCCAAATTTTCAGATTTTTTGAGCAAGTTTGAGGCAATTTTTTGGATACTTCCGACCACCAAAATCGTCGATTTCGGATACCGTTGAAAAGCCCACAATGTTATCTTCAATTACCACCAAAAATCTCCCCAAAACTCCAAGTGATTCGGCCAGAATAAACCTAGAAGTTAGCTACCCAAATTTGGGCAGATTTTCGAACTTTTTTGGTAGCTGATTTCGTGGGTTTATTCCGGCCAAATCCCTTGGAATTATGGGGATATATTTGATGATAATTGAAGAGAACATTGTGGGCTTTCCAACGGTATTCAAAATTGGTGGTTTTGGTAGTTGGAAGTTGCCGAACAAATGCCGCAAACTTGTCCAAAAAATCTGAAAATCTGGGCAGATTTTTACAATTTCCGGTTGCCGACTTCGTGGGTTTATTCTGGCCAAATAACTTGGATTTTTGGGGAGATTTTTGGTGGTAATTGAATAGGACATCGTGGGCTTTCCAACGGTATACGAAATCGACGGTTTTGGTAGTCGGAAGTTGCCGAAATATTGCCTCAAACTTGCCCAAAAAATCTAAAAATTCAGTGACCGTTTCTGAAACTTTGAAATTTCAGTAACTGTTTTGAAATTTTCAAGTAATTTCAGTGACCATTTGTGAAATTAACCCTAGTTTTGAAATAAATCGAATATCCATGGACAAAAATATGTGTCTAAAATAGACAACATCCAAATATACAAACTCCCACTAAACTGGCATATCATCAAAAGATGCAACACCCATGTGAGCATTATTCTCATGAAAGACCTTGGATGATAGCCATTTAGTAAATAGATCCATGATTATGAAGTTTGTCTTAATATGCTTTATAGAAATCTAACCACTATGATTTCTTTCCTTACAACTAGGAACTTAATGTCTTTAGATTTTGACAACGTCATGTTTCCGTTGGAATACAAGACTGCTATTATCACATAATAACTTAAATGGTGTTCAATTCCATCCAAAATATGCAGCTTAGTGACAATATTTTACAGTCAAATTCCATGATCATAATCAGAATATCCAACAATCTCCAATTGGTCTGATTTTCCTGAATGTGATCAGGAAAATACTGAATAACCTTATGGCCCCTTTCCAAATTTCCATCCCAAATTTAGTTAAATACTTGTCTAGCATTCCAATGAATGTTATGTGTATAAACCTGAGTATACATTAAATTCTCAATTGCTGAAGCATAGAGAATTTCACGTATTTCGTTTACTTTAAATTTATCCCTGAGACATTACTTAAGACTAAACTTGTCTTCCTTATCAATAGGAGTATCATCTGAATTGCATATCTAGATTTCAAATCTTTTAAGAACTTTATCGATACATCTCTTTTGTGATAATCCTAAAAATACACCAAGAACGATTCTTGTGTATCTATATCCTTAATACAAAAAATGTATCACCGAGATTTTTCATTTCAAAATTCCATGACAGAAATCTCTTGGTTTCGCACATTAAATTTATATCATTGCAGACAAGCAGTATATCATCGACATACAATACCAAAAATATGATTTCTCCCACTGAACTTGTGATATACACAATCAACAGTTGAATTTATCTCAAAACCAAATGAGATAATTATTTGATGAAACCTTCGACGAGAAACCAACTTAAGCCCATAGATGATTTTTTTTTTTATTTGTAAACCATTTAATGTAACTTAAGATCAGATCTGTATCACAAATGGCATAATTGTCCTAAAAGAGTCTTTCATAAATACCAGAGAAAAGATCTCTTTAATGACAATGTCTTCCTTTTGGGTAAAGCCTTTAATTACAAGATGTGTCTTATATCTTTTCACATTACCATTTGAATTCCTTTTGGTTTTAAATATCCATTTGCAACCATTGGATTTCGCACCTTCTAATAATGGAACAAGATCCCAAGCTTTATTGTCTTGCATAGACATAAATTCCTCATTCATGGCATCAATCTACTCTTTAGAATTATTCTTTTGCATGACTTGATAAAAATTGATTGATTAGGTCTTCTTTCATCAATCCATGCTATCCTTACTTTCTTGGAGAGAGACTATAAAAATATCAAGAATTGTCTTTCTCTCTTTTATAGTGGATTTCCTTAATGACATTTGTTTTTGAGGTTGTTGAGTTTGAATTTCTGGAGCAATTAAGAGATTGTGTATAGGGGATTTTGTAATGTAGTCTTGATCCGAGATTGCTTCTTGAACAAGATCTGGAGCAAGAATTTTTCCGTGAACCTGATCATTGTCAATTGCAACAGAAGAAATATATACATATTCTTCGTTCAAGACAAAATCATTAACCTTATAACATTATCTCTCCCCCCGGCAAACTCTACGTCCTCAAGGAATCGAACATTTCCCGTTTAAAAATTGACTTAAGAGTGGGATCTTTAAAAATTTGTAACCCCTTTAAAAATTGTTTTACTTGGAATTGTGTTGAGAATTTAAGCTACAGTCTTTAGTGTTTCTACCTAGAAAGATCCTGATGTACTGTGGAATGATTCCACATTCCTCTAGGAATTTAGAAAATGGCCCTAGACGTTGTTCTCTTGATCCATCATATCTATCATAGTATTTACCACTATGGTAAGATTTGACTTTTTGAGTTCTTTTATTGAGTTGATTTTCAATCTCAGTCTTGTATGCCTTGAAGATGTCCAGTATTTGGGATTCATCATAGATGAGATATAGGTAGCCATAGTAAGAAAAATTCGTCTATGAACGTAATAAATTACTGTTGACCATTTCAAAAAGCCGAAGGAAATGGGCCACAAATATCCATATGAATTAGTTCCAAGACATCTGAAGTCCTATGGAACCTTATGTTTGTTTGTGTTCCCTCAATACAATTGACATAAACACTTAAGTCTAGAAAAATTAAGAGAATAAAGAATTCCTTCTAACACAAGATTTTTCATTCTCTTTTGAGTACCTAATCACTTGTGCCATAACAAGTAGAATTCTCATTGGTTAATTTATGTTTAATACCATGGGGATTCACATACAAGATTTCTTTATAAGAGACAACCGTATTAAGTAGATGTAGGTTATCATAATCGAATAAAGAATTGGTGCCCATAATATTTGAGGTAAGAAAAAGATCAGACTGACTATTTCAAATTGAACAAGAATAACCAAATTTGTCCAATGTAGAAATAGAAACTAAATTCCGTCCAAAAGACGGTACCGCAAATGTCTCTTTCAAATCCAAATAATAACTCGTCTTTAATGATAACCTAAAGTCCCTATAGCCTCTACCTTAACTGATTTGCCATCACCTCACATAGATGAATCTTTCAGCATCAATTGGTTTTGGCAGCTCATACAACCCCGCATAGACACACTTATTTGAGTAGCTGGACTTAAATATATTCACCAAGTGTTTCTAGGTATTAACATTAAATTTACCTCAAAACAAAACAAAGTGAGAAGTGTACTTTTCTTTACACGCCAAGCGTGGTATTTAGTACACTCTCTTTATATATCCCAGATTTTCACAAAAGTTACAGCTAAATTTATCATTTTCAGGCTTTTACTGTTTATTTTATACCTAATCAGATGCAGCTTTGTTATTCTTTATTACTTGTCCTTAGAAGTACTTGCCAAGTGAGTAATGTTAGTTTTATCTTGCTTTAGTCTTTCTCCTTTTTGCACACAATATGGAAATGAGCTCATTAAGAGTCCACTTTCCCCTTTTAACAGTTGTAACTGGCCTTAATTAACTGAATTGTGCAAAAAGCGAGATCAATACCAAATGTAAGAGCAAGTCACCAGACAGCTCGAGCTTTAGTCCCTTAAGTTTAGAAGGTGTATGAGACATCTTCATGATGTACTCCCTTATGTTCCTCTTGCCTTTATACTTTATAGAAATCAAGCTTTACAAAAGCGAGTTGTTTCAACTTTATCGTTTTTTGCAAAATGTTTCTCAATTTTGGCAAGGAAATCATTGGCATTAATTACTTCTTCAGATATTGCGCCTTTAAAGGCTTCTAGAATGCCGCGCTTAATGATCTTTAGACTCATGCAATTTGAGTGATCCCACTTCTCAAAGTTTCCCTTTCCGTCAGATGAACTTTCTTCCGTAAGAGGAGCGCAAGATCTAGATCCTTGCAGCCAAGAACAATTAATATGCTCTCTTTCCAATACTTGAAGTTTATTCCATTTAGCACAGGAATAGTGTTGATGTTGACAGATATTGCAGAAGTAGATGGATTAATTTAATAGAGAACTTATTAACATGTTTACATTGGAATCCGTATTAAACAATTAATTAATTCAAATAATGGTAAGTCCCATCTCAAGATACTTTAAATCTTTTTCTCATATAAAAATCCCAAGATCCATACTCCATATTGAAATCTGAGAAATTAACAGAAACATAAAACATACCTATATCCATGGTAATCTGATTCTTTGGCTGGATGGATCACGATCTTCCAATTTGATTTGTGATCTTCGCTTCAATTTCGATCTCTATTGATGGGGATACAGTAAATCTTGAAGAACACAATCAAATGGGGACCATGACCCCATATATTCATAAGATAATGATTATTCATTATCTTTCATTTGTTTCAAATCGGCCCCTCATCAATATAAAACAAACTTTCGGTCTCTACACTTTAATTCCATTAAACCTAATACTCATTAGTCAAAATTCATCTTTAGTGAATCACTTTAATTGACTAATATACTTTAAATAATAGTACCACATATTTTAATATGTTACGTGTGGCCCCAAATATGTTAGAATTTTCCAACATCCCCTAGTTTCGTGTATAATTGTTGATCGGATTTCACTATATTTCTGATTTTATTTAGCAAGTTTATATTTCTAATAACGATCCTCTTGAAAATCCTAATCCCCATATGCGAAATACCCATTCATCTCAATTTGATTGCCTCTTAACTTTTCCCAAATAGATTTGGTATTTAAGTTTCGAATGTATTGGTAAAGATACAAAAGTTTTAATGGTATTGGTGGAGAAGGTGGTGACCGCGGCACGAGTGGTGACAGGAAAGTTAATGGTGAGTTCTTAAGGATTTTGGAGAATCTTTCTTTGGCAATTGAGTTGGTTTCTTGATGATATTGTGTTCCTTTGGGTATTAATACCCTCTCTTTCTTTTATGTATCAAGTATGGTTATTTTTTCTTTATTGATTATCAAAATTTCACATATGAAGATGAATGTTGTATTTTTAGTATTGATTTCTCGTCGTACACAAATGTATAGTATATTTGGCACCGAATAATGTGGTCATGAATATGATATTCACCTCAAATCTTATGTAGTTTGTTACGGACAGAATTTTAAAAATATATTTTATAAGTAAATATAGAATTGTATGGTTCTTGACTAGAGAATGTAAGGATTTTTAATCGATCATGTGGACTTATATGTGAATTATTGTGTATTAAATTAAAGGTTATCAATTTTGGTTAAACCCCTTTAATGTGATTTAATAAAGTTTCAGTATTTTGATATGAGGAAATTACATAAAACCAGTGTTTTCAACGTTTAATTTAAAATTTTAGATGTGAAGTTTCAATTTTCAAAAATCAGACATTTCATTTTTATATCAACCTTAATTATTCAATCTTCCATTTCTCCCTCTTTCTCGTCTCTCTCTATCTTCTTCCTTCGGTGGCTCATCAACAAGTAGAAGATTTCTCCAACTCTAGCAGTCACTCAGATGGCAGCTGCACAGATCAGATTAATTGATTTGTTGATGCATAAATGGGATGGACAAGAACGCAGTAGGAAGGAGAAAGGACTTGCAATTAATCTAACTTGAAACACTATAGATCCGAAAATTTCACTCAAAATCAATAAAGCATGAGAGAGCAGACGAAGACGCTGGGAGGATTCGGGAAGAATGGAGAACCGCAATTGCTGTGAGGAAACCACCGTGAGAGAAAATCGGAGATTCAAATAAATCGTATCAGTGGCATGGTGGTTGATATTAGACGGAGTACTTGAAGGAAGTTTTGTCTATGGGCTGAATTCGATGGGTATGGTTGAGGTCACGAAGTTGAAGGTGATGATTAGGGTTTTGAGCTTAATTGGTTGGGTTAATTGGGTATTTTGTGGTAGTGGACTATAGATTGTGACTTGGGTTAGGTACTGAGTGTAAATGGGTAATTATGGAGTACTGTAATTGTGCCGACGATGGTGGATCTGTGGTGGGCGTGGTAGTCCGTGTTGTGGTGGTGGTCTGTGAGATTTGGGAGAAGTGAAGCAGATCTGTGAGATGAGACGGTGGTTGTTCTGTGGTTGTGTGCAGTTATTTTGTTGGTGACAATGGTGGTAGATCTTGGTGTTGATGGCGATGGGCATGTCGAGGTGGTCGTGGATCCGTACGAGGATGTGGTGGTGTTTTATGCGATGTGTTGATTTGTTTGAAGTAGTGTTGCTGTCGGGAGGTGGTGGTGGTGGTGGTGGTTCTGACGGCGATGGTGACGGTGACAGTGGGGCTACTGGAAGGAATGGTGAGGTGGTGGTCATAAGTTGGTGGTGGTCACAGATTATTTGGTCGTTTGTGACCATTAAATTGTTTAATCCGTGACCAATAAACAATATGTGACCAATTAAAAAGATAAATTGTAACAAAAAAAAAATTAATGCGTGACCTAAAAAATTATTAATTTGTGACCGATAATTTAATAATTTGTGATTGTATACTAAATTGTGACTTATAATATTTGTGATTTGTGACCTATAAATAAATTATGATGTTTCAATTTTTGATTTGTGACCGATGAACAAATTGTGACCTATAAAATTTTTGAATTGTGATCGTAAAATAATTTTTAATATATAAAATTTGTAATTTGTGACCAATGAATAATATGTGACTTGTAAAATTTCTGATTTGTGACCGATGAACAAATTGTGACATATAAAATTTTAAAATTGTGACCATAAAATATTTTGTGACATTTCAACTTTTGATTTGTGACCGATTAACAAATTGTGACCTATAAAATTTTGGAATCGTGACCATAAAATAATTTGTGACATATAATTTGTGATTTGTGACCAATGAGTAATATGTGACCAATTATATGAAATTTGTTACCAAATTATATGAAATTGTGATCTTAATATATTTAATTAATAAAATATATGTTTAATTAATTAATTTATAAATAAAATTTAAAGAACTCTAAAATTTTAAACATATCTCTTAAATTTGAAATTAGTAAAACTAAACCTCTTACTAATGAAATATTCCCTTTTGAGATTTGAAACATCTAATTAAAGTGTCTTTATGTGTAGAGACCAAGCATGTTCCTAATTTCCTAATGGGCCGAATTAGGTTAACGAGCCATTAGTATATATATACGATTATGGTCCTCGGATCACACGCGAGTAAATTATTCATTCTGTTCTAGCTCCCATTATCAAAGAAAAATAAAGGAATAACGTGTTAATTTGGAAGACTAAAATCATAGTACTCACTCGTTGCATTAAACATGTCTGATTCAGGTACACTTCCGCTTTGATTCATGAATTCTTGGTGATCCATCATGAAAGATCCTTGTGACAATAACTGTTTTCCCAACAAGTGGTATTAGAACCTATTCATTTTGAATCATTGAGAATCAAAAATTTTAATTTTATTCCAGTTATAATTTCATTGTTTTCAAATTTAACAATTCCTGATTTAGTTTTGTTAAATTTGAAAAAACAATCTGTAGCCGTCTTCACTAAAGCGAAGCAGCACGCGGAGCGCTGGCGCAATTGCTGCACCCTAGGGTGTTGCGTCTTACGCAGCATGTGCATGGTTCAACGGCGATGGACATTGCTGCGACATCATACAACACTCGTCGCCACGTCACGCTGGTTTAAGCCACTGGCGCGTCTCCTGTTATTTTTTCTTTTTTAAGGTTTTGGTGGTTTTTGGGCGGGGACTTGGGCTGGAAATTTGAATATTTTAGGTCCTTGCTTGTAATTTCATATTAAGGTTATGGTTACAATTTAATGTCTTTTTTAATAATTCAACACCTTAAGTTTAAAGTTCATTCAATTGGGCCTTTAAAGTTTTGGGTTCAATAATTCAGTCCCTAAAGTTTTGAAAATTAATTAATTTTGGCCATTAAGGTTCTGAATTTTGTAATTAAAACCCCTCAAAGTTTTTAATTTGTTCAAATTGATCCCTAAAGTTTTGAATAATTAACTTTTGACCTCTAAAGTTTTGGATAATTAATTTTGACCCCTAAAGTTTTGGATAATTAACCCTTAGGACCCTAAAGTTTCAAAATAATTAAAATATGCAAATTCAGTGATTTTCTTTTTCAAATTTTGGTTCAAATGACACTTTTGATAGGTATAATATTCGAAAGTAAATTAATTGAAGCAACATTTGCCAAAGCAACCTCTCTAGTGAAAATCAATTAATTTAGAATATTAAAAGGTGTTTGTTTGTGTGTTATTCATGCGACTATTTGATCGGCCCAAAGGAATGTCAATATTTGGTCGAATTGCACATGCACATGTGGTGGGTGATAAACATGTGGCTATTATTTGGTTTAACGTGTGATTAATAAATCGGTCCAAAGAAATGTTTATTGATTGACATGCTTCTTTCGTATTTGATCACTACACCAAGAGTACCACTTATTTCTATCCAAAGACTAAATATTGATGTTGTGCTAGGTATTTTGTGATGGGCCCTACCATTATTTGAAATTATTATTTGCATATTAAGGATATTTTTGTGAGCCGTTCTGAATTAATTGTTTTTTGATTTAGTTTCAGGTTCTGCTGATAATATCTATATTAACATCAAATCAATTCTAATTCTTAATGGCACGAACTTCAAGGTATGGCAAGATAACATGATGATTGTTCTCGGAGTCATGGATTTGGACATTAATTTACGGGTCGTTCAACCTATTGTACTTACTGATAAGAGTACCTCTGATGACAAGAGTGAGATAGAAAAGTGGCACTACGCCAAAAAACATCATTTGCAACACATAAAAGGCAACATTTGGTAGTTAAATGTTGCTAAAGTGATCTATCGCAACATTTTAATACTTGAATGTTGCCATTACTTAACAAAATTGAGTTTTAACAACATTTTTTAAGTAAATGTTACTAATATTGCCTTTTTGGAACATTTTTTAAATGTTTCAAAAATTTTTATTTTTTGCAACGTTTAAAAAACGTTGCTGAAGACAAAACTTTTTGCAGCGTTTGTTAAACGTTGCGAAAAATATCTTTTCACAACGTTTTTTAAAGGTTGCAAAAGATGCATCTTTTGCAGCGTTTTTTAAACGTTGCGAAAAAGATCTTCTTTCGCAACGTTTAAAAAACACTGCAAAATATCTTTTTCACAATTTTTTTTCTTTCTTTTGTGATTTAGTTTCACAACATTCTTTTAAAAACGTTGCTAAAAGTCTGAGACCCTTCTAAACCAAATTGATTAAACATTAGCCCTAGCTGCCTCTCTTCTCCATCTATGTCTCCGTCTCCTCTCCTCTCCTCTCCATCTCCACCTCTATCATCTCCACGTGGGTGGTTCTATGTAAAAACCCTATAATAATTTCTCATGTCGGCTTCTCTGTAAAGTCATTGTTTTTTACGAGGGGAAAACGCTTTCTTCCCTTCTAAGTAGAAGCTGAATAATTATCAGTCTACGCTCATAATTACAGGTTCTTTTTACTTGCTTACATTTGATTATATAGATTAATTGAATTAAGGAAAGTTATTTGAGATTTATACAACAAGGTATTCCAATAGATCTTGTAATTTTTTTTTTCTTTAGGAACCCTAACTCGCTGATTTTGTTTTGATTTGATCCAAATGTAGAAATATTTGACAAATTTTGTGTTTTTTTGATGATTTAAGGTGACGATTATTGTTTTTCTGGTCAAGCGGTTCAGTCAAGAGGCTTTTGTTCTTTGCAAGATTATTTGGCTGAAGAATTGTATAAAAATGTTCTTTCGAAGAATTTTTAAGAAGTTTATTCTCTTTTGTTCCAAGCTCCTCTTTTTCTCAATTAGAAATTTTGAATACATCTCTATCAAAAGCTGTGTCCTACTGCGTGTAGCATGGGTGTATACTGTATAGACCCCCCCAACACACGCGCGCGCGCACACAATTACTCTCTTCCTTTAGTAATATTTCTAACCCCTAGAAGAAAATAAAAAGATAAAAATTGGAAATCTTCTATCTCTCAGATATTTGGGTCATGTTTAAGAATATTCTTTTGCTGTTTATGAAGATTTACTTTCCTCATGATTTGCAGTATCCCTATTTGAGAATTCTTCTCTTCTTATTTTGCTTTTGAAAATTAAAGAATTACCCTCATAGTAGATACATTAAGTTATTGTTATGGACTCGTGGGTATGATATTCCATCTATATTCTTTGTCCACCAACCTTCTGGAATATGGTCCTGTACCACCCATTTGCTGCAACTACTGCTGCTTGCTTAGAAGTATTTTATTTAACATATCTAGCTTTCAAAGAGCTAAATCCCAGCCTGTATGGGTCCTGTGATTCTGACCAGCTATATTTGATGACTTAAAACTTCACCATCGTAATTTATGATTTCCCTTTTGCTTGCTTGTATTGACTACCCTTCTTAGTCATCCTTTTTGAGTCATGATGTTGTTGGACTGCTATGTTTCTCGAGAATTTTGTTAGGACAGGAAATCTATTAGCTTTGGTTTGATTTGGTAAGTCAGTATTAATTCAATATCCAAATGTCAGTGGCCTGATCAAGCTTCAGTTGGAAACATGTGAAGTTGAGTCATGAGCTAGTAATCTGTACTTCTGGTATGTTTTCAGTAATTTTCACTAGTTATTTTGTTTATATTATTATGTTTTTATCCAGACCAAGTATTCCTGAGACTTCAAATGAAATGCCTACTTCTTTATTTTCTAACTAATGCTCTTGTAACCTTGTCAGAGTTTGCAGGATTTGCTGCAGTAATTCCTTTGGGGAAAAAAATATCTTGGTGAAATTCCTTATTGCGAGTAGATATGCAACACACTGGCGTGAAGGATACCCCACTCCGAGACAGTAATAGCCAAAAGGTCCACCCCCAACCCATGGAAAAAGCAGCAAATCAGAATCTTGAAGCTATGGAAGCACCAGAAAATCCAAGAGTTAAGTCAGAAGCGGGTAAAACTTGAGAAGGCTTCATATGTCCTAACTGGGATTGGAATAACCTAACTCTGTTTGTTGTGGATTGCTTTGAGTGATATCTACTCAGTCAAGAAACCTGTGCAATCTCAGCCTTGGAATTAATTGCTCAAGGAGAATCAAATTGTCTTGCATTTTGTTGTTGCTCTTGTTAGATTTAATTTAGTAACTGTTCTTTCATTACATCCGTCTCCCTGTCTTGACAGACTTATATATCATATCAAATGAGATTAAAATTGGGTACAATTCCTCCTCCTCCAGGATACAAGGTGAGCTTGCTGAGGCATTCATCGTTTGGAATTCATTGAACCTTTTAATCCGTGTCTGTTATGTTCTCCTTTTTCTGGGTTACAGATTCCAATTAAATTCTTTTCATTTTATAACACCATTCATATTTAATTTACATAGGTAGAACTAGTATATAAACTATATCACACATTTTCCAGAATACAACATTTTTGTGCTTAAATCTCATGAAACTACTCTCTCCCTTCTTTATCCTACATTATCTATGACTTGTGATGATAATTGTAGAGCATCAGAAAATCCGAGTACCCTAAAGAGCTAGAACCTGCTGATAGAATATCCTCTGTCCATGTTAATCTCATAATGAGGAATGCCCTGTAAGTCCATATAGTATATTTGTTATTTCTCTTCTGCTCTTCCTCTCCTTTACTGTCTAGGCTCAAGAATAATTTTTCATTGCTTTTTTTCTACTATGACTTTACTTTCACAACCTCACATGCACTACAACAAAAATAGTTATTTGCAACACTAAAAAGGCAACATTTGTTAAGAGGGAAAAAAAATAGTTAGCTTTTCTATGTAAAGTCAATAAAGAGGTGCTTGAGAATTTTAGAAAGGTAAGTAGATTGAAATGGTGATTGATGAGAAGATAATGTGTTTAGTTTGTAGAGGTTTATAATTGTGATAATGGGTTTTTTATTTCAGTATCAGTGAAAAAGTGGTGTCTTTAGAGTTTTGGACTGATTATTGAAGTTCCAAGTTTTACCTTTCTACCAAAACAAGAACTCGAGGTAATTATACCCTTGGATTTCTCAAGTTTTCATTCTGAATTTGAGTCTAATTTAATAACTCTAGTTCTTCGTTCCAAATTTTTGCAAGTCAAATTTAGTTGATGATAATATTCCAAGAAACCTTCTATTATATGGCGTTCTAAGTCTTTTAGTGTCCTCCCTTGCAGGCTTGATATGACCAAGTTCTATGTTTTTGGAGCAGGGATTTTTACGGGTCTTACAGTTGCACTTTATCCAATTTCGGATGTGAAGACCAGGATGCAGGTTGCTTCACATGATGCTATAGAACGAAATGCATTTTCCATCATCAAAGGTCTACAAAAGTGGCTTCTTTCAAGATGATGGAACCATTCAAATTATCAGAGCCTACACGGGCAGCTATAGCAAATGGAATGGCTGGGATGTTAGGATCTCTTTGTTCACAATCCGTGTTTGTTCCAATTAATTTTTTAAGTGTAAGCATAACCATGAATTGGTTCAAGTTCAACTAGTTATGTTATGTTGTAACGCATTCTAATGTTGTATTGATTCAACAATTTATAATGAAATTATCAATTTTTAAGCAATTTCAAAATTTGTTCACAAAGTGTCATTTTCATTTTTTGCGGTCAATTACCACATATAATTGTAAAAAAATAATAATCTACGTCAACGTTGAAAAAACGCTACAAAAGAGTCTACTGCAACGCTAAAAAAACGCTGCAAAAGGGGGTCTACCGCAACGTTTAAAAAACGCTGCAAAAAGGGGTCTACCGCAACGTTTAAAAAACGCTGCAAAAGAGGTCTACCGCAACGTTTAAAAAATGCTGCAAAAAGTCTTCCCTCAAAGGCAACACCGACCTTCGCAACACTTTGAAAAACGCTACAAAAGGGCTTTTACAACGTTTTTTTGGCACTGCAAAAGCCATTTTTTGGTGTAGTGTGGGAATGATCGAACCACATAAGTTTGATGGTCATAAAGCGTGTTATTCCAGAAGCACTTTGGGGCACTATGTCTGATAAGGCGACTACGGCTAAATGCTTCCTTAAGGACCTTGAGAAGAGGTTTTCCAAGAATGAAAAGGGTGAAACTAGCAAACTTTTGGCAAACCTTATATCAATAAGGTACAAAGGGAAAGGAAGCATACGGGAGTACATTATGGAAATGTCTCATATTGAATTCCCTTCCGGCACAATTTAGTCAATTCAAGGTGAGCTACAATTTTCAAAAAGACTCATGGTCCTTTAATGAGTTCATCTCACACTGTGTCCAAGAAGAGGAAAGATTGAAACAAGACATGACATAAAGTACTCATTTAGCCACCACCTCCAAGGACAAAATGAACATGAAAATGAAAAATGATAAGAAAGTTGCGAGTACAACAACACAAAATAAACAGTATAAGGAACAAACTGAGGGTGATTGTTTCTTTTGTGGAGCTGCAGGTCATAAGAGTAAGAACTGTACCAACTATCATGCATGACGTGCCAAGAAAGACATTCTTCTTCATTTGGTTTTTTCTGAGGTTAATTTAACTTCGGTACATGGATGCCCATGGTGGATAGATTTTGGTGCAACCACTCATATCAATGTGTTTATGCAGGGTTGCCTAAGTTTTCAAAAATCAAATAATGGTGAAAGATACATCTTTTTTGGCAACAGCAAGACGGTGGAAGTAGAGGCAATAGGAAAATTTAGATTATTGTTAAAGACTAGATTTTACTTGGATCTTAATGAAACATTTATTGTACTGTCTTTTAGACATAATTTGATTTCCATTTCTGCTTTTAATAAATATGGTTATTCTTGTTCATTTGGGAATGAAAATTTAGTTTGTTTCATAATTAAAAATTTGTTGGTTCCGGTTCTTTAGCGGGTTATGATAATCTTTATTTAATTGATATGATTGTTTTTTTAATGAATCTTTACATGTAAAACTACTCAAGGTATAAAGTGAAAATTAACCGACAAGAATTCTGCATCGTCGTTGTACAAGAGATTAGGTTACATTTTCAAGAGGAGAATTAAGAGACTTGTGTCTAACGGAATTCTCGATCCCCTTTACTTTACAGATTATGATATGTGTTAACTATATAAAGGGAAAACAAACCAGTAAAAGAATATTTCAAGCCAACATGACTTTGGATGTCTTAGAACTTATACATACAGACATTTGTGAACCATTCTCTACAGTTTCTTGGAATGGTCAAAATATTTTATATCATTCATGGATGATATTTCAAGATATGGCTATATATATCTCATTCATGAAAAATCACAGTCGCTAGATGTGTTCAAAAACTATAAAACTGAAGTTGAGAACTAACTCGACAAAGCGTCAGATTTGACCGTGGTAGTGAATACTATAGTAAATATGACGGTACAGGCGAACCAATCCAAGACCATTTGCTAAATTCTTAGAAGAATGCAGTATCATCCCACAATACATTATGTCGGGTTCGCCCACTATGAATGATGTTCCTGAAAGACGAAGTAGAATGCTTAAGGACATTGTGTGGAGTATGATTATTTATTCTACCTTGCTAGAATCACACTGGGGTGAACCGCAGCGTATATACTCAACAGAGTTCCAACTAAGGCCACTGATAAAATCCCTTATGAGTTTTGGATGGGGCAAGATACCTAGTCTGAAGTACGTATACATTTTGGGATGTCCAGTTGATGCAAGGTCTTATAGGCCAAATTAAAAGAAATTGGACGCAAGGACTATCAGTTGCTATTTTATTGAATATTCTGAAAGGTCCATGGGTTAAAAGTCTTATCATCCCACAACTAAGGCAATTTTCAAGACATGAAATGTCCGATTCTTTGAGAATGTTGAGTTTGCGAGAGGAGAAAGGGTTACAGACTTTATCTTTGAGGACGAATACGTTGAAATTCCTCCCATCATTGACAATGATCAAGATCAGGTCTCTATCCCTGACATTGTTCAAGAAGCAACTTTGGATCAAGACAATGTCGTTGTAACTCACTCTGAAGGCCCACAACTTGTTCTAGAAGAACAAACTCTACAACCTCAAGAACCAATGTCATTAAGAAGATACACTAGAGAGTGGAGAAGTGCGTTTTCAGATGATTACATTGTACTTCTCCAAGAACATGAAGTTGACGTTGGAGTGGTGGAAGATGATCTGATCAACTTCTGTCAAGTCATGAAAAGTTCTAACTCTCAAAAGTGGTTCGATGTCATGAATGAAGAGATAAAATCCATGAAGGACAGCGACATGTGCGGCCTCATTTTATTGCCTAAAGGTGCGAACTCATTGGTTGCAAATGGATATTTAAGACCAAGAGGGATTCAAATGGTGATGTAGAGAGGTAAAATGTTCGTTTTGTCACAAAGGGCTTTACACATAAAGAAGGCATCGACTATAAAGAGAATTTCTCTTAGATTTTTTCGTAAGCCTCTTTCAAGATTATAATGGCATTGGTAGCGCATTTCGATCTTGAGTTACATTGAATGGATGTGAAGACAACGTTTCTTAATGGTGAAGTTGATGAAACAATTTATATGGTGCAACCAGAAAATCCTGTATCGGGCGATGCAAAGCAAATGGTTTGTAAACTAAAAATATCCATCTTTGAACTCAAATAGGCCTCTCTCATCAATGGTATTACAAGTTTCATCAAGTGATCATCTCATATGATTTTGAGATGAATGTGGTTGATGATTGTATATTAGTTTAGTGGGAGTACTTATATTTTTCTAGTTTTATATGTCGATGGCATATTGCTTACTAGCAACGATATTGGCTTATTGCACAAAACCAAGAGATTTCTAGCAAGGAATTTTAAGATGAAAGATCTTGGTGACACCTCTTTTGTATTAGGAATTCAGATACACTAGGATTCTTGGATTATCATAAAGGAGTTTTACCGAAAAAGTACTTAAAAGATTTGGCATGCAAGATTGTAAACCAGGTGACACCCTTGTGGCAAAAGGAGACACGTTTAGTTTTAAGTCAATGCCCCAAAAATGACTTGAAAATTTAAAAAATGTAGAAAATTCCTTATTCTTCAACTATAGGGAGTCTGATGTATTCTCATGTTTGTACACGTTTGGATATAGCGTACATTGTTAGGATGCTAGGAAGATATTTAAGTAGCCCGGGAATGGAACATTGGAAAGCAGACAAAGGGGTAATGCAGTATATACAGGAAATCAAATCAGTTATTCTGATTTCGATTCCGTGGGATGTCAATATAGTATGAGATCTATTTCAAGCTATATCTACCTGCTTGCTGGAGGTGCTATTTCCTGAAAGAGTGCTAAGCAGACACTCATAGCTACTTCCACCATGGCAGCGGAGTTTATAGCATGTTATGAGACATCAAACCATGGAAAATGGCTGTGAAATTTTGTCACGCACATTATGGACAACGTAGAAAGACCACTAAAGTTATTTTGTGATAATAAATCAATAGTAATATATTCCAATAACATCATAAACTCGACGAATTCAAAACATGTAGAGATCAAGTTCCTGACTATTAAAGAAAGAGTTCAAAGTGGACAATGTCAATAGAGCATATCGGGACAAACTCCATGGTTGCGGATCCACTTACTAAGGGATTGATACCCAAGGTCTTTTATGAGTACACTGCTCATATGGGTGTAATATCTCTTGAGGATATCTAGTTGGTTGCGGATCCACTTACTAAGGGTTTGTATTTTTTTTTTTTTTCATATTAGATACATGTACTGTCATTTTGGATAGGTTTTTGGTAATAAAGTTTTTTTTCATTATCTTTGAACTTATTTGAAAATAATCTCACTAAAGTATTAAGGTGGACTAATTGAAAATAGGCATGTTAAGATCACATCACATGTAATTTCCATGCTACACAGTCATGCTTGATCCATGTCATTCAGTTATGTCGATATACGTGACATTGATGGGTTCAGTTACAATAAAAGTAGCGAAAGTCATTTTGATCATATGTTGATATGATTGATGGACCGGATTGTTTGGTGATACATTCAGTAATGATAGCAAAATTTTAAGTACTCGTAAGGTTATTTTTAATGCACAATTATAAGGAAATACATATAGGTTTATATGTGAATTGTTGTGTATTAAATTAAAGGGTATCAATTTTAGTTAAACATGTTTAAAGTGATCTAATAAGGTTTCAGTATTTTAAGTTTTGAAGCATCTAATTAAAGTGTGGGCATTTATATATAGAGACCTGATATTTTCCTAATTTCATGATGGGCTGAATTAGGTTAACAGGCAGTTAGTGCGCCACACACACACACACACACACACACAGAGTTATGGTCCTTGGATCACATGTGAGTAATTGTTCATTATGTTCTAACTCCCATTATCAGAGAGAAATAAAGGAACAACGTATTGATCTCGAAGACTAAAACTGCAAGACTCACTCGTTGTATTAACCAAGTCTAATTCAGGTACGCTTCCGCTTTGGTTCATGAATTCTTGGTAATCTCACATGAAATATCATTGTGACGGTAACGGTTTTCCCAACAGAGAAGACATAAACATTCTATGTCCTTTTTTCCGTGTCCCTTGTAATGGATAGAGAGGGACAAGAAATTCTGAGTTTTTTCACGTCATCAACTAAATTGAAATTAGAGATTATCATGAAATGTGATTTTTTCTCAAATCGTGAGTAGTTGTGATTATTTTTTTTAAACTTTGTAAGAGATCTATTTGGAAAATTGCATTTAGCATGCTAATCACAGTTGCTGATTATTCTGTCTTGATTTATTTGGTGCAGTATACCAATAGGAATATGCAAATATTTGTGTTAAAGACTTACCAATAAATCTTTATTCATGTATGCTACTCTCTAATAGATTTGGCAGGTTGTGTAACGACAAATTTCTTACTCAATTATCTCTTCTAATTCTGGTATGATTTCAACTAAAATTCCTATTTGAAAGTTCAATAACAGCACCTTTCTCGAGTATTTTTGCACTTGTTTACTATTTCATTTTTTATGCCGAATTGTCTAAATAAGTGCTAATCACTAAATTATGTCTATATATATCACATGTATATTATTTAATTTGTACTCACTATATAGTTGGTTGTAAATTTACAATGTCAACACCATACGAAGTCATTATGAAGTTGACTCTAAAGTGTGGGGTTATCAGTTTGATACCGACTATGTATCGAGAAAAAAATATATGAAGACGCCGAGTGTGAGGAAAGCCAATTAGGACGATATAATGTTGATATTAAACAACTTTTGTTAATTTCGCTTCGACTTCTTATTTAATATATTATTATCGTGTTTATTTTGGGTTATTTGGAAAAGATATTGCTATTTTCAGGATACTATTTAAATTGATGAAGAATTTGTGACATGTTTTCAGGCGGACGAAACCGACCCAATTTTATGTAACGTGTAAGTGGTGTTAGTTCCTTAAAAACAATAGTAATATTCATCCAACAAAAAAATTTCAAATAAAAATTGATAGCTCAATAATAGCTAACCAAGATCGGGGTGAATTGGTTTTTTGAAAAATTAATCTAAAGTCAAGTACGTAATAAGTAGATAGATTAATTCAAATAAAAAGTATGAATATTTTTCAATAAGTAAAGATGGATAGAGAATGCAAACGATATAATTATGGAGGTTTGATCCAACGTAGTGATCTACGTCCTCCGTTACCAAACTCTCCGACACAAGTAAGGCCAATCTCACTATGTTAATTGGCATGTGGTGCAATCCAATCATTTACAAAGTTTTCGGTGACTTACAAAAAGGGATCATCGATCCTTACACAACGTTGACCTTTATGGGACTTCAACACAACCCACAAGTTTAAAGAAAATTGATTTTACAAATTGAAACTTCTCTCTTAATAAATAGTATGATCACAATTAAGTACCAAGAGATAAATAGGCTAACACTTTAATAAAATACAATGAATGAAGTTTAAGTGTTATATGAGAGAACTTTAATGGAAAAGATGATTTTCAAAAGTTAATTCAATCAATTTAGTTTTTGAAGTAAATACTGGAAGAATTAAAAAGATGTAAGCTCAAAGAGTTTTGCTCTATACTATTCTCAATTTTACATTTTTCAAGAATACTTTTTGAATGCAAGAAGTTGTACAGAAAATCAGATGTCAAAACGGTCAAATTTCAGACCGTTGGGAATTTTGGCAGGTCGACCGCTATACAGTTTGGCTTTTTTCACGTTTTATCTCTGTTTGTTCTGATATAAAGGTTTTGAAAAGCAGACTTTTGGAGAGTATTTTTATCTAACTTTCAAGATAAAAAGTGTTTTACAAGTCCAAATATCATTTTTATTTTGATCTAATAATTGTGTACGAATGACTTTTAATGCACAAAATTGTTTTTAATATAGGGATTTTGAGTTTAAGCATTTATTATCATATATCAAAGTGTTAGTACATTTACATTTTAGCTAAGAGATCAAGTATCTTGCTCCGAAATTTGGCTCTTAAGATCTTGAACGTGACTTTGATCTTGACTTCCTTCATAAGTCCGATTTGTGATGATAGCTTTTGATCTTTTGACGACTATCGATCAATTTTTCATCGTATACATTGAAAGACTATAATCACTTAAATTCAACTTGTTAGTAACAAGACTTGTTTGTTATAATAAAAACTTTGAGGTTTTAAATCTACCATAGGTGTTGATTTTTCCCTTTTTTATTAAGACAAATAAGATGATTTATAAAGTAATATTGAACAATTGATAAGAAATATAAATCTTAAATTTCGCACGTGATCCATGTATTCCCTCTATCTTTTACAAACCAATAGCCAAATAATTTAAAAACATATGTCAAGACAAGCATTTTCGGTCATCATATTTTAGATCGCCATAGTTTCATCAAGCATATCATGATCATCATATTTTCATCAAGCATATCATCTTATACATTTCCCGCTTTTGTCATAAAGATATAGCATTTAAGAGTAAAACACAACCATATCAAACAATACAAGTGTTTTCCCTTAAGTAAGCAAATGAAGTTGAAAAAAATGCAAAATATAGGATACCGTATAGACAGGTCAAAACATAAGTACAAAAGGTAAGGATACAAAGAAGTTTAGATCAACATAAGGACTAAAATACATATGTATAAAGTCACATCTAAGACTCCGGAGGAGGCGATGGTAGAAAGAGTACATCGAACTGAGCATAAAAGGTATTTTATTGAGCCTCCATTGCCTCATGTTGAGCGTAATAGTAAACATAAAATGCATCATGCTGAGCCTGCATTATCGCTTGTTGAGCTTGTATTGCATCTTGTTGAACTTGCATACGGTGAAGCATCCTGCCAAACCTGTTGACGGATGAAGTAAGTGAATTGATGCTCCCGATGAGTAGATTGTAGTGATCTTCGGTAAAAGTAAAGTTGTCGGAGGGTGGAGGAGCACTCAATCCCGGGATGTCATGAGGAGGACTAGAAACTTGTGGTACGTCGTCCTCACGATCATTTTTGATGTCGTCTTCATCTCTTTCAAAAGGTAAAGTTGAAGGTCTCGAGTCCACATCAAATCCCTTAGTACGGGCCACCCATTGCCCATTCTCTTTAACAATTTTCATGCGTTTAAGAGTATGAGTATTGATAATGTCAGTGGGATGAAATGAAACGAAGACCTCATCATTTAGAAGGATTTCAAGATTTTTGAAAATTTTAGTAAGAAGCATGCCGAAGGGTATAAAGCCTTGATGTGAGTAGTGGAGTGGATGATTTTCACATGACCAATGATATAAATCTAGTTTTCGTCCAACTAAAAAGAAATCAAGAAGGAATATTTCGAAGTGAGTAACTTTATCAAGATGACCTTTCCTAAGAAGGATAACGTGGGTAATGATAATATGTGAAACTTTACAAGGTAAAGTAAGTTGCTTTGAACTAAGTTTTATTGGATATTCAAATTTTTTTCCTATCATTCTTATGACATGCAATGATAGGATTATAATCTTCACGGGATGGACGAGCAATATGACAAAACATTTAATTTGCACATTCTTCTAGGTCAAGGAGAGAACGTACAAGGGTTTTTGTAATTGTAATCATTTTTCCTTTTAGAAAATAAGAAATGCTACCCGTACGAGGAGTATAAACCTTATTCTTATAAAAATCTTTCATAAGTTTAGGATATGTATAAGACCATAGATACAATTGAGACCTAACTCATACTTAAGAAAAATTCTTCTACATGAAATGCAAGTGCTTGAAGAGTAAAATTCGTAAAATATACGATCTTACCTATGAGAAGAAGAAGGAAAGTAAGAGAAATAAGGGTGTGTTTGATACGCCACGAATTCTAGGGAAAATTCCATTTTCCCACTTTTCAGCCGTTTGATGCGTCTTCTTTTCCAGGGAATCCATTTCCACCTATTTTTTAGGTACAATCATTTGATACACAAAAGCTTGATTTTGTTTTCCCACCTATTAGGTGGGAAAACATTTTCCACCTTTTTTTTTTTTTTTTTTTAAGCAATGGCAACAAATTCTATTAACTATTGCAAAAAGAATTTTCACTTTTGTTGACAATTTCTATACAAAACAAAGTCAAACGAATATGATTTTTTTTTCTAATTGTTTAAAAAAAAAATTTATTATTTTTTGGTAATTGGAACAAATTCTAGACTCAGTGGTAGAAAATATTATCATTTTAATGGACAATTTCTATAAAAAATGAAGTGAAACGGACACCAAACTTTCAACATTTTCCAGGTGGAAAATTATACCAATCAAACACACTTAATTACAATTCCCAGTAAAACATTTTCTTTCCACCCATTTTCCACCTTTGCAATCAAACGGACCCTAAGTGACAAATGAGAGATGGAAGAGATAAAAACAAGTGGAATACCGACAGTTCGGTCGATTGGACCTCTTTTTTTTTCTTTTTTTTATTTATTTAAGGATAGTTTCAAACCAAACTTTCTGGTTTTCCGGATGATAACTTCCGATCGGCGGAAGGTCATCCGATTTTTGTTAACATACTCAATCAAAAATAAAAATAAAAAAATTAATTAAGAATGTATAGTATGAATTTAATTTAGCCATAAATTTCGAAGTCATCAATAATCCCTAATCCTCTTCGAATATGTGAGAAATGATCATGCGCTAGAGGTTTAGTGAAAATGTCGACCAATTGATTTTCCTTATTAATAATTACGGATCTGGGAACTGAAACCGAAGAACGACTGAAGAACACGAAGAAACTAAGGAAAATGGAATTGGATGACTCAACAAAGAAAATAAAGGATATAACTTGATTAAATTGGAGTCAAAGTTCTGATACCAACTAATGCGAACCCCGTAGCAACGGTGACTATGAAACCTACAACGATTGATGTAGAACCCAAGAACACCATTTAATAATTCGGTTTGAGACTTGAGCCCAACAAGTGAACCAAGAAATCCAACGATAACGGAGATGTGTTGAACCCCTTGATTACACTATAAAGAACCCATGATCCGATCTTTTGAATGCCACAAGAATTAGATCTTGATAAGTTCGTTTTGTTGTTCAATTGAAGAACAAGGAATACGCAATAGCCTCTCAATAATTCATTGTCAAAAGTCCCTACAATGTTTTATGACTAAGTATTTATACTAAAACCCTAAAATAACCTATAAGGTATGAAACATAATTCCAAATATACTAAAAGATATCAAAATTACGGAATCCTAAACAAACTAGGAAAATTCGAAAAATTCGCCTGAACTATTCAATCGCATAGGCTTTTGGCTTGCGGTTGTATAGAAGCTCCACTTTGGCTTCTGTTGGTTTTGGTAAGTGCCTATGTGACTGCATAGGTGGGACAACTATGTGGCTGCATAGTTGTCCGTGTTGGACTCTCCTTCTGTTACCTTCAACACGTTGATACATCCCGATTCCAGCTTCAACCCCAACATCTAACTTGTTCCATTCTTCGTTATGAACCCCATATCTTCAATTGTAGCTTGAACAAGCAATGTCATCGCCTCTTTTGCCCTCGATCGAGTTATCGGTCCTTCGTCAACTATCAATGGATCATTCCCCGGACTTGTCCTCGTTGCAACGGTACCTTGGATTACATCAATATCTCTATACTTTATATGATTTTAATAGGTGTTCTAGTATTTGTTAATGCATTTATCATGTTTGTATCTTTCATCGAGAGATAGAAGGGTCACACGAGGAGAATAGATTTGATCGCTATCGAGAGATGCTTTCAATTAAATTAGAAGCATTGACCAACATGAGTGATTTCAAATTGCCACTTTAATTGTTATGCTAAAATGGAATAACAAAGGAGATTCAACATCTTAATTGGCATCTCACACATTTGAAAAACACATTTACTTACTTTCATTAGTTTAGTTGATAATTTAGGGATTAGTATTAAAAAAATTACAAAAGTTGTTTGTTATTCGATTAAAGTTGCAATTAATTTTAACTCGATCAAACACGTAGTTCTCGTGGGTTCCACACTCTATTCACTACTATATTACTTGATAACGATCTCGTTCACTTGCGAGAAATCAAAGGATCAAGTTTTTGGCACTGTTGCCTGGGACTATTGTATTTAATTAGTTTTAATTAATTTTAGCTTTAATTTGAAAATTTATTGCTTATTTTTTTTAATTTGATTACTACTTTAATTAATTTTAGTTTTAACAATTTTTTTGTTATTTACTTTTCTTTGTTTTTCTTTTTATATCGTTTAATTAAACCCCTACAGTTTTAATCTATCTTGTGGCGGTATTCTCTCTTTGTACTTTTCAAATATTTATGCATGATTCTGACATTGGTAAAGTAACAAAATTGTTGCAATGACAAAATCTCTACATGGGTTGTCAAGATATGCTTGAAGGATATCCAAGTTGTGAAAATTGTTATGCGGTGCATTGTACTTGGAGATGCTTTTTCTCTTACACTAGTTTACACATGCCGAGACTTTTGAAATCCTGAAAATATTTGATGTGTAGAAAACAAAAAATTGAAAAATCTGATGAGAGTACATGCTCATGGAAGATTTTGTACCCAACGACTGGGATGAGGACATTAAACTTGTGGAAGATGGTCCTTCTATATTGAACGAGAAGGTACTTGCAAAGTACTTTAAAGAACTTGCCAAGTAGGATGAAAACGATATGGTTATGAGAGATTGCATGTATTGGGAAGGATTTCAACAATTAGTGTACAATCCATTCGAAAGAGTCAACAGGACTGACTTCATTGTCTCTGTATCTAGACTGTGGACCGATCATTCAACCCGAAGACATATTGACTATGGAAAATGGATTAAAGAGAATGACGAGTTAATCACAACGGAATCAAATGAGGATGTGGCAATCAATGAGAATGAAACCAATTCACATTTTTTCGACTTTATTGATTGTCCAAAAGTTGATTTTATGTTAACCCCGATGTAGGAGTGGAAGTTTACATAGTTGAAATTGAATCGGATGAAATAGAAAAGTCCTATTACATCAAAAAGGGCAAGGTAGAAGTTTTGAGACTAAATGAAAAGTGGATCAAAGCCAAACGAAGGAAAATGGGCAAGGCATCCAAAGTCTTCTTTAGGTGCCCGTGATTCAATTGCAAAAGTCGAGTTAAAGACTATAAAAAAGCGCTTGTTGGGAGGCAACCCAATTTTCTAACATTTTTATTTATTTTGCTTTATGTACATGGCATATAGATTTATTTTTTGAATATTAGTTTGCATCAGACTTATACACGTTTTAATTTATAGGGTATCACTATCATATCATGTTTTCCCTAGGGCCCGTGAAATTAGTGTTGGTTATTTCAATTGTTTGGTCTAAATAACACATGTTTTAGGTTATTTAATCTTAATTGTTTGATTTGACCACTATGTGCAGAAACATGACGTCACGAAAAACCAACACATACCAAGGGAAAAGCATGATAAAAAAGATTGTCTAACCGTCACACATAATGCTTCATACCTTTAACGAAAAAAATTGGGGAGTATCTTCTTCCTTTTCTTCCCCGTCCCCTTATATTCTTATTTATGCTTTATGACATTGAGGAAAATGTCGGTTTTAAGTTTGGGGGTGGGAAAAAACTTTAATTTTTTACTTTTCATGTGTTTTTGAGTATTTTTGTGTTTGTTTTTCATTATTACTTTAATATATAATACTAAAATACTAAAAAATTTGAAGATTTTCAACACCAAAAAAATAATAATAATAAATAAATACAAAAAACATATATTTTCTTGTTTTAGGCTGTATACTTGTGTGGGTTAGATAATCGGCCAGCAATGATGATTAAATTTGAGATTTAGTGATTTATAAACTGTGGATATGATGCATGATAAACCGATTTAGACTTGACATTGCAAAACTTGATATTATACGTGCACTAGAATTAAGTTGAACATTGTGATGCTATGAGTTGATTCATATAATTGATATGTTAATATAGTTGGACCTAGATGCTTAACCCAAACCCTATTAAATTACTTATCCATAGACCAAAATTAACAGTTTGGAGGTGATTTTGCTGTTGTAAGAAGATACGGATGTAGACAGAGATTTCATGTGTGAGAATTGTGTGGATTGTCTTAGATTAATGGGATAAAATTGGTAAAAATCTTAAGTTGGAGGTTGGTTTGCTTGAATAGATGTTTGACAAGGGGCATTACACTGATCAAGGAATAAATTATTATTTTTATTTTATGCCCTAAAGTCAATCGACTTGAAAGTCATCCGCCTAAAGTCTATTACATTGGTCATTTAGAAAGTTTAAGGGAAAGAGTGTAAAAAAAAATACTTTTGAAAATCAGAAAAAGCAAGTGCATAAAAAAATAGCACTAAATGCCTTGATTAAGCTCCACACACTTATTTGAGAGGATTTGACTTTTGATGAAAGATAATTAGTCTAAATTGAGTCTTGAAGGTCGAAGCAATCAAAGAATTGAAGAATCCTTGTTTATTGAGTGTTGAATTACAATTAGTAGAGTCCACATGTACTAGAAAGGTGATGATAGTAATGAAAAATTTAACCTGATATTACACACTGGGAAAAGAGTGAAAAAAGAACAAGTTTATAGGGGTGTATGAATCATATGAGAGGTGAAATGATATATTTGACCACAAAGGGTCGAGAATTGAAGCAACTTGTAAATTCATGATTGTCTACTTAATTCATCACACACGTCGATTTTGCATCGAAAGAGGGGATATCGGTGTGGCAACGTGACTTTAAAATAGTTTGTAGATTTAATACTGTAATTTCAAATAATTAGATAAAAAAACTAGATTGTCAGCCCAAATATTCCGCGCTCGAAGACAAATTTCCTTATTCAATTGGAACTCTTTTGGAAGTCAATTTGGACATGATTTTGAATCAATTTTCGACTCCTACAAATACGTAACAGTATAATACATATTGGAGACCTTTAATATACATATTATCTCCAATACATTAATTATTGTCATCAAATGAGAAAAATTTATAGTTTTTGTGAGAGGATTAAAGTGGACTTGCAAGAACTCAATCAAGTGAAGAGTCAAACCTAATTGTTGAGCAAAGAAGAGAAGGTGCAAGTGGAGATTCATCAAGAAACTATTGAAGAGATTCAAGATTCATTTTCATCTTCTCAATTTATTAAAATTTCGGGTTATATGTTTTCACTTAAATGTTATTTCTTGTAATTTTAATATGTTAGACTAATTTTATACATTGTTAGGATGAGATGAACCCTTGTTATGATATTTTTAGTTTTTAATTAATTATTTTGACTTTAACTTGATTTAATTTGTGGATGTTTATTATTATTTTTATCGTTCTTTCCAATTGTTTGATCACCAATTGAATTGTTAGTAGGTTTTATTGTTATCTAGAGAGACAATATGGTTTAAGCACAATATAATAAATATTGTGAGGTTCGATAGAGGATAGAGATATACATCTATACTTTATATGATTTTAATAGGTGTTCTAGTACTTGTTAATGCATTTATCGTGTTTGCATATTTCATCAAGAGATAGAAGTGTTACATGATGAGAATATATTCGATCGCTATTGAGAGAAGCTTTCAATTAAATTAGGAGCATTGACCAACGTGAATGATTTTAAATTGCCACTTTAATTGTTACACTAAAATGGAATAACAAGGGGGATTCAACATCTTAACAATGCATCTCACACATTTGAAAAACACATTTACTTACTTTTATTAGTTTAGTTGATAATTTAGGGATTAGTATAAAAAAATCACAAAAGTTGTTTGCTATTGGATTAAAGTTGCAATTAATTTTAACTCGATCAAACATATAGTCATCGTGGGTTCGACACTCTATTCACTACTATATTACTTGATAACGATCTCATTCACTTACGGAAAATCAAAGGATCAGTAGACCTTTGACAAAACCATTTTTGGGGATATTTGAAAGGAGATCCATGCCAACATGGCCTAATCTTCTATGTCATAGCTAAGTATCATCTTTCAAACTCACTAAATATTTTTCATCATTTTCAAAATCGATATTTATGATATAAACAATTTTGCTTCGGCTTCCTATAAACAACACCTCCTTAGATGTAGCATCCTTAATGAGACATTTAGAAGAATCAAATTTAATATGATAGTCTTTATTACATAATTGACTAATACTAAGTAAATTATGTTTAATGTTATCTACCAATAGTGCATTTTCAACGGAAGGGAAGAGATGATTACCAATGCTTCCATTTCCGATGATTTTCCCTTTGCATTGTCTCCAAATGTAACATGACTTCCATTCTTCCTTTTGAAATTCAATAGTAAAGTTCTATCTCCGGTCATATGCTTTGAACACCCGCTATCCAAGAACCATTTGCTCGTCATTTTCTTTGGTATCTACAATAATAATTCAACTTTTGATTTTTGGTACCCACACAAGCTTAGGTCCTTGCTAGTTAGTTTTATTGGATCTTCAAGTCCACTTATTTTTGCTTTCAAAGTGTAGCTTCTTTTTTGTTAGACAATTGTAAGCAATATGTCCCTATTGCAAAATCTACAAGTAGTTTTTGAGGGAATTGTATTTGAGGCTTTGACAAATAAATTTTTGAGAGATTTTTCTTTCAAAAATGGTTTATATCAAATGCCTCATTTATCAAAGACACATTTTTTTTTTTTTATCACCGAGCATTAGATCAAAATTTTTCTTCCATTGAATGAATTTAAAAATAATTTTTGTCAAGTTTTCAACATTTTCTTTCAAAGAACAATTTTCTTTGTACAATGGATCGTAATCGATATTTTTCTTTTTGGTTTCTAAAATTTTCTCCATTTCACTTTTTATAATTTATGTTTCTTTTTAAGAATATGATGATTAAGAGCGAGTTTTTCAAATTTTTCTAAAATTTCATCATAAGAGGAAAATAAATCATCATATGAGAATTTTTCAATTGAATTTACCTCATCATTGATTGCCATGAATCACATGTTGGCGATCTCTTCTTGACTTTCATTTTCATCGCGATCATTATCGTCGATTTCATCACATGTTGCTTGGAGTGTCTTTTTCTTGAAATGAGTCTTTTTGTTTGGACACTCAGTTCTCTTGTGGTCGGGTTTGTCACAATCATAGCAAACAATTTTCTTACTTCTTTTTTTGCTATTTTTTTCTTTCTTTTGAAACTTTCAATTATTTCAAAGCCTCTCCATTTTTTGACAAGAAGCACGAGATCATCAAGTTCTTTATTACTCATATGTTCACTTGTAGTTCCTTCTTTAATCGCCGATTTGAGAGCAATTTGACGCCTAGGAGGCTCTTTTGATTTTTCCTTACTTTTCCTCGTCTTCTCCTTGGCGACGTTGTTGAGCTCGTATGTCATCAAAGCTCCATAAAGTTCCTCCAAAGGATAAGAGTTGATATTTTTGGGGTTCTCTATCAACATGCTCAACGAGCTCCAATCTTTCGAAAATGGCCTAAGCATTTTACTTACAAGCTCACCATTAGTAAGTTTACGATCAAAGGCCTTGAGGCCATTAACAATATTGGTGAAGCAGGTAATCATGTCAACAATAGGTTCTTCTTGTTTCATGAAGAAATTTTCAAATTCTTTTATCAAGAGTTAATCTTGGTTTCTTTTAACTTACTAGTGCCAACATGAGTGACATGTGTCATATGTGGAGTCACATATGCTAATACAGTTAAATTCATTTCTATCTAAGGCACAATAAAGTAGGTTTTTAGCTCTAGCATTCAAGGACAATTTTCTTTTATCATCTTCCTCATATTCCACTCTAGGTTTAGGAATAGATTGATCGGGGTTTTCATAAATTTTAATAATCTTGGTAGGCACATAAGGACCATATTTAACGACTTTTCAAATATTATAATCTATTGATTGAATGTAAAATCATCATTCTAACTTTGCAATAATTATAATGTGTGTCATCAAAGAATGGAGGTCGATTTGTGAAATGCCCCTCGAGATTTTTAAGATTGTTGTGGTTTGCCATTGCTCGAGATTGTAAAATCTTAATTTTAAAATGAGCACATCGCTCTGATACTAATTCATAGCCCAAGGAATAGCTGACCCAAAAAAGGTAAATTGATTTTTTAAATCTTTTTTGAAAATTTAATCTAAAGTCAAGCACGTAATAATTAGATATATTAATTCAAATAATAAGCATGAATATGAAAGCAATAAGTAAAGAAGGATAGAGAATGCAAACGATACAATTATGGAGGTTCGATCCAACGCAATGATCTATGTCCTCTATTACCAAGCTCTCTGACACGAGCAAAGCCATTTCCACTATGTTATTGAGTTGTGGTGCAATCCAACCATTTACAAAACTTTTGGTGACTTACAAACAAGGAGCAGTGATCCTTATACAACGTTGAGCTTTACGGGGCCTCAACACGATCCACAAGTTTAAAGAAAATTGATTTTACAAATTGAAACTTCTCTCTTAATAAATGATATGATCACAATTAAGTACCAAGAGAGAAATAGGCTAACACTTTAATAAATAGAAATGAATGAAGCTCAAATGTTAGATGAGAGAACTTTAATGGAAAAGGAAATTTTCAAAAGTTGATTCAATCAATCTAAAGATTCAAAGTAAATATTTGAAGAATTAAAAAGATGTAAGCTCAAAGAGTTTTGCTCAAGTAATTCTTAGTTTTATGTTTTTCAAGAATATTTGTTGAATGCAAGAAGTAGAGGTATTTATATAGTTCAAACCGTTAAAAATATGGGAGTTTGGATGACCGTGTCCGGTCGACCGCCTTTTGTCCAGATGATCAATATAGCCATTTGTACAAATAAAAATTAAAGGTTAGAACTATTAAATTTTGGACCGTTGGGAATTTTGGCCGGTCGACCGGCCGGAGAGTTTGGCTTTTTTCACGTTTTGCCTCCGTTTGTTCCGATTTGAAGGTTTTGAAAAGTATGGACTTTTGGAGAGTATTTTTAACTAACTTTTCAAGATAAAAAGTATTTTACAAGTCCAAATATCATTTTTTAAAAATCATTTTTACATTTGATCTAAAACTTGTTTTTAATGCATGTAGGGGTTTTGAGTTTAAACATTCATTGTCATATATCAAAGTGTTAGTACCTTTACATTTTAGTTAAGAGATCAAGTATTTGATCTTGCTCCGAAATCTGGCTCTTAAGATTTTGAACGTGACTTTGATCTTAACTTCCTTCATAAGTCCGATTTGTATTGATAGTTTTTGATCTTTTGACGACCATTGATCAATTTTCCATCGTATGCGTTGAAAGATTATAATCACTTAAATTCAACTTATTAGTAAACAAGACTTGTTTGTTATAATCAAAACTTTGAGGTTTTAAATCAACCATAGGTCAACAAAAATAACAACAAAATGGTGAGCGGGTGATAAGTATTGGGTTTCTCTTTCTTGCTAAGTAATAGAAGCAACACATCTTGTACACAGGGGCGGATCCAACACTCGACGAGCTGGGGCGGCCGCCCGTGCTGGACCCGTCTAGAAAAAATATTAAAGGAGGATTTTAAATTAAATATATATTTATATTAGTGCATCAATGTTACAAGACAAGCAATGTTGCTCAATTGGTTGGGTGCTTACCTTCCATGCGTGCGGACTGGGCAAGTAATAAATGAATAAAAAATGTGCCAATCAATCAATAAAGTATTTTTAGCATGAATCTCACTCAATAAACATTGTAGCTCAAATGGTGGAGTATTCACTCTTCATGCTAGGTTATATGGGTTCAATTCCTTTCACTTATCTTTTTTTTTTAAATGTTTTGACAAATAATAAATAATAAAAACAAATTAAATTGAAAGCCTAAATAATTATATATTATTATTTTTCAATTCCAAAATATCCTTTTAAAAAAATTATTGACTCAAAATATTATTTCATAATATATACTTTTAGTATTAGATTTTATCAATTTATTTTGTAAAATTAAATTTGGACAATTTAAGTACTTTTTTTTTCTTTCAAGAGTTGGGAAAACATTAAGTCAAAACTCGTGTTTTTCTTTTCCGTTTAATCATGTTTTAAGTATAAATTTCGTCTTGTCCCTTTTAAATTCGTAAAAACTTGAAACTATCATCCGTATATGATTAACAAATATGTATATTTTTTAACTATATTGGGTTGTATTGAATTATATTTTAATATTATATGACTTTTGCGTTTTAGTGGATTTATATATTGATTTAAATTTTTTAATATTATTTAATTTAATATTAATAAACAATCTCTCTACTATGGTCAATTGACTGCCCTAGCTGCCCTAGCTGACTCTACATGACCATTATATACAAACCACCATAAAACGCCATATAATGTTGCAAACAGCACAGTTTAACAAAATATGGAACATACTTGGCATATGAAATAATATTTTATATTTAAAGAGGATAAGAAACAAATCCTTTTAATAGAAATAATATTTTATATTTATAGTAAGAAGTTCATGAGATAACATACCCGGTAAAAAATAATTTTTTATTATGTAGAACAAAAGTGAAATATATTTCAAGATATAAAGTGGCATCAATTAATCCTGCAACTTGGCATGTTTGTTGTACACAAATATTATATTTCATATGATTATTAACATATTATCACACCCGTAAAGTATGCTACAAATTAAGTAACTAGTCAAATTCTACAAAAATGAATATATTTTGCAAAATAAAAAACTTATGATGGGTCGTAGCATATTACTTAACATATGATAAATAGCTGCACTCACATCTCCAAATATGGTACAGTCTTTATTTATCCATTCTATCACATACAATTTTATATAATAGGAGGAAAAACAGTTGCAACAATCGATGTGCTAGGGTAATCGATTACTTTTACACAAGTCGTGACACTAAAATAAGAAATAACATTTTATGCCAAATATCATTTCTTGATATGTAATAACTCGTGCTATATATCTTTATTACAAGAAAATCTAACAAATGAGTTTCGATATGAAAAATGAACAAGGTAACAAAGAAAACTACTTCAACCGTGAAAAATAGCACATTTTATGATGTATAAATATGAAATTGAAGATAAATCCGAAATTAATGACAATCAAATTATGGGAAGTTTCCCTTTCCATAGCTGTTGATGTCTTTCAGTTACAAATAATTAGAGAAATTATAGGAGTTAGTTACTAAATTTTGATTTATTTTAGTAGAATAATCAGTATTTATTATAGTATATAAAATATCATGTGGTATATTATGAATTATTTTATTTTTGTTGGTTATATGTGATTTATTCCCCAATACAATACCCTAACAGACACGACCCACTCAACCATACGCATACCCAACTCCCAAAGGCAAATAACCCACGTAGAGAAAACAAATTCCACAAAAATCCCAGCCTAATATTAATCCATACCTCGACCCAATTACCCTACCAAGCTCAATATATAGAGGAAATTAGGCTTTGTACCCTATAAAAATAAGTATTTTGGTCAATACCTTTTAAACTAATTAACTATTTTAATCAAGTAATAACTAATCTAATCTAAACTATTAACTAAAACTCCAAGCCCCCTAAAGTAACTCGATAGAAACTCACTCCTCTCATCCCTAGAAATGCTCCCCAAATTTAAAGGCAATTTCCCATCTCCGAGAAAACTCGACTTGTAATCTCCATTTCCTACTATTTTCAGTTGATTTCGTCTTCGTATTCCTTCGTCTCCATTCATCTTCAATCTCCCCCTTCTCATTTCGTGGAGATCTTAAACACCGACCTTAAAAACCCCAAATAGTTGAAACCCTAACTTGTTCCAATCAAAATCCAAAAATCCGAGTCAATTTCGACTTATTCACTCTGAGGTCGACTCTGGTACCGATATTGGACTCTGACTCCTATTTCTAAAGGAAAAGAAATATTGATGAAAAAAAAAGAAAAAAATATCTTCAACATCTTATAAACCCAAGGTAGCATTAATTTCTTCAATTTCCCCTCTTGTGTATATGTTTTATTTTTAGTTCCTTGTGGGAAATTGACTTTCTAGTTTTGATATTTCGTATGTGATGTTATGCATTTTAGAAATTTTCATAGCTTCCTTGGCTTTTATTTTTTATTTATTTATTTATTTTTTTGTAAAATGAAATATGCCTTGGTTGGTGAAAGGAAAGGTGGGGTGGTTTGGTCAATTTTTCCTATAATCTTTTAAGTGTTAATGGTTGTCACCAAACTTGCGGAAATAATGAAAAAGAAGAATACGTTAAATGAAGTGACCATGTCCTTGCCATTTTGGTTATGAATAGTGGGGTCCCTGCGAAAGTTGTGATGTTAGTGCTATAGAATGGACGGCATCAATGTGCATGCTAGTTTCTCAATTTTCATAGTGATTATCACGTGTTTGATTTCTGTAGCATGTGATAAGTGTGTTTTTATACACTTATTTAATACATAAATATGCTTATTATTGATAAAAATGAGCGAATTTCTACTCACAATTATGTAATTATTGATTTTGTAGGTAAACATCTCTTAAAGGAAAGAGAATAAGACAAAAGCAGGAAAAATGGACTAAAAATGTGCAAAATTGTGAATTTGGAGACCAAAGTGAACAAAATAGGAAGATTCAAGGGCTTGGACTACAATTTTTGGAAAAAGGGGTTTTAAAATTTTAAAACCCTAAACGGCCGCTCCAAGGAATGGATCTGGAGGTTGCTTCTTCTTTTCCTTTTCAAATTTTCTTCTTTCATTTTCTTTTCTTTTCCTTTTCAATTTCTTGGTATTTTGGGGATACAAATCAAGAACAAAATGAAAATACATTCAAGAATTTGGAGAAATATTTTGGGAAGTGAAGACCAAACTTCAAAAAATGATTTTATCTATAACTCTGTATTGTCTCAATTATTTTGCCATATTTGTAATGTATTGTTATAAATATTCTCTTTTTTATCATTTGTATAAAATGATCTAATTATTTGTGTTAAGAGTAATGGTAGTAACTTAACCTAAACTTTAATTAATTTTAATATTTGCTCTTTAATGTTAAAATGCTTATTTTCATGTGTATTTATTATTGTGTTGAATGACTTTCATTTATTTGACTAGTAAATGATTGAATTTAGTGATTTGTACATCGTTCGAAAGAAGATTGTACATTTTAGACCAAATAGTAAATACTTTAGGTTTGTGTAGGGGATAGAGATATACATCTAACCCTAAATGACCCATTGAGTTATTTTCACAAAGATTTAATGAGGTTGTTTGATTTTAATCGATATAGAGATAAAGTAGGTTTTTTTTTTGAAGGATGGCGGGACCTCTGAAAATTTATTGATATGCCCTCACTTGTGGCGGAGGAATACCGTAGTTACATATGGGAAAATAAAAACGATAAATAAGGAAGACTACTTCCCTTACATTGGATGAAACGCACCAAATACCAATAGACAAAAACTATGAAATAAAATAAACTACCTCAACGCCGAAGATAAGGGATTTCCCGACGGTCCGTACACAAAATACCTCTAAGAAAATTCGAGACTATGTCGCCATAACCGAGCTTGAAACAAGAGCCTTCACTCGCTTTTTTGGCCAAGGCATTAGCCGCGATGTTTGCCTCTCTGAACGCATGATATAACTGGACATTGAGTTTCCGCAACAATTCCATAATGTCTTCCCAATACTCCCACAGCCACCATAAGGAACAAGTGCCATTTTTAACCCAGTCAGCCAACACCTTAGAATCAGTTTCCACCATGATATCACCTATTCCAAGATTTTTGCACATGTGTAGTCAAAAAGTTCACTCTATTACTTGAACACGACCACACTCGCGGTATATACTTTTAACTAACAACATATACTAGATTATGACATTGGTGTGGGTTTGCTATAAACATCTTAAAATTGTTTAAGGCCAAAGTTTTGTTTGGATCTATGACAAGGAAAACAAAAGTGTTTTTAGTGGGAAGCTTGACCAGGATTTGATGATAACCACGTAGTAACGATCACTACGCAACCCCGAAAAAGATTGATAATCCCAATAAAGCCCAAAGAATAATCTGGTTTAGAGTTTGAACCAAGAATAATGAACCAAGCAACCAAACAAAACGGAGTTTGAATGACCTCTTGATTACGCAACACATGATCCACACTCGATATTGAACGCCACAAGATTAAATTGATAAGTTAGCAAAGTTCTAAGAAGAACAAGATTTGAAAGCAAAATAACATCTCAATTAATTCTCAATAATATTGTGTTTTACAATGAGAATAATGAAATCTATTTATAGTAAGCCCTAATTAAGGTAGTTAAAGCGGAAATAGACTCTTAAGATTACAAATATATCAAATAAAATAGAATCATAATCAAATCAGGTAATTTCGAAAAAAGAAAATTTTGGCTCCCCAATATAGCCAAGCGGCCGCATGGTATTTTTCTATGCGGTCACATGACACAACTCAATATCTAAGTCTTTGGTTGCAATGTTTTATACTTAACACAAAAGAAAACTTGGGAAAATTTGATTCAAAACCCGATGTTGGAATCTTCCTTGGATATTCACATTAGCAAAGCTTATAGAGTTTTTAACAAAAGAACTCTAGTAGTGGAAGAATACATGCATGTTCCTTTTGATGAAACTAATTCTCTTGATCAAGAGAAAGGTAATAATGTAGGTTTGGAAACCCCTTTTGAGCAAATGAACATTCAAAACCAAAACAATAAAGATCCTAAAGAAGACGAAGAGTTGGAAGAACAAAATCCTCAACAACAAGAAGAATAAACTTCCCAAAATCAAAATGATCAAACACTCCCTATTGAATGGAAGTTTGTTCCTTCACATCCAAAGGAGCTCATTATCGGTGATCCCTCCAAAGGTGTAAGTATTAGAAATTCTACCAAAAGCTTGTTAACTAATTGTGCTTTCATTTCTCAAATTGAACCAAAGAATTTTAAAGAAGCTGAATTTGATGAGTTTTGGATTCTTGCAATGCAGGAAGAATTAAATCAATTTGAGAGAAATCATGTTTGGGATTTGGTTGACAGACCAAATAATCAAACCATTATTGGTACAAAATGGGTGTTTCGAAATAAACGTGATGAAAATAGTATTGTTGTACGTAACAAGGTTAGATTAGTGGCCCAAGGCTACAATCAAGAAGAAGGTATAGATTTCAAAGAAACCTTTGCATCGGTTGCTAGATTAGAATATATTCGCATGCTTCTCGCAAGATCATTTTTAATTGGTTTCATTCAAGAAGAAGTCTATGTAGAACAACCTCCCGGTTTCAAAAATCACAAATTTCTGGAAAATGTATTTAAACTTATAAAAGCTCTATATGGGTTGAAACAAGCTCCTAGAGCTTGATACGAAAGATTGTGTAAATCTCTTATCTCAAATGGTTTTCAAATGGGAAATACGGATACTACACTCTTTATCAAAATCAAAAATGATGACATAATTATTGTACAAATTTATGTTGATGATATTATTTTTGTTGCTACTAATATTTCCCTTTGTGAAGAGTTTTCTAAATGTATGAGCAAGGAATTCGAAATGAGCATGATGGGAGAACTAAAGTTTTTCCTTGGACTACAAATCAAACAAACTAATGAAAGCATCTTCATTAGTCAAACAAAATACATCATAGACATGCTCAAATCCCTTCTTTACTTAACCGCTAGTAGACCCGATATCATGTTTAGTGTATGCTTATGTGCTAGATTTCAATCCAGTCCTAAAAAATCTCATCTAAGTGCCATCAAATGAATATTTAGATATTTATGTGGTACTAGGTCTTTAGGCCTTTGGTATCCAAAAGGCACACACATTGACCTCATTAGCTATTCGGATGCCGATTGGGCGGGTTGCACTATTGATCGAAAAAGCACAAGCGGAACTTGTCACTTTCTAGGCTTTGCCCTTGTATCATGGTTTAGTAAGAAACAAAATTCCGTTATATTGTCTACCGCCGAAGCCGAATACATTTTGACCACTAGTTGTTGCCATGTTTTATGGATGAAACAAACACTTAGCGATTATCACTTCAAATTTGAAAATATTCCTATTATGTGTGATAACACTAGTGCTATAAATTTGTCAAAAAATTCCATCTTGCACTCTTGCACAAAACACATTGAAATTCAACATCATTTTCTTAGAGATCATGTGTAAAAATGTGATATTTATTTGGAATTTGTCAGTACTGATAAACAATTGGCCGACATTCTTACCAAACCTCTTGCTCTTGATAGATTTTCTTATATTCGTAGAAGTTTGGGTATTATTGATGAATCCAAAATTTGTGGTTAAAATTGTGTAAAATAGTATATAGCAATCTCTTTATATTTGTAATTGACAAATTTTTTTGGTATCCATTCCATCATTTAAGGCTCAGTAAGTTTCGGCAACGTGGTTTCAATCAACCAAATAGTCATCAGCCGAAATCTCCTGAAGCAAATTAATATTCTTTAAAAGGAGCCAGCCCGGCTTTTTGAGAATTTCGGCCAGCCGAATTTAGCTGAGGCCTCCAGATTCACCGTCTTCTTCATCTTCCCGAAATTTCCTGCAACTTCTCTCATCTCCCTATTTCTTACAATCTCAATTTTCATCACAATCTCTTCACTATTTTACTAAATCTCATACTTTCATCCCACTTTTTCATCAAATCTCACACTTTTCTTCTCAAGATCTATTTAGGGTTCCTCACTATTTTTTTAATTTCTCTTCAAATTCTTCTTACAAATTACATTTAAACATTAACCCACTTCACAGCTTTATTCCCCACTCTTCTTCCATCACTTTTCACTAGAATTTTCACAATTTTTGAAAAACTCCAAATATTTAGACAATCCCAAAAATACCCATGGCTCCAAGGAAGAAATCAAAGAAGGGAGATGCCAACAGTTTTCAATTTTCAGTTTTTTAGTCAAAAAAAGGAATTGTTCAATTTCATTCCATTTTATTTTTTTGAATTTTCAATTGGTTTCATCAATACAACTCCTCACTTCCTTCTTGTTCTTAAGTTATTCTTCATTTTTTTTTTCTCCTATCACAATTCGTGATCATACTAGGTTAAATCCACAGGAACACATTTTGTTGAGTTCACCTTATTCTTTGAAGTGCTTAGGCGAAAGCATTGAATGGTAAAAGGTGGAGTGGTGAAATTAATAGAGGGAAAAGGCCATTAATTGAATTATGCACGAGTGATTAATTGTAAGGCAAGAATTCTATACAATTAGGATGTCAAATAGAGAGGGTTCCAATTCAATCAAGCAGCCGAATCAAATCAATATGACAAAGGATATAATAAGGCGATTTGAAAGGGTGTTTGGGGATGTGAGTGAAAAGCTTGATAAGTTATATGCATCGGTGGCGAATCTTCATAGGGGACAATCGAATGCAAGGAGACCGGGTAGGTGGGAGCCTAGGATGAAGGTGCGTGATGATTATGAGTATGGTAATGACATTGATAATGGTGCATCGATGGTGGGTGATATGGATCGGATGAGAAGTTGAGAGGTAGGTTGGAAAGAGGGGGTAAAAATAATTTTGGAGATGAAGTAGATGGGAATATAGGCAATATTAAGATATCAATTCCACCGTTTAAAGGAATGCGTGATCTGGAGGCTTATTTAGAGTGGGAAGAGAAGGTAGAGGTTATATTTGAGTGCCATAATTATTCAGAGGAAAAGAAGGTGAAAATATCAGTTCTTGAATTTGTTGACTACGTCATAACTTGGTGAGATCAAGTGGTTACATAAAGGTGGAGGAATCGAGAGCGAACAGTTAGTACTTGGGATGAGTTGAAGACTATCATACGTAAGCAGTTCATGCCTAGTCACTATTACAGGGGCTACATCAGAAATTGCAAGGTTTATATAAGGGGTCGAAGTGTGCGGAAGACTACCATAAAGAAATGGGATGATCAGGGCAAATGTGAAAGAAGATCGGGAAGCCACCATGGCCTATTTCTTAAATGGTTGAACAAAGACATTGCTAATGTTGTGGAGTTGCAGTACTATGTGGAGATCGAAGACATGTTACATGTGGCCATGAAGGTGGAGAAACGGTTGAAGAGGAAGGGGACAGCTAGGCAACCATTGGGTACTTCGGGCTCTAATTCATCTTGGAAATGGAGGTATGATAACAAATGAGATGAACCTGTTTCGAAAGGAAGGACTAAAATGCCAAAGGGGAAAGATGATGGTGCTAACAGAACAATCCCTAAAGCAGAGCTGAGCTAGTCAGAAATCGGGATATCAAGTGCTTCAGGTGCTTGGGAACATGACACATCACTTCTCAATGCCCAAACACATCACTTCTCAATGCCCAAACAAAAGGACAATGATCTTGCGCAATGGAGAGGTGGTGAGTGACAGTGATGATGATTATGAAGGCATGCTAGCATTAGAGGAGGTTAGTAAAGGAGACAAGTTGGAATTTGCTGTTGGGGAGTTACTAGTCACGAGGCGAGCTCTCAACACTCAAATCAAGACAGATGACTTGGAGAAGCAAAAAGAAAACAAATTCCATACACGATACCACGTTAACAATAAGGTGTGTGATCATTGAAGGAGGAAGCTGTACCAATGTAGCTAGCACAAATCTTGTAGAAAAATTAGGATCGACTGTATTAAAATACACTAGACCATATAGGTTACAATGGCTAAATGAATGTGAGGAAGTTAAGGTAAATATGAGGGTGTTGATTAATTTTCCAATTGGTAGTTATCTGAGATTATGTGTGTTGTGGTACATATGCATGCGGGACATATTTTGTTATGATAGGAAAGTTATTCAGGATGGGTACAAGAATCGTTATAGTTTTGTTAAGGATGGGAGGTCCATTATGTGACAACCCGTACTTAAACTTCGAGTGTCACGTACTAAACATAATAACATCTACCCTTGTTACATGAAAATTTTTAAAGAAATTTGAAATATAAATATTGGAAACTTATTTTCATCTTATAGTAGAATATCTCTATAAAGTTTAATGGCTAGCAGAAGTACATGCTGACCTGAAATTATTCTTTACATATGCGAACTCTACGCAATCACGACTGGTTGGGGCAGCCAGTTTAAACATTTTTATAAATTCATCCCAACTCCGTTTTCTTTGAAATCTATATTAAAATATGGGAAATTTCAAAGATCATATGATATAGACGTTTTACCAAAAACAATGAGGTACTGCACAGAAACTTCAAATTTACCTTTCAACACTTAAAAATTTATAACTTGTGCCACACATATTCAAATTGAGAGATTTTTGTTCTCATGTAAAGAAGACTCAAAGATGGATACAGCAGTATTTTTACAGTCTCAAATGGCTATCTGTAGAGTTCGTAATTTCACTTTCAATGGATCCTAAGAATCTATCCAGTTTCTGTCTCTTTTACCATTTCAGGAAAAAAGTCTATAAAAATGTCTTTAAGCACAACATGAAAGATGTGATTACAAAATATACTTTCAGTACCATATTACATCATGCCTTATACATGCTTATATTTAATACCACCAGAAAAACAAAAGGAAAACAGTCTTTGAGCAAAACATACGGAAAGGAAATTTCGATACAAAAGAAAGTATTCAAACACATACTAGCACATTCCGGCTTGTCGGTGCCCTTCGGACTTGTCTTAAGGCATAAATAGATATCTAACTTTGTGGACTTGTCCACATATTTCATATTATGGTTTTCATGCATAGCTTAAGCATAAATATTACCATGAAATCGTACCACTTGAGCATAGAAAGTATCTTACCTTAAAACTTGGGGTTGAAAAGTGTACTTGAAAGTGCATTTGCTCTTCTCCTTCTATTCTTACTTTATCTTTTTCTCTTTACCTTCCTTCACTAACTCTTGCTATTAATTTTTCTTTGAAAGAAATGTGTGGTTGCAAAGATATTTGAAGTAGACCTTTCTTAATTATTTAAAGGTAAGGAAAACCTATGGACTAAGTAAGGTGTAAAGGGTTACTATCTATCAAGTTAAAGTTTGGTGCCTACAGATACACATGAGTTGCATGGATGCACTTCATAAATTTAATAAACACCTCATGCTTAAGTTAAACACTTCATGCTTGCCATACTAGTAGGAAAAATTACTCCACTATAAAGATAGCTTGCAACTAGTTGACACCACATGCTTGCTTGTTACTACAAAGATAAACACCTCATGCTTGCTTGTTACTTCACTACAAAGATAAACACCTCATGTTTGCTTAACACATCATGCTTGAATATTAAACACTAAACACCTCATGCTTGCCTTAGCCACCTTATGCTTGCTTGTTACTTCACTACAAAGTAACATTCTACTCTCGGCCAAGTGGAAAAGAAATGCTTATTTATAGTAATTAGGTGTAAGATTTGACATTAATCCCCAAAAACGTAATTAACTAATCTTGGCACACTTTTAATCAACCAACAATGAAAACTTGGCAATCACTAATAATCTTGGCCATATAAAATTTTGAAAAGTTAAATTATCATACTAAAAATTAAATAAGCAACTTAAACGAGCATAAAATTTCGGAGTGTTACATCCCTCCTCCCTTAAAAAAATCGTCCTCGAAATTTGTTTACCTCGAACTTAGTTGAAAAGTTCGGGGATACTTAGTCTTGATTTCCTCTTCTCTTTCCCAAATTGATTCTTCAACATTATGTTTTCTCCATTGAACTCTCACTAATGGAATTTCTTTTGTCCTCAGTTGTTGGATTCTACGATCTAAGATTGCTACTGGTTTTTCTTCATAAGTCATGTTCCGTTTGATATCTAATGGTTGATAACTAACCACATGACTTTGATCCGACACATATTGTCGAAGCATTGACACGTGGAATACATCATGAATTGATGACAAATCTGGTGGTAGGGCAATCTGATAAGCTGCATTTCCAACTTTCTGCAAAATTTCAAAAGGACTCACGAATCTTGGTCGAAATTTTCCCTTCATTCCAAAGCGAAGAACTCCCTTCATCGGTGCCACCTTTAAGAAACTTTATCACCAACATTAAATGCCAAGGCTTTTCTCCTTTTATCCGCATAACTTTTTTGTCGTTCTTGGGCTGCCTTGATTCTAGCTCTTATTTTATCAACCGCTCGACTAGTTTCCTCAATTATTTCCGGTCCTAAAACTCTTCGCTCACCTACTTCATCCCAATAAAGAGGAGATCTACATCTCCTGCCATAGAGAGCTTTGTAAGGTGCCATCTTTGTCGTAGCTTGATAGCTATTATTATAGGCAAACTCTACCAATGGTACATAATTTTCCCAACTGCCCTCTAAATCAAGGACGCATGTACGTAGCATATCCTCCAATGTCTGTATAGTCCTCTACGATTGTCCATCGATTTGAGGATGAAAAGCTGTACTGAAGTTTAACTTAGTTCCCATAGCTTCTTGCAAACTTTTCTAAAACTTTGAGGTAAATCTTGGATCTCTATCAGATACAATTGAGGCAGGGATACCACGTAAACGGATGACCTCTTTGATGTATAATCGTGCGTATTGATCCATACTGAAATTCATTCTTACTAGTAGAAAATGAGTTGATTTTGTTAACCGATCCACTATAACCCACATAGCATCATTTCCCTTAGCTGATTTTGGAAAACCCATAACAAAATCCATAATTATATGCTCCCATTTCCATAGCGGAATTTTTAATGGTTCCAACGATCTAGATGGCCTTTGATGTTCAGCTTTCACTTGTTGACAAGTCATGCACTTCCTGATAAAAAGACCCATGCACCGTTTCATATTTCTCCACCAAAATATACTCCTTAGATCTCGATACATTTTTGTACCTCTTGGATGAGCAATATATGGAGTTAAGTGTGCTTCTTCAAGAATTTCTTTCCTTAATCCCTCGTCTTTTGGTGCACATAACCTTCCCTTAAAGAGTAAGGCTTTATCGTGGCTTAATTCAAAACCCTTCGCTTACTAGTACCAGCTTCTGATTTAATCTTTTGTAGGAAAGAATCATCATCCTGTGCTACTCTTATTCAATCTCTAAGTGTTGGTGGAATCGTTAGAAGCTCTATCCTTTTGATAGTTTAGGTTGGTGGAGCAATTACTTCTAGATGTAAGTTTTCGGAATCTTTTAACAACTGGTCCTGCATAGTAATTAATATTGCTAATTGTCCAACCGTCTTTCCGCTAAGAGCATCTGCTACTACATTAGCTTTACCCGGATGGTAAAGGATAGTGCAATCATAATCCTTCACTAGCTCTAGCCATCTCCTCTGTCTCATATTTAATTCCTTTTAGGTGAAAAAGTACTTCAAACTCTTATGATCGGTATAAATATCACACCTACTTCCATATAAGTAATGACGTCATATTTTAAGGGCATGAACTACCTCAGCCAATTCTAAATCATGTATTGGGTAGTTTCGTTCATATTGTTTCAATTGTCTGGAAGCATAACCTATCACCTTTCCTTTCTGCATCAGAACACACCCTATACCCTATTTCGAAGCATCGCTATATATAACGAATCCTTCTGGTCCGTCTGGTATTGTTAACACTGGACCTGTAACTAATCTTCGTTTCAGCTCTTGGAAGCTCTGTTCACATTTCTCTGTCCATTGAAATTTTATCCCTTTACGAGTCAACTGGGTCAATGGTCCTACTATTTTGGAAAATCCCTCAATAAATCGTATAGTAACCAGCCAATCCCAAGAAGCTACGTATTTCTCCAACATTGGTTGGTCTTATCCAATTATTCACCGCTTCAACTTTAGTTAGGTCTACTTCGATTCCTTGTGCTATGATTACATGCCCCAAGAAACCTATCTTATTCAACCAAAATTCACATTTCTTGAATTTAGCATAAAGCTTCTCTTTTCTCAGAGTTTCCAAGACAATCATGAGATGTTTCTCATGATCTTCATCACTCCTCAAATAAATTAAGATGTCATCAATAAAGACTATGAAAAACTGATCAAGTATTCATGGAATATTTTGTTTATTAGATCCATAAATACTGTCGGGGCATTAGTTAATCCAAAAGGTATCACCAAAAATTCATAATGCCCACAACGCATTCTAAAAGCCGTCTTAGGGATATCATCTGACTTAATTTTCAATTGATGATATCCTGATCTCAGATCAATCTTTGAAAATACTGTAACCTCCTTGAGTTGGTCAAACAAATCTTCTATTCTCGAAAGTGGGTATTTTTTTTTTATAGTGAGGCGATTCAATTCTCGATAGTCAATGCACAGCCTCATTGTTCCATCCTTTTTTTCACAAATAGCACCAGTGCACCCCAAGGTGATACACTTGGTCTAATAAAACCCTTATCAAGAAGCTCCTTCAACTGTACCTTCAACTCTTGTAGTTCAAACGGTGCCACACGATATGGAGCCTTTGAAATAGGTGCTGCTCCTAGTACTAAGTCAATGGTAAACTCTACTTGCCTGTCGGTGGTACACCTAGAAGATCTTCTGAAAAAACATCTTTATAGTGTTGAAGTATTCGAACATCCTCAACCGACAACTTATCTTATTTAATGTTGGACATTGATACTAGAAATCCTTGACATAATTTCTTTCTCGACGTCCTTTCAACCTGAGTTACGACACTATACGAGGCAAAGTATTTGTCTTAGTTCCCACAAAACGAAACTCTTTCTCGCCCGGTCTTTGAAAAATTACCACTCTCTTGGTACAATGAATAGTTGCATAGTTTTTAGACAACCAGTCCATACCTTAGAAAATATCAAAGTCTTTTATCGTTAACATAATTAAATCTACCGCTATACCTCTACCATCTATAGCTATTTGGTCAGCAACAAGTATCTTACCAGATGGAAGAGAGATTTCTAAGGTATACGGAAGGAATTCACATTTTACTTTAGACTTTGCAACAAACAAAGAAGAGATGAACGAATGTGTAGCTCCAGAATCTATAAGTACAAATGCAGGCATATTGAAAACAGAGAAGATTCCTGCTAAGACATTAGGGTCTCGCTCTGCTTCTTTCGGAGCTCTCAACAATATTCGTTACATCTAATATTGTATTAGCATTATTTTCTGCTAATCTCAGGTTCAAAAAATATTTTTTTCTTGAAGAATAGTATGTGAAATTCTACTATCAGTCAAACAGATATTTTGGCAATCTATCATGAATCTATAAATATAACAAAATATGTATTATTTAAAAAACTTGAATTTATATTCAAAAGTAGTAAATATAATTTAATATTAGGAAATTAACGATACATTATAAAGTCTCAGATCTTGCGAAAAATAAAAACGTGTTTCAAATTAAAGTTTTAAAACAAAGGGAAATGCTAAAAACATAGAAAGTAAATTGATTTAATCTTCCATCATACTACCCCCAATTAAATACTCAATATTGTCATTTGGATCAGAAAAGAAACCAAAAACATCCAAATGAGTCACCACATCAATTGGACAATCATAATCAGTAAACTTTGTCTCCACCTTTTCTTTTCCCTTGATTGATTTTTGCTATAGATCCACAAGATGTTTTGTTGTATGACAAGTACATGCCTTGATGTCGTGCATAATACGTGAGTAAGTTTCTTTGCAAAAGAGAGTGAAGTAAAAGGGCTTTGGTGGAAAACCAGCATTTGATATTGCTGGTCTACAAGATCATACCTCAATCTTGAGGAAACTAACAAACCCCTCCCTAGTTCTTTGTTGCGGGAATTTGGTGACTTGTTCCTTGAAGACAAGCCTAGTGGATTACCATTTGTTCAAGGCATTAAACATCAGATTGATTTTATACTTGGAGCTATTATTCCAAATCGGCCAGCTTATAGAAGTAATCCCGATGAGATAAAGGAGTTTCAAAGGTAGGTAGAAAAATTGATGAGCAAAGGATATATGAGGAAAAACCTGAGTCCATGTGTTGTGTCAGTGCTACTTATACCTCAAAGGGATGAGACTTGAAGAATGTGCATTAACTGCACGGTACTCAATAATATAATGGTAAAGTATCGTTATCACATACCTAGGTTAGATGATATACTTGATGAACTGCATGCATCGTGTATATGTAATAAAATAGATATTAAAAGTGGATATCATCAAATTAGGACGAAAGAATGGAATGACTTAAAAATTGCTTTTAAGACTAGATATGGATTGTATGAGTTTTTAGTTATGCCATTTGGACTTACTAATGCACCTAGCCCTTTTATAAGATTAATGAACTATGTTTTGCATGCATTCATAGATAAATTCGTAATAGTTTACTTTGATGACATTCTAGTGTGTAGTAAGAACTTAGAGGAGCATTTAGAGCATTTGAGGTGTGTGCTTGTTGTCTTGATAGTAAGAACTAAGCGGGATAGTTTTAAATTGTCATACATATGACAAAGAGCTTCATAAACATGTTCGAGCTTTGGAGACATGGAAGCACTACCTATTGCTAAGGAGATTGTAATCTACACCTATCATGAGTCATCAAAACATCTAAGAGCCAAGTTAAATTAAACAAGAAGTATGCGAGGTGGATGAAGTTTATTGAGATATTTCCCTATGTCATTCTGTATAAATAAGATAGAGAATATGGTTTATTGATAAATTTTATAAGAATGAATGATATTTGTTTAAGGAAATAGGTTATGCGTTTCTAATTGTTCTATGCGTGAATGTACATGAAGCACATAGTAGGGGTTTAATGGGACATTTTGGCATTAAGAAGACCTTAGAGATGTTGCGTGAACATTTTTATTAGTCTAAAATGAAAATAGATGTTATCGCTTTTTTAGTAGTTGCATTACATGTAAAAAGACTAAGTTTTACCACAAGGTTTGTATATGCCTTTACATGTTCCTAGTGAGCCTTGTGTTGATATCTATGGACTTTGTGTTAGGATTGCCCAGAACTACAAGGGGTAGAGATTCCATTTATGTGGTATTTGATAGGTTTAGTAAGATGGCATACTTCATTCCTTATCATAAAACAGATGATGCCATAAATATAGCTGGCTTATTCTTTAAAGAAATAGTGCAACTCTACGAGATACCTAGAAGTATTGTGTCTGATATAGATGTTAAGTTCTTAGTCATTTTCAGAGGGTTTTGTGGGGTATGTTGGGAACCAAACTATTATTTTCTACTACTGTCACCCACAAATAGATAGATAAACTGAGGTATTTAATATGACATTGACACAACTTTTACGCACTATAGTCAATAAGAGTTTAAAGAGTTGGGAGGAATGTTTGCTATAAATAGAATCCACATATAATAGGATCATATATTTTACTGAAGCTATACGCCTTTTAAAATTGTATATGATTTTAATCCATTAACTCATTTGGATTTAATTCATTTCACCTATTGATGAAAGATGTAGTCTAGATAGGAAGGAGAATACTGAATTGGTAAGATCAATCCATGAGAAGGTGCGTTGTCGAATTGAGAAGAAGAATGAGCATTTTGCTTCTCAAACTAATAAAGGATGGAAGCGTGTTACATTTGAATCAGGTGATTATGTTTGGGTGTATATGAGAAAAGAGCATTTTTCCGCCTAAAGGAAGTCAAAATTTCAATCGATAGGAGATGAATCGTTCCAAGTGCTAGAAAAAATTAATGACAATGCTTATAAATTGGATCTTCCAAGTGAGTATAACATTTTTGCTTCTTTCGATATTTCTGATCTTTCTCTATTTGATGAAGGTCTCATTCAAGGATAAATCTTTTTGACGAGGGAGGGAATGATGTCATGGGTTGAAAGCTAGCAATGATTGGTTGATTTTGGAAGAATGATCAATGACGAGATCGCGAGCAAAGAAAATCAAGGAAGCCATGAGATTACTTGTTCTTACTACGTGGGCCGAGAATTCGATTCCAACGAACAAAATATCAAGTTTTGTGTTGGGTATGGAAGATGAATCAAGATTAGTGCATTTAATTCAAGTTAAGTTAGAAAAGGAGAAGCCTAGAGTAGAAAGCGGGGAACGCGCAAGCAAAATGGTCGCTCGCGCACATGGTGCAAAATCTCAACCCGTAGCCAAATCAATTGAATTACGTGCGCGCGAGAGAATACACGGTGAGTGCGTAATACAAAAATCTGAAGGCGGTTTAATTTTTCCTTCTATTCGTTTAATATTTTCTTAATATTTTACATTTTAATTAATGTTTTTATGAGTTGTCTATATATATGGCCTCATTCTTTCATTGAAAATTAACACAATATTGAGAGATTAAATCAAATGAACCTGCTTTCTTCTTATTCTTCATTGTGTTGGAAAATTCAAACATATGGGGCCACACATGTAATATATTAAAATGTGTGGTGCTATTGTTTAAAGATTAGTCAATAAAGTGATCCATTAAAGTTGATTTTGGACTAATGGGTATTAAATGTCATGGAACTAAAGTGTAGAGACCAGAACGGTTATTTAAATTGATGGGTTGCCAATTCATAAAAATCGAAAGATAATAACTGTATATTCAGTTATTATTTATCATGAGGTCATGGTCCCCAAATTGAACGTGATTTTCATTTCTTTGTATCCCCATCAACGGAGAGAAAAATAAAGAGAAGACTATGTTTCAGTTTAGAAGATCATAACACATTCAAGCAATCAAGGTACGCTTCCGCTTTTGACATTCTCATTGATTTCAACATGGAGAATTATATGCATGTAATTAGGGTTTGCTAAAGGTTTTGAATTGATAATCCCTTTTACAATTCCTACGCATTGAACTCAATTTCAAACTTACCAAGAATTTTATCTGTGTAGCATTCAAGAACTTCATAGTAAGTTCATAATTTTTGTGATTAAGGGATCAAATTCCAACTTTGGTTCCATAATTCAATAAATTATTGGATCAAGCTTCAAATCCGGATCTTAGTTTTCTTGGAGTTGTGATTTAATTTTATGAGTTTCGGAGCTACTATAGCTACGTGGATTCACATCACCAAACATGCATTAGGAAAAAAATTCAAACATAAATTGATTTCGGTAAACGACAGGCAAACGTAGTGATGCTTGAATCAAAAGATAGAATTAAAAGTATAAATTAAAGACATAATTAAAAGTACGAATTAAAGGAAGAATTAAAAGTTTTGTAATGATTGCGGCAAGCATACGTTGGCACAGGTTGTTTGATTGGTTTCACATATGGCGTATATATAAATTGAGAGAATTCAATACACATATATTATAACTGATGATGTAAAAAAAAGTCGATAGTGAATCAAAAAAGCGGAGATGAAAGATTTATTTGAATCAAAAGTTGGGAAGAAAATAGAAGTTGATTGCGACATAAACATATCAGACATGTCCAAAACAAGTTTAGTCCCTGTTTGTTTCTACTATTTTCAACAATAAAATGAGAAATCTGATCATTTTTTTCAAAATAGTGGGCCCACTCACTCACAAAATGGTCAATTATTGCAGCTTGCCACTATTCCAACAGTAAAAATTCTAATTTTTTGGGTGAAAGTAGTGGAAACAAACAAGGGATTGATGAAACAAACAAATTGACTAGGGCTAAAAGATCGGAAGAAATTATAATTTCAAATTCCTTTTTAGGAGGAAAAATTTGCAAAAAGAAATTCACATGCTATAATGCATATGTACATATAAAAAAATTAATACGGTACCAAATTGATTTCAGTACATGTGATGGATGATTATGCTTATAAAAATTATTACATTTTTAATTAATTCACTATGATTTTGAAACAATCATTCTCATAATGTATTATAAAATAGAGAGAAAAGAGAGAAGAATAAAAAAGTCAATTGACTTTTGTGTTTTATTAAAAATCAAAGTTCTTATATTTATAGGGAATGATTAGGGGTATAATGATAATAATTTCTAGAACTGCAAGGGTACAGTTGTTATTCACTTATAAGTTTACCTTTTACAATAACGAAAAATTTTAAACTTTTCTTTAAATTATATGTTAACAATGTACTTTTCTTCCCAAAATTAGGGGTTTTCCAACTTTATCAACTTTTTGTTTTCCATATTAGAAGTGGCTAAATTCCGTATTTTCTTATTAAACAGCATAGTAATTACGCTCACAGTATAACATAATTACAACTACATCTCTTGCATTCATGGAGCTCCACTAGTATATTACAACCATGTTAATTAAAGAACCTCTTCCATAAATTTACATATAATGTGTGTGTGTGTGTGTGTGTGTATATATATATATATATATATAATAAAATTAGAATATTAAACTTTAATGTTTATCACCATCAAAATTGGTACACAATTTCTATATAAAAAAAAATCTAACGAAATCATTGATGTAGCTCCATCAGTGATTATAGACAATAGTATTTTCATGATATCCGTCAATATTTTTTTTCTTTTCAATAAGTTTATTATGGTTAAGTTCAAATATATTTTTATTTTTTACTTACAATATTACAACCTAATAAGTTTTCTTAATGTTATTTTATCCAATTGAAGTTTATTAGATCTTTATTTTATTATTTTATTTATTGACAAAAAATTCATTGGCAAATTAAATTTTTTGTATTCTGATATTACTAACTAAAAAGTCTTTTATTTAATTGTCTAACTGTATCTTATTACTGACATAATTTTCTTGAAGTAATATTTAGTTTACTAAATTTTTATTACTTTGTTTAACGAGGGAAGTTCTATTTGTAGCTAAATTTACTAAGACATTTTTTAAAACTATCTTTGATGAAAAACTACATTATAATATATAATTAATTATTAAAACTAGTTGTCGCCCGTGCAATGCACATGTTGGATTATTTTGAACGTGATGTTAACGTTTTTAATATTGATATTAGTTTAGCAATTAAAGAAGAAACCAATAAGTTATAAAGGTAATAAAATGATGTAAGTTATTTATGATATTAAACTATGAATGGAATTGTTTAATATACAAATGATTTGAAACATGTGTTTAATATATGATAATACTGTTAACATAATTATTATGGTGAGGATGAAGTATGCAACTTGAGTCTATTTTTTAATGATAAATCAAAGTTTCATATGCTACTAGTAGTAATTATACAAGTATGATTCAGTCATAGTTCATAGTGTTTGTATTCGAAAGGATAAACGGGGAACTAAAATATTTACAAGAACCCGTTAATGTCAAAAGTAGTAATTTATTGTTATTCAGTAGACTTTCAACTAAAGACTTATCATTAGGGTCTTGTACATAGGCAGATCATGTTACTTTTTTTTTTCAGAGCAGTAAAAGAAATACATTGCATGACTGCCTATTGTTACAAATATAAAGTAGATAGTTTTCACTCGTGTTTTTCTTTCAAGGTGAGGACATTGGTTTGGTCGTCAATTTCATAGCCTTTGTAAGTCTTCTTTTTGGGTTTTGAGTCTGTTTCAGTGGTAACATTTGAGGCTTGGAAGATAGACCTTTTTGCATTTTGTGGATTGACCTCTTTAGTGTTTGTGGAAACTTCACCGGCTTAGTTGTACATCTTGTTTTTGCCTTTGGTATCTTCGTTGTCGAAACTTTCTTTCATTTCAACTGGTTTGTTTACACCACTTGTGATAGTTGAAGGATTTATTTTAGTCAATGCAGTTGAAGCATTGCTATCGGTGATTGCTGTGGACGAGTTGAATACGAATATGATTTCAAAGCCGTATTTAGGTGGGTTGTGGCGCTTTTCTACCACCTTTAGGTAAAAGAACATTTCTATTTCACTTTTGATTTTCATGACTTTGTTGAGTTCTATATTTGGTTCTTGTGTTAGATCAAATTTATGTTTCAATATTGTGTCATAGTATTTTAAAGAAAGCATTATTGGAGGATGTCAAAATTTCTATTGCTACATTACATATACCAAAATTTCTAATTTCTGAGATGATTTTCCATTGAGCATTCACCTAATAGAAATTTTTTCTATCAAAAAAGATGTTCAGTATAAAATATAGAAAGAATGTATTTATGCTATCTATATTACAATTACCACCAGATAGACTCCTAATAAATCAGTAATTGGTGTGAATTTGTTCTCAGTTGGAGGTAAAAGTTTTGGTTGGCTGAGAGCAACAAAAGCTTTATTTTCTGTCAGCTTGTCAAGTGTTTCTTTGTTAACTTCCACCATGCAAGAAATAATGATATATTTAGTTATAAAACATAACTGTTATATTTTTTTTTCTTTTTTGTATAGAGGTTGAAAAGGTGAATGTGTGTGTTGGGTATGTTTTAGTACCAGGCTTTGTAATCTGCAACAGCTAGTAGGTCAACATTAATGAAGAAACTACAATTCGCTTTGGTCGAAAATATGATGCATGTACAAAAGAAATTAGTAATAACTCATGTTTTGGTTTTTTGTTAAGTAATAATAGTACCATAAATGAACTAGTAGTTGTAAAGTGAATTTACCGTTGAATGAAGAAATTGTGAGATTTGTAGCCCATAAGACGGGTCTATTTGCAAGGTTTTCAACAATTGTAATACATTCTCGTTTGACAAAGTTGTCCCATACGGTTAGCATCATAGTCTAGAATTATTTGTCTTTGAAGACAACATCTTGTAGACAAGATTGTGTACCAAAGTTGGCTTGAATAAGTTGTTTCTGCCAAATATCTATAGCTACGCCCATCACACCTACAAGAAGGATATGGAAATTTTTTTTTTTTTTTTTGATGTATTTTATATGTAATAAAGTTGAACAAGAAAAATGAACTATGAAACATTATATGCAATGAGTATATTAAACTTAATGTGTTAGAAATTTTGTGTTTGTGTTCTTGTCCATGTGCTTCTCTAGTTGAAACGAATAAGTAAGCTCGTTATTTTGAGATGTACTGGTGACCTAATCAATATAAGTGGAGTTAAAATGTTTGTGCATACTGATGAATTGTGAGAAATTTATTTGTATTTTTTATGAATCATCGTAATATTTTGTTAAATTGAGGTAACCTTGGTGGAAAACTGCAAAGAAGACAATAAAATATATTTAATAAAACATTCATGAAAAATGTGATTGATAATGTAATGGAACCGCAAACTATTTACCTAACATAACGATGTTATTGTTAAGATGTAGTATTTTTATTTCAGGTAGCCATTTTTGTTTCATAGCTAAATATTTCAATTGGAGAATATTGTCCCAATAAGCAACTTTTTTTACAGAAGAAAGTTAACTGTTCATATACACGTATTTTTATTACATAGTTTGAATTGAGAATTGAAAGTGTACAAGTTGATAATTAAAATAAATAATTTATATTTATACTACTTTTCTTTCAAAAAGAGATTAAACTGAACATACATGACCAAGAAGAGCATGAACATCATTATGATATTTGTTCAATAGAATGTTCAAAATATGATATCAACCATACTTTCAAACTAAACACACAAACTTAAACCCCTAAAAAAAACAACATGACTTCCAAAATTTCCAACTTGAAAATTTAAAAAATTACAGTGCTACGATTTGTGTTTCAAGAGAAGTGAAAAAGGTATAAAAACTTTAGAACATGAACAAGATAACAATTCCCATAGAAGATCTAAGTAAAAATTATGAAAGAAGTTCAGATTTATAAGTTCGTGTTAAAAAGGAGAAAAGCTTACCTTTTAACCACACCCATAAACTTCACAACACGAAACCTGAAGAAAATCAACAACAAACGACGGGAGACAGATAGTGAAACAAAAAAAGCAAATTGCAAACAACGGGTAACATAAACAACTAAAATGCAAAAAAATGAAATAGAGAAATCAAATAAAAAACACGAACAAATTTTTCCTCTATTACAGTGTTAATATGTTGTTGTGTGTGTATATATATTATTATTATTGGGAAGACATAACAGGTGGGATGCTTTAGCTTTTCAAAATTGATTTTTATGTCAAAAGGTTTTCAAATCACACACGTAATTATTTTCAATTTTTCTACATGTGGGACCTACTCTGTGTGTGTGTGTGTGTGTGTGTGTGTGTGTTGGAAGTGGGATGTTTTAACTTAATGGAGAATTGTTCATTTACCGTATATGTACCATAAATCATATTTCCACTTACCATATTTTAGCTCACCGTATTCGCGCTTGTCGATTTTACACTAAACTACCGTAATTGCAATATATACTGTATTTGACCACTCATCGTATATGCACTTACCATTTTGCACCTAACATATCGTATTTACATCATAAAACCGTATTTACACTTGTCGTATTTGAACTCACTGTATCCGCGCTTACCCATTTTGCACCAAACTACCGTAATTACAATATATATTGTATCTGACCTCATCGTATTTGCTCTCACCATTGTGTAAGATAATAATTTATCTATTAAAAACGTATATTAATTTAACGAAAAATTAAATTAAATATACATAAATATACTTATCGATTCGAAGTGATTGATATAAAAAATATTTGGTTGAAGCAGATGAAAGATGAGAGAATTTTTATCTGTGTTGTAATAAACAGATAAGAAAAGTTAGCTGATTTTGAAATTTTAAATGGGAAGTATTTTCAAATCACACATGTAATTGTTTTCAATTTTTCTACATGTAGGGCCCACTGTGTGTCTGTTGAGAAATGGGATGCTTTAGCTTAAGTGAAACTTTTGTCGACCTATGGTTGATTTATAACCTTAATATTTTGATTATAACAAATAAACTAACATTTGAATTTGAGTGATTAAGCATTTAAAACTATCAAAATTATAAATCGGACTCGAAATGAAGAACAAAGTGAAAGTTAAGGATTCAAGTCAAATCATTCGAGACGATAGCGATTTGCATGTGACGATCGAATTGGAACTTAATGACTCGCAAAAGATGCAAATCAAGATCTAAGTATAAAGAATGACAAGTCAAGACGATTAGACATTATACATTTATATGTAAAGGTATTAACTCGTCAATCTTTAGCAAGTGTATAAAGTTCAAATTATTTTCATAATTCATCACTTGCATAAAATGTTTTTCATTCATAATATGAAATAGATTTTGAAAAAGCAATTTCCAAAAAAAAAAAGTCAACTTTTGGTCAACCGAAAATTCAAACTTCGGTCGATCGAAAATGCAGGATTGGTCAACTGAAATTCTAACAGTTTGATTTCTCAACGGCTATACACTTTCGATCAACCGAAATTGGTCGACCAAAAGTGACTAAGAGTGTTTAGCTTGCTTTATAAATATCCATCCCTTTTGTATTCAATCTTCAACAATTCACAAGAGAAATTTAGAAAGCACATTCATTGAAGAATCATTGAGTTTTCTTGATCTTACATTCTATTTCATCTATTACAAAGAATTTCTTGATTGATCAAAACTAGTTTGATCTATTTCATCAAGAATTTTATTTTGCAAGAAAACTTCTCAATCTCATTTATTTTAAATTCTTGATAATGGTTTTCTTTGCCAACACTTATATTGAAGTGTAAATTTTTCTTCATACTTAATTAGTATTATTTGTTAAGAGAGATCGTAGGTTGAAAACGTTGATATAAAGATACAAAATATTTCATTATTTATTATTTATCAAAGTTTACAACATAAACACTTGACCTTTATTATTTGTTATCTATTGAAGTGTTTACCTAACTCTCTAATACTTAACTTGATTCTATCATTTGTTAAGAGAGTTTCTTCAATTGTAAAATTATCACTTACACTTTGACGGTTTCAAGAGTCTTGTGAAAACTAGATTGTAAGGATATGTGCTCCTTGTTGTAAGTCACTTAAGAATAAGTGATCCTTGTTGTAAGTCACTTAAGAATAAGTGCTCCTTGTTATAAGTCACTTAAAGATATATGCTCCTTATTGTAACTCATTTAAGGGTTGGTGCTTCTTGTTGTATGTCATCTAAGGATAAGTGTTCCTTGTTGTAAGTCACTTAAGGATGGGTACTCCTTGTTGTAAGTTACCATTATAGTGCATTTGGCCTTACTCGTGACGGAGAGCTTGGTAACGGAGACGTAGAACATATTATTTATCGAATCTCATTAAATTGGTTTGTTATATTTACATTATTGTACTTTACTTTGCATTGCCATTTATATTTTCATACTTGAATTAAGTTATTGAATTTGCATATTTATCTCTCTTATTACACTTTGAATTTGTTTCTTATGTATTGAATAGTTTTGAGACTAATTGTCGAAAAAGTTTCAAATGTCAATTCACCCCCCTCTTGGTTATTTATTCTTGGGCTAACAATTGGTATCAGAGTAAGGTACTCAATATTAAAGATTTCACAATCTTGAGTAATGGTTAACCACTTTTTTCAAACTCTTGAAAGGTGCTCTACAAATCGTCCTCCTTTATTTGATAGTACTAATTAAACTATTGGAAAACTAGGATGACGATATTTATTCAATCCATAGATTATAATATTTGGAAAGTTATCGAATTTGGTCTTCATAAGCTTACTAAGATTATTAAAGTTGATAGAAAACAGAATCAAATAATTTCTAAACCTAGAGAGGAATATAACGAAGAGGTAAAAGAAAATTATCTTTAAATGCTAGAGCCAAGAACATACTTTATTGTGCATTGGGTAGAAATGAATTTAATCGTATTAGTACATGTGATTTGGCTTATGATATTTGACATACTTTAGAAATTACTCATGTTGGAACTAGTAAAGTAAAAGAAATTAAAATGAATCACTTAATTAAAGATTTTAGAAATTTCTTCATGAAAGAGAATGAACATATTGTTGACATGATTACTTGCTTCACCAATATTACTAATGCCTCAAAGGCTTTGATCGTGAATTTAATAATGTTGAGCTTGTAAGTAAAATGCTTAGGTCGCTCTCAGAAGAATGTAGTCCATTGAAAATGTTGATAGAAAACACCAAAGATATCAACACATATCCATTGGAAGAACTCTATGGAACATTGATGACATATGAGCTAAATCACACCGAGGCAAATGAGAAAAGGTTGAAAAGCAAAGAAGAGGAAAGACGCCAAGTTTCTTTTAAATCCATAGTCGATGAAGGCACTTCAAGCGAGAATATGAATGATGAAGAACTTGATGATCTAGTTCTTCTTGTCAAGAAGTGGAAAGGTTTTTGCCAAAAATATATGATAATAGTGCAATTATCACATTTTTTATCCACTAATAATTGCATTTTCATGATTTATTGATACTTAAATGTTCTAAATACATTTTTATTTTGGTTTAGGCTGCAAATGGATGAATACGGTGGAAACTAGAAAAAAAGAGCGAAAAAGGACAAAAATGGAAGAAAGTTATAGTTCAGGGACTAAAGTGCAAATATTATAAACTTGTTTCTAACCTTGTGATGAGAATTTAAGAGTGTTATAGGTCAATTGGATGAAAAAATGAGTCAAAGGGATGAAATATGGCCAAAACACTATCACATATCAACTTTCAAGCTGAAAAGATTGCACCGATTTTCAGTCTCATATTGAGACCCGTTTTTGGCATGGAAAACGATCAAATTGGAAGATAGTATCCGAATCAAAATTGTATCCCTTTAAGTTAGTTTTCCAATGCATCTTGAATCATCTCAATCGGACATCGATATTGAAAATTATGACCAAAATACTGAAAACTATCCAGCTGTGTACTTAGGCGCCCGCCCGACCCTGAATTTCAATACAAAAAGCAAATTTTTTGCCAGGGCAGCCGCTCCATTTTTTACTGGGTGCCCGCCCAGGCCAAATCGGGGAAAAGTTTTCAAATTTCCTTCTATGACTCAAACACTTATGGTAACTTATTTTGGCACGATATCTCAACCTTAAAAGACCTAAGAACGTGATTTCTTCATTATTCATCATTCTTCCATTGATTTGGCTTGGCTCAAAAAATCCATGAAGAACTAAAACCTTGGTGAAGCTAAGGAGGAACTCTTTCGAAATTGGTGATTTCACTTCTATTATTCACATATTTTGGTATTCTCTTATTGAACAACTCTAGAATTTATAGTTTCTTTCCATGAATTTGTAATGAGATTGATTTAACTTTTATTAAATTAATCATAGATTCAGTCACGCTTTTTCTATCGACGAATTGAAATATTTGTTGAATTATAATCTCATGAATGTTATTGGTGGATCGTTTACTACTTTATGCTAGATGTATAAAGTCGCTCTTCTGATCTTATTATAATATAAGTATGCGTAATTGTGTTATATGAAAACTAGATTCTAGAATTACAATTGAATTAGATTCAAGATGAAAACTAAATTCTCATCTTGAATTAATTTTGAAATTGGCTTAGTATTTATTATATTGGTCATAAAATTATTCATGCTCTCTCTAGGGATTAATTGAAATAATCACCTAGGTTTTAATCTCAATTGTTTAAGTTTATCGGTGTGATTCTCTACTACTTTATACTTTAATATATATAGTCGATTTTGAATCTGATTTCGTTAAACCAAGTGCAAACTTTGCAATAGGAAGATTGACCATTAGGATCACGTTAGAACTAAACTAGGTTTAAATGATATATCTTCCGATTAGAGTGCCGGGATGAAAGCGTCTAGTTGTGTTATAAAACTTGAATGATTGATGTGATTGATCTGATCCGATTGATGGAATTTCGACACTTCAATGTCTCAAATTATTGATTTTAATTTCACATTTCAAACATTGAATTTCACTACACATTAAAGAGAATAATTCATATCTTTTGATCCTTTGAGCATTTTTTCATCTCCCTGTGGATACGACACATCAAAGCTGCACTACAACTACCGCGTTATTCTTTGGGCGTAATCAACATTGATTCCAAAAGAAAGAAGAAAATGGAGAAAAGAAGAATAAATTCATCAAAAAGAAAGCTCTTCAAGCGACATGGGATGAAAGTGGTGATGATGAAGATGAAAGTCAAGAAAAAATCGCCAACATGTGCTTCATAGCCATTGAAGATGAGGTAAACACAAATGAACACTCCAATGAACTCATCAATCAAATGGACAAGGATAATCAAGGTACTTCTATATGCATAACAAAAATATCGAGGTATGATTAACTATCTTCTTTAAATTGCAAGTAAACTCGATATTATATTTAGTATGTGATTTAATTGCTATGAAGTATAATTTCTAATCTATGCATTGTAACTTGAATTATGACTTCCATTATTTCCATTGTTCTAATGTGATTTATTTCAATGAATTGTGGAAACACATGTCTCTAAATATTATACTATCTTTATATGAAATATGAAATAGACACAAACTCGGTTCCTATTGAAATGGGGAATATAAGTGAAAACGATAGGGAGAATATGTTACTATTTTCTATGGTTAATTTAAAAGTTTTGATCTTATATGCAATACTATTCCTCTCATATGTGCTATCGTAAATGTAAAAATTGTACATTAATCTTACATGCGATACCTTTTTGCTTATGTCAAAAGGGGGAAGATGAATGAATAATTATGATAAAGAGCAAGAGATATATAACTTGATTTATGCATGATAGGGAGAATGTTGAAAATGGGGAATATAAATTCTATTCAAATGATTTTGCTTTTGTCATTTGCATCACTCATGCTTTGATTAGTATTTTACTATAAAGTGATGATTATTACTTTTTTATCTTGTGCTTAATCAAGGGGGAGGAATATATTATTCTTTCATAGTTGACTTAAAGTTTTTATCTTAAATGATATCCCTTTTTGCTTATTTCAAAATGGGGAAATGGAGTGAGATGATTATGCATGTTTTGATTTGAAAATATAATATGCTTTAAATGTCTAGTAGTTTATTTGTAAAAGAAATGGGGAATATGAATTATATGATGAATTTATGATGTATATATCCCTTTATCAATATAATATTAATTGTTCAAATCTCACATTGCAAATCATCATGCTTGTCATAATCAAAAGAGGGCAATTGTTGACATATAGTTGATTATAAACTTAATGTTTTGATTATAACAAACAACCCATTTTATTTACTAACATTTGAATTTGAGTGATTAAGCTTTCAAAACTATCAAGATTATAAATCGGACTCGAAATGAAGAACAAAGTAAAAGTTAAGCATTCAAGACAAATGCATGCGACGATCGAATTGGAATTTAAAGACTCGCAAAAGACGCAAATTAAGATACAAGTATAAAGAACAACAAGTCAAGACGATTAGACAATATACAAATATATGTAAAAGTATTAACTCGTCAATCTTTAGCAAGTGTATAAAACTAAAATTATTTTCATAATTCATCACTTGCATAAAAATACTTTTCATTCATAATATGAAATAGATTTTGAAAAAGCAATTTCCAAAAAAAAAAAGAAAAAAGTCAACTTTTGATCAACCGAAAATTCAAATTTTAGTCGACCGAAAATGCAGGATTGGTCAACCGAAATTCCAACGGTTTGATTTCTCAACGGCTATACACTTTCGGTCAACTAAAATTGGTCAACCAAAAGTGATTGAGAGTGTCCAGTTTGCTTTATAAATATCCCCCCTTTTACATTCAATTTTCAACAATTTACAAGAGAAATTTAGAAAGCACATTCATTGAAAAATCATTGAGTTTAACATTCTATTTCATCTATTACAAAGAATTTCTTGACTGATCAAAACTAATTTTATCTATTTCATCAAGAATTCTATTTTGCAAGAAAATTTCTCAATCTCATCTATTTTCAATTCTTGATAAAGATTTTCTTTGTCAACACTTATATTGAAGTGTAAATATCTATTCATACTTAACGTGTATTATTTGTTAAGAGAGATTATAAGTTGAAAATGTTGATACAAAGATACAAACTATTTCATTATTCATTATTCATCAAAGTTTACGACACAAACACTTGACCTTTATTATTTGTTATCTATTGAAGTGTTTACCTAACTCTCTAATACTTAACTTGATTATATCATTGGTTAAGAGAGTTTCTTCAATTGTAAAATTATCACTTACACTTTCACTGTTTCGAGAGCCTTGTGAAAACTCGATTGTAAGAATATGTCTTCATTGTTGTAAGTCACCTAAGGATAAGTGCTCCTTGTTGTAAGTCACTTAAAGATAAATGCTCCTTATTATAAGTCACTTAAGGGTTGGTGCTCCTTGTTGTAAGTCACATAAAGATAAGTGCTCCTTCTTGTAAGTTATCTAAAGGTAAGTACTCCTTGTTGTAAGTCACTTAAGGATTTGTACTTCTTGTTGTAAGTTACCATTATAGTGCATTTGACTTTGCTCGTGACAGAGAGCTTGGTAATGGGAACATAGAACACATTATGTATCGAACCCCATTAAATTAGTTTGTTATCTTTACATTATTGCACTTTACTTTACATTGTCATTTATATTGTGTTATATTCATATTTGAATTAAGTTATCGAGTTTGCATATTTATCTCTCTTATTACATTTTGAATTTGTTTCTTGTGTATTGAATAGTTTTGAGACTAATTGTCGCAAAAGTTCCAAACGTCAATTTATCCCCTCTTGGTTATTTATTCTTGGGCTAACAGCTTTTTCATTTTTTGTCACTATATTTGTACTTACCGATTTTGCACCTAAGGTACCGTATTTGCACCATAAATCATAGTTTCACTTACCGTATTAAGTTCACCGTATTCATGCTTGCCGATTTTACACTAAACTACCTCAATTGCAATTATATACCGTATTTGCATTCATCGTATCAGTGATTATCGATTTTGCACTTAAGATACCTTATTTGCACCATAAAATCATATTTACATTTACCATATTCGCCATTCGCGCTTATTGATTTTGCACCAAACTACCGTAATTGCAATAGATACTGTATTTGACCTCACCGTTTTGTACGATAATAATTTATCGATTAAAAGCGTATACTAATTTAATGAAAATTAAATTAAATATACTTACCAATTCGAAGTGATTGCTATAAAAAAAATATTTTCTTGTACATCGTTCGATAAATTTCTTAGATTTTGAGGTTGAAACAGATGAAAGATGAGAGAGTTTTTATCTGTATTGAAATAAAAAATGAGAAAAGATAGCAAATTTTGAAATGTTAAGTGTTATATGTTTGGTTTCACTTGTTAACTAAAATGGGTGTATTGTTTTTTAAAACAAAAAAAAATATTTGTAATTGTATAATATATTTAATGGCATCTTTGTCTTTTAATATCCAAAAAGTCATTGTGAAAATATGCACTTATAGTTGAAAATTCAAAGTGAAAATTAGGGAGTTTGACCAAACCATTTTTAAAAGTACCTCGTGAAAAAATTACATTGTTTTTTGCTTTCCCCTTTTCTTTTACTTTTTTTACAAATTGGGCTTATGAACAGTCCAATCCACCTATGATTTACTGAATAGTAGTAAATCAGTTTGAAACATATTCAATGTGAAAATGGGTTAATTTCACAAACGGTCATTGTATTTATCTAACAATTACAAAACGGTCACTGAAATTTTAATTTGTTTTACAAACGGTTATTGAAGGACCGTTACGATTTTAATTCAAACTTAAATGACCAAAACACGTGAATATAAAAGTTTGACTACCTCAAGTGCAAATTTTTGAGTAAGTCAACTACTTTTAAACAAGAAACTACTGTATTTTTATGTGAACTAAAATAAATAAAAGTGCATTAAAAGCTAGGAAATCTATGCACGATCACACAATTTATAGTCTTGTACGTATATAGGCAGAACAAGAATTAAAATTTGACTTTTACAATTTCCATCTAATTTACTCAAATGGTGACACTTAATAGTAAGAAATTTGCACTTGAGGTGGTCAAGTTTCTATGTCCATATGTTTTGGTCCTTTAAGTTTGAATTAAAATCATAACGGTCTTTCAGTGAACGTTTGTGGAACAAATTAAAACTTTAGTGACAGTTTGTAAAAGCGCATGAGATTTAAGTGACCGTTTCTACAAGTTTTAAACTTTAGTGATCGTTTTGTAATTTTAAGGTAAGTTCAGTGACCGTTTGTGAAATTAACCCATGTGAAAATAATCGGACATATATGAACAGTGAAAAAAAAAAGTATATTATTTTAAGATAGTGGGATTAGCTATGCATAGACTCCCTATTTTGTCTTCCTTTTTCTAGCATCTTTATTTTCTCCACCTGTTTATGTAAAACCCACGCTTCTTTGGGAAATACATAAGAATGGCCCAAATAAAAGGTTATATTTCCACTTTAGCCTTCAACCAATCTAAACATTAGAAACTACCTAATATACCCTTAATATAAAAATTTCAGCCAAGTTATTAAATTATAAAAAGATTTCAATTAAGTCCTTAAAATATTTAAATTATAGTAGAACTATAATAAAAATTAACTTTATTAAACATGTTAATAGATTATTTATTAAATTAGCAAACATTGATTGATTTTGAAAAACTTCTTAATAATGAGAAGTCCTAAAACTCATAAGACTAGCGAAATTTATAAAAAAAATTAAGGTATAAATTAACTTTAAGATTTTATATATCTATAACTAATAATAGATTAGATCTTTGTAAATTAAGAAAATATATAGAATACACGACTATTTAAAAATTTATTTGATTTTTGATTTTTAAGATTTATTTGATTTTATGAATATTTTGTAGATTTACCTGTTCAATGACATCCTGTGTGAGTTCTCCAAGCATTGCACGCATGGTTCGAGGACTCAACTCTGTCATTGGTTCGTAACGACTCTGATTGCTCTGACTCTGTCTTTCTGTTCGTGGAGAGTTTTGCTGCTCCTCATATCGCTCGATCACAGACTGGACTACTCCCTGACTTGCTGGTTCCTTATTAGAACTCTTATGATGCATAATGTTTCACTTTTTGTATCTTCAGACAGCAAACACCAAGAGTCCCACTTGGCATGCCAAATTGTTTCGCGCAAAAAATCGGGTCTCGCTAACAATTAAAGAAAAACTCAGACGATTGTGTAAGGGACAAACATCTTAAGACAAAGTCCCAAAAATGAGTGTTTTATTGAAGATTCACAATGGACGAGAAAGCAAATTGCCTCCAAAGGACGCAAGCACACAAAACAGTTAAAAGTTTAAATGCAGTGAAAATAAAGATAATAAAAACTACTCATTCTCTATTTGAGAGTGTTTTATCTTTTCCTCTTTCTATGCCGTCTATCTCTTTTTATACTCCTTTAATGACTTCTTCATGATAAACCACTTGGAAACGGCTTGATTGCTCTATAGTTACCCGCTTTCTTTTATGGTGGCTAAATGGTCGTGAAACTGCTGTCTCTAACTGTTGTCATTACTCTTTGTCGTTCAACCGCTTTCAACTGGGATTCTTGAATCGTGGAAGGTGATAAGATTGCTCAATAACTGCTTCAATAACCGTCATCCTGGATAACTATAATACTTTCTGTTCGCTAAAACCCTGGGCGATTTGAAGGTTTGGGCGAGAATGGGGTCATCGCTCTGGGCAATTGTAAGGTTCCATTCGCTCAAGTTCTGCACGTCTTGCAAGTTTGGGCGATGATGTTACGGTGTTTGTGGGCTTCCACTGCATCCATCAATGGTCCTATTTAGGCTTTTATTCTGGACTCCCTAACTGGGTTTCATTCTTTGGGCTATTTAATTTGGGTTATACTTTTAGTGTACACGTCAACATATTCTAATTTAGCGATTGAAAGAAATTACTACTTCATAATATTTTGTTCTCCTTATATTGGAGAGCTAATGTTTTCATGGATGTTGATGTGGAAAGTCTTCGTCATTTCCCTTTCTAATTTAGTATGGTGCTCTTGTGAAGTTTTTCTTAATTGGGAATTTTTTACCCACCTTTTATTGAATACCTGGCTGATTACTTTAAGAGGTTTCTTGTGCTTATTTTGGACCATGTTTTAGTTTTTTCCTCTATAGTACTTTTTCCTGCCCATATTTCAGACCCCCCTAAGAACATAGAAACTATAGGAAAATCACAGCATATTTTCACTAATTTAATTCATTTTTCTCTCTTTCACAATTCGGCTTCCTTAGACAAGATCCTATCCCCAAATCTCCGGTCTATTTAGAACTAGATCGATCCATTTTATAATATTTTCTCCTCTTATGCTCAAATATATTTTTTACAATTTTCAGATAAATTAAAAATAAAAATTTGTTGTTGATGACAAGAATATTGACATAATTCTTCCTTTTTTGAGTCCTGGGTTTTATGAGATCATTAATTATTGATTGTTGTTTTTACCATAATTTTTTGTTCATAATATTATCCATTCTTACCATGATTATCAACTTCATTTTCTTATTTAGAGTTGGGAAGGTCGAATATCATTTGGATTAGAAGAAAATGTGCTCTAATTCGAGGTGCAGAATCTCTGATGAATCTGCACCAAACGAGGTACCTGCCTGATATTCTCTAAAATGATGACTATGCATATCAACCATTTTACTTCAATTTCATACAACAATAATGAAAATCTGTACGTTATTTTCTTATATAAAATGTTTTAGATTCAGTTTCAGTTTTGACTTTTTTTAATAATTTCAGTTCCGAATACGTACTTTCATTTCATATTACATTTGCTGTATATTCTTTTCTTCTTCTATAACATTTTAGGGTTTCCATATTACATTGGTGTTAGGGGCGGACCCAGCACTTGGCCAGCCCTTGCGGCCGCCCGTGCTGGGTCCGCCGGAAGGTTGAAGAGCCGTCAGGCGCCGAGAAACAGAGCTGTGAAGGCAGAGAATTTTTTTTTTCTTTGTTATTGCAATGAAAAAGGTGCCTCGGGCCTTATTTTCAAACAGTAAGGCCTAATTAATTGGGCCAATTTACAACCCATAGCCACAAACAAAACCAAATTGAGCCAAAGAAATCCTCAATTCCAATTGAAATTTGAAATCCAACAAACCGTAGAGGAGTTGAGGAGGGCGATATGCTGCGTTCTTGTGCCTGTGCATTGCTGGTTGTTGTCTGATCTCCGATCGTCCGGTGTGACTCACGTGGTGACGACGTCGGTCTTGGTCCAGCTCCAGCTCCAGCAGACTGTGAGTTTCTCTTTTCTCTGTTTTTTATTTTTATTTTTTTATTTTTGTTTTTGTTTTTGTTCATTTCCTTGTGTTGTGAACCTTTTAATAGAATAATAGGACATTTGATTCTTGCCCAATAAGAAATCCAACAAAAGTAAATGCTTGAAATGGGGTTGATTATTGATTTTTGTTATTTGATTTTGGTTGATAAAGAAGTGGGATGGGGCAAAAAGGGGGTGAACGGTGAAGATTTGGCGTCTATTTTTCGGAATTTTCCTTTTATTTTTTATTTATTTTTATTTGCTTTTGGTGATTAATGGAGAGAGACTTGTAAAATTTTGCGGCTTTACATATTTCGGAACTTAAACGAGATTTTTTAAAGCAATTTATGTGATGTTTGGTTTTTTTTTTCGTCCCTTTTAGCAGGTTATCTGCTTTTGTTGTAGAGTTTACTGTTTATGTACCTCAAAATTTTAGGTCAGGAACTGCATTTAAAGCTCGGAATAGTGTGCTCGGGTTTCTTTGATTTAAAGTTATATTCTCGTAAACCATATTGCAAATCATCCCTTAGCTTCATTTGCAGTTGACATTTATTCATTTGGGGCGGGACATTGAAGTATTTTTCTCGTGAACAAAATTAGTCTAGACAATGTTTTGCCACAAAGACTAAGGTCACACACAACTCAAAAGCTAAAGTCTTGCAGATGTTAGATCTTTGTTTGAAATTTCCTTTTTTTTTTTTTTTTTCAAATTCTGCGTCTAGATATATAAGAGGCTTGACAAGGTTTATCTGCGGAAAGTAGACCTTGATTAGCTAGTTTATTCTTTATTTTTTCTTTTGCTAGTGAAATTATGGAAACTAAGTTTGCTGAGAACCTAGAGAAGTTGTATCTATTGCGCAGTTTTGTGATCGACTTGCTTTAAAGTATACATGGACTTTTGGTATATGTTCTTGTGATATCAGCTGCTGCTGATGTTAAGCACTTGAACATGTTGCCAATGCCAAAGCAGGTGGGCCATGGTTATATATATATAAAAGTTTTATGTTTTAGTGCGTTTACATATATATTGAATGATTTTTAATATTATATAATTAAATATTAATAAACGACATCGCTCTTACGATTGTTGATGGTCGACGTTGACTAGTCAACTTCCGCTCGGGCTGAACTTTGATCCTAAGTCCGCCACTGATTGGTGATATGGTCCACTTAAAAATTGTTTTATACATAAAAGTTAACATCCTTCAAACGAGATGACATTGCATATCAAGAACAGAGGTGGACGCAGAACTTTAACGTTGGAGGGCACAATCAAACTTACAAAGAAGTTAAGAGAAATTTTACAATCGAAAAATTACGTTCAAAAAAATCATATCCTATGTAATTTTACATCCGAAAATTTACATGGGATATGACTTTTTTAGATGTAAAATTTCGAAATTTTGAAAATCTCTTAATAAAATGATGAAAATTATATTGAGAAATTTGTATTGCAAAAATAATAAATGTTAATGAAATAATTGAATTTTTTTTTTTTAAAAAAGTGTAAGTTAGACGTCTTTTTAAAGATTCACGTTTAACGTATTTTTAACTATTTTCGATATATGTTTGAACTATTCGACATACCCATAATGTAGTTCTTGAAATAAGTTTCGAAATGATATAAGCAATTTATAAATTCAATTAGCGTACGATCGTTGGAGAATTTTTAAAATTAGTATATAATCAAAATTCAAATTTATTTTGATTTTGCTTCTGTTTGGTGGAGATTAAAATCAAATTTTTAGTAAATTTTGATAAAAATTAAATAGTTATGGATTTCATGAAATATGTTATTACAATTAATTATTAACTTTGATTTAGATTAAAATTTAAATTTCGATCGATATAAAAAAAACACTCGAGGGGGGGGGGGGGGTGCCCCCTCAGGACCCCCCGGATCCGCCCATGATCAAGAAAGAACGTTTATCTTATACGTAACACCTTGAGAAAATGTAGATGGAATCTTCATGGTGACAATAATAAGGTCGTTAACATTGAGAGAAACATGTTTGGCGGAAAAAATGTGCGAGAATTTACTATTTACTGTAGTAGACATTTTGGTGATTGTTTTATAATTTTCTACTTCCCGATTGACCATTGTAAACATGCAAGAATCTCTAAAATAAAACATCATAAAACCTTAAATAATTCCACATTTCTTCGTGTCAACCACATCATTATTGTCCTTATCAAAACTTTCATTTACATGATCTTCGAGGTAAGTATATTTTCTTCCGTCCTTCTTTACTTCTATTAAGTGCTAAAAAATAAAATAATCGAACAATTAAAACTGTAATGCATGCTGCGAAAGTACGTAGTTAAATTTATATCCGCACATCTAACTAAATCTAAATTGTTTATGATCAATAATACAGTTGTTTAATAAGTATTTTTTTCTTTTAGACAGGAGCTATAATATAAAATGTTCACTAATAGAATTAAGTTGATGATTAAATTGTGTTTTGCCAATCCCGAATGTAAGTGTTATTCTTCATCGATCTATCTAGAAATCAGTTTTACTACAATTTGGCTTTCTAAAAATGTCATCTTAATCATCAAACTGTATTCGACATGATATATATGCTCGATCGAAATGGACAAGGTTTGTTCCGTACTTAGATGTAAATTTACTTACAACTTTTCTTCTTTCATTTGCTTATTTAATAACAATAAATTAATGTATTTCTAATTCAATTTTTGTTCATCAAATCCGCCATTCATATTTACCAGTTTGCAGTTAACACGAGTAATTTCAAATTCCTACGTTGTTTACATTTTTTTTTATTGAGAATTCTTAGTCTGTTAGGCCATTTAATCTTGTTGGATCGCCAAATGTTTCTACATGTAACATCAGTTCATACGTGTAAACCCTTGTTGTGATCCAACAAAATTAAATGACATAATAAGTACCTTAGGAATTGCAACTTAATTTACCACGGATGGTTAGTCGCAACTGTTGTGTTTTAGTTTAAATTTCCTGATAACACCAGTAAAGGAAAGGTATTGACACCTATACATATTATTGTTTCATTACATAAACTCATTCTTTATCATGAATTCAGATCAATCTTTTCAAATTATGCAACGGAAGCAGCATGTCAGCTAATAGACTGGCTATTAGCCACTTGTTGTTCAGAAGCTTCACAAAGTTGCCAATACCTCAAATGATGCTAATCCTCTTCACAGGTCGCTACAATTGAAAGTGTATTTTTTAAAAGATAAAAATTAGTAGAATCTGATATAAACATTATTCAGAAAAAAGTAATTTTCTTACTTAAAAGTCTATCCAAATATATTATAGAAAAAAAAATACTATTCTTCCTTTTTTTTAAATATATTGGATGACCAAACACCGTACTAGACTAATGAATTTCATTCTACATTAAAGAAAAAAAAATATTGTTATTCATCATTAGTAGAGATCGTTATCGATTAATATATTTCATGGACAATAAATCATGGGTCAACTATCTCCACTCAATATATCTTCCTAATTCTTACCTTTTTAATTTATCTTTTAATCTAATAGCATGTACCAAACGCAACAAGTATGGTACAAAAGTTCAATATATGTATGAATACGAGGACATGGCCACATGGTCCTCCAATTGAAATGTTGGAATGGGAGTCGGACACAACAATGAAAAATTTGGCATTTTACGGAGAATAAGTTGGAGGAGTGGCACGTGTGCTATCCAAATTATCCTCATTTTTGTCAACAAGTCCATAGTAATTCGATTCACGTGCAATGGAGCAACACCATAGCCTCCTATAACGATTAAAATAAGAGAGAGAATAATTTTGACAATTTTATAAAAATGAAGATTAAAATGTTCAGAGATTTTTTTATAATTTTCACAATTTTATAACATTACGTGAAAATCCCCATTATGAAACTTTATGGCAATATGTCTGTCAATTAAACAATTTTCACAATTCTAAGAGATTACAAGAAATTGAGTGATAAATTTTAAAATTTAATTGAAGTTCAATGAGCTAATGTATATACAAATTTAGTTATCAAATTTATATTTTGTTAAAAGTCAAGCGTCCGTTAGTTATTAAGTGGATATTAAATTAGTTAGAATAAATTCGGGTTAGACCAAATCCAAATTTTCGGGTATTTAGTAAGTAAAATGTCGGATCCAAATTTAATTATGGAACCGTTCGTATTCAGTTCGGTTTTATTCGATTCCCGGGTTCTATACATTTTTATATTTACAATGCTATATTAATTCGACTATAACATGTTCAATCCTAACTCTTACAAAATAACGTAGTCTAAACTTGTGGTATCTTTTGTGTCTCTCTTTGTTGAATTTTTCGTAGATTTGACTCTTAAAATCACAAGAAGAGGAAGATAGTGAGTTCACAATAATAGAAAGACATAAACAACACTACAATAGAAAAAGAAATTTAGGTAAAACTTAGATCAATTTGATTAAGTTGTGTTTGACTGAAAATTAGAAATAGTAAAATCATATTTTGGGTGTAAGCTAAATTAATTAGTTAGAAAATTTATTTAGAAAAAAAAAAAATAATTTGACTTATTTAAGATAAAAAAAAATTAAAAATTAGGGAGATTCGGTTATTCATTTAGAATCGAGAATTGAACCAAACTCGTCGTTCTCGATTCAGATACTCGTTCGGGTATTTCACTTAAAAAGAACCGTTCAGTTTAGCTCGAGTCCAATTCGATCTGATCTGATTTGACTCGTGAGTTTTGTCCAGTCCTAAAATAAATGAATAGGATCAACTATTTGTCGAGGCATAACAAAACCTTCATCTAATCAGATATATTAATAATTATGACAGTAACAAACTTATTTCTAATTTGCATAGTATCATGTACTCACATTCTACCCTTACTCGAGCGATTTGGAAGTATTGTCATGAACTATGTGACTTACCCTTTTGAACGACTCAGTCGAAATATCCTATTTAAAGTCTATTTTATGCTTGTAACTCAAGTGAATTGTGGTTTAGACCATTCTAATATTGTACTTAAAAGTTGTTGGGACTCCATTCACAAATTAGCTCAAGCAATCAACCAAATATACATGTGCAAATTAGGAACTGAACACAAAAGTGAACTGTAAAGTATATATTGCAAGATTCAGGAAACTACAATATTCGAACACAATCGAAACTGAAATCGTAAGAACTAATAGGTTGTACAAATTTAATACAATAAACTGTAATAAAGAAGGAACCGTAGCTTATAGTATGGCCGAAACCCACAGGTTTCGATTCTCCAGTTTTAGCTTCTCAATCCTCAAGGCTAACCACCACAGAACTCAAATCAAACCCCAAGGTAGAGATTGCAAGGATGACACTCAGACTCAACCCCAAAGAATCACGAATGAGATCTCTCTTCCTCAATACTCACGGTTCACACAAGAACCAACACCCAAAGTAAATGAAATCACACAAGATTACAACTATGAGTGAAGAACAACATAGATCAAAAGAGTCTTTTGATTTCTGTTGAAAGAATGAAGAAGGAAGCTTTGAAAAACAGCGCAGCACGAGAGAGAGAAGAACGATAGAAGCCAAGTGAAATATCTCAAACCCTAGAAGCCCTTTAAGGAGTCGCCTAAAGTGCCCTTCATCCAACGGTTGTGGTGATTGCACTTGGTGACATCCCGAGCGTTCAAAATCAGGTAGGTTATAACACGGTTTCAAGCATCTCAGAAAACACGTTTTTGCAACAGCTAAATAAACTAGGCTATTCAGCAAGTGGGCCACTAACAGTTTAGGCCCAATGGGTCATATATGCATCATTGTGCCATTTATTCCCTTCAAAAGTCCTGAAGTTTAATAAAGTACAATAAATAAAATCTTAATTTGGTGAATCGAGTGTATTTCCAAATGGTTGGTCATTAACTCGTTATTCATTAATCTTAGGTGGGAAGTAAAATGTGCCCAAATTGTGTACACCTTTAGCGGTCTTTGCTGAACAACTTGGGGCGAAGGGTAGAAACTAGAAAGTGGGTAAGAGTTTGATTGAGACTTTGGTGCGGTGAGTAGATACAATCACGAGAAACTTGGGATCCTATCTGATGAATTTATTCCAAATTAAAGACAATTCTTTGTTGCATTGCCAATAAACGATTTAATGGATTTTTAATTTTGTAAGAAAATATGTATTAAAAGTTTTTAATAAAAAATTTAGGAAATTTTATTTTGGCATTTAACTTTGAACGCACTAGTATGAAGAAGATATAGACCTAGGCCTTATACGTAAATTTTAGGACTCGGGAAAAAATATTTTATTAATTTTCTAAATAAGCATTTAAGCAGCGCGACTAACATTTGACAAAATAACGATCGAATTAAGAAGTACATGGCATGAAACTTTCTTGAAGTGATAATCACGGGATTAATTCCCTAAATGGTCGTTGAACTTTTTTAAAATTTCCCACGGGATCATTGAACTTAAAAACTATCATCGTCAATCGATTACTTAACTTTGAAAATTGGTACTACATCCATCACTGAGTAAACGACACTTGAAAAATTGGAAGGATTTGATAGCATATCTAACGGTATGGTTTACGTGGGGCACGTATTTGGAAACAATAAATCAATTTTTTTACATAAATCATGCTATAATTAGTTAGAAACTATAATAATTCAACTCATAAAGTTCGTGAAATTCAGATTTCGAAAATCTCAACATTTGGATAAAACCACTCATTCAACAATCATTTAAAAAAAAAAAAAAAAAAGCACCAAAATATGCATTGGACAATTTGCGAATAAAAAAAGTCACATATTTGTAGACTTATGCTCAACGTCATCAAATCCTTCCATTTGCAAGCGTCGTTTACGAAGTGATGGATATGGTACTAATTTTCAAAGTTAAATGACTAATGGGTACAATTTTTAAGTAGCGACCCCAGGGAAATTTTGAGAAAATTTCAATAATTATTTAGGGAATTAACCTGATTATACTGTTTTAACTCATGCTTCTTCTTTTTTCCCTCAAACTTTTGTGTCTTTTACTAAGCAAAATATATCATACTGATGCAACTTTTCATATAGTTATATCATTTAGACAATTGGTGATTCATGTTTTACACATTATGCATTCTCCTTAACTTCGATGATGTCACTTGTCAAAAAGTATATATACTTTAAGAGATTATCTAATTTTAAAGAGTATATTCTACAATTTAAAGAACATTTTATAAATTTAAAAAGTAAAACTTTTAAATGCTACCATATGCTCTTTATATATAAAATTTAAGTTTATTACCCCAAAAAATATTTATAGTTTTTCCCTATTTTTTTATTTTCAGTAGCTTACATCCAAATTATTATTTTTCTTCATTTAAAATTGAAATACTTTAAAAGCATTGATTACAGAGAGTGAGTTTGTTTTTATTTTATTTTTTTAATTTACAAAGTTACTTTGATTGGAAGCGATAGCAATATATTGGGGCAACCGACCCGACCCGACCCGTTTCGGTTTAATTTTATTTTTGCCCGACTCGACCCGTTTTGGATTGGGCCGAGTCGGTTTAGCGGGTTGTGGTTTTGATGCCCACCCCTAAATACAACACAAATTAAATTTTTATTTTAAGATATTTCAGTTCTTATTGTCAAATGAATAAATTCTCAATAGGTAAGTGTCATCCGTGGTCATTGAACTTTCAATAAATTCTCAATTGACTCGTTAAACTTTAAATTAATCTACCACGTAACATTACATTGGATCTTTAAAAAAAAAACATAAAATGAAGGTTGTGAAAATATTTTTTGATCAAAATACAAAAAGTATGTTTTTGTTGTATCCATTAATTTTAACACTTAGGATATGGAGTAGTGGCAGGTTGGCATGTCAAATGATGATTATATGAAAGATTGCTAATTAACCAATTTTTACAAAATTGAGATACGTGTGAGAGTGATGAAATTCAGTAACCTAATTGAGATAAATTAAAATTTTGTGATTCAGTTGATTTATTTTTTTGGAATGTTTAGTGACATCATATGTGATTTACCCGATTTCCAATATAAGCCCCTATTTGGTAGGGTTAGACATTGGGTAGATATGTTCGAGTATTTTAATATTCGGAACCACATATTATATTTTGGATATTTTATAAATATAATCATTCGGAGTCACGTACCCGTCGGTTCACGTTAGATTCTACCCATAATATTTTCAAAAAAATCTTGAGATGACAAAATAAATTATTTTTTCAATATCTGACAGAAGAAAAAAATGTATAATCAAATACATATTTCAACATTTTCTTAGTGCAAATATGTCATCAAATAATATCCAATAATAACTAGCATAATAACATCCAATTCTAATTGTATTTGTGTGTGTGATACTTCAAGAAGGGTTTGTGAGATGAACATCATGTAAAGTGTGGTCATAAATGACTACGAATGAAAGCAATATTATTCAAATTAGTGAATCTGATTGATTAGGTACCTATTACTTGGACACTAGCTCTAGAGATGGCAAAAAAACATGTCCAACCCGTACCCTTTGAGTCTTGCTCCATTCGAGTGGGGATTACCCGCCTAATTAGATAAATGGGTAGGGCTTATTGCTCTGAAACGAGTACGTGCGGGTACAGGAAACACAGTCTCGTCCCACCACTCGCCTCATTTAAAGTTAATTTCAAATTTATGTTTTTTATCAAAAAATAATAAATTTATCATCATTTTTAAAGAATACATAAGTTGAAAAAAAGTAATAATATTTACTAACTAAAGCAAAAAATAAAATAAATAAAAAATAAAAAAATAAATGGTGCGATAAATGGGGCAGGGACCTGCCCCTCCCCACTTCGATCCCATCCCCCAACCTGTCCCATTTCGATTTAACTGAGTATGTGAATGGGGAAATGTGACAAAAATACTCAACGGATGAGGTGAGAATGACCGATTTGTTTCATACTCGTCTCGTTGCTTTCCCTAACTAGTTGGGTCTTGCAAACTTGTATTTGTTGGAACGTGGTGGTCATATGTTTAGGTCAAATAATTTTTATAAAAAAAATGATAAATTCTATTTTAGAGTCGATTACTCACGGTCCCGATTCAAAAATCAAGAATCGATCCGGACCTGATCGATTTTTGGTTCTCAATTTCGATTCCTAAATTATTTTTTGAAACCCAAACCAAAACCTTCGATTCTTGTTTGATTTTGATTCGAGTAGTTTAGTTTTGGTTAAAATATCCACTAAAGTGTGTTCAAATAATTTGGTGTAAAAAATAATAATAACAATAAAAAAATTATTTATCACATATACTATCAAAGTTTTTGTATCAAAGCATCTTCAAAAAGTCTTTAAACATGAGATACTCTCTATTTTAAAGAATTACAATTAAAAATATATTTCAAGAGACTCTTTAAATTAATATTTTTATTTAGAGAGTGTCTCTCTCTCTATTTATAAGTAAATGTATTCAAAATATTTCAATTTTAGAAAAACAATAAAATAATTTAAAGAAAAACTACTTAAGATAAAAGATAAAAGAAAAATAATAAATATTTCTTAAGAGTAATAAAATTAATTATTAAATATAAAGAATTTGTTGAAGTATTTTAAAATTTTAACTCTCTAAATTTATAAAAATACTCTTCAAATAATAAAATATGATTTTTAAAAATAGAAAGTATGGGAGATACTTTCAATTATCGCTCCCCAAATTCCAGTGCTTCCCATTTTTTTTTTATTCAAGCTCGAAATCTCTATTAAACACACACACAAAGCTACTCCCCTTTTTTGTCTGCTGCTCTTCTTTGCACTGCACTGCACCGAACAACACCGCACCCCATCTTTTAGATAAAGGCGATGCTACCGGTGTCCAACGGCGTCGTTTGGACGGAAGGAGAAGAAGATGAAGAGATTTCATGGCCAAGAAACAATGAAATCGAGACATGTAAAGATAAAGATAGGAATGCTTCTGCATCTAGCTTTAAGTCCATGCTCGAAAACGAGTGGTTCATTAACAATGCCATGAACCCACCAAATCCTGACCTCCATATGAATCCCTCTTCCCAACTACCAGAATTTAGTAGCCTTTTGTTCAATCCACTGGAGGAGGAGTCTTCATGTTCACCGTCGCTTGACCCATCACAGTCACATTTGCAGTCTTTTTTTCCATCCAAATCCTGTTTTCCGTCGCTCTTTAACTTTGTTTGGAACCAACCTTTAGACAATGGATTTGATTTTGCCGGGGACATGAATTTCTTCGCTAATCAGAGTGCGAGTTCTGGTACTGTTTTGATGGGTGACTTGGGTCCACCGGAATCAAGTTCTGAATTTCCGATAAATACTCGTTTACATTCGTTTCCCGACTACAACACAACCATTGGCGGTGGTTCTGAATTTTTTGGTTTCGAGGATTACGGGAATGCTCTGTTTCCTAGCAGGTCTAAGGGGTTGAGACCACTTCAAGGGTTTCCACCAGTTGGATTACAGCCTACCCTATTTCAGAAGAGAGCTGCCTTGCGGCAGGGCTCTAGTGGAGTCGACGAATTGAGGAATTTGGAGCTCCCCAGCTTCAAAAGTGGCGATGGTTCCATGAGGATGGAGGGGAGTTGGGAGAAGAGAGATGATGCTGGGGAAATGGAATTGGATAAGAAGAGGAAAATGAACCTTGACTATTATGATTCGGATGAGCCTACTGAGAATACCTATAACATTGGAGATGGGAATGGGATTATTGGTGGAAACAATTCGAATGCGAATAGTAGTTCTCCAGTTGGAGATCAGAAGGGCAAGAAGAAGGGTCTACCGGCCAAAAATTTAATGGCGGAGAGGCGGAGGAGGAAGAAACTCAATGACAGGCTTTATATGCTTAGGTCTGTTGTGCCCAAAATAAGCAAGGTATGCACATATTTCAGGCTTCCTGTTTTTTAGTTCTTTTTTATTTTACTCAGTTCTTGATTGTCTTGGTTTGATGAAATTTTAGCCTACAATCTTTAGTATAAGGATTTGTACAGAGCTAAAAATGGCTTTCTTATTTCTTATAAAGTTATTTCTATGTATGCTATCGCTTTTGTCCTTTCAATTCCGCAGTTGAAATGTTTTGTGATAGGAATAGGAGATTGCTGAATCAATTTATGAAAGATTTGTTCAAATGGTTTTAGGACAGGGAAAGAAAATGCCTATCATATCATAAACTGCAGAAGAAAGAAATAAACAATTTTCTGATACACCACTGAAGCAAATTACTACTGAAAATGAAACATAATTCTAAATACTAAACACGACTCCTAAGTCCTGAGACTTTGGATAAGGTTAATTTGTTCATGCCCTCCCCCAGGGAAAATGCACAGGCATGAGAAAATGGTGGGATTCAGTACTAGATAGTCATTGTGCTTACTCATAAAAATAGCTGATAAATATATTTTTCTTGTTAAATCCTGTGTTCTATGGCAAATAAAGGTTTTGATCATTTTTGACAAGAATCTTTGTTGGTGAATTGCAGTTATTTTTTGGTTAATTGATTTATGGGTGGTGCAATCTGATTGTTATCTTTATGTTCATAGATGGACAGAGCTTCTATCCTTGGGGATGCCATCGATTATTTAAAAGAGCTTCTGCAGCGGATAAATGATATCCACAATGAGCTCGAACCTACACTACCAGGATCTGTGATGTCACCTTCTACGAACTTCCATACTTTATCACCGACCCCTGCTACACTTCCCTATCGTGTCAAAGAAGAACTCTGTTCAAGTTCTTTGCCAATCCCTAAAAACCAACCTGCGAAGGTAGATTTCACGCTTGTTGGGATTCTTTAAATTGTTGCTCTCCTTCCTGGTGACTGCAATTTAATGTTAAGAGTTCCTTCATTCGCCTATGAAATTAGTTTTTGATTTCTTTGAAGTTCTGTGGATTTAATGCATTTCTTTTAGTTGTGTGCAACAGTTTTGGTTAACTAGATGGAGTGCCACATTGTGTGGAAGATTAGTAGGGAAAGCATGTTACTAAATTAATTTCTTTACATGCAACTTCGTGTTCTTCCAGTTTCAGCGGATCAGTACATCCTTATGTGCTAATTTTCATCTTTGTCGCGCAGAGTTTTTCTTTTCGAAAGTTCCCAACATGTTTTTTTTTTTTTTTCTGAGTTCTGTAGGTTGAGGTGAGTATGAGAGAAGGGAGGGGTGTCAACATACACATGTTCTGTGCCCGTAGAGTGGGTCTCTTACAATCCACTTTGAAGGCTCTGGACAACCTTGGGCTGGACATTCAGCAAGCCGTCATCAGCTGTTTCAATGGATTCGCTTTGGATGTTTTCCGAGCGGAGGTGTGTTTATTATTTTTCATTGTTCTTCAAGCTCCGTTGTTTCCCATTAAAATTATAACCTTTGCTACACGATCAACATGGAACCAACACGTTTCTATTTTTTATTTCATCCACATCTGCAAAATTAGTCTCCTGCCTGTCTATTGTGGAAGTGGTAAAAAGAGGAAGACCGATGTATCCCTAAAACAAAATTTATATTAAGCAAGCAAGGAGTGAACCGTTAAGTGCATGTAATGTAAGCAATGGTCAACACAAGTTGATAGTATAATGAACAAACCAATCCTCCTCGCCAATTGCATAATTTGTATTCACTGTGTGTTGATAAAGAAGCACAAGATTGAAGTAGTATTTTCTGTTATCAGCAATGCAGGGACGTGCAGGACGCTTTGCCGGAGCAGATAAAAGCAGTGCTTCTGGAGTTGGCTGGGTTTCATGCTGTGATATAGACTTTACACGGCACCAGAATCTGTATGAAGACTCACGCTTCTATGCTAGTTTAGTAGTATATAGTTAGCACATTAGATCCTGAGTCGTGCCTGCTTTGAAGGAGCAATTTTAAATAATCACAGCATTCTGTTTATTGATTGCAGAGCACTTTAGTTTATCTATTAATAATATCTTTTAATTATTCAAATTTTAAATTTTGATGATTCTTTTTAAGCTTAATCCAAATATATCCATTCTATTTAAACAACAGTCAACAGGGTCAGATTGTGTAAATTAATTAGTTTTTTTCGAATATGAAATACTTAACAACCACTGATAAAGAGAAATGTTAAATGGATGGTTAATTTGGGTAATTAAATTTCGTGTGGTGGTTTGATTCAAAATTACATTTTCTCATATTCATTGTCAATCTCATTGTATTCTTCAAATAAAATAATTTTACATTTTCTTGTTTTGTTTTTATTTTAATTATTTTAAAATCTGAATTTTATTTTTTAATAAAATGATTTTTTATGTAGATTAATAAATTTTTTAATCATACGTTCTTAAAAAACTATGAAATTTTTTGAAAATCAAATTACCTTTAATCACTTATTTTTAAAATAATCTTGCAATCTTTACTTTTTATAAAATCACTTTTTAAAATCAGAGGTAAACAAAGTCAAATTTTGCGTTCTCTACTTTTTATAAAATCACAAAATTAAGCAAAGTCAAATTTTGCATTCTCTACTTTTTAGAAAATCACTTTAGAAAAATCAAAATTAAACGCAGTCGGAGTAAATTATGGTGTATGAATAAGAATCCAGGCAGTCAGAGGCGTCCTTTGACTCCACGAAAGCCCACTCATAGCATAATTTCTCTGATTGATTGGATTTGGTACTTTCTTAGTCGCATTACACGTTATTATGATTTATTTTGTAAGTATTGTAAAAATAATATTTCATACTAATTTGTTGGGAGGATTTGAGTAGTTACAAATTAACTAAAGACAATAAAATTTAAATATAAATTTAAGAGGAGAAAATTATACTCTTAAAATTCAACTATTATGATTTTTTTTTTTTTTTTTATGGTGAAATATTACAAATGAGCAACATTTGCATACTACATTTAGTATATAAAAATTAATTGTTAATACATGAATTTAAACATTTATTAAAATCTCTAGATACACGAATAGAAATAAATTTATCTGTAATAACTCTAAATTCATGTAGATCGAGATTTATTAAGTTAAAATTCATTGAGTCTAGATTAATGTGAAAGCTAATTAATTGAGAATTAATAATACAAGATTCATACATGAAAAGAATTTTGTAGTATTTGTTATATATTGAAAAACTAAAAGTAAGATATTATTGAAATAATTGAATTGTAATAGGGTTAAAATTGTCTAAAAATGATTCCAAAAATGATTTTCACTTAATGCGATCACGTTATTTTGAAATATTTTGTAAGTGCTATAAAAGTAATATTTGATACCAATTTGTTGAGAGGATTTGATGAGTTTCAAATGACCTAAAGAAAATAAAATTTAGGATATAAATTTAAAAAAAGAAAATTGTACTCTTAAAACTTCTATAATTCAATTTTTTGTGATGATAAAATATTACAAATGAGAAATATTTTTATATTACATCTGGTGTATAAAAATTAATTGTTAATACATGAATTTAAATGCCCATTAAAATTCCTAGATACATGAATATAAATAAATTTATCGTACTAATTTTAGATTCATGTAGATCAAGATTTGTTGAGTCTAGATTAATGTGAATATTAATTAATTTAAAGTCAATAACAAGAAATTCATGCATGACGATGATTATGTAATATTTATTATATATTGCAAAACTAAAAGTAATGTATTTTTGCAGGTGCTGGAGCGGCGGAGCTTGGAGAACCGAGGAGGCGAGGATGGAGAGGTTGTCTAGAGTTGCGTCTAGATTGATCAACAAGTAATTTTTCAGCGTCTAGAGCTGCATCTGCCTCATTGCCTCAGCGCTACAACAGTGGTCTGTGGAGGGAAGTGTCGAAGTGAAGACGCTTTTAGCTTTTTAGGTTAATTAAAAAAAACAAAAAAATGGGTCCTAAAAATTCTAGGCCTGAGATGGAGGCCTATTGGGCCTCTCCTCAGGCCCGGCTCTGATTGTGATGTACGTTGACTCCTTTTAATACGAGAAGAAGTTATTATTTATTTTTCCTAACAATATACAATTTTCAGTGCCACCGATATAGATTATTTTAGACATGTAATTAAAGTAAAGAACCATTATCTTTTTTGTATAACTTTTGTGAGGAATGATATTTCTGATAATAAACATGAAGCATGTGACCTTAACCAAAAGCATCATTTTTTTAACATGGATGATTTTTGAAACATAGTGAAGACGAAAGGATGTAGTTATTCCAAAAATGATAATCATTAGATCCTGAGTTATTTCTGGACAATGAGGATTAAATTTCATTTAAAAACGAGGATCTTGCTACTTTATAACTACATGTAGATATGAGTCAGGTGAAAACTTCCCAATAATGAATATTTGCAAGTTGACCAATTATTTGATTTCAAGAAAGATCTCCAGGAAGCTATGTCATCAGTTGCATTAAAAATGACATTTACGAACAATGAAGTTTGACAAATTTGATTTATTTGTAGTTCACCATTATGCAAACCAACATACTTTGTCTTTAGGTATTGTTTCGCGCGGAAAGTCGGGCCTCGCTAACAATTAAAAGAAGGTTCAGACGATTGTGTAAAGAACAGAGACATCTTGAGACAAAGTCCCAAAAATTGAAGAATATTTACAATGAGCGAAGGGCGAAATGCCTCCAAAGGGTGCAAGCACACATAACAATTTAAAGATAAATTCGATAAAAGTAAAGAAAATAAAAATTACATATTCTTTGTTCGAGAGTGTTTGATTCGGGGTCCTTTCTTCTATGCATTCTCTTTTATACTCCTCTAATAGTTATTATCGTGGAACCGTCTGAAACTGTTGGTCGTCCTATAACTACCCACGTTCTTCATCATGGCTAACTCGTTATGGAACTGCCGTCTCAATTGTTGTCATGAATTGTACCATTTGAATTGCTCGTAACTGGGATTCTGGATCGTGGGATACGATGAAATTGTCCCTTAACTGCCTTTGTAACTGTCACTTAAGATGATAGCTTGCTTAAATTCTAGGTGTCTCGTAATCCTCGGTGATAATAGCTCTATTGCCCTGGGAATTCATAAGGTGCTGTATTCGCCCAGAGTTGGGCGTCTAATAGGCTTAGGCGATGATGAACCTTTGTTATACTGCTGAGTCTTGGGCCTTTCATATGGTCTTTTTTAGGCCTATCCTTCAAACTTCTTAATTGAGTTTCATTCCTTGGGTTATCTAATTGGGTTGCGCTTTTATGTGTCAACAATTACCACCCCAATATGGCAAAATTAATATAGATTATTAACTTCTGTCATATTCATTCTTTGCATCTTCTAGCATCCAATAAGTTAAACATCACGCCATTAAATCAGAGAACACGCCACTTCTTCGCGCCATTATACCCATGTTGTGCTTATACAAACTAATGTCCATCTTCTTGCTTTTCCGTTCCATCGCATTCCAATACCCTTGAGAAGATCACAACTTGTGATACTTGGCGACCTCAGAGAACTCCTTCAGTTTTGACGACTATCAAGAGCTTCTCACCAAACCGTATGTATCTGCGGTTCCCCTTTCATCAACCAACCCTGATACCAACGAATTTTTCCTAGGCCCGTCATTTAATGATGTTGATTCGGTGGGGCAAGCTGCGGTGGGCCAATTGTTTCCCTGTACTCAAGATCCCCCTTTTCTCAATCCTTTTCCCTTAATGCTAATTCGGGAGAGAGGTATTCGTACTTGGCCCAAATCTGATGCTATTTTTCATTTTTGGCATGCACGTATGATAAAACATGGTCCCACTAAAGTAATTTTTGATCGCATTAAGATTTTGGATTTATTCGAAATCACTCTCCATCCCCCAATTTATGACTCCGTGCTTTTCCCTATTGCTTTGAGTTTCGGTTTTCTGAGTACAATACTTTTATCTTCCCTCTTGGTCCCATGTCTGCTACTCTAAGAGATGTTGGTGGTTTAGTTAACCTTCCGCCCCTGGGCGACATCATCTCTCCTACCATTTTGGTCATCGGCGCTATCCCAAAATTTGATAAGAAACTTACTGATTCCTATTCGGTCATGCAAGAAATTTATAAGAACACTACCACTGAACCCACTCATGCTGAGCGTGTGGCCCTCCTTCAGGTTTGGCTTGCAAATATGTCATTTGCGTGCCCATTATGGAACCTTCCATGTCTTATTTGCCCATATCGCATGAGCTAGCACGTAGCAGGCCCTTGAACCTTTGCTCATTGTTCCTAGCTGCCTTTTATAGAGGCATGACTTCACTTCAATCCCAACTGCGAAATGGTGTATCTCCTACTGGCAGATGGCCTCTTTGGCTTGCTCAATTGTGGTTGAGAACCTATTTTCCACATCTTAGTGCTCCTCCAATTCCACCTAGATCAGTTAGTTGCTATGGGCCATTTATTAACCAATTAAGCCATGTGAAGATGTCCAGTAAGGAGGTCTTCACGTTCTTTTACACCTTAAACTCCACCCCCTTCATTCTTTCCTTTCTTTGCCCATCAGAATCCAATTTACGTCCAGCATCTTTGCACTATGAATGATGCAAGTGCAGTCTTGCCTATGTGGGTCCAATTTTTGATTGGGAAGGAACTGTTTCATGATATTTTGACTGGCACAAATGCTAAGGTTGGGGTTGAGATATATGATCCCCAATTCTTTGCCCATCAGCTGGGTTTTGGCCAAACTTGGCTTGTTCCTCCATGCTTCTCAAAAAACTTGACAGACTGTTTCCATATCATAACCAAGACAGATGCTCAGGTCATTGATGCTCGCAACATTCTTTTAACTCAGGGCTCTCTATGGCTCCTTTCAACCACACCTCTACTGTTCATCCAATTTTCAATCGACTCTGGCCGCAGTGAAACGCAGGTTGTTTACAACTGACACTAACCACGCTTTCCACTTACTGGAAAGTCGAAAGGATTCCTCTGTTTTTCCCATTCTTGACATCCCTCCAGCTTTCAAAAGTTCTGTCTCTCCTTCAAGGTCCCCTTGTGCTCGTGTTAAACGCTCTGTGACCAATCCTGCTCCATCTGGTTCTTTCTCTGTTCCCACTATCCCAACTAAGGGTACTTCCAGTAGCAAACGGTCAGCTCCAATTTCGCCCAGTTTGCCTGATAATGATGATGATGATGTTCTTCTCATTGTCAAGATAAAGGTATTTGACGTTATTTCTTCATGTAGACCTTGTTTACTTGTGAAAGACCCTTCGTAAGTATTAGTGTTGCTTGGACTTTTCAGAAGGGTTACGCTTCTCCTTTGAAGGCTCTGCCTTCACTAGACTTTGTTCCACCATCTTCCACCGAGGTTTCTTCGTCCAAGTTTGTTGAAAATGGGACTTTGGCTGCAAGCCAAGATAGAGAACTTCTACCTTCCTAGGGTGATGACCGCCACACGTTGAATTAGAAGGTATTACAGATTGTATGGTCATTTCCCTTGTTTGCGTTGTTGGATTGTAGCTCCTTACTCATATTTGTTTTGATCCTTGTAGAAATTCCTGTGGGATGCACCCGTTGCAGAAGGGGCCGTTGTTTCGGATAAAAGAAAGTCTCCTCAAGTGGCTGGATCATCTGGTGATGTGTCCCAAGTCTCCCAAGCTGCTGATGCGGTATCTTATACTTCGCCTTTCATTTTTACTTTGTTTGCTAAAACAAAGATGCTAACTTGCTCACATTTTCCTTGTAGAAGGCTGATGTCATTTTATGCTCCATCCAAGACTTGCTCACCTATTGGGAACAAGCGAAGGTAAGCTCTACTTCTGACTCTTCTTCAGTTGGTCATCCTTCTGCTTCATCTTCCTCAGAAGAGACTATGAATGTCCTCAAGCAATCATTGCTTGAATATGTTGCTTTCATGGACATGGATGTCCACCGAGCCAGCGCTTCTGGCCAAAAGGAGAAATTTGAGCAGTTGAGTGCATAGATGGTTCAAGCACTTGAACATCCTTCATTCAAAATTTCGATTGATTTCAAGTTGTCATTGAAGATTATTCACTCAGAAAACCGCTCCTTGATGGCCAAAAATGCTGAGTTGAAAACCCAACAAGCTCAGTACCTTTGTGTCTCAAATGAGAAGGAGTCTTTGTTCCTTGAACTTCTCTCACAAAATATTTCGATTGATTTCAAGTTGTCATTGAAGATTATTCACTCAGAAATCCGCTCCTTGATGGCCAAAAATGCTGAGTTGAAAACCCAACAAGCTCAGTACCTTCGTGTCTCAAATGAGAAGGAGTCTTTGTTCCAAGAGCTTGAGAAGGCCAATGTTCATTTAAATGAGATTTCTTCTGAGGTTATAGTTGAAGATTCCTTGATGATGAAGCTTGCCGCGAAGATGAGGGAGCTTCAAGCAAAAATGGATGACTACAGGGTGAGACTGGTTGCTAAGAAGCGTGTTGTTGCTCAAGAAGTTGAGCGATACAAGCCCTTGGCTGAGCTTTACACAGAACTAAAGATTAATGAAAATTTTGTGCTTGAGTTATCTTATATATATACACGCGTGCATACACACATTTCATCTTATGTGTGAACTTCTCTTAATTAAGCTTTTCTAAATGACTTTTGTAGCGAGTTTTTCATTGACGTCTTCTAAGTCAGATGACTATAGAGCACTAGATTTTAAATATCCCTGCAGACTAAATCATTCGAATCATAAAAGATACGAAGAGATGTTTCAGAATGAGACGATTTTTTTTCATACAATGATTAGTGCAATGCCCCTTATTAAATATCCATTCTCAAGAACCGACTCTCAACTTAAGATTTTCATCAAATTTTGATCTTATAAGCCTTAGAGAATCCACATATAATTTAACACATGGAATTCACATTCATCTTTATATCTCCTTACAACAGTTCAATCACCCCAAACTATCCTATAATTGATTTAAAGATGTATAATTTAGTGGTTATTTGGATTTAGCAACTAATGTTCCCTATTTTTTTCACCCTATTCAAATTTCTGAATCAGATCAAAGCTTCATTATGCAAAAATATCAGGTTTTAAATGAACAAGCACAAACCTACGCCAACATGCAACTTTTTCACAATTTATAATCGAACACAGTTCCGACTATATGCATCATAGTAGGCAAGTTAATCTAATCCACATAAACATACAAAAGCAATAATAAAGTTGAACATAAATATTTTTCTATTGAATTTTCGAATTTTTCTGCATGCAAACAAACAAATAAAATAGTAAAAACAGATAAAAACTTGATGTTTTTCCATTCCAAACTTACAACAGATATTGCCCTCAATATCTTGAAATAAGACAAGTAATATATAAAGTACTCTAAGGTATAAATCTGCAGGTGGTGGATTGACTAATATAAAAGTGTTGGATCACTTGTGATGTCTTTTACCTTTATTCAATGTGTTCATGTGTCATATTTTTTCAAAATAAATAAAAATCAATCTTAATATGGAACAGTTTATAATATGCTCAAACACATCCTAAAGGGAAATACGGGGATGAAGATACCCTATACTACTAAAAGGAATAAAAATTAATAATCCCATATTCTAGAAAGCTGAATAAATAATGGAGAAGAAAGTTTGGTTACCTCCTAACAAGTGTTTTTTAAATTCATTAGCTTGACTTTGATATTTTGGCTACTCATGGTTGCTCTAAAAGAGATTTTTCAGCCTTGCATCGGTTGTGTTGACCCTAAAAAAGTACCAATGATGTGGCCAATAGATCCCAAGGCCTCTCACGTTTATGCAAGCTGAATTCCTACAAACTTGGACAAACCGTTAGCCATACGTGGCCTTCTCCGATGGGGACGAAGTTGGCCGCGCGTACTCCGACAGTCAAGTCAATTGGAGAAATAGTTTAGAGTGTGGGAGAGCTTTGAACGTGAGCCTCCAATCAGTAAAAAATGGGGGGTCAGTGAGGTAAAAATGTGTAGTAAGGATATATATTTGAGAATCTAAATTTGCATTACCTTTGAATGACACTAAATGTGAACTTTTATACTGGGACAAAGTGAGTAGGGCCCGTTGGATGATAGGGCACATGGCCTCATCACAACGATTGACCTCTCTCGTCACATACATCAATCAATCACGACATTAAAGCTAAGGCCACTTTTGTATCCATAAGGCCTAGCTTGGCGGCGATGGCAGTAAGCTGCCTTGTCAATCATTCAATACAAGATTTGTTGAGGATTTGCCATCGCCTAGTCTGGACAGGTTCCTACATTAAGGGTGTACGTATAATGGGAAAGACGGTCGTTCGTATCTAGTCGGGTCGCCCTTAAGGAATTGGGTTGTTCGTGTCATTGTGTAAGGCCCCTCTCCAAAACACTAGCCACGAAGTTCAATTAATGCCACAAAATGCCACGTGTGGCCCTTAGTTTATCTATGCATAACAATAGGCCCCGAAGTCCAGGTATGATTATTTATATAATACATGGACTTTGTAGAGTTCAGAGGAGGAAAAAGATGGGCATCGTAACAACAATCCCTGAAATCCAAGTATGATTATTTATATAATGCGTGGACTTTGTAGAGTTTGGATGAGGAAAAAGATGGGTGTAACAACAGTACTCCCCAAAGTCCAAGTATGATTATTTATATAATGCATGGACTTTGTAAAGTTTGAAGGAGGAAAAAGACAGGTGTCACAACAGTAGTCCCTGAAGCTAACAGTCGAAGCATGTGATATGATTGAGGCATGTGTGGCGAGGCCTTTGAAACAAAAGGCAAGCCTATTTAACAGTCGAAACCTGTGATAAGGCTGAGGCATATGTGGCGAGGCCCTTAAAGCAAAATGCGAGCCTATTTAACAGTCAAAGCCTGTGATAAGGCTGAGGCGTATGTGGCGAGGCCCTTGAAGCATAAGGCGAGACTATTTAACAGTCGAAGCCTGTGATAAGGCTGAGGCATATGTGGTGAGCCTAACAGTCGAAGCCTGTGATAAAGTTGAGGCGTATGTGGCGAGGCCCTTGAAATGAAAGGTGAGCCTATTTAGCAATCGAAGCCTATGATAAGGTTGAAGCGTATATGGCGACGCCCATGAAGTGACGGGCGAGCCCATTTGATATAGTTGAGGCGCGTTGGGCAGCGTGCCCTAATGATTTGAAAGGTGGTGATTTCCAATGAAAAATAACTGGGTGGTAGGGGGTTTTCAAGGCTCGTGTTACGTGTGCATTTAATGTACAATGATGGCAATTTTCTACAGTTGGGAAAGTTCACTCAAATCTCTAGCACTGAATCTCACGACCTCATCTTGAACAAACATCTCTTGGCTTTGACGTGCTAGATGGGACCACATATGTATGGTTTAGATTACAATGAGAATGAATTTAACGGTGAGGATTCAACCATTCTGTATATATAAAAGTCGTAAACTCTATCCTTTCCTTCTCCCTCTTTTTTTCTTGCAAAAATTAGAAACTCCCAAGTGTTGAGGATTTTCAAATCTTCCAGCGCCTCTTATGTTCCTTTTTCGGCGAACAAACTTGCTTTTCTCTCCTTGTACCTAGAGTTAGCGTAAGTATCAATTACCGTCAAAATATTCCTTTCATTTGTCGAGTTTGATGGCTTCTTCTTTGAAAAAGAACGTGTATGCACTAATTTGTGCCAAGGCAAGTACACATCCAGTAATTTGCACCCTCATAGCGCATGGATGATGCCAGAGGGTCACATAGACTATAGCATTAGATGGAGGGCCTTCTTGTGCCAAGAGACATAGAGGAGAGTGAATTAGAGACCTTCCGGGAGAGGTATATGATACTAGATAACATAGAAATGTTAGTACCGAACCCAGAAGAGAGGGCTTGCTTCCCTAGAGAAGGGTGTGTGGCAGTGAGCGAGGCCATTTTGACCGAGAGAATGAGGCTGTCCATGCACCGAATAAGGCCAAAGTTGAGGCATCATCAGCCAATGAAGCCATTAAGGCATCCAAGGTGAAGCAAGCTGAGGCTGAGTCGAGAGCGGAGACACTTTCCAAAGAAAGTGATGAACTGAAAAAGGAGGTCCACCTCTGTAAAGCCGAAGTTAATGCTCTAACGAATCAGGTGGAGAACTCTGACAACTTGTAGAAAATAGCTTCGTCAGCCTTGGAGGTAAGGATAAGAGGGAGCTGAAGGCCAAAGTCGAAGAGCTTACTGCATAGGTCGCTGATTTGAAGCACAAATAAGTGGTGCAAGGACAACAACATTGAACGAATATGTCGCCCACTTTCATAAGACAGTTATGATGGCCTCGATTTATACTGGCAAGGGGTCGTATAAAATGAAGTGTTTGCGAGGCTTGCTGAGTTGTATCCACAATTAGATTTGGCTGCCATAAAGGGAGAGTTCGTGCCTGTTGAGCCGTCCACTCTTGTCAACGAAGTTGAGGACTCGGTGGAGGAGGTAGATTCTTCTGAAAGGCCTCAGCATGGAGATGCTGTTGCTCTTTAGAATAGGCCTTTATTTTTGTAACACTTTTGTAGTAGCCTCCATTTTTTTGTAATGAACTTGATTTTAAGTAAATGAATTTCTTTCCCCAACTCTCACTTTGATTAAGAAAGATGAGCTCGCCAAGCTTAATAAGCTAATTCTTAAACAATATTGCTAAATATTTAACGGCTACGGGCTCACCATGGCCGACCTAACTACTAAATTAGATATTTAACAGTCTATAGGCTTGTCATAGCTGACCTTGATGGGCAATAATAATAGTGTATGAGCTTCGTCATTCCTAACTAATGAACTTGTCGTTAATCATTAACCGTTGATGGAGACATGGTTTTATGGGATACCTTTCTTCTAGCACAGAAAGGGATACCGTACGGCAGTAGTCTGCTTCGCTAGATTACCTTCCGCATTCTCTCGATCGTTTCGGGACAAAAGAAAATTTGATTACAATTTGTAGAAAGCTTGCAACATGAAATTGAATGTAAATTGATCATTGATTGCTTGAAAGCTAAAAATTACAATTGATGAAAGCGGGAAATTACAATGGCTAGTGTAAGGGGCGAACACTTGAAAACTTGAAAGATGTTTGAAAGACTAATACCCCATATAATAGCATTTGTAACAAACACCTAAGTGATAGGAGTATAAGTTTAAATAACAAAGAATCATACTAAACGTTTTCCAATTCTGAGCTATTTTACAATTTAAATAAACTATTACAATGGAAAGGAAATACAACTCAAACTTGAACTAATATTTACAATACGAGGTCAAAGCCAACAAATTGCGCCTGCGATAGGGTCAAAGGGCTTAAGTCAAGCTACGGTCCTTGACATTCCCCTTCATTTATTTTGGCGACATCCACAGAGCCTTTAATGAATGATATGCGTCAATTAATGGTTTGAAGGCTTCAAAGTCTTTTTTGCTTTCCCAAGTAATTTCCTCGCTGCTGTATCCTCTTCATTTGATCAAGTACTCTTGCTGATATTTCCTAGAAACTCGAGTAGTTCGATTGTCAAGAATCTCTTCAGCAACCTTCTTCTCGACTCTTTTCAGTTCAAACACAGATCGCTTTGGTTCATTTCTGGATGCATCCTCCTTGTCGACAAAGTATGGCTTGAGTACGCCAACATGAAGGACCTTGTGGATTTTACACCATGAAGGAAGTGTAACTCTATATGGGACTCTTCCGATTCTCTTTACAATGGGTAATGGTCCAATATATTTTTGCACCAATCTTGAGTCTTTCCCTCTTGTTGGTTTATAACAGTTTCTGTCATGGAGTTTCACCATTACCTGATCTCCAACATTAAATTTAAGAAAATAACGCTTTAGATCTGCAGACTTTTTGTATCGTTTATGAGCTTTCTCAAGATAGCTCCTAGCAATTTCAATGTTTTGTTTCTACTCTTGAGGGAAGCTTTTTGTTTGCAGGGACTTGGTACTTTGATCGATATCCACAGTATGATGGAGTAACTGTTACTAACCAGTAGCAATCTTAAAAGGACTCTTATTGGTGAAAATGCTCTTTTGGGCATTGAAACACATCTAAACCGCATCCTAAAGTTTCACTCAATTTTCTGTGAAGTAGAGAGAAAATGTCGAAGATATTCTTCTTGCATGGAATTGAAGTGCTCCGTCTGTCCGTCAGATTGTGGGTGAAAACTAGAGCTCATGCTCAAAGTTGGACCAAGACGTTTGAACAATTTGGTCCAAAATATTCATGTAAATCGAGGATCCCGATCACTGGTGATGTCCTTAGGTAGTCCCAGTATTTGACAATATGTTTGAAGAAGAGTTGAGCTGTCTCTTCAGCTGATACATACTTGGTCGCTGCGATGAAAGTTGCATACTTAGATTGACGGTCTTCCACGACGATGATGGTTCTACAATCTCTACCTTTGGCAAATCGACAGTGTAATCGATCGATACACTCTCGAATGGTAGATGGGACGGAAATGGGCTCCAGCAAGCCTGCCTTTTTCTGATGATTTGCCTTATCTTACTGACAAACAAGACAAGTTTTTACATAAGTTGTAATGTCATCCCGCATTTGAGGCCAGTAGTATGCACGTTGTAGTAGTGCATAAGTGAGTTCCTATCCGGGATGACTTGACCAAATTGCGTCGTGGCATTCTGTGATTAGTGATTTCCTCAATTCTCCACCCTTAGGAACATAAAGGTGGTCTCCCTTAGTTTTTACTAGGCCCTCACTGAGCTAGAATTGACGAGTCTTGGCCTGTTTGATGAGATTGACCAAATATTGAGTAGTCGGGTACTTATCCAAAAGTGCCCGAATTTAGTCCTTTATGTTTGTGGTAATTGTAATCCCTGAAAGAGCATCAGCAACATGATTGCTGGATCCAAGACGATACTCCAGCATAAAACTGAATTCTGAAAGAAGTTCCTACCAACGAGCCAGTTTGCTTGATAGTTTCGGTTGTAACATGAAGTGACTGACTGTAGTGTTATTTGTCTTCACAATAAATGGAGACCCAAGCAAATAGTGATGACATCCCCTAAGGCAATAAGTTACCACCAACAACTCTTTTTCGTGTGCCGAGTAATGGCGTTCTGCTTGATTTACCTTTCGGCTCTAATAAGCTATCGAATGTCCTTCTTGCATAAGGATTCCACTGAGTGCAAAGTTTGAAGCATCGGTATGCACTTCAAAAGGTTTAGTCATATCAAGTAAGGCCAACATCGGGTTCGTCCACATACATTTCTTCAACCTTTAGAAAGCACTTTGACATTGGGATTACCAGTCCCAATCCTTATCCTTCTATGTCAACTCGGTAAATGGCAATGTAATTTTTGAGTATCCATTCACAAATCTTCGATAGTAATTGCATAACCCGAGAAATAAACGCTTACTGTGGATGTTCTTTGGTGGTTTCCAATCTTTGATGGTTGTAACGTTCTTTGCATCCATGCATATTTTACCTTGCTCGATGATGTGGCCCAAGTAGCTGATGACGTCTGAGCGAATGAGCATTTGGACGGTTTGGCAGAGTTCATTCTCTCGAAGCCGATTGAAAACCTACATCACATGTTGCACATGTTCCTCCATTGTCTCGTTGTAGATTACTATATCGTCCAAATACACCACCAAAAAATTGTATAGGAACCCACGAAGCACCTAATTCATCATCATGCAAAACGTTGCTGAAGCGTTTGTTAATCCAAAAGACATCATCTTGAATTCAAATGCTCTAATTTGGTTACCACTGTAGTTTTTACTTCATCTCTCTATTTGATCCGAACTTGCCATTATCTAGACCTGAGATCAATCTTTGTATAGTAGTTCGGCTCAGTCAATCGAAGCAATTGATGACTAGCGAAATAGGATAACTATTCTTTATAGTGATCTTTGTTTATGGCTCGATAGTCATAGCACATTCTAAGAGAACCATTGACCTTTTTCTGAAACAACACGGGAACTTCATTTGGTGATTTCGCAGGCACGATAATCTTACTTTCCAGCATCTCTCCCAACTGTTTCCGAAGCTCTTCAAGCTCCGACTGAGACATACTATCGGGTGCCCTGGCGAGAGGTTTGACACCTAGAATAAGTTCAATCTCATGATCAATTGCCCTCCTTGGTGGCAATTTATTTGGTAACTCATTCGGCATGATATCTTCAAATTCCTTAATAAGCCTTTTGACAGGTTTTGGAATAGAACAAGTTGCCTATTCAATCTCTGCTAGTCGAAGAGTACACAAAAATGAGGGTTCATTTCTTTTGAAACCTTTACCAAATTGCATGGTTGAAATATTCTTCTCGCCTGTTTTCCCAGCTTGTGTGGTGATGACGTACGATTTACTACCCATCAGCATTAACGAGTTGGAATATAGCAATACTATTATCTTAGTATCTCGAAGAAATTTCAATCCCAGAATGAGCTTGAAATCATCCATTTGAATTGTCGAGACATTTATTCTTCCTTCGAAAGGACCTACTTTGATTGACACATATTTTGCTACTTTAACTATTGGTTGAGCAACAGAGTTGATTGCCTTGACTTTTTCACTACCTTTCTCCAGAACAAGTCCAAGCCACTCTACTTCGGTACTTGCGAAATAGTTGTGGGTAGCGCCAGTATCCCCACCATAGCCCCGATTCATCAATGTATATTAGGCTTTTCGCCCTACAAATACGAGCCTTCGATTCTTCCATCTTTGACTTTTTCGAGGAAACATCGTCCCTTTTAGTAACTCGATGCGATAGTGTATTGCACCAATGTGAGAATGTACCAACTACATCCTCATCCTCTTTAGAATCACTCTCACCATGAAAGCTAGCTTATGGAGAATCTTACTTTGAACTTATTCCGCCACTTGCTAGTTGACAATATGCATTCACCATCAGTTTCTGTGAACACTCCGCCACCCGATGGGGTCTTTCACATAAAAAGCATATCAATTTAGGAGTGGCTTTAAATCTACCCTCCATTGCTTTTCCTTTGTTCTAGTTTTTACTGTTGCTACCGTTATAGTTTCCTTTGAAGTTACTCTGACGGGTGCCTTGACAGGCTCCTCCCTTGTTCTGAGAGTAACGCTCACTCCCATTTGAATTCGAGCTGGGTTTGTAAGGTCTGTTTTCACCTCCAACAGATTGACTATTTCTTGAAGGTCGATCTTTTCTCGATTTCGGTTGATAGTCATTAGACATTCGACGGCTCCCATGACCTCACTCAAATTAGTAACCTTATGTCTCTGAAATTTCGTGCGTGTCTACAGTTTCAACCTTTCCATGAAGGTCCTTTTTTGCCATATCTAGAATATTCAGCTATGTCCTGAAAAGGCTTTCACATACTCCCTGATGGAGCTTGTATAAAGTGCCCATCGTGCTTCATATTCCACATTTTCTGGGAAAAATAGAGATCTGATCACTTTCTTGGGGATATCCCAAGAATCTATTCAGAGCCTATTAGCTTGAATATCATCATACTTTGTCCACCACCATAGTTTTGTATCTCCACCAAGATACATGGTAGCTGTTGAAACCTTTCTTACTTCATCTTTGATCGAATCCGCAAGAAAGTATTGTTTCATATCAAACAAGAAGTTCACGACTTCTTTCGCATCACGTGCCCCTCCGTAGGTGTATGGTTCCGAAGTTTTGAGCTTGTGTATATGCTCTTGTACGGGAGCTTGCCCACTGCCCATTGCATGTTGAAGAACTAATAATTGAGCTCTCAACGTTTTCATTTCATCCTGCAAGCCCTTCGACTTTCATTGTTGTGCGAGCCCTTCGGTATCCAGTTTGATGTGTAATTCTTGAATTTCCATCTCTACCACCTCGACCTTTTCCTCGAGGCCCTCCATGGCATAGCAAAACCTAGTAGTTGTCACCTGAACGCATCCACGCGCTATTTTGTATTCCTCTTTTGAGTATCTACCACTTCTGTAGTGTTTGAAGAAATTGGATCCATAGCTTTCTTAGGTCTTCAGCCGCAACTTTGATATCAACTTTAACGGGATACCTTTCTTATTAGCACAAAAAGGGACACCGTGTGGTAGTAGTTTGCTTCGCTAGACTACTTTCCGCCTTCTCTCGATCGTTTTGGGATGAAAGAAAATTTGATTACAATTTGTAGAAAACTTGCAACATGAATTTAAAATGCATTGAATGTAAATTGATCACTGATTGCTTGAAAGCTAGAAATTACAATTGATGAAAGCAGAAAATTACATTGCTTAGTGCATGGGGCGAACACTAGAAAACTTGAAAGATGTTTACAAAACTAATACCCCCTATAATAGCATTTAGAACAAAAAACTAAGTGATAGGAGTAGATGTTAAATGACGAAGAATCATACTAAACATTTTCCAACTTCGAGCTATTTTACAATTTAAATAAACTCAATGGAAAGGAAGTTACAACTCAAACTTGAACTAATATTTACAATGTACGGTCGAAGTTGGGCAAACTGCGACTACGATAGTGTCAAAGGGCTTGAGTAAAGTTGTGGTCCTTGACACATGGGCTCGCCACGTATTAACCATTGACGAAGTGTATAAATTTGTTATACTTAACCAACAAGTTGCTTATGGGTTCGCCATAATCGCGCTTCAATTTATAACCAGAATGTATGAACTCATGTTTATTTTAATCAAAGCGATACATGCCTGAATTTATTGTGGTTTTGCCACATTTCAATTTAAACACTATAAACATGTGTCATAATTAATTAATTAAATTGAACTCAACATATGAGCTTGTCATAGTTAACATAATGTATGAGCTTGGCACAACTTTTTTCAATTGAAGAAATATATGAGCTCGCCATAACTATCAAATTGATCACGACGATATGAGCTTGTCACACTTAACATATGAGCTTGTCATAGTTAACAATAAAAGGTACATATTTGCATTAATCATAACAGGTACATGAGCAATGATTAGGGTCTTACTAATAATACATTATTAGATGTTCAACATTACATGGGTGGGGCTGCACCTTCCCATCCAAGTTCTAAATCAAGAAGGTCCTTGTCCTAACATCACCTACGGTAGGGACCCTCCTAATTCGGACTCAATGTGCCAGTTTGCCAGGCTCTTTAGAGGATAGAAAAATCCTTCTGAGCATAAGATCGTCTCTTTTGAATGATTTCTTCTTAACCTTGGCATTGTAGTAACTTGCCATTTTCCTTTGATATAAGGCCATCTTTATTTGCAAATCGTCTCTCTTTTTTCAAGGAAATGGAGCTCGTACTGACTTATCTCTTCATTAGATACTTTGTTGAATTGTAGGCGACGAGGTGAAGGAAGACCCACTTCGACTGGGCTCATGGCTTCAGCTCTGTATACCATAGAGAAGGGGTATCTCCTGTTGCGGTTTGGTTGGTGGTGCAATTGCCCACAACACATGGGGAACTCAACTACCCACACCCCCTTTGATGCGTCAAGTTTCTTTTTCAAGAGGTACTTTATAGTCTTATTTACCGCCTCAACTTGGCCATTGGCATGGAGGTGGTGAGAAGAGGAGAAGTGCTTTTTGATACCCAATTCATCGCACAAATCTCTAAGTTTTTTGTTGTCGAACTACCACCCATTGTCGACATGATCGAATGGGGGATTTCGAATCGACAAATGATGTTCTTCCATATGAATTTAGAAGTGTTTGCTTCTGTTATTTTTGCCAGTGGTTCTGCTTCAACCCATTTAGTAAAATAATTAACGGTGATAATTGTATAGCTTGCAAGTCCTTTCCTTTCGACATATGACCCATTAGATTGACCCCCACACTTGGAGAACAACCAGGGGCTAGATACTACGGTCAACTCTTGTAATGGTTGTCTTTGAATGGAGGAGAATTGTTGACACTTGTCACATCTTCTCACGAATTGCATAGCGTCCTTATTTAAAATTGGCCAATAGTATCCTTATCTTAGCACTTTCTGAGCCAGTGTTGGGCCCCCTGTGTGGTTGCCACAAATTCCTGGGGGTGGATTTCTCGTAGAACATAATTGGCCTCTTCTCCTCCAGTGCACCGTAAAAGTGGGGATGAAAAGCCTCTTTTGTAAAGTACTTCGTCCTGGAGCACATAGTGGGCTGCTTTTCTTCTGAGCTTGTGGGCATCTTTCTTGTTTTCCAGTAAGATGTGATGTTTGAGGTAAGCTATGATAGGTTGCATCCATTGTGGGGTTTCCTCAACCCACATTACCTCTTCCATCTTGGCTATGGAAGGCCTGGGGAGGTATTCAACTCGCACAACCTTGAGCAGCTTTGAGTCCTTGCTGCTGGCCAATTTTGACAGGGCATCCGCATGCATGTTTTCTGTCCTTGAAATTTGGGTCAGCTTAAATTTCTCAAAGCATGGAAGTAGATCTATAACATTCTTTAGGTACGTTGCCATGCCCTTATCTGTAGCTACAAAACTACCGTCGACCTGACTTATAACCAGCTGGGAATCGCTGTGAACTATTAGTTCTTGACTTGCATTTCTTTGGCCAATCCCGTTAGAAGCGCCTCGTACTTAGCTGCGTTGTTGGAGGTCTTAAAGCCAAACCTTACTGCACAATTAAGCTTGTGGCACTCTGGGCTTTCCAGCAATATACCAGTCCCTGATCCTATTTCCCTGGAGGATCCATTGACTAACAATTTCCAAGCTGGAGAGGTATGTCGGTTCTATTATCACATTGATGTCTGTTGCCTCAATGAATTTTGCTATGAAATCTACCATTATTTGCCCTTTCATCGAGGTTCTTAGTTGATATGAGATGCCAAATTCGCTTAATTCGATGGTCCATTTCATTAGCCTCCCTGAAGCGTCTGGTTTTTGGAGTACCTGCTTGGGGAGGCTCATCAATACATGTATACTATGGACCTGAAAGTAGGGCATCAGCTTCTTAGAAGCAATCATAAGGGACAAAATGAGCTTTTTCATGTCAATATAACATGATTTAGCTAACAGGAGAGCCTTGCTTACGTAGTAGACAGGCATAGGCATGCCACCTTCCTCCCTTACTAGGACTGAGCTTACAGCATCGGCGCTTACTACCAAGTATAGTAGCAACGCCTCTCCCTCCTTGGGTTTTGAGAGGAGGGGGGCTTGGCCCAAGTGCTTCTTCAACCCTTAGAAAGCCTCTTCGCATTCTTCATTCCACTTGAACCTCTTCACTCTCTTCAAGATTTTAAAGAACGAAAGACATCTATCCGTGGCTTTGGAGATAAAGCGGTTCAATGCTGCTAGGCACCCCGTCAAACACTGTACTTCCTTAAGCTTACTAGGGGATTTCATATCCATTAAAGCCTTAATTTTCTCAGGGTTTGCCTAAATGTCTTGCTGGTTAACCATTTCAGCGTAGATTTGGTCTCCTCACACCGTAGCGATTCCTCCCTCGGTGGGAAACTTCATGCATAAATGATGTATGGATGTAACGACCTCATTTCTTAAGGCGGGTCATCCCAAAACTCCGTGGTAAGTGGATTGGTGGTCCACAATAAGGAACCCCATGAAGTAATGAGCCGTAAGTAGGGGCTCTCCCATTTCTACTGCCATGTGATCCTACCCCTGGAAACAATGCTGCCACTATTAAAAGTATATAAGGGAACGGTCATGGAAGTGAGTTCATGGTCCACCATTCCTGGATACGACGACATACACCACCAGTTCATCGCAATGGGGGTAATGAACCCCTGCAGTATCTGTCGAAGAAAAGGTTATTGGTGGGGCATTTTCGGATCCGTCATAGGAGGGTTCTTAGCTTTCCTCGTGTAATTTCTCTAAACATTTCTGGACTCTCCCCTTTTGTGCAGACCACTTATGATGATGTCAATCTCTCTGATGGGGACATTATCAGTATTGGATGGGGGCTTTCTCCTGGGCTTTTGCCTTCCTCTTGTCCTATTTTCTTCTTCCTCTTGTTCCTGTCGAGGCGATTCATTTCTGTGGTGTCGCCTCACTTCACCATGTCTAGGTTCTCTCTCTCTCTCTCTCACCTAGGTTGAGGTGCGTTCCTTTACATCCGATGGACCTATCTTCTCTCAATATGGGGGCCTCTAGGTTCCTCATGGTACGGCCTCGATAGAAAATTCTCAGTGATGTGGTTATTGGTTCGATGGTAGGTGTAGTATTACCTATCTCGGGACTCTATGTTTCTCTCTTTGTCCCTTTCCTTGGATTGATTTGGATGCCTTTGGGCCTCATGTTCGACCTCTACATATGCCAATAGGGTACCACATTTAGCGTGGTCGTAGCTAACGCTTGGCCTGAGGTGGGGGCGATCGTGTGCCACGCTTGGGTGCATTATTGGTCTACCAAGTAGGATACATGGCCTCTTCACTGTCTTTAAGGAGGTAAGAGTCCCAACAAGGTTCGATTGCGATGATCAATCAGCTCCTTATTAACAATTTCGCTTCTCATCATTTCTACTGAGGCATCATAAGAGGTAGGCTTTTTGTTTTGCATGTCCCTCCAAAATAGGGTATTCATGTTGAGGCCTCCCTTTATAGTAGAAAGGGCATCTCTATCTATAACATGTTTGCAATAGGTCATCTTGTCCGTGAAGCGAGCCAGTAGCTTTTCAAGGTTTCACCTATTTGCTGCCTCATGTCTTGTATCCTATGGATGGGGACTTCTCCTTCTTTGCTAGACAAATACTGGTTTAGAAAGGCCTTTTTGAGGTCTTGCCAACTTCTGATGCTGCCAGCTAGGATTTAGTTATACCAAATTTTGCAATCCCAGATAGAGTAAGATGAAATGCAAAAGTAATTCATCATCCAACTCAAATGATCTGTATAGACCATCAAAATCATTTTCCTCCACTTGGTAACGGGGAGGTTGTGACATTTCTACTTGATTTCTCAAGTTCGCATCGTCTCTTCTCTTTCCCATATTTCTAGATGGAGGAAGATGAATCCCCTGAGGCTCGGTTTTTGTCCTCTTAGTTCAGGGGTGGCTGATGGGGCCTATTTCTAGGCCTTAAGGGCCTGATTCGATCAAAGTGCTGGTAGACCTTTGGGGTTCATGCTCTTGAGCATACTCTAGTGAATCCCTCATGCGGCATGTTATTGTCGGGTCGGCTTGTAACGTAGTTGGTAAAGGCGTCTGCTTCCGCCTCCCTCTCCACTGGGCTGACATCCCTACCATGCATTTGAGGGTACGCAGCCGAGTCATTCTCCTCACCTTCTCAAGAAAACATTACATGCTGAGGCGCCTGGTACCTTGCCTGTTGGTGCATCTGTATAAGTAGGTGTTGCATGACAACATTCTGCTAGGCCATATTTCTCATGTTCGCAGCCATTTTCCCCACTTCTCTGGTTAGGCGTACCGTGGTATCGCCTCGCCCATGTTGGTGATGGGGACAACACACGTTTACATTGGTGCGGAGTACCTGTAACGCCCCGACCCGCATGGTTCGAAATGTCAATAGATTAACTTTACTTTACCCGTAGATCGTAGACTTAATAAAATAATTAGCTATATTTTTGCGGAAAACATAAAAATTTAACTTAAAAAATTAATATCAAGACTTGTTTTTTTTAGATAAAATAGTTCAATACCAAAACAAACAATTCAAAAATGTCTTTAGAATATTTCCCATGCATACATCCACGATTGACGTCAAATTCTAGGCAAAACTTTAAAAATAAAAGTTGCTGTTTTGTTTTCTATCTCAAGCGACAAATGACAAAATAAATTTGTTTGCATAGCTATCGACTTCGAAACTCTATAAGATTTTAATGTAAAGTAGAAAACTTTTTATAGTATGACATATCCAAAAATTGAATTCCGTCGGCAACAAATAGGGTATTAAAATATTTTTCAACCCCCCGCAGTGACTAGGTTTGGAAAGTAACTCAGCACAATTTACTTTAAGTGCTATATAAAATCCTACACATATTGAAATGACGTGATTCTAGATCTATTCAGTAATTGACTTATGAGGCTATCAAACCCCACTGATTTTGTATAAAAAATTCAAGTAACATTTGAGTTATGAATTTTTTTTGGGATTAGAAGGCAGAAGCTGAAAACAGTAACACTACCCAGTGCAGTTTGCTCTAAGGAACATATAAAATTCTACCAATATCGGATTGACATGATTCCAAGTTTATTCAGTGGCTAACATGTGAGGCTATCATATCCAATTGGTTTCGTCAAAAATTTCAAGTAATGAGTGAGATATAAGTTTTGGAACCAAGGGAAAAAAACTAAAATTTTAAAAGAGACAGCAAAACCTTAAAATTGCTAACTCTTTTCTTTTGTAAACAATCATATTTAAATTAATTTATGTGACACATATCTACTTTCAAAAATAATTTATTCATAGAAAGGAAAAATACTCTTAGCATAATTCCACGCATGACGTCCATAGAAATTCTTAAGAAACAACGTGAACATTTTATAATCGAATTTAAAATTATTAAATCACCGGCTTTCTCCATAGCATGTTGCATCATCCTCTACCATCATCCACGCCCCCAAGGAATACCAATTAACCTGTAGAAGGGAATTAACCCATGAATTTGAAACTCAATAGTTATCATTGGTGCATTTCATTGTCAAATAAACATTTTCGAACAATAGATTCATAGCGTCGCACGTAGTAGGATTTTTGACAAAATCCAATTTCTGTGGAGTTATGAATTAAAATAATGCATAGAACCGGAGAATGATCATTCAAACTATAGTAGTGTCATAACATCGTACCCGAAGGCACCAATTCATTCAAACTTTTAACGAAAAATCATAATTTAAAAACGAAACAAACACTTGCACATCTACCTACGTTCGTTTAAAAGCTTTTGAATGTATAGAGTTGGACGATGGTTGTTACTTCCCGACGGTACCAGAACTTTTTCGAAATATGCTCCTCTCTTATGTTCTTTCTTTCCTTTCTTTCTTTCTTTTGAATTTCTTTTTCCTTGATCAAAGTGTACACTTTCTCCTTCACACCCTTGCTATTTCTCTAAACTTTACTTAACATAAAGATTTTTTTAGAGAAAATAAGAGTAATTTCGGATTTGAGGGGAGGTGTAGTTAAAAAATGATTTTCCTCTTTTTGTAACCTCCATTTTTAGTGAAAAACTAAATGGGAGAGTTATACTATGACTAATATTGTTAAATTGAGTCTTTAGCTAGGAATTTGAAGTTTTAAACCCATAAAAAATAATTTTATAAAAACATCTGCATGATGATTCGAACTTTGATTACCAATATGAATACCATGCAGATGACCATTGTGGCAACCCAATTATTCATTAAATTTTTGTAATCAAATTTTCTTAAACTTAATTTTCTAAAAGATCTCGATACATTTTCGTACTATCAGGATGTGGTGTACGAGGTGAAATAAGCCTATTCTAATATCTCCTTCCTCAAAACTTCATCTTTAGGCATACAAATTCTTCCTTTAAACATCAGTGCCCGATCCGAAGCTGTTCCAAAATCTTTTCTCCTATCGATACCCATTTCTTTCCTGATCTTTTGTAAAAATGGATCTTCACTTTGTGCTTTTATGATTCGATCTCTGAGATTTGGTCGAACCACCAAAGTTGCTAAACAAGCGGTACTTTGCTCTGGTATAGTAACCACTTCAATTCACAAATTTTCCAAGTCTTTGATCAGCTCCTTCTGAATAGTAGGTAATGTTGCCAACTTTCCCATTGACTTTCTACTTAGAGCATTCGCAAAAACATTAGCCTTACCTAGATAGTAATGAATAGTGCAATCATAATCCTTTACTAGCTCCAACCATCATCTCTGTCTCATTTCAATTCCTTCTTTGTAAAGAAATATTTGAGACTCTTATTATATGTGTAAATGTCGTACTTTCCTCCATATAAGTAATGGCGCCATATCTTTAATGCATGAAGTACTGCTACAAGTTCTAGATCATGCGTCGGGTAGTTCTGCTCATGTTGCTTCAATTGCCTTGACGCATAGGCAAACACTTTTTCGTGTTGCATTAACACACATCCCAAACTTTGTTTGGATGCATCGCTATATATAACAAACCCTTCCGAACCTTTGGGTATGGTTAACACTGGTGTTGTAATCAATCGCTGCTTTATCTCCTTAAAGCTTTGCTCACACTTATATGTCCATAGAAACTTTACCCCTTTCCTTATCAATTGCGTCATTGGTCCAGCTATTTTGGAGAATCCTTCTATAAATCTCCTATAGTACCCTGTCAATCCCAGAAAACTTCGAACTTCACCAACGTTAGTCGATGTCTTCCAGTTAGTTACCGCTTCCACTTTTACTGGATCTACTTCAATTCCTTGGGCAATAACTACATGACCGAGGAATCCAACTCACTCAAGCCAAAATTCACACTTTTTAAATTTTGCGTATAACTTTTCCTTGTACATTATTTCTAACGCTATTCTAAGATGTTCCTCGTGTTGATCTGTACTCTTGGAGTATATCGAAATGTCATCAATGAAGACTATGACAAATTGATCCAGATATTGGTGAAATACACGATTCATTAAATCCATGAATATTGCTGGAGCATTTATCAACCCGAATGGCATAAATGTGAACTCATAATGTCCATAACGAGTTCTGAAAGTCATCTTGGGTATATCACTAGCCTTAACCTTCAATTGATGATATCCAGATCATAAGTCGATCTTGGAAAATACTTTAGCCCTTTTAATTGATCAAACAAATACTCAATTCTAGGGATATGATACTTATTCTTGATGGTCAAACGGTTCAACTCCCGATAGCCCAAGGAGATACACTTGGTCGGATAAAGCAGATTGTCTAATAATTTTTGTAACTGAATTTTCAACTCCTAAAGTTCCTTTGGAGCCATTCTATATGGAGCTTTAGATACCGGTGCCGTTCCAGGAACTAGATCTATGGTAAACTCCACTTATCTATTTGGTGGTAGGGATGGCAAAAAAGCTCGCCGGCTCGGACGGCTCGGGCTCGGCTCGGAAAAAGCTCGAGCCGGGCCTTGCTCGGGCTTGGTTACAACGAGCCGAAGCTTGGGCCGAGCCTCATTTTTTTGGCCGGGCTTTGCTCGGCTCGACTCGAGCCCAAAAAAGCTCGAGCCAAGCCCGAGCTTTTTTCTTTAGTTTATAGTACGTATAAATTGCACAAATTTTAAATTTTTTAAGTAAAAATGTAGATTTGACATTAAAAAAAAACAAAAAAAACCGAGCCGGCCCGGGCTCGACCCTGCTCAGCCCCCCAAGGCTCGGACTAAAAGCTCGAGCCGAGCTTTTTTTTCGGCTTGGGCTCGGCTCGAGTCGTTGACATTACTATTTGGTGGGATACCAGGTAGATCTTCTAAAAACACATCTATAAATTCTTGTACCACTGGTATATCCTCAATCTTTATCGTCACTTGTTTTTCTCTTGAGATGTTTCTTTTCTCCACATTCTCTTGGCTTGTAAGGCATATACCAATTGGAGATTGGGTTTGGTCTTTATTCCAGGGAAAGAAAATTGTTCTCCTGGTTTTTGAAAAGACACTTCATTTTCTCTACAACGAAGGTTGCATAATTACGTCCCAACCAATCCATACCCAAAATCACATCAAAGTCTTTCATCTCTATCAGATACAAATTAGTGTTCAATGTTTTGCCCGAAGGAATGCTAACTTCTAGTGTACTCTCTGACTTATCACAAGTAATACTAGCTTTAGCAATGAAAGACGTTGATACAAAAGAGTGAGTAGCTCCCGAATCAAACAGTAAATAAGCAGGTGTATTGGATATGAGTAAAATACCTGCTAATACTTTTGAGTTCTCCCCTGCATTCTTCTGAGTGAGTGTAAAGACTCGTGCTTTGCCCTTCTTATTCTGATCATTGTTATCATCCTTCTTCTGAGCAAAGGTGGGAAAATCCTTAGCAATATGCCCTGGCTTACCACATCAAAAACTTGCATTCTTCCCAAACAAGCATTCACCATGATGATGTTTACCACACTTAGGGCACGATGCTACTACAGGTACTATGGCCTTACTAGCACCAGGTTCGATATTAGCTTTCTTATTTTGCCATTTGTCATTTCCTTCGTCTTGACGATTCCACTTTTTCTTCCCAATTTGTCCTTTATCCTGCTGGCTGAACAATTGACTGTGTTGCTCTGCATTTGCCTTTTGATACCAAATACCGTGAGCTCATTCTAGCATTTCACGGTATGATGTAAAACGATGTGACATAAGAATCATGCTTATGTCTGGGTTTAACCCCTGCTCAAACCTTCTAGTCTTCTTAATTTTCGTGTCTACCAAGTGTGGAGCAAACCTTGAGAGTTGATCAAACTTTCGCTCGTAATCAGTGAGGAACATATTACCCTGCTTAAGCTAAAGGAATTCACTTTCCATGAAATCTCTTAGAGACTGAGGAAAATACTTATCTATCACTTCTTCCTTGAATTGTTCCCAAGTTAACGCTAATTGCTGCTCCAGGGAAGTTCTAGACATCGAATCCCACCAATGACTTGCATCACCGGTAAACATAAACTCTGCACACTGGACTTTTTGAGCATTAGTGCAATTTATAGGTCGAAAAATTCGTTCCAACTTACGAAGCCATTCCTCAACTACCAGTAGCCCAGATGCTCTATCGAAGGCAGGGGGCTTATGCCTTCGAAATAACTCAACAATCGAGGCATAGGTTGGGTGAGCAATAGGAGCTGGTGGTAAGGGTGGGGCTTGATTCTGATTCAGCCCACCAAGATCTTGAACCGCTTGCAGGGACCCTTTATCAAATTGTTCTGGTTTGCTCGAGATATTTCCCTAGAGATAAGATATAATATCTCTTATTAGCTTCATTTTCCAATATCGAAGCAGAATATTATTTCTCAACTTGATATAAGAAAATTATTTCTCAACTTGATCAGAATTGATTTTTTTTTTTGTACTCATTGGAATTGGGATTTACAATAATTTGGTAAATTTTAACTTCCATTAACATAATGGAAATATCACTAGGAAATGAAATCTAAGTCTCTAATCCCTATGAGTTTTGTGAATCTTCTTTGGCGGCACTTCATCTTCGGAGGTGTCTTCTACCTCAGGCCCGGATTCTATGTCCATCTCAACATATGGCTCAGGTTCATGCTCATGATCATTCTCTATTTCCAACCTAAAATCATCCCCATGCTCCCATTCGGTATCTTTCTTTGGATCATATTCAGATAAAGGTTCTTCCTCGGGCTCGGGCTCGGGCTCAACCTCATCATCGAGTTCAATTACTATCTCTAGTTGAGGTTCTATGCTCTCGTTCAACCTGTCTAGAAGGGTCTGACAATATACCTCAAATTCAATCGTGTTTAGGTGTTCTGGAGGGTTACCCTCCAGCATCTCGTCCCTAACCATAATTCCTATGTTTCTCCCCATTGAGGTGGAAGTGAGTGTATGAGGTTATTCACAACCTCGATATGTGTGATCTCCAGTCTGGCATCCACAATTGCCATACATCTCTCATAGATGTTTGTACATGTTCGACAAGCGGACGGGACGAGTCAGTCACGTAGTCCTCATAGGATTGAATGACGACCCTACGGTTCAGCGCTGCTCTACAAACCAGGTCTTTCTAGCAGTCTAGTAAATTCTAACCATGTCTGTCACATAAGTATCCAATTATGTTGTATCTCTATTAGTGATATCAAATTATACAATTTTTTTCTTGTGATTTTAATAAAATGGCCAATCATTTTTTCTTCATGCATATTAAACAAAATATAACTTACATAACTAATTTCATTCTAGATATCATAAGCATTTTCATAGATTCAAGCTTAAAAGATTTATAAATCATGGTCAAAATTAAAGTGGAACATAATGTTTTACTCTCTATACCTTGGGTTCGTCGGATGAGGTCAACTGATGGATGCAAGATGCCATGTAGTGCCTTAAATATTTCATTTCTTTTTTTTTATACACTAAGTCTACAAAATCGACTAAACATCACGCTGTAACGCCCCGACCAGCATGTATTTTACATCACTAGATTAAATTTACTTTACTCGTAGATCGTAGACTTAATAAAATAATTAACTATATTTTAGTAGAAAGCATAAAAATTGAACTTAAGAAATTAATATCAAGACTTTATTTTTTTAAAGACAAAATAGTTCAATACCAAAAGAAACAATTTAAAAATGTCTTTAGAATATTTCTCATGCATACATCCACAATTGATGTCAAATTCTACGCAAAACTTTAAAAATAAAAGTTGTTGTTTTGTTTTCTATCTCAAGCGACAAATGACAAAATAAATTTGTTTGCATAGCTATCGACTTCGAAACTTCATGAAATTTTAATGTAAAGTAGAAAACTTCTTATAGTATGATATATCCAAAAATCGACTTCTGTCGACAACAAATAGGGCATAAAAATATTTTTCAAAACCCCACAGTGACTAGGTTTGGAAAGTAACCCAGCGCAGTTTACTTTAAGTGCTATATAAAATCCTACACATTGAAATGACATAATTCTAGATCTATTCAGTAATTGACTCGAGGCTATCAAACCCCATTAATCTTGTATAAAAATTTCAAGTAACGTTTGAGTTATGATTTTTTTTTGGGAATAGAAGGCAGAAGCTGAAAACAGTAACACTACCCAGTGCAGTTTGCTCTAAGGAACATATAAAATTCTACCAAAATCGGATTGACATGATTCCAAGTTTATTCAGTGTAGCACATGTGAGGCTATCATATCCAATTAGTTTCGTTCAAAAATTTCAAGTAACGAGTGAGATATAAATTTTGGAACCAATGACATAAAACTGAAATTTTAAAAGAGACAGCAAAACTTTAAAATCGCTAAATCTTTTCTTTTGTAAACAATGATATTTAAATTAATTTCCGTGACACATCTACTTTTAAACATAATTTATTCATAGAAATAAAAAATACTCTTAGCATAGTTCCACGCATGACGTCCATAGAAATTCTTAAGAAACAACGTGAACATTTTATAATCGAATTTAAAATTATTTAGTCACCGGGTTTCTCCATAGCATGTTCCATCATCCTCTACCATCATCCACGCCCCAAGGAAGACCAATCATCCTGTAGAAGGGAATTAACCCATGAGCTTGAAACTCAATAGATATTATTGGTGTATTTCGTTGTCAAATTAACATTTTCGAACTATAGATTCAAATCGTCACACGTAGTAGGATTTTCGGCAAAATCCAATTTCTGTGGAGTTATTAATTAACATAACCATAGAACCGAAGAATGATCATTTAGTGTCATAACATTGTACCCGAATGCACCAATTCATTCAAACTTTTAATGAAAAATCATAATTTAAAAACGAAATAAACACTTCTACCTACCTTTGTTTAAAAGATTTTGAATGTATAGAGTTGGACGATGGTTGTTACTTCCTGACGGTACCGGAACTTTTTCGAAATATGCTCCTCTCTTATGTTCTTTTTTTCTTTCCTTTCTTTCTTTCTTTTGAAAATCTTTTTCCTTGATCAAAATGTGCACTTTCTCCTTCGCACCCTTGTTATTTCTCTAAACTTTACTTAACATAAGGATTTTTTTAGAAAAAATAAGAGTAATTTCGGATATTAGGGGTGGTGTAGTTGAAAAATGATTTTCCTCTTTTTGTAACCTCCATTTTTAGTGAAAAACTAAATGGGGGAGTTATACTATCATTAATAATGTTAAATTGAGTCTTTAACTAGGAATTTGAAGAGTTCATAAAAAATAATTTTATAAAATACTTTATAAAAACATCTGCATGATGATTCGAACCTGGGTTGCCAATATGAAATACCATGCAGATGACCATTGTGGCAACCCAATTATTCATTAAATTTTTGGAATCAAATTTACTTAAACTTAATGTCTTAAATTATTTGGCTTATAAATAACTTAACGCTCGTACTTTCATAACCTTAAATTGGCTGAGCTTACATAGTTTATTTCTTAAATGGGCTACATTAACCAAATTAAGAATATAAAATCTGGGACATTACAGGGTCTCTTCTTCAAAAGCCTCATGCGACATCTTTCTACTCTACGATTCCTGAGGGTTGGAACTCATAACAGGTATTTGGCTTTAAGTTAAAAGTAGGAGCTTTAGATGTTCTTTCTTTGCAGTGGTTCTTTCTTCAAGAACCAAACCTTTCATCAAGGTTTTGCGTCAAATGACTTTTACCATAAGGATGTTCGTGGTTATGGTGCGAACTTCCCACCGACAACGCCAATCTGTTAACCTCCAAAAAAGTACCAATGATGTGGCCAACAGATCCCAAGGCCTCTCATGTCTATGCAAACTGAATTCCGCACATTTGGACAAACTGTTAGCCACAACATGGGAGAACTTTGAATGTGAGCCTCCAATCAGTAAAAAGGGGGTCGGCTTGGGGTGAGATAAAAATGTGTAGCAAGGATATATCTTTGAGAATCTAAACTTGCATTACCTTTGAATGACACTAAATGTGAGCTTTTATACTTAATGAAGGTGAGTAGTGCCCGTTGGATGATAGGGCAGAGGGACGCATCACAACGATTGACCTCTCTTGTCATATACATCAATAAATCACGGCATTAAATGCTAAGGCCATTTTTGTATCCATAAGGCCTAGCTTGGCGGCGATGACAATGAGCTGTCTTGTCAATCATTGATAATAGTGCAACTATCACGTTTTTCATCCACTAATAATTGCATTTTTTATGATTTATTGGAGCCCAAATATTCTAAGTACACTTATATTTTGGTTTAGGTTGCAAATGGATGAATATGGTGGAAATTAGAAGAAAAGGGCGAAAAAGACCAAAATGGAAGAAAGTGAAAGTTCAGGGACTAAAGTAAAAATACTCTAAACTTGTTTATAACCTTATGATGAATATTCGAGAGTGTTAGAAGTCAATTGGATAAGAAAAAGAGTCAAATTGATGAAATATAGCCAAGATATTATCACATATCAACTTTCACGCTGAAACGTTTTGCACCAGTTTTTGGCCTCATATTGAGACCATTTTGACAAGCTGATAGAAATGGAGGTTTACATCTGAAGAGAAGTTGTATTCCTTTGAGTTAGCCTTCCAACACATCTTGAATCACCTCAATTGGACATCATGAGAGAAAGTTATGATAAAAAAACTAAAAAATGTTCGGTGAAAAAATGGGTAAAACCATGCGGTCGCATAGTTATAAACCCATGTGATCGCACAGAAGCCTTTAGCGAACCAAGAGGCCGAAATACTTTGTTCTATGAGACCACATGGGTTTGAACTATGCGGTTATATAAGTCATTTCTGTGCGCGAAATTTCAATTTTCGAAATTGATTCCAACACTTATGGTAACTAATTTTAACACATTTATCAACCCTAAAAACACACCAGAACGCCCCAGACGCCTCATTCTTCATCTTCATCATCTCTTGGGCTCAAGAAACACCATGAACAACTAATTCTTTTGATGAAGCTAGGGAAAAAATCTTTTGGAATTGGTGATTTCACATCTATTACTCACATATTTTGGTATTCTCTTGTTGAACGACTCTAGAATTTATAGTGTCTTTTCATGGATTTGTAATGAGATTGATTTAACTTTTATTAAATTAACCATAGATTCAGTCACGCTTTTTCTATCGACGAATTGAAATATTTGTTGAATTATAATATCATGAAAGTTATTGGTGGATTGATTGTTTACTACTTTATGCTAGATGTATAAAGCTGCTTTCTGATCTTTTTCCAATACATTAATGTGTAATTGTCCTATAGGGAAACTAAATTCTAGAGTTACAATTGAAATTAAATTGATTTAATAGTTTTATTCTCCTGATCATGAATTAATTTTGAGATTGACTTAGTTTTTATTAAATTGGTCATAGAATTAGTCACGCTCTCTCTATGGATTGGTTGACATAATTATTTATGTTTTAATCTCAATTATTTAAGTTTATTGATATGATTCTCTACTGCTTTACGCTTTAGTGTATAGTCGATTTTAAATCTGATTTCGATAAACCAAATGTGACATTGCGATAGGAAGATTAACCATTAGGAGCACGTTAGAATTAAATTGGGTTTAAACGACATATCTTCTGATTAGAGTGCCGAGAAAGCCTCTAATTGTGTTATAAAAATGGAATAATTGATGCGATTGATTCAATCCCATTGAGATAATCCTGACACTTCACTATCTTATTCATTGACTTTAATTTCCTTATTCCCAAAAATTAATCTCGATCTGTGACGAGCAAATCTATTTCCTATAATTCGTGAAAACAACTATCCTTTTTGGAACCCTTGATAATTTTTTCATCTCCATGTGGATACGACACCCCAAAGTTACACTACAACTACCGCATTATCCTTTGAACGTAATCAATCATTCAGCATGAGATTTGTTGAGGATCTTGCCATGGCCTCGTTTGGATTGGTTCCTACATTGGAGGTCTACGTACAATGGGGTCGGCCCCGATCGTTCTATGTGGAGAAGAGGGTTGTCCGTATCCAGCCGGGTCACCCTTAAGGAATTGGGTCGCCTGTGTCATTGTGTAAGGTGTGGGGTCCCCAAAACGCCCACCACGTAGTTCAATTAATGCCACGTGCGGCCCTTAGTTTATCTATGTGTAACAGGTTGTATTGGTAGTTATTCTTTAATGCATATTTGGACATCCAAATTACAAGATTTTCATTGTTTTCCTGCCCCCCCCCCCCCTCCCTCCCCTTTTGTTCTTGTGACTTTCCCAATAGCCTATCCTTTTGAACTTCTTAATGTCAGGACGTTGCTTTAATGGAGAATTCATGGTGAAACTTTGTTATTTTTTCTTTCACCCTCAAGATTAACTTGTCTTTTTTAAAATCCTTTAGTGCTCATACAATTGCTAAGAATGGTCATCCCAGAATTAATGACATGTGTTGAGCATCTATATCAAGGATGATGAAATCAACTGGAAAGAAGTGACCTCCAACTTTGATAAGTATTTCTTCCACCACTCATAAGGATGTTTGATTGTCATGTCACCAGTTGTAGGATTATTGATATTGTTTTTGGATAAATCAATCCTTTTTTTTTTTTTTTTTTGTATATAGACAGTGGCTTCAAATTAATATTGGTCCAAAATCAATTAAGGAATTTAAGTTATGTGAATCTCCTATCGAGCAAGATATAGTGAAAATCTCTAGATCTTTTAGTTTAGGAGGTATCTTATGTTGTATGATTGCACTACATTCTTTTGTCAAAGCTATTGTTTCATGTACTTGCAATTTTCTCTTTTTGGTCAACAACTTCTTCAAAAAAATAATGTAAAGTTGTCTAAAGGCATCTAAGAATTTTTTGAATTATTTTTTCAGCTTATTATTTTGCAACCCTTATGGAATGGGACTGAAATTGTATATTTATTGACAGAAACGATTGCTTTAGCCTGTGGATTGTCTGACTATTCTTCGTGAGGAACTTTTTTATTTTTTATTTTTATTTTTCAGACTGAACCACTTGTTGGTTCTCCTTAGCCCTTTTTTTCTTCACAAAGAATTTAGTTAGCTAAACTCCACTTCTTGTTGTGATGACTTGAACTTGTTCCTCTTTAGGTCGTCTTTTAAGCCTTTGAAGAAATGGAATATGTAGCACATAAAGCTCGAACAGTGGTAGCAAGTCTAACACCGTGAACTTATCTGAATCCACATCTTTACACATCTACTTGATATCCAAAGCATTCTTGAACACGAAGTCCAGAATAACTCTCCGATTGACGAATGATTTCAAATACATAGATGTCGAGAGGTTCAATATATTATCACCAGGTCGACATGTTAGTTAACGAAAATAGCACTTAAATAACAATATATAGTATATGAACATACTTAGCCCCTGGTTGGTACACATTAAAATTTTCATTTTCATTCTTCTACTCATTTTCAACCACACATTCTTCAATAAAATAATATTTTCCATCACATCAATAACTTTCCTTTTTTTTCAACCACACATTATCTACCAATCTACTATTCCAGAATACATTCTTCCGAAATAATGTGGCTCAAACACACCCTTAATATAAAATTGTACTTGCTTCATCTCCAAGTCATTCCCCATCTGTCACTACTTCACGAAACCATTCCTTAATTGATGTGCGGTGCTAGAAAAATAGTGTTACAAATGTAGTAATAACTATGAGTTAATTTATAGTACAATATAAACACCAACATCACTTACCGACTTTCTATATTGTTGTACCATTAAGGAACTCTGTCTCTTTAATCGAGCCGACCTTCATGCTTTTCATGAATATTTTCTTTATCTTGGATGTGAATGGATAACTCACATGTTTTGAAGGTATTCTCTTTATCTTACACAGCACCTTCGGCACACCCACCTTAGCCTTTTGTTTTCTACGTTTTGCTCCCATCCGCTAACCCCTTAGTCACCTTAGGTTCCCTTTCTGTCCCATCCATTCCCATTCTAACACATGTCTCCCACTCGAACTCCTCTGTCATCTCATCAGTCTGATGGTAGGGTCAGGCAGAATCAATTGTTGTATCCACCTTCTTATTTAAAAGTTCTATTTCAGTTTGCACAACATTTATAAAGAGATTCGTAATTCCGTGCTTCATTGCTAAAGTTTGTGTGTCCAATCATTCAAATAAGTTACCGAAGATAGTAGAGCATAAGTGCTCAGGAGGTAAATGTCGATGTAATATAGGAGACCAATATGTAGATGAAGATATGCATGTGGAAGGATCTCTCGCTACCTATTGTAGTATTCATATCCGTGGGAATGAAAATTGTCGAGCAATAGGAGAGTGCTCCTAAATAAATAAGAGAAATGGAATTATTACAATCTTATCACGTGTATTAGTAAAATAAAACCATAGATTTGCATACTTCTTCCCCTTTAAGATAGGCATCAAGGATTATCTTCTCTAGGCGGAAGGTTTGTTGCATGTACTTTTGCTCCATCTCCTCGACTTTAGTTGATAGCACTGTACGAAGTTCAAGCTAACTTATCGACATTTCAAGACATGTTAGTTGTCATGCATTGAATTGATAAATGGATGTAAATATAAATGTAAAGATATACCTACTCGAGGGTGGTCAATGATAGCAACAATATCTCGTCCATCACGGGTATTCGTCATCCACCAATTCAACATCCTTAGGACATCGTTTGCTAATTTCTTAGTCTATTTAGCTGACAATGCTAAGATAGCTTACCTACAAAACTACTGGCATTAAATTTCATAAAATGTCAAAATCATAAGGTTTTACTTGGATGGCTTGTGGAAACCTGTAGTTTCATATTTGCACTCAACATTCGACGAATTTTTTGGATCCCTAGCTTAAAAGAAATGCAATGTATCCTAAAGCAACCTTTTATACCCATGGATATGTGTTTAAATAACATCAACTTCGTCTCCTACATCCAAAAAATATATCGATCAACGTCTTGAGGTATTTGCATCTCAACATGATCTTAAGGATAAATATTTACTAACACCAGCTTGTATATATCATCCATCATTGCGCATCTATCAAATGCAATCTCCAATTGCATAGGAAAACCATAAACCCGCATCTAAAATATTCATTCAACAGTCTTTTGTTCCGATAAATTTTAAGCCTAATTTCCTTCTCATTCTAAGAGTTTAGTTTTTTAATAAGGGTAAACTAATATAGAGAATCATGCCACATTCCCATCTCCTAACTGTAACCACAATTCATCAGTGTTGACTAACTTAAGCAGCCAAAGCAACATGCCATTGATGATCTAGCTAGAGAACTACATGCGCCTTATATGAAAGAATTAACATAAGCATGAACGATACAACTGCTCTTTATGATGGTAATCTAGAGCATCTATACATTTTTTTTTTCTAATGTTACAATTATTGTCACATTCCTTACAAATTCACCCATTCTATTGTAATAGCATACTCTATCTTGCAATAACTCGTTAGTTTCAGTAATTTATATAAGAAAAAAATTAAACATAGAAGTTCCTCATTGACTGCAAGGGATCAATGATGAACAATCTTTCAAACTATAAGGGACCAATGATGAACAATTCTCTAAGATTGGAAGGGGTAAGTGAGGAGCAATCATCTTCAACACCTTCCATTCAATGAGAAACAATTGTTAGAGTTGTTGAAGAACGTCGGGGATCGGTGAAGAGCAAAATCTAGAATTTAAATCCATAATCAATTTAAACTCAAATTTAAATTACAATGCATACATTAAACTCAAACAGATACTGCCCAAGTTGGGCAGACGTAGGGGGTGGCCGGGGGGGCGGGAGGTCACGTGACCCCCCAACTTTGCTCCCTTTTTTTCACCATTAAATTTTCTATGTTTTTGCTTCAATTTTCAAAGTTATTATGTGAAATGAAATCGAAATATTGCATTTTTTCAATACCATTTCAAATTGCTCACGGTCTAGTTTTCTACATCGTTAATGGCGTACAAAACGATCAATCGTAGCAAATGTTACAACTTGTCAAAGTAAGCCGTTCAAAATTAGTATTTCGAAAATTTCGATAACATGCTAACTTTAAAAAAAATTGACGATCGTACGCTAATCGAATCTACAAATTGCTTATGTAATCTCCAATCTTATTTCGAGAACTATATTATAGGCATATCCAATAGTCCAAACAAATATCGAAAATAGTTAAAGATGCGTTAAACGCGAGTTTTAAAGAAAGGCGTCTAACTCGCATTTTCTTTAAAAAAATTCAATAATCTCATTAACATTTATTATTTTTACGATTCAAATTTCTCAATGTAATGTTCATCATTTTATTATGAAATTTTATATGTAATATGACATCAAAAAATTTCAAAATTTTACATCTGAAAAAGTTATATGTCGTGTAAATTTTCTGAAGCAAAATTACATGAGGTATGATTTTTTTGGACGTAAATTTTTTATTGTAAAATTTCTCACAACTTCTTTGCAAGTTCGATTATGCCTCCTAATTTCAAATTTCTGCGTCCGCCCCTGAATTATTACTAAAAATTCACAATTTCTTCTATAAACGAACTAAAGGAAGAAAAATAGCTAGAATTTTGAAAAAAAAAAAAAAAAAAAAACAGGTTTGATGAGTCAGATTCTAACCTTGAAATGTGACTTCTTGCACTTGTTTTGAATTTGATGGAGAAGAAGAGCTCACCAACGATTTTGATTCTTAGCCTTCGGCTTGTGGGCAGTGATGAAGTTTCCTTTACGACCATTTTGAATTCCTAGTCCTTGGATTACCTTGGGGTTCATAAAAAAAGAGGGGTATATTGGATAATTTTTTATTTTCATATATTTTAACGAGAATTTAGCGGGTCAAGGGTCTCCCGTGTAAAATGGTTGGGTCACCCGACCATTTGCTACTAATTCCTAACATTGAATAATGTGTTTAAACAAATGTATGGGATGTGGGCCAACAAATTTTATGTACAATAAACTCCACATGGGTAGGGGATCAAGCCAAGCCGCTCTTAGGCTCAACCCATGGATTGCTATGACTTGTATTGAGACGAGTAATGGATCGAGTTGAGCTCGATTTTTGTTTCATACACAGACACATCTTAATTTTATTACTTTCTTAAAAAAATGAACTCCCTCAAACTCGACTTGTGTGCACAAGAGCAAAAAGATCTAATTGAGCCTTATTTATGGACTCCAACCGAGTCGAACTCAAATGTCGAAGGGCTGAGCTTATTTGGATTGATCTATTGCCAATCCACATATTCCAGGTACAAAGGCTTTCTTGTCAAAAAACAGGCAACCAACCATATTACTTGGGGAAAAGCCCCTTTGCCCGAATAAGGCAAACCCGTGTGCCCCTTTTCGTGCAAAATAGCATAGCCCTATTACTTGACCCTTGAATATAAACGAGTTTTGGATGCATTCTGTGGTTTCTCCTCTATATATCTCAGTAAAAAAAAAAAATAAAAATCCACTTTAACACGTTGTTAGAAAAGCCTTTATCGTGTGAAAATGTTAGTTCTTCAATTAAAATTATAATTCATTTATATTCTCTTCTTATAAATCGTGCATTTTCAATCATATAATATTACACATAATTTCAAAACTTTTTTTAATCACATTTTCAAAAAAAAAAAAAAACACTATTCTAACCATTAAAATTTCAAATATTAAGGCCCAAACGGAGACTAAATAAACAGTACATATACAAATGGTAAAAATTAATAAAAATATTATCAATAAATCAATGAACTATTCATAAAACACATAAATAATTTTTCTAAAATATTATTTTTAATTTTAAAAATATTAAAATTTTGCAGAACGTAGTAATAAGGGTATTTTTGAAATATTGATTAAAATGGGGTTTATTTTACAAAAGAAACCAAAACTCTCATCTTTCTCCTGCCTACACCGTGTGCGCCGCCGCCTGCCCGCCATTTCTGTTTGCTGCAATACAAAGAGCCATTTCAACTTGAACTCTATTCTTGCATTTTTTCCGTTTTCAGGTACGTTAAGCCTTGGTTTCTTAATTTATGTCTTGTTTGCATTTTCTCACATTAAGCTTTCTTTGTCATTGTTGATACTGTTTATTTATTTTTTATTTTTTAATTATTTCACGCGGTGTTTGAAATTTGAATCCAGTTTTTGTTTGACTTTTTAATCTGAAGTAGCTGTGAATTTATGATATGATATGATATGCAGATTGTGTGCTAGCGTTCTGACACTACCTTTGGAGGCTTGTATAGGCGGAGAGAGTTAAACAATCAACTTTCTCTAATTCAGGAGAAATTTATTTACTTTATTTGCCGAGATCTCTCTATTTTTTGGGATAATTATTCAACATGGCAGCCTCACTGCATGTTAGTGGAGTCAAAACGCCATACCCAGCTATCTCACGGAGAACTTCATGTCTACGGCCTGTTTGGTCGCATCCACAGCTCAATTTTTCTGTATTCATGGCTCCTGTTTATGGACTATGTACGGCGCTGAAGGGCTCATGTAGGGAACAAGCCCTGCGAGTTAGTTGTGAGGCTGGGAAGGTTGATGTACTTGAAAGGCATGGTACTGAGAGCCAAGGTTCTGAAGAAATTGCTAATGAATTGACATGTGTAATGAAGTTTGGGGGATCATCCGTTGCCTCAGCAGATAGAATGAGAGAAGTAGCTGACCTCATTCTCAGCTTTCCAGAAGAAAGGCCTGTCGTAGTTCTTTCTGCAATGGGGAAAACAACCAACAAACTCTTGATGGTACTTCTTACATCCTGCTATAGATTCTCTCATTCGATGAGTATTCCTTGTGAGTTCTTTTGAGAAGATGTCCTGATGAAATAATTGGCTTGTATATCAGGCTGGAGAAAAGGCTGTCAGCTGCGGTGTGTCAAATGTTTCTGATCTGGAAGAGTTGGGTTTTGTCAAAGATTTGCATTTGAGGTGACTAAGAGCATTTGCTTTTATGTTTGCATTATCTCATATTCCAATAATTTTTTTGTTTTGTTTTATATTAACCTCTTTTTTTGAATGAGAATTGTTTATAATAATCAGGACGGTGGATGAGCTTGGAGTAGAAAGATCTACAATTTCAAGTGAGTTATCACTTACAACAATATTTGAACTGACATCTTGATCTAAGGGATGGAGCTGATCTTTAATCAATGGATAAGAATGTATTTAAGACCACTAAGTGCATTCACTTTTACGTTTGCATCATCAAACTATTATTATTGTCATCCTCGATGGAGTTCAGTAAACAAGTTGATTCAGGAAACAATGTGTTTAAGATCACTAGTGTTGGGGGAGCTACCATTTGAAATTTGATAGAAAGCATTCTATTGGTGTTACGATGTCTGCTGTGCCATAGTGCTCGTATAATTGTTAATTGCATGTGCCCATTTAATTTTGTTTTGCATATGAGTCAGTTATTTTGTTCAATTGGTACGTTGCAATGCAACTTTCTGTTAGGTGTAGGCATTGTCTTCATATTCACTAATTTGCAGGTCAGGTAATCTTTCCTTAATTAGGGACTGTCATTTCTACTGTTTGTTGAATTCCTTTGTAACATAATTGCTGTTCTTTTCTGCATTTAAATGGTGATCATGTATAATGTATTTAATCTAAACTCTATTTTGTGAATGCTCTTTTGTTTGTGGTAAACAATTTGCAGAACACCTATATGAGTTGGAGCAACTTCTGAATGGTATTGCTATGATGAAAGAGCTGACTCCAAGAACAAAAGACTACTTAGTCTCTTTTGGAGAGTGCATGTCCACACGAATTTTTGCTGCCTATTTGAATAAGACTGGTGTCAAAGCTTGCCAAGTATGCTTCTTATTTGTCGACTGTCTAAAATTTAGCCCTTGTAACAAGTTCTATAAGAATCATGTTATTCCTTGCTTTTGATCTAATAAACTAGTGATTCTTTTTCTTAGTATTTCTAGGCCTCGAGGTCTTTGTTTGCCTCGTATTTTCAAAACGAGAAGTGTTGCTACAATTACAATAATATAGGTGCAAGTGCTTTATATGAGACAGTGGTAGTATTGCATGTAACCACGTGGTGCCTCAAATTATAATGTAATTAAGATTGATCATTTGAGCACAAATAGTCAAACCACTACCACGCCAAAAATGGAAAATTTATAACTGATGAGAGAAGATTAACTTCTGTTTTTAATCAATTTAACTCGCAAAGAGTTTGTAGCAACATCCATAGGGGACTTCCATATATGCTACTTGTAAAAAGTTATTTTCACTTGGAATTCTCATATCTCTATCTGTTATGCCATGTTTCCATGTACAACATTCATGAATGCATGCACTTGTGTTTTAAGGTAAGCACATGAGACACTTATGACTTGAATTTCAGGTAAATAGATTAATAACTTAATCATATCCAAGCTGATGCAACCAAAAAGTAAAGTAGCATGTTGGATAAGTAATTAAAATAATACAAATGTGTACATAATCACTTTTTTTTTTTTTTTTTTTGCCATATTAATAGAAACATACCCTCCCATTCATTAATTACTGTAAAGTGGTAACTGGTAAATATGTGGCTCAATAATAAGGCAGGTAATGAAATGTTTCTTACATGGCCAGTGTAACGAGTAGTCTCTCTTCAATACACTCTTGAGTTATTCTCATTGACAAGGTTTTACGAACATTTTCTTGGTTACGTGCTTCAAATTTATTTTATCCCCTTTACAGAATGATTTTTCGAAAGTTAAAACTGTTATCCTGCTGTATTGGAAGATTATGTCCATGTTCAACCTGTATTAATTTCATCTTTTGACTCTTTTTATCATTGCAAGCACTTAGCTATGTTCCCATGTCACAGCTTTCATTCCCCACTTTAGAGAAGTGCTAGTGCACCCTAGGTTGTATCTCAACGCGTCATGCACTATATCAGTTAGTAACTAAAATGCGGCAACACTTCTCCATGCCTGTCAGATCTTGTGACATATTATTTATATTACAAACATGTCTATCATGCTTAATCAGAAGGCATTTCTTTTAATTTTAATGTGTTATTCTTGGATAAGTATTTTTCTTAATAGTTTTTAATCACATGAACCTTTATTTTGTGCTGCCCGCTTACCAAATTAATTTTACCTTGTTTCTGTCATGTGATATTGGATAAATTAATAATTCACATCTTGGACAGTATGACGCCTTTGATATTGGTTTTATAACAACCGATGAATTTACAAATGCCGATATTTTAGAAGCAACTTATCCTGCTGTTGCAAAGAGATTGCATGGCGATTGGATTAAGGATCCTGCAATTCCTGTTGTGACTGGTTTCCTTGGAAAGGTTGCTTCCATTATGATTCTTGTGTACATTTCTTTGATTACCGTGCTTCTCCTGTACACAATATTCTATCATCTGGAGATAAGATCAGAATGAATATTTGATTGTAGGGTTGGAGAACTTGTGCAGTGACGACATTGGGTAGGGGTGGTAGTGATTTGACTGCCACAACTATTGGTAAAGCATTGGGGTTGGGAGAAATTCAGGCAAGTGATTTTCAACACTTCTGTGGTTTGAGAAGAAAAAGAGCATTACTATCTACTCTGCATTGAATTATTCTATTATATACAATACATGCATTAAAATGTGTAACCTCTCCCATCACTGTTTTGTCCTTTACAGGTGTGGAAAGATGTTGATGGTGTTTTGACATGTGACCCCAACATATATCCACACGCAGAGCCAGTGCCATATTTAACCTTTGATGAGGCAGCTGAACTTGCTTACTTTGGTGCTCAGGTACCACTAGTGCTATATGCATTGCATATAATTAGCTAAATTGCCAGAGTTCACTCTCTCAGCCGGATAAAGTGAGGTGTTGCTGGGTTAGAATCCAAACACACGGGTTTATTTGCAAATCAGCATATATAATAATATGCAGCTAGTTTATTGATTGAAGCTGACATGTAATAGAGAGTTATTTGCCAAATAGGCCCCCTCTTCTTTATGCTGGGTATAATGTTCTTACACCATACATCTGTTTCTTTGGATTTAAAGGTCCTACATCCGCAGTCCATGAGACCTGCTAGGGAGGGTGATATTCCTGTGCGCGTTAAGAACTCGTACAATCCGAAAGCTCCAGGAACCCTGATTACTCGAGCAAGAGATATGAGTCAGGTTTGCAGCATGACGATGTTGACAAACGATAAACAAAACATTGTTGATGGAATGGTCAAAAAGCTTACATCTATTCTTTTCCATTTACAGGCGGTACTTACTAGTATTGTCTTGAAACGGAATGTAACAATGTTGGATATTGTCAGCACCCGAATGCTTGGTCAATTTGGGTTTCTTGCTAAGGTGAGGCACGCATGCTGCTTGCTCTTGCTGGGTTTGACAAGTATTCCAATTCTAATGTAATTTCCATAATGACGTCTGTTCAGGTGTTTTCAATCTTTGAAGAATTAGGAATATCTGTGGATGTTGTTGCAACTAGCGAAGTTAGTATTTCCTTGACATTGGATCCGTCCAAGCTTTGGAGCAGAGAACTGATCCAGCAGGCAAGCGTATGAAATCGGGCCAGGCTTCTTTTTAAATCAAGGATTTATATAAGCTTAAAAAATATCCCATCAATTTATTGTTTCACTTATACATTGAGTTTTAGCTGTGGCCATGAGTCTTTCCTTTGCTCCACTAGATAAGTTCTTACCTTGTTTCTCACTGGTTGAGCAGGAACTAGATCATGTTGTGGAAGAACTCGAAAAAATTGCAGTTGTGAATCTTCTACAGAACCGATCAATCATCTCTCTCATAGGAAATGTTCAGAGGTCATCACTGATTCTAGAAAAGGTGCTGCTATAATCTATAGTTCGTTTATTGTGAAAGCCGTGTAGTTCTACTTCTCTTTTTGGTTTAATGCTCCTCAGTTATAAAAATTTGCTATATAATGATGTAAATCTCTAGCAATTATTTTGCGTCTCCACATTCTTCGTTGCTGATGTTTTAATATTCTGTTGATATTGGGTTTGGGTTAATTTCACAAATGGTCACTGAAGTTACCTGAAAATTTCAAAACGGTCACTGAAGTTTCAAAGTTTCAGAAACAGTCACTGAAGTTTGAAATTTCTTTCAAAACGGTCACTGAATTTTCAGATTTTTTGGCGAAGTTCGAGGCAATTTTTCAGCAACTTCCGACCACCAAAACCGCCGATTTCGGATACCGTTGGAAAGCCCACGATGTCCTCTTCAATTACCACCAAAAATCTTCCCAAAACTCCAAGTGATTCGGCCGGAATAAACCCACGAAGTCGGCAACCAAAAATTATAAAAATCTGCCCAGATTTTCAGATTTTTTGGGCAAGTTTGAGGCAATGTTTCGGCAACTTCCGACCACCAAAACGGTCGATTTCGGATACCGTTGGAAAGCCCAGGATGTCCTCTTCAATTACCACCAAAACTCTCCCCAAAACTCCAAGTGATTCGACCAGAATAAACCCACGAAGTCAGCTACCCAAACTGGGCAGATTTTCAGACTTTTTTGCACAGTTTGGGTAGCTGACTTCGTGGGTTTATTCCGGCCAAATCACTTGGAGTTTTGAGGAGATTTTTTGTGGTAATTGAAGAGGACATCGTGGGCTTTCCAACGGTATCCGAAATCGACAGTTTTAGTGGTCGGAAGTTGCCGAAAAATTGTCTCAAACTTGCCCAAAAAATCTGAAAATCTGAGCAAATTTTCACAATTTTTGATTTCCGACTTCGTGGGTTTATTCCGGCCGATTCACTTGGAATTTTGGGGAGATATTTGGTGGTAATTCAAGAGGACATCGTGGGCTTTCCAACGGTATCCGAAATCGGTGGTTTTGGTGGTCGAAAGTTGCCGAAAAATTGCCTCAAATTTGGCCAAAAAATCTGAAAATTCAGTGACCGTTTTGAAAGAAATTTCAAACTTCAGTGACCGTTTCTGAAACTTTGAAACTTCAGTGACCGTTTTGAAAATTTTAGGTAACTTCAGTGACCATTTGTGAAATTAACCCTATTGGGTTTTCTTAGTAGTCTAGATAATTACTCTGAAACATATTTTGATATTGCGTTTTATGTGACAGGCATTCCATGTGCTTCATACTAATGGAGTCAATGTCCAGATGATCTCTCAAGGTGCTTCAAAAGTCAACATTTCATTGATAGTAAATGACAGCGAAGCCGAACAATGTGTTAGGGCTCTTCACTCCGCTTTCTTTGAGAGCGATATATCAGAGCTTGTATTGGGAAATGGTTCAATTGAGGGTTGGAAACCAACATAACTTTTGTCACGACAGTCGTTACTCTATGATTCATATTTAAACCATCTATCTCTTAGATTTTCTTGTTTACGGCAGAGAAAAACCCTATATATTACGGTGCATTATTGTTTTCCTTAATATTTAAAGATCCAAACATTTACTTTTGAGGATTATTCATTCTCTAATGTTGTTTACTGGTTAGAAATTTAATTGGATAGTATTGTCCCTACCAACAACCTAATAACAAAACAAAATTGTTCCATAACGAAAAATCCCTGATCCTATATTTACTTTGATTTCATAAAAATAATACTTCAATTGGGTTTATGTACGTGCACGCTTTGATGCAGTTTCCGATCCCAAAAATTAAAAAAAAAAAAAAAAAAAAAAATGGAAAAGAAAAGAAATTATTCCGTACCTATCATATCAGCGTAGAATCAAGTTGGTCACGCATTGGTGACCTTGCAACTGTTAAAAAATGAGCTTCAAACTTTTACATTTGCATTAAAAAAATGTATTTTGTGTTATAAACTAAAAGAAAAGAAAATATAGAGGATTTAAACTTGTATATATTTTACTGAGAACGAAAGTCTTATATTTATTTGTAAGAATTAGGCTATATAAGTACAATGGTCATTCACATATACTAATTAATTTACAACACTCTTCGTTGAATGGATCTATAGAATTGTTTTATTACAAACCTTGTCCGAGAAAAACTTCCAAGGGAAAAAAAAAAGAGAAAAACCTCAAGTACAGGAAAATCTTACCGAATCCTTACAGAAATTAAAAAACTACCCAAAATACCCTTTTATAAAAATTTACAACTTAAGCCATTATAAGAATATAGGAAACTTCAAATAAGTCCCCGAAAATTTTGTAAACATAAAATCTAACCCCACAAAATATTATATCTTATGAGAAGTCCTAAAACTCATAGAATTAGCAAAATTTTTAAAGAATTAAGATATAAATTAACTTTAAGATTTTATATATCCATAATTAACAATAGATTAAAAAAAATTCAGTTAAGAAACATAGAATAAACAAGTATCTAAAACTAAAATTCCGCTGCACACTCTGGTATAAATGGTATCAGAGCCATGTTACGAATCTAAAATAATGATGAACATAATGGATAAAGAAAATATAATTGAAGAATTTTTGAAAAAAGTAGGAAAACATAAAAAATCAAGTTATCCTTATTTACCTAAAAATAGTACGAATGAAAGTTTTGAAAATGTAAACAAAAGATTGGAAAATCTAAAATATAATATACAAATAGGAAATGCACTTTTAAATAAAAATCTTAAAGGAAAAGATAGAATTATAATTAATCCACTTTTAGATTTCAGGATAACACAAAAAGATGAAAATAAAGGAAAAAATCATGAGATAAATCAATATATGATTACAGAGGTTGAAGAATTAGAACAAAAATTCTTAGAATCTACTGGTGAAGAATATAATGAATACAAAAAACAGTTAGAATAATTGACTGAAAAAATAGAAAACATAAAAATGAACACTAATCCATCATCTAGTTTTAAACCAGAAGATTAGTATTGATGAAAAATGGCTTCCTCATACTCCAATACATAATAAGGATGATATTAATCAATATAGGAAAATACAAAAAAGATATACTGGAAATGTAAGAAAACAATCTGTAAAAGAAACAAATCCAATGAAATCTTATAATGAACCAATCCACACAACAGGAATATGGTTAGATCTTGATTGTATAGATAAACATAAAGCTATTGAAACATGGATGAAAAGTACAGACTTAGCTATACAATTTAACAAATGGGAGACATATACAGCATTTGAATTTATAGAACATACATTCAGATGAATTGCATCTGAATGGTGGAGAAAATTACTTGAAAATATAAAAAGGAGAATAAAATATGGAATAGATATGACTGAAGCATTAGATAATAGGAATGCTTTAAATGAACAAAATATACAAGAAATATTAAGAAGGTTAGAAAGAACCCTAATAACAGAATTCTTAGGACACAGATTCAGAGTCGATGAAGAATCTAGAAAGCAAGAAGAATATAATGAAGGAGCAATAGCAATGGAAAACTTAAAGATATGTGATATGTGTGAACTAGAAAGATACACATGCAGATTCGAAGAAATATACTATATATTAAACCAAGGAAATTATCAAGAAAATAAGCCTATACTAAAATCTTATTTTACAAAATTACCATTTCCATGGGGATATAAATTATTAAATGAATATGAAAAAATGTTACCTCTTGGAGAAGAAGGTGTAAATTTAGATAGCCTCGTATGTAGAATTGAATTTACAAAAAGAATGATAAGCATTTGGTGTAGAGAAGCTTTAGAAAGTAAGAAAGCATACAAAATAAGAAAAAATTCTTTGTGTTGCTACAAAGATTTAGGTCAAATCGAACAATTTGAATGTTATAAAAAGAAATAAAAACCATATATGAAGCATAAAAGAAAATTCAAAAACTATAAATATTTAAGAAAAGAAGTTTAAACCATATAAACAATATTTTAAAAAAGAAATTGGAATGGGAAACCCAAACCAAAATATATCAAGAAATGTAGATGTTTCATCTGCAATGAAGAATGACACATTACCCCTCAATGCCCTAAAAAAAAGATAGACATAATGTAAAAAACTCTTAGAATTTATGAAGAATTCTAAAATGACAGTGATATAGAACCAACTGAATATTTTGAAGATTTAAGTAGCGAATGCCGTAGCATTTATGAATTAGATACATCCTCATCAGAAGAAGAACATGAAGAAATAGTGTATATGAATCAAGAAATACAATAAATAAACCAAGAAATGGAAATAGAAACAACTGAGGAAATTGAAGACTCAGTAGAATGTATAAACCAAGAAATTACCTTTGATATTAAAAAATACAAAGGAATAACCAAAAAGATACTAGATTTACAAGAAAAAGACGTATTCCATCAAGGATTATTAGGAATACTACAAAGAGTAAATAAAGCAATTGTAAGTATGAATTATAGAGAAAAATACCTATTTATATAGAATATATACTAGGAAAAACAAAAATTTCTATAATCACAAAAGAATGGATAAAACAAAAGTTATCCAAAATTTCAGAGAATGTAAGAAGCAAACTGAAATATATTGAGATATGAGGAATACAAGTTATGATAAAAGGATACTTTAGAGAATGTATGAATATACCAATAGAAATATATTGTATGGATAATAGAATCTTACAAGATCCTATAGATGCTCTATTAGGAACTATTGTAGGAAATCTAGTTTACCAAAAGATAATGTTCACAGTAAAACCAAACTATGCTATTTCAATAATTGATGAAAACATAGATCAAAATTTATTATCTATGCTATAAAATTGGGAACTTAAAAATGCCACAAAAAGTAAAGCTTTAGTATTAGTATAAAATCAATTTTTGCTTTTAGTACTAGCCATCACAACAATCTGAGGAAAATAACTTATAACATGATAACATAAAGATTTTAAAGAATTGGTTGAATATATACCTCCTAGAAAATACCAAGAACATGAAGTAACCATACCAGAATAAATAAGGCTTGATTTTCACAAACAAGCAAGAAGAAATAATATCAGTCTAGAAGAAGATAATCTTATTGCAAAATTCCCCTCCAGACAAGGCTCTAAGATAAGCCAACCTAAAAAATTAAGTATTGCTGAACCAACAAGTTTGCAATACTATATCAAAACAAGATATGTTAATCAAGAAGGATACAAGAAGAATCTTCTTGTTCTTATAGATACTGGAGCAGATAAAAGTCACGTAAATGCTAAATTTGTTAGCAATTTAATAGACTTTGAATTACCAGAACCATATATGTTCAAAGATTATTTGGGAAATAATCTTGAAATAAGAAAATATGTGAAATTTTCTCTTATATTTATAGGAGTGGATTAAAAAGAATTTACTAAAGAAATAATTCTATATAAAGATGAATTATATGAAGTTAATCGTTCACCTATAATGTTAGGAATGAACTTTCTTGAAAAATATAGTCCTTATAAAATTTTCAAGGATATTTAAAAATAACAGTTGATGATAATCCAATAATCATATCAAGAATAAATGAAAACATGAAATCATAGTTATCATGGAAAGAGTAATAAGTACTAATCACATGAGGATATTGAAATTATACTCAATATAAGAAGTTATTGCAGAATTAAATTTCATGCATACTTAGACACAGGAAGTACAATAAGTTTGTGCTTGCCAAATGTATTACCATTTGAATACTGGAAATATGATTCAAAAAATGTTGTCACCGCTACAACAGCAGGAGGAAACAAGGATATAGCAAATATACTACATAGCATACAAAGAAATTAAATATCAGAGCCCCTCAACCCAGCGTGGTGGATGTTGGATTACAGAAAAATTTAAACCAGTTACAGTTTTAAAAATGACAACAGAAAATAGGTTAGAAAAAAGAAATTTTTGAAACATATTCTGAAAATCCATTAGAAAAATGGAACACAGACAATGTAAGAGCAAAGATCTAACTAATTAATTCAGACACTATAGTTAGAGTCAAACCAATGAAATATAGTGTAGAAGACCAAAAAGAATTTAATGATCAAATAAAAGAATTACTAACAGCCAAACTAATCAGGCCTAGTAAAAGTCCACATAGCAACCCAACCTTTATGGTTAGAAAACATAGTGAAATAAAAGAGGAAAAGCTAGAATGGTGATTAATTATAAGAAGCTAAATGAATTTACTAAGTTTGATGGATATTACTTGCCTAATAAGGACATCATTATTAAACAAGTACAGAATAAAAAGATATTTTCAAAATTTGATTCTAAGTCAGGTTTTTTGCAAATTGTACTTACAGAAGAAAGTAAACCACTAACTGCATTTAGTACCCCTAGTCCTTTAGGACAATATGAATGGAATGTAACGTCATTTGGGTTGAAAAATGCACCGCATATATTTAAAAGAAGAATGGATGAGGTAATCAAACCAATAACTCATTTCTGCATTGTTTATATTGATGATTTACTTATTCATTCAAATTATATAAATGAACATATTGAACATCTTGAGAAGTTTTGTTATATTATGAAAAAACATGGTATTACACTTTCTCAAAAAAAAGTTGAGATAGCCAAAACAGAGATAGACTTTCTTGGATTATTCATAAAAGAAGGAGAATTGCAACTGCAACCTCAACTTGGTGAAAAACTTCAAGAATTTATTGAAGAAATCAAAGACAAAAAATAGTTACAAAACTTCCTTGGTATATTGAATTATGCTGAATGACTCATTGGAAATTGTGCCAAATTAAAAAACTATTTTCTTCCAAAATTAAAGAAAAATGTAATGTGCTCTTGGGAATAATAAGATTGTAAGAATATAAGGAAGGTAAAAGAGGAATTAATGATTTTACCTAAACTTGTAATTCAGCAAGAAGAAGATTTCTTTATCCTTGAAACTGATGCTTCAGATAATTTCTAGGGTACAATATTAAAAGTTAAAAAGAATCATAAAGAATATAAATGTGAAAAGAATTGTTCTTATTTTGAGATACTTACAGGATATACATCAGGAACGTTCAAAGAAGTTGAGACAAGATATCAGACAAACAGAAAAGACTCATTGCTGTCAAGCGAGGAGTACAAAAATATGAAGATTATTTATTGCCAAAAAAGTTCTTAATTAGAACCGATAATACTCAAGTTAAGGCATTCTTGAAAAATAATGTTGATCCATCTATTGCAAAAATAATTTCGAAAGATTTAGGAGAATCCAAGATAATATTAGTGAGTTAAGATCTAGAGAAGTTAGGGTACTCCTTGAAGAACTTAGAAGAGAGGAAAATCAAGAAAGATGGGACAAAATAAGATTGTAAGATATTACCAATTCGAGCAACAACAATACTTGATTTGGTTACAAGAAAATACTGAATAAGATTTCCAGGTCTAATTGAACCTATGACCCAAATAGAAGGATCAAAAGAAATAATCTTGAAAGACCTAATAACTAAAAGATATAGGACATATCTTGCAATTTATTTTATTAAGGGTAAAATAGACATTTTAAGTCTTTCTGGCAATAATTTTCTGTACTTCTAGCATTACTAAAAAAAAAAAAAAGAATAGTTAATTGTAAAAGAATTTGGAGTATTAATGTGCGGCCTCATTAAAACTCTATTAGGAAAATCCAGTGAGACAAACTTGGATGAAGGAAAAAGAGTACAACTACTTCTCATAATGTTTATTCTTAGTTGAAATTATACTATAAACGCATTGTGTCAAGTTTTATAATATAACGATGAGTTAGTATGTCGAACCCAAAGGAATTGATAATTAAATTTATAAGTACTATAATTATATTAATCCTCATTTCATCTAGACTATCGAATTAATGGGATCAATGTAATTTAACTAAATCTATATTGAAAATCTGACTAAATGAACAATAGAATGCCAATTCTTAAGGATTAAAAATATATGAGTATAACTATCAACTATGTCTCTTAATTCTCTATTTATCTTCAATTGATTTTTCTAGTTTATAAGCTAATATATTTCTACTCCATCTCTTGAGTGCCGAGTGAAAATCATTCATAAATTCCTATTCCAAATCCAAAAAATCTAGGAATTCACAAGTTCGATGGTTCTTTGTAAAAACGGTTCAAATGATTTATACTTTCTCTAGAAACCTATAAAATCCTAGATTGTGTTATTCTATGATCACACTCTAAATTCTCCCTTTAGAGTGTCGAATCTTAAACATCAAATCAATCAATTAATGACTAGTTAATTGAAAGCATTAAGAACAAATAACACAAATAAACTTAGAAAAAAACCCTAGAGAAATATATATAAAAAATCAAAACATAGTATCAAGTATAGATTACATCAATCCCCTAGATGAATGAATTAGTTCATGATTAAAAAATAAGGAAAACTTAAGGTTCACAATCATAAACATGGAGAAGGGAAAAAACTATTTTGGAGTTGAATCAATCTCTCTTCTCACATTCCTTCAATTGCCTTGTTCTATTATTTTGCCGCTGTCGAATCTTTCTTCAAAATCCTCTAAAAGGTTGTATTTATGTCTCCTTCAATGTCTATCTTGAGTTTGGGTTGTTTGGGCTTTTTTGGATCAAAATTAACCCTAAATTCTGCAGAGCAGCGCCTCAGAGAGCCTGCGATTTCAGCCTGTGTGTCGCCTAGGCACTGGTTAGGAAGTGCCAGGCACTGCCTGTTCTATTGAAATTTGTTTTCTCTAACTTAAGTAGCCTAGGTGCTTCTTTCTCTGCTAATTTTTCCTTCTTTGCTCGATTTCTTGCCTTCTTTGTATGTTTTCAAGTCCTTGTGTCCTCAGTTCATATCATGATCACTCCTTGACTTCTAATTACTCCAAGAGTTATCCTTTTCCTAATCGATAGCTAAACACGAAAACACACATCAAATTGTTCTAAAACTCTTAAAATCAAATCAACATAAAGTTTTAATAATATTAATTGCATGAGTGTTTATATATTACTACATAATTTATTACACATTTTTTTTTCATTTTGAAACTTGTATTATAGTTTATGATGAAGAATGCCAAACACGTCAAATTCCTATATAACATTCCTATATATTATGTAAATTCCCAATTTTTAAAATATTATAGTAAATCATCCATGAATTTAACAATCAAATATCCGTTGGATTATCGGAATGGATCAGATTGAATATGGGTAGATCCGATCCATTTACAACCCGATTTGCTAGTTCTCGAGAAAACACAGAAGAAACAAAAAAAAACAAAAAAAGGAACAAAGGAAATACAAATAAAACTAAAATAGATCATCTCACATACAACAAATTTTAGTTAGATAGCTTACTCTTTTGGCTCAGGATTGAAAACATTGTATCAAATCTTTGAGCTAATTTAAAATTACAATGTAAAAGCTAAATTCTCACTTACCCAATGTAAAATGTGTGTGCACGTGCGCGCGCGAAGAATCAAGTGAAATGATGTACATTCACAAGTTGATTCAATTCCGACCCTCAATGGTCAAATATATCATTTCTTCAGATACAAAATCCCAACCTTCTTTTCTTTGATTCTATTCCCAAGGTATATTCTAAGGTTGACTTTCATTTCACTATTTTCTTTCACAGTTCCAATTTGGTTGGATCTAACCAGTAATGGCAAAAATCTATGCACCAAAGTTGAGTGATTCGACGTTCAAGTTTATATCATGTACTTCAAACCCTCTAGTTATCTAAAGCCCCATAATTCAATTATAAATGCACAATTACTTGCTATTTTGACAATTAAAGCTCAAGGTCGATATCACCCCTTTAAACTTTTTTCTTGACCCGTGTTATGAGTTTTAATTCGACAAGTCCCCAATTTTTTAAAGACCAAAGGGTAGTAGATTTTCAAGATACCCCTACAAACTTACTAACTCAAGTAAAAAAGGATGTAGAGTGAAGCATATGATTAAACAAGTGCAATGTCCTTTTATCTTTTATCAAGGCAAAAATAAATGGAGCTTAGATCCCTAGCATATTCATTACCTAGTTTAGACACTCTACACAAATATATTTAACATGCATAGAATCAACACAATTATAGATAATCTCTTTTACCAGCTCGATCAACCTCAAACTATATTAAAAGTGGTGAAATGATGTATAATGTAATGGTTTAAGGGTTGAGCATCTAAGTTTACTATTTCAACCTATAAGACACGTGAATCAACTTACTAGTGTACAATGCTAAACTTAATTCGTAAGCATAAGTATTGTTACATTCTACATGGATAAGTACAAATTCAACTAAACACATAATAATTCACAACTCATAAACTAACATTGAGTTTCAAGTATATACATCATGGCCGACAAGACTATCTAACTCACACAAACATGCAACAAAATGTATTATTATTTTAGAATAAAACACAACACTCACACAAACTCAATAAAAAAATAATTTATACGAATCATATGAAAGCAGAAAAATCGATAATTACACAACATGAATTAAGAAATTTAATGTTCCACCTCAAATTTAAGCTAAACTTTGTCCTCATTGTGAAAGTAAAGACAAATGTGGACTTCCCCGAGTGAAGACATTAATTGTCTTCATCGCTGTCGACATCATGGTGGGATTGTGATGGATTGGATGGATGTGCTGGGAAAGAGGACGAGGGAACACGGTTGTACCTTGTCCAGAATTGAGATCGCGGTTTGAAAACATAGTAACTAGTGCATTTTTGAATTATACTTGGTAATCAAATTGTTGGTTATGTCTGTGCTTACATCACTTGAATGCTAGCAAGGTCCATGGTAGCGGTGGAGGCTGTCTTGAGATGGTTGTTCATCCGCCACGTGACCAATTGTACAAGATATAATTCTTGCTTACTCATGAACTTTGCAGTTCTATCATGTGTGAGGGCTGGCTTGGGATGCACCACCTTTTCAAAAGGATGTGTAATAATACCTTTCTTGAAGTATTCATTTATCAAAGCTGGGTATCCAAGACCCCTAGTGGTTGAGCCCATGATGACACGTTCATTTGTCACTTCATTGAGATTGCCGTTGGGAAGGAGTTTTGCAGGAATGAAGTGATGACAAGCTTTATATTCTAAATACATAACCGAAGTAGGGAAGTTCATGACATCATTTTCAGAAGTTTTCCATCTAGTGCCGAGCTGAGTCAAGAATTAGATAACTTCATTGGGATCAACTCCCTCATTGCGAAATGTTGTATACTCGTTATTATCCAAATCAAGGTGATTGTAGAACCGATTATAGATGTTCTATGAAAAGAAATCCACTTTCCTCTCACAAATACTTTGAAGTCTCGATGTTCCTTAGCTACTACATAGAAATCCCTTACCATAGGTATTAATGGAGCCTTTAGTTGTTTTACAAACACTTGCCAACCCTTTTGTGTGATGTGCTACACCATATAATTCTCAAAATCCCTATCCTGAATGCAAGTTTTGTGCACTACTAGATTATTATATCTCTAAGCCACTTGTACACTTACAAACTTATGGTTATCGAAAGAGGATGAAGTTGACACGAAATTCCAAGCACGTTTATGATATGAGCTTCTCCTAGAGTTCTATTAAACACCTTGTGCACAAAGTGGAGTCTTCAACAATGGAAGGTTAAAACTATTGCTAATATCTTCCAAGTTGTATAAATAGCAAGATCACCTAACAAATCACCACAAGTATCCAAAATTGTAGAAGGAATAAAAGGATGCAATACTTACATAAGCCAAGTCAAGTTCTTCCTTGTGGAGATTTTTTTCTCAAACTTAATAATCTACTTCTTGCAGAATCCTTGATGAATTAGAGAAAACAATGATTTGTAGAGGTTTTCAATTTGCTTTGTGTAGGAGGAGGAGTTTTAAGGTTGAAGAATTAAAGAGAAAAATGAGTTAGTCCGACTTTTTTAGTAGGTGAAGGGGAATGAGGTTTGGGGATTATTTAAAAGGCAAGGAAACAATGCGATACCGCCTAGGCACACGTAAGTGTGCCTAGGCACACGTAAGTGTGCCTAGGCACTAACTTTTGGTTAAAACTTGCCAAGGTTTTTTGTATAGTGACTGAGTGCTATGAAGCTAGCATTGCTCTATAAAATTCTGCACTTCGTTCAGCAAGGGCGCCTATGTGCTGACTAGATAGCGCCTAGGCGATGACTTTTGGTAGAAATCTTGTAACAACAAGTTATTATTGGGTGCGAGGCGGGCATTGTGTGGATAGAGAGTGGGCACTATGCTTGAGACATACTTGAGTTGCCTCCCAAGAAGCGTTTCTTTAACGTCTTGACGTTATCAAAGTGCTCTAGCTTGAATATCCAAAAGGAACTTCTTCCATGTAGGAATCTTGCTCTCCATAGTAATGCTTCAGTCGTTGATCATTGGCTCGGAATATAGATCCATCATTGCTTATCAACTTCATCACGCTAAAGGGGAATACTTTGTGAATGATAAAGGATCCCGACCATCGTGATTTATGCTTTCCGGGAACAACTTCAAGCGATAATTAAAAAGAAGCACTTGTTGTCATGGCATGAATTCTCTCTTCAATATCATCTTGTCATGCCACTTCTTAGTTCGTTTTTTTATTTATATATTTTTACATTTTCTTAAGCCTTATTCGGAATTCCTTCACTGCCCAATAAGCTCGATGCTCCAATTCTACTCACAAATGACATGCCTTCCTAAACACTAGAGGAAATATGACATTCCAGTTGGTGTTTTGAATGCCGTACGGTATGCCCATAAGGCCTCATTCAACTTGTGAGCTCAATCCTTGTGAAGTTCATCCCCATACATCAAATAACTCTACCTTGAGCATATTGGTCAATTGAAGTTCGTGATGCCTTGAAATATTCCCCATGCGTTGACAATGATCACAAGTCTTCACCAAGGTATAACAACACTTGAAGAGAGTTGGCCAATAAAAACCAGAGTGTAATACATTAGCTATAGTGCATGTAAGACCAAAGTGGCCACCATATAATGGAGATCGAGGTGATCGAGGGGCTGACCAAGTTGATGTTCTTTCAAATATTCTCAAGATCATTTGCAAGGAATTGGCGGTCCAATGACTAGGGTAAAGACAATGAGGATGAAAGAGGCTTTGCAAGACTTGATCATGGAAGTGCAATACAAAGAGGCTATGCTAGAGGATTCTAAAACTAAATTCGAAGTTTCCAAAGCTTCACAAAGGATGGTAACTTATCTTTTTGTGCAAGGGATAAACTTGGAAGGACAAGAAGAGTGCAAGGATTAATTAGGAATTTTGATTGTAATCTTTAATTAATTTTGGGCTCTTTAAACAGGTTATCTATTTCCATTTATCTGTATTTTCGTTGTTGCTTTAAAAAATAACATGGCAGATTGTTGAGTTCTAAAAGTTTCCCATTCTTGTTCTTTGTTCAAGTTTCCTACTCCTTGTTGAATCAAGTTTCTAATCCGTATTTTCTAGCTCGAGTTTCTTGTTCTTGTTGAATCAGTTCCATTCTATTTTGTTCTAGTTTTGTTGTTTTATGACTTTAAAAAAAAATCCTGACTTTTGTTGAGATGGTCACCATCTAACCGGCTGCTTCTTGAGAATTGTTGAATTCTTTGATTTTGTTAAGAACATAAAGGGGGCTGGCTTGGCTTTGAGTGGTAAAAGGCAATAGAGAGCATCAACAAGAAAAAGCCAAAATTATGTGAAACACGAGTGATAACAATCTGAGTTGAGTGCAAACACGTGAGGGGAGTGTGTGAGGAACAACACCTTTTCTTTTGTTTAATTTTACAGGTTTAAACCATGAGTAAGGAAGGAGGAGAACCACAAGAGGTCGACGTGAAATTCTTCATCAAGGCTGTTAATGACCGCTTTAAATTGTTGAATGCGAGATTGGATGATTTGGATTCGTCTTCCGATTCTAAGTCACATAGAAGATATAAGTTCGACGAAGAAGACAAAGCTGATTCCGAAGTGGAGAGAACAAGTTATAAACAGGACAAGAAGGTCGGCTCCAAAGGAGATAACGATATAGCTACTAAAGATGACAATTCCGACTTTTCAAGGAAAGAATGATCTAGAGCTATACTTGGAGTGGGAAAGAAAAGTTGAGCACGTATTTGATTGTCATAATTACTCCAAGGAGAAGGAAGTAAAGCTCGTAGCCATGGAGTTTTCAGATTATGCAAGTATATGGTGGGATCAATTGGTGGTCAATAGGCGCAGGAAGGGTGATAGGCCTATTCGGTCATGCGAAGAGATGAAGTTGGTGATACGCAAGAGATTTATACCCAGCCATTACTATAGAGATTTGTATAGAAAGTTTCAAGGGCTGGTTCAAGGTTCCATGAGTGTAGAGGATTATTATAAGGAGATGGAAATCGCCACGATTAGAGCAAACATAGAAGAAGATAGGGCAACAATGGCTAGATTCATTGCCGGATTGAACAAGGAGATTGCTAATGTGGTTGAATTGCAATATTATGTAGAGATGGAGGAGCTACTACACAAAGTCATTAAAGTGGAGAAGCAAATCGAGTCCATGAGGTTCTGGTTCGTCTTCTAGCTCTCCGTGGAGATCAAATTGGAAGGACAGCAAACAAGGCTGCCCTCAGAACAAAAGAAGAAGCAAAGTCGAAGAATTCGGTTGTTAACCAGAAAATAAAACTCTTACTAAGTCACGTGATATTAAGTGTTCTAGGTACCAAGGATTTAGACATATTGCTTCCGAATGCCCAAATAAAAAGTTTATGGTTGTACGGGCAAATGGAGAAGTTGAAAGTACTAGCTCAAGGGACGATGAGATGCCACCATTGGAGGATTGTTTTGATGTTGAAGTGGAAGAACCTGTGCATGGTGATTTACTTGTTACAAGGAGAGCCCTGAGTATACAGCCTAAGGATGAAGGAGATGGGGAGCAACGTGAGCATGTTTTTCACACAAGATACCACGTGAAGGATAAGGTATGTACGTTGATTATTGATAGTGGGAGTTGTATTAGTTACTAGTGCTTTGTTCGTAGAAAAGCTGAATTTGAAGTGGCAAAAGCATCCTAAACCGTACAAGCTACATAGCTGAATGACTATGGAGAAGTGAAGGTAAACAAGTAAGTTCGGTTACCTTTTTCAATTGGCAAGTATGAGGATGAGGTTCTTTGTGGCATCGATGTATGCTGGTCATATAATGCTTGGCCAACTGCAGCATTTTGATAGGAGGGTTTCGTATGATGGGTACAAAATTCGTTATTCTTTTGTAATGAACAACCGAAAAGTTGTATTAGTCCCTTTCAAACCTTTGCAATCTTATGAGGATCAGATTAGGATAACAAAAGAGTGCAAAATGAGAGAGAAACAAATGTGTGAGCCTGAGGAAAATAAGAAGAGAGCAAGTGAGGTTGAGAGAAAAAATGGAGAAAAAAAATAAAAGAATGAGTGTACTTGCTGAAAAACATGAGCTTAACAGTGTAATGATGGCAAGGCAACAAGTACTTGTACTCATGTATTTTTCTACTAATGACTATAACCCATCTTTGGCTAGTGTTGTTGTGTCTTTATTACAAGAGTTTGAGGACCTATTTCCTGAGGAGACTCCCCATGGGTTACCTCCTTTAAAAGGAATTGAGCATCAAATAGACTTCATACGTGGTTCCGCCATACCAAATCGACCTACTTATAGAGATAATCCCAAGGAAATGAAGGAGATACAAAGGCTAGTGGATGAGCTGTTGCAAAAAGGATTTGTAAGGGAGAGTCTCAGCCCATGTTCGGTTCTTGTCCTCTTAGTTCCTAAGAAAGATGGAACATAGCACGTGTGTGGATTGCCGAGATATTAACAAGATAACGGTAAAGTATAGACATCATATCCCTAGATTTGATTATATGCTTGATGAATTGCATGGCTCTCAATTGTTTTCTAAAATTAATTTAAAGATTGACTATTATCAGATTCGCATGAAAGAGGAAGATGAATGGAAAACTGCATTTTGGTTTTCTAAATATGGATTGTATGAGTGGTTAGTAATGCCTTTTAGTTTATCTAATGCACCTAGTACATTCATGAGGTTAATGAACCATGGCTTGCATGCTTTCATTGGGAAATTTGTGGTAGTTTACTTTGATGATATTTTAGTTTATAGCAAAATTTTGGATGAACATGCGAAACACTTGCATACTGTGTGTAGTGTACTGAGAGAGCACCAATTTATGCTAATATTAAGAAGTGCACGTTCTGCATGAAATCTGTTGTGTTTCTTGGATTTGTTGTTAGTTCGCAGGGTATTAATGTTGATGAAGAGAAGGTTAGAGCAATAAGGGACTGGCCTACACCTAAGAATGCGAACGATGTGAGAAGTTTTCATGGTTTGGCAAGTTTTTATCGAAGGTTTGTTAAATATTTTAGTTCTATTGCTGCACATTTGAATGAACTTGTTAAAAAGAATGTTGTTTTTAAGTGGAATGATGTGCACGACTTTCAAAACTTTGAAAGATAACCTAACTAATGCACCTTTGTTGTGTTTGCCTAACTTTGATAAAGCTTTTGAGATAGAATGTGATGCATCCAGGATTGGAATATGAGCTGTTTTGATGCAGGATTCCAAACCTATTGCTTATTTTAGTGAAAAGTTAAGTGGGGGTAGCACTGAATTATCCTACTTATGACAAGGAGTTATATGCATTAGTGAGAACTCTTCAAACATGGCAGCATTACTTGTGGCTAAGGGAATTCATCATTCATTCCGATCATGAGAGCTTGAAGTTCCTGAAAACCCAAGGTAAGTTTAATAAAAGAAGTGCTAAGTGGTTGGAGTTCATAGAAATGTTGTTGCCGATGCATTGTCTAGGAGGTACGTATTACTTACTTCATTGCAAACTAAATTACTTGGTTCTGTTTGCGAGTTGCTCGTAAGGGAAAGTCATTGGGGGGGGGATTGATGGGTCACTTTGGTGTTCTAAAGACTTTAGATATATTACGAGAGCATTTTTATTAACCTAATATGAAGCATGATGTGCAATCTGTTTGCGATAAGTACATTACTTGTAGGCAAGCAAAATCTAAAGTTAGACCGCATGGCTTGTATACCGCTTTACATGTGCCTACTCAACCTTGGATTGATATATCTATGGATTTTGTTTTAGGATTACCAAGGACACAAAGTCTCAATCAGTCTAGCATGCATCTTAAACACAGTCCAACTTAATTCTAGGGCACATATAATATCAAATTTTGCAAGGTTAAGTCTCAATTAGTGCATGCATCTTAAACACAGTTCATAAATCAACACAAAATCTCAGATTTAATCATCATTGTCAACCAAACTATCTAACCCATACAAGCACACAACCTAAAACAAGAAACAATTTTTTTTTTTTTGAAAATTTTCAAAATTTTATGATTTTTTTTTCTATTATATACTAAAGCAATAACGAAAAATAAACACACAAACACTCAAAAACACACATAAAAGTAAAAACTCAAAAATTTTCTTACCCCCAAACTTAAAACTGACATTGTCCTCAATGTTTAAAGAATGACAAAATATAACTTAACCGCACATAAAACTAAGGATAATTTCACAAAAGATAAAGAACAAGGGATGATAATAGTGCAATTATCACGTTTTTCATCCACTAATAATTGCATTTTCATGATTTATTGGCACCTAAATGTTCTAAGTACACTTATATTTTGGTTTACGTCCCGAATGGACGAATATGGTGAAAATAAGGAGAAACAAGTGAAAGATGACCAAAATGGAGGAAAATGAAAGTTCAGGGACTAAAGTACAAATGCTATAAACTTGTTTCCAACCTCGTGATGAAGATTCGAGAGTGTTAGAGGTCAATTGGACGAAGGAAGGAGCCAAAGGGATGAAACATAGCCAAAACATTATCACATATCAATTTTCAAGCTGAAAAGTTTTGCATCGGTTTTCAATCTCATCTCGAGACCGGTTTTTGACATTTTAGATGATCGAATTGGAAGTTGACATTTGAAGAAAGGTTGTATCCTGTTGAGTTAGCTTTCCAACGCAACTTGAATTACCTCAATCAGACATTGGAAGAGAAAGTTACGGTGAAAATACTGAAAGTTGTCCGACTGAACTTCATCAAAACCATGCGATCGCATGGTGTTTTTGTCGTGCGGTCGCATAGAGACGTTCAGCGAACTCCAGGCCTCATTTCAATTGTTCCTTACGATCGCAAGAAGTTGTACCTTGCGACTGCATGGTACACTTCGAAGCCCGAATCTCCACTTTCCTTCTACGACTCAAACTCCTTTGATAAAATATCTTGCACGACTTTTCAACCCTAAATACAACCCAAAACACCCCAGAATGCAGAGCTCCATACATGATTTTACTCTGATTTTGCTCAAGAAACACATGAGGAACTAAAGATCTTGGTGAAGCTACGAAGGAACGCGATTGAAATTAGTGATTTCATATTATTTATTCATTTATTTTGATCTTTTCATTGTCAAACAATGTTATAATTTACATTGAATTCAATTTAGCATTTACAAATTTTTTCATGGATTCAGTCATGCTTTTTCGATTGTTCAATCAAACTATTTGTTGAGTTTTAATTTCAATTATTTACTGTTGAGATTGGTTTAGCAATTATTAAATCCTTCATAGATCCAGTCATGCTTCTTCTATTGTTAGATTGAACTAGTTGTCGAATTTTAATCTCAATTTCGCTTTATTGGCGGATTAATTACTGTCATATGTTTGGTGTATATGGTCGATCTTTGATCTTATTTCAATAAAATTGAGCGAATAGGTCATAAATCTAGATTTTAGTATTACATTTGTAAATTAAATTGATTTTCACGATATATCTTCCGATTAGAGTGACGGAATGAAGCCTTTAATTGAGTTATAAAACTGAATAATTGATGAGAACGATCCAATCCAACTGAGGGAAATCCGAAACTTCACCGTCTCAAATTATTGATTTTAATTTCACCTTTCAATATTGAATCCACACATTTAAGAGAACAATTCATCACTTTTTTATCCTTTAATTAATTTTCCATCTCCCTGTGGACACGACACCCCAAAGCTGCACTACAACTATCGCGTTATTCTTTAAGCGTAATCAAATTTTGGCGCCGTTGCCGGGGAGACGGTACAAAATACACAAGGATCGACTGAAAATGGTGACATCGTTCCTTTACTTTTCTTTTTAGTTAATTTAATTTTCGTTATTGTATTTTTCTTATTTTCACTTTTTTTTTCTTGTGTTTCATGAGCAGGTATCGAGGAGAGCGAGGTAGATCTATTGACAGGCCTAATTTAGAGTTTGAATCTCTTTTTAACCCTACTTTTGATTCTGCATCTATTAAAACTGACACTTCATCACACAACACCATGTTTGATAGTGAGCATGATGCACCTTTTTGGACTTTACATGATTATCTTCATCCCACATGCACATCCATACCATCATGCATTATTTTTCCACCTAATATGCCACGTATGGACCTTAAACCGAGAATGATTCAACTTCTTCCCACTTTTCATGGACTTGAAAATGAAAATCAATACGTGCATATTAGGGAATTTGAGGAGGTGGTCGTAACCTTCCATAATCAACATGGTACAACGAATGCATTCAAGTTCAAATTTTTCCCATTTTCACTTAAAGATAGAGCAAAAAGCTGGATGTATTCACTGAGACCACGTTCGATTGGAACATGAGGTGAAATGACTCAAGCTTTCTTTAACAAATATTTTCCCCATCATAAAACTAGTGCTTTGAAGAAAAAAATTTCTTCATTTACTCAAAAAGACAGTGAAACCTTGTACCAAGCATGAGAGCTATACAAAGAGTTACAAGCCCTTTGCCCCCATCATGGTTATGAGAGCTGGTGAATAGTAATTTATTTCTATGAAGGACTAACATCTAGGAAGCGTCAATTTATTGAGATGACGTGTAACGGTGAATTTTTACAAAAAGATCCTGACAAAGCTGTAGAGTATTTAGGTGACCTAGATGAAAAAGCTCACACTTGGACTGGCCCTAGTGCCACTGATAACACTAATAGGTCACGACCCGTAGGAAATATTTCTAGTGCAGGCGTTTATCATCTTAAAGAAGAAGATAGTCTTAGAGCTAAAGTAGAAATCTTAACTAGAGAAATTGAAACCCTACGTACTAAGAACTCAAAGCCTTCACCTACCGTTGCTCGTGTTGAATCTTCTGGACCATGTGGTGTGTGTGGTGGAATTGATCATCCAATCCAGCGCATGAGTGTTTTCCTTTAGCTGAGATGAGGGAGGTTTATGAGGAACTAGTCAATGCCTTAGGTTTCAATCTTTGACTAAAAATATGGAATATAATTTGTGTGATTGGAAATTGATTTTGATCATATTCCATTCCTTTTTGAATTCTAATTTCATCCAATTGTCTCCTAAAAATCTTTCAAGTGTCATCTTTTGGTCCGAATCAACTATTGAATATTTTCAAGTTGGTCCTTAGAATTTGGATTTTGCCATTTTCCACTAATTTTTGGTTCTTTCTTTCGATTCTTCGTTCAACCATTGAGTTTTACCTATATAACATAAAAACAACAATTTAGGATATATTTTGTCAAAAGAAATACCAAATATCGATATTTTAAGACCTGAATAAGTGTATAAAAACACACTTATCACTGACATTCATGGAGCCTCTAATCAAATTTGCAGAATTTGATGGGGTACTAAGGTTCCATTTCTCGTTCAAGGAGTCATGATAAGTTGAAATATATAATTGGACGTACAATAGGTACGCGACCAATGCCATTTTATGTCATACTTGGTTCAAATACAAATTGTTATTTTGAGAAGATTTTCCATTTTCTTCATAGCAAGTGGATGATATCAAAATTCTTTCGAACTTGGCTATGTTTAGGTATCATTCACTTCAAGGTTTGGGAAGAATTAGTAGAACGAAGTTCACACATTTATTAAAAAACTTGTTACTAAGTTCAACCATAACGAGCATGGATATATTCACCCAACTAGTGTCTTATCCAAACATCATATTACCATACTACACTATTGACCCAATATAATTCTAATAGACAGTTGCACTTAAATATTGATAAATTTAGACTAATTCGTCTTCTGGAGTAATATATCCATATTTTAACAATTATTGAAATTTGTATTTGTAATGTCATTTCTCTTCAAAAGCAAGCAATATTCTTTCAGGATATTAACATAAGTCGTGCTTCTTCATAAGCAACAACAAATTATTACTTAAAATATTGCATTATATAAGGATTTGTTCTTCACAAGTAAAAGAAAGGGCGGTGACAAGATTCTAATTCACAACATCAACCCTTTTACAACGTTTGGACCTCTCAAATGAAAAGGCGGCGACACTGTTCAAGTTGGGGACCAAGGTTGGGATGAGCTTGATTAAAATGATTTTTGATAGAATTGTCTTTGAAAGGACAATGCGAGCAAAGTAGTAAAAGTAGCCTGATAAGTGTATTTATAACTTATTCGGGGTTTTAAATAATGACATTTTGTACTTCTTTTGATTAAATACTACCTAATTTGTTATGTCAAGGTAAATCTCGAAATATGGATGAAGGGTTGGTGAAAACAGTGGAAAAATAGATAAAAATGGCGAAATTAAAATTATGGGGACTAAAGTGCAACATTCCTATAGTTAGGTCGGGACCACAAGACAAAGAGTGAAGATGCTACAAGCTCAATTGGAGGCAATTGGAAGCTAAAGGGATGAAATCACAAGTAAAAGGATAAAAAATAAATTGCGAAAATTTCAGGGACTAAATTCCATAAACTGATACTTGAAGTAAACCAAACGACCACAAGGTTTACCTTGGCTGTGGCTGCACTCGAGCCTCCATAGCCAACAGGTCCCAAGCTTGGCCTTCCCTGCGGCCACGAGACAAAGTACCATGCAACCGCAAGGCCTATTCCTGTTGCGAAAATTTCAATTTCCTTCTATTGATATAAACTTGGGAACAATCGTGTGGCTTCCTATATATTCCAAATCATAGTTAGAACGTCCTCAACCTCTGTTCGACCTAATAGAACACATAATAAACTAAGCACAAAGAGCAAATCTAGCAAGGAATTAATGGGCAATTAACATGAGATTAAAACTTAAAAGTCCGGGTTGAAGTTTAACAAAGAAGAATTTGATTTTTCACTTTCACAACATTGTTTGTTATTCCAAATCTTTTGTGTAATAACATAATAATATGCCAGGGCAGATCATACTACAGAAATCCTCTACATATGTAATCCAGTCTGAGGAGATCAATTATGCGCAGAACTTTTAGAGGTAACAAAACAACCCCTACTCTAACAAAGACAATCCAGGGTGGAGAAATCATCCAAATTTCTCATGGGCTAATAATCAACGTCAAGGAAAAGATGAAATTTTCAAGCAAGAACACCGTAATTGAACAACGGCGGCATCAATGGCAAACCAAAGAGCCATCGTTGAGGAATTATTGACTCATTTCATTACTAAAAGAAAGACTAATTTCCAGAATCAACATGCTATTATTTAGAACTAGTAGGCTGCAATTAAAAATTTGGAAACTCGGATGGGTCAAATGGTAACTGCATTAGGAGACAGAACTCAACGTCTTCAATGCGCTCAAATTTGATGATGAACCAGAGTCTTGTTGCCATATTGATGTATTGGACATAACAATAACAAATACATTCAGACTCAATTATCCTCAAGATCCGCTCAAGGCTTGCTTGGTTCATTCTGAAGAAGAGCCATCTAAATTAGAAAAGATAAAAGATATGTTCGGCAGTTGGAAGGTATTCCTCCATCTTTGCTACGGATACAGTTGGAGCTAAGTGAAGATCTCTCAAAGCTTTTACCATCTATTTAAAATGTTCCAAACTCTTGAGCTTAATCAGTTGCCTTCACACTCACGGTTATGCCTTCTTGGGAGAAAAACAAACACTTTCAATCATCATCTCAAATGCGCTTAATGAAGAAGATCAGCTTATAAGGGCCCTTCGAGACCACAAAACAACAATTGGATGAACCATCTTTGACATAAAAGGGATCATCCATTTACTCTGAATACACAAAATTTTGATGGAAAAAGTGTTTAAATTTTCATTAGAGCGGCAACGTAAATTAAATTTGAAGATGGAGGTTGTGAGGATAGACGTGCTTAAATTATTGGATGAAGGGATCATATATCCTATTTCAGATAGTCATTAGGTGAATCCGGTGCATGTAGTACCTAAAAATAAGGATTTACAGTGGTGCCAAATGAAAACCATAAATTGTTTCTTACACACACAATCACGGGTTGGAGAGTTTGCATTGACTATCTAGACTCAACAATGCCACTAGGAAGGTGATCCTTCCTTTCATTGATCAAATGTTGGAGAGACTCATTGGACATTCACATTACTGCTTTTTGGATGGATATTTGGGGTATAATCAAATTCCTATAAAACCAAAAGATCAGGAGAAGACCACATTTACTTGTCCTTATGGAACCTTTGCATACAGAAGAATGTCGTTTGGATTGTACAACACTCCAGCTACTTTTCAAAGTTGTATGATGTCAATCTTTTCAGATACGGTGGGGAGTATCGTTGAAGTGTTCATGGATGTTTGTTTAGTATTTGGGTCATTATTAAATGAGTGTTTAGGTCACTTGAGATTGGTGTTGCAGCGATGTAAAGAAACCAATCTTGTACTTAACTAGGAGAAGTGGCGCTTCATGGATCATGAAAGAATTGTTTTAGGGCATTTAATTTTAGACAGTGGTATTGAGGTCAACAAGGGTAAGATACAAGTGATTGAGAAGCTACCTCTGCCTACTTCAGTGAAAGGGATCATAAGCTTATTGGGATATGTAGGTTTCTATCAGCGTTTCATCGAGGACTTCTCAAATATAACCAAACCTCTTTACACTTTATTGGAAAAAGGAAGTGCTTTCAAACTTTCCTGAGTTCTTACCTTCAACATCCTAAAGGAAAAGTTGGTTACAGCCCTTGCACTGACTAGAGTTTGTCATTTGAATTGATGTGTGATGCAAGTGATTTTGCAATTGGAGCAGTTTTGGGTTAGCGCAAGAATGAAGTTTTACATGTTATTCACTATAGAAAAACTCGTATTGAAGCTTCGTTGAACTACACTACTACAGAAAAAGGAGCTTTTGGCAGTGGTGTTCACCTTTTACAAATTTTGACCTTACTTGATAGGGGTCAAGGTGATTGTGTACACAGATCATTGATCGCCTAAGTATTTGCTCATCAAGAAGGATGTAAAACCAAGACTCATCAAATTCGCGCTTTTACTGCAGTAATTTGACTTGGAAATCAAGGATAAAAAGGAAAGTGGAATTTAGTAGCAAACCATTTATCTCGTTGGGAGCAACAAGAAGAAGATCCTACAGATGAAATTAAAGAGGTATTTTTAGATGAGACAATTTTTAAGTTCAAATCAACACCTTGGTATGTAGATTATGTAAATTATTTGGCTAGTTCAATTATTCCTCCAGAATATTCTAGTCAACAGAAGAAGAAATTCTTCAGTGACCTCAAGCACTACCTTTGGGATGATCCTTTCCTCTATAGACGGGGTCCGAATCAAATAATTCGTTGTTGTGTACTGAAAGAAGAACATGAAAAATTATTGTCATCTCTATACGGATGTCATTTTGCAGCAACCAAAACAACGGCTAAAGTCTCACAATCAAGTTTTTATTGGTCAACTCTATTTAAGGATGCTTATGAGTTAGTAAAGAAGTGTGATAAATGCTATGATTGGTTACATCTCAAGGAAGAGTTAGATGCCTTTAAATAGCATATTGCAAGTGAACATTTTCTATGTTTGGGACATTGACTTCATGGAACCATTCCCTTCTTCATATGATCAACAATATATCTTGGTGGTTGTAGATTATGTGTATGGGTTGAGGTTGTGACTCTACCAACAAACGATGGACGGGTTGTGACTCGATTCTTAAAGAAGAATATCTTTTCTAGGTATGAAACTCTGTGGGTTATTATTAGTGATGGTGGAAAAAACTTTTGCAACTGCCAATTTGCAGCTTTATTGGCTAAATACAAGGTCAAACATCAAGTTGCAACACCATTTCATCTATAGATGATGGGCAAGTTCAGATCTCCAACAGCTCCCTGAAGAAGATTCTAGAGGCTGTGTATTACGTACAGATTGGTCCAAGAAGCTAGATGATGCACTTTGGGTGTATCATACTGCATTCAAAACACCTATTAGCATGTCTCCATATCTGTTGGATTTTGGAAAAGCATGTCATTTACCAGTTGAACTTGAGCACAACCATATTGGGAAACTCACATGTTAAATTTTGATATGAAGTCAGCCAAGAAAAAGATGATCCTTCAACTGAATGAACTTGATAATTTCAGTTGGGGCTTATGAGAATGCAAGGTTATACAAGGAGAAAACTAAAAAAATGGCGTGATAGGCATATTAAAAATAAAGAGTTCGAGGTTGGTCAATAAGTTCTGATGTTTAATTCACGCTTCAAGCTCTTCCTAGGCAAGTTAAGATCAAGGTAGTATGGCTCAGTCATAGTTGTAGCTGTACATTCATATGACATAGTTGAGGTTGTGTCTAAGATCATCACCTTCTAATAAATTCGAGGAGTATTTTCTTCATTTTCTTTCTCGTCCCGTTATATGTCTATTTATGTTTTAAGATATTGAGGACAATATCTACTTTAAGTTTTGGATAGAAAATATTGAGTTTTTTGCTTTTTGTGTGTTGTTGTATGTGCTTCATTATGAGAAAAATACAAAAAAAAAAAAAAAAAAAGTTGGAAAAAGAATTTAAAATTTTGAAAAAAAATATTTTCTTGTGTTAGTTGTGTGTGATTGTGTATTGATTTATAAACTATGTATATGTTGCATTCTTAGATTGATTGATAAGTTTCCATTTGAAACTTGATATTACTTGCGCACGTGAATTAAGTTGGACGTTATGATTGAATGAGTTGATTCATATTTTGATAGGTTGAAATAGTGGACCTTAGATGCTAAATCCTAACCACTAAATAATACATCCTTAGACCAATTCGAGCATAGTTTGGGGTGATTTCGCTGCTGTAGGAAGATTTGAATATAAATGGGGATTCCACGTGTAAAACTTTTTGTGTGGATTGTCTAATATCAATGGGATTTAGGTAAATGTCTTAAGTTAGAGGTCAGTTTGCTTGAATGGACGTTTAATGAGGAGCATTGCACTAATTAAGATGTCTTTATATATATATATATATATATGTGGAAACTTCTCTTCGTAGCTTTTATGACCCAAGTTATTAGCCTATAAGGGTATCCAAAACTTGTTGTCCTAAAGTCATTTGACTTGGAATTAATTGACCAAAATCTCGCTATAAGTCATTTAGAAAATTTAATGAAGAGAATGCTACAAATAAAAAAACTAAAAATCCGAAAAAGAAGATACATGAACCAGAAGACGCACCACTTTCATTAGTTAAGTTCCGAACACTTGTTTAAGAAATTTGACTTTTAATAAGAGATTATTAGCCTAGTTGAGTCTTGGAGATGGAAGCAATTAAAATAATTGGAGAATCCTTGTTTTTTGAAGTGTTGACTTGCAATTAGTGATATATATATATATAAACTAGAAAGTCGTATAAATATTCAACCTTAGATCACACACTGATAGAGCATAAAAAACATAAGTTTAAGAGTGTGTGAATCTTACAAGTGATGAAAAGACAAATTTGACCAGTAAGGGTTAGGAATGAAGTGAATTCATGATTATCTACTTAACTCTTCACACACACACGCACACACGCATGCACATGCGCGTGTCGTACAAATTTGCATTGGAGAAGGATCCTGAGCACTATACCTACCATAGCCGCGCCAGGCCGATTTGGACGTAAACAAAGTTTATTCTAGATACAACATTTGAAATGTATGTATGAATATTAGTATATGTTGGAGTTTGAATACTTTTTGTAGATAACCAAATTGAATGTGTATTTAAGTCCTCGAGAATTAACTAAGATTTATTAGATACCCATTAATTGGACTTCGTATAATTGATATGACATAGATGGTACAGATTAAGAAAACTTGTAGGAAGACGAGTTCATTGATGCTTAATGAGTTCGTGAAGCAATATGAAGAGTATCGGTGGAATCCAGAACACACAATATGGGCCTACACATTGGGAGATGTTAGTAAGGTGGAAAAAGTTGAGGTGACTTAGCCATATGGTCCACTGGTGGTCAGGCCAACCATCTTCTTATTGATACCTTACCAGAAGAGTGGCTAGAGGAAGCCGAGTCGAAATATAATTATATATGGGAAGTTGTCATGCCTACCTTGCCTCCAGAGATTGATTATAAGGTTTTCAGTGCAAAGTTGATTGAACAGTGAGAGTTAGCCATACTTTTGATTCTCTAGGACGATAGTACACCTACTGAGATGTACATTTGTGAAAATGCACCTCCACCTAGGTCAGACGATGAGGCGCAACCTTCTAAGAAACCTAAGGTTCATAGAGGTTGTATTAGCGACGATGATGGCAATGATGAATAGAGGAGTGAAATTTTAGTGGATTTTATTAAAAGTTTAAGTGTTGTTGATGCCTAGTAGGATTCCTTTTGTTTTCTTGTTGATTTGTACCAGACGCTCTTTTATTAATCTGTATTCCTCTTGAAGGATTATTTTAAGATAATAATACAAGATATTGGGTTGTAAATTTTTTTCCCTCCTATTTTAGGCAAGTATCGTAGACTCCTCTACGTGAGATTGCAATTATTATGGCATATAGGAATATGGCGCAAGCAATGACTATTAGAGAGTTAAGGCCGGAGATTGATGAGCTGAAATAGAAGGCGGCCTCTCAAGCCACGCCTCCAACACCTGATGTTCCACCAGTTCCCCAAGCACCGCCTATACCGCCAACATTCTTTGCTGCATTGCTTATTCCAACGGTAGAACAATTTCGTAGATATTGACCCCCTACCTTTGATAGCGGGAAAGACCTTCTGGCAGCTGAGAAGTGGTTACATACTATTGAGAAGATCTTCCGACATGTCTCTTGCCCAGAAGATCAAACGGTATTATGTACCGAGTTTATGCTGAGTGGAAGAGCATGTCATTGGTGGGAATCCCCATCACGCACTCGCACCGAGGAGGAACAATGTAATCTAACTTGGACTAGAGACTCCATTCAAGATGAAGTTAATAGAAAAGTATTTCCCGCAAGCTCTACGAGATCATAAGGAGGCAAAATTTTTAAGATTGGTACAAGGAGATATGGAACTTTTTGAGTATAAGAGCAAGTTCGAGGAATTGTCTCTGAAGGCTTTGCAATTTATAGTGATGCATCTAAACTTGGTTTAGGACGTGTTTTGATGCAACATGGGAAAGTGAGAGCTTATGCTTCAAACTAATTGAAACAATATGAACAGAATTACCCTACTCATGACTTCGAACTGGCTGTAGTGCACGCCTTGAAGATTTGGCGCCACTACCTATATGGGAGCAAGTGTGAGATTTACACCGATCAGTAGAGTCTCAAATACTTATCACCCAGAAGGAGATAAATATGAGACAGCGATGGTGGTTAGAATTAGAGAAAGATTATGACTGCACTATCTTTTACTATCCGGGTAAGGCTAATGTAGTCGACGATTCATTGAGTAGAAAAAAAAACATTGGATAGTTGTCAGCACTGTATTCAAGCCAGGATCATTTAATTAGAGATTTTGAGAACCCGAGAATTGAAGTATATACTTCACCGATAAGGACATCATCAATGTTAACAAATCTTACTGTGAAATCAACACTTGATAGAATATAGCTTCTCAGAAAAATGACCCATTTTTAGAAAAGTTCAGGGCTGAGGTGGGAACTGAGAAGAGGAAAGGATTTGAAATAATCGAAGATAAAGCCCTGAAGTCTAAAGGCCGACTGTACGTACCAAAGGATGAGGTATTGATGAATGAGATTGTGACTGAGGCTCATTCTGCTCCTTACGCCACACACCCAGGCGGAACTAAAATGTATAAGATTTGCGTGACAAATTTTGGTGGAGAAGTATGAAGGGAAAGATAGCTATGTTTGTTTCCAAATGCATGGTTTGTCAACAGGTAAAGGCTGAACATTAGAGGTTGTCGGAGTCATTGAACCCCATGGACATACTCGGATGGAAATGGGAGAAGATTGCAATGGATTTTTTCATTGTTTTTTTCTAGATTAGTGAAAGGTCATTATACAATTTGGGTAATTATGGATCGACCGACAAAATATGGTCATTTTCCTACCAGTTCGGAGAACTTATAACTTATAACAGTTCGCACAGATTTATGTTATAGAGATTATGTGACTTCATGGTGTTCCAGTTTCTATCGTATTGAATAGAGACCCGAGGTTTACTTCGAAATTTTGGATAAGCCTTTAAAAAGCTATGGGTACTAAGTTAATATTTAGTAGTGCTTGCCATCCTTAAACTGAGAGACAATTTGAACGAACTATCTAGGTTCTTGAAGATATGTTGAGAGCTTGTGTCCTAGATTTGGGTGGTAAGTAGGAAGATCATTAGCCGTTAGTCAAATTTGCATACAACAATAGCTTCCAATCAACTATTGGCATGGCACCGTATGAGGCTTCGTATGGTCGACGATGTCGTTCACCATTATACTGGGATGATGTTGGCGAAAGAAGAGTTTTGGGTCTAGAATTAGTTGAGAAGACTATAGAGGCTATGCTGACAAAAAGGAGAAAAGAATTGAATTTTGAGTTGGAGATAAAGTATTTCTCAAAGTGGAGCCAATGAAGGGAACACTACAATTTGGAAAGAAAGGAAAATTGAGCCCTAGATTTATTGGTCCATTTGAGATTCTCGAAAAAATTGGCAATGTAGCATATCGTTTAGCATTCCCACCCGAACTAGCAGCGATACACAATGTATTTCACATTTCAATGTTAAGAAAGTATATCCTAGATCCTAGTCATGTGGTGAATGAACAATCATTGGATGTCCAGAGTGATATGTTGTACGAAGAAGCTCCTGCAATAATTTTGGATAGAAAGGACATTGTTCTTAGAAACTGAAGGGTTCCATTAGTCAAAGTACAGTGGAGTAGACATGGTGAGGATGAGGCTACTTGGGAAAGAGAAGAAGACGTTTTAGCCGAGTATTCTAATCTCTTAAAGCAAGTAAGTTAAATTTCGAGGACGAGATTATTTTAAGTGAGGAGAGTTGTAGCGATCGAGAAAATAAAATAAAATCTTCTGTTTCATTTTAAAATAATTTTTCTTGTATAAATTGAAAAATAATTTGGATTATGTTATTTCGTCGCTACGACACTTCCTAGAGTTAAAGTTTTGGTCACGATAGTAAAGTTTTTCGCGCTTGTTTTTTTAAATTTTTGTAAGGTGTCAAATTTCTCTTGAACGATAAAAAAAAAAAAAAAAAATTTATGGTGACGACACATGTTATATTAATTTTACATACATATTTAGTACTTAAATTTTAAAAAATTAGATAAACTGCATATACCAAACGACTCCTCATCCCCATTTATTTCTTAATTTTTATATTCCATCAACCCGACTTTTCTTTTTGCTCCATTATATTTATCATTTGAATCATCCATTAGAGCCATAACCGTCCACCATCATTTAAAAAAAAAAACTACTGCTCTTTTCATTTGAAAACTACACAGTTGTAACTCCAACAATTATGCACACAATTAATATTTCCACCTACCATTTGTTTAACTCCCATTTTCTTTCGGCCATTGCTTTCATTCATTTGCATTTGAAAAATCCTATAGCTTCTAAAGCTAACTTTCTCTCCTAAACCATTATACTGGTACATAAAGTTATTTTGTTTTTTTTTTCATAAACATAAGATACTTTGAATCTGAAAATTTCTCTCATGTTACTCATGAGAGAATGAAAGCACCCTTTGGGTGGTTCAAATAAGAGATGAAGAGATGAAATTTGTTGAAACCTAAGAGTATGCAGACTGCTTGATCACTGGTTCGCCTTGAAATTTGACGGTGACACAAATATCCAAAAATTGCAATTCTAGAAAACATATTTTTTTATCTATTTACTTAAGTGTTTCCTACTGGGCATTACTTGTGATGCTCAATCTTACAAAATTAACAGATTAAATGAAGTTATGGGCAAGGGTTTGGCATGGTGGCAAGTGTTCAGTGATTTGAGATGCTTTGAACTTTTAGTAAAATTTCCGTTTGTGTAAATCTCTTATAATCCTTAGATGATACTTTTAAAATATATTTTTTTCTATTTTCGCCTAGTTTTACATATATTGCATGTCAACTATAACTTAGATATGTTGGAATGACTACGCATGAAAATTATTTATTATTGGATTGAATTTCAGATTTTGTCCTTCTATTTGAAATTGGTAAAACTTAGGCTATGATACATGTTTTAGAGTGACATCAATGGGGTTTCAAAGGTCTATTGAGTCTTCTAATAGTAATCTTTGGAATCGCCCTAAAATATTAACTAGAGAAAAAGTTATGTTCATTTTGGTAGACTGCATCGAGTCAAATCCGAATTTTCTGTCCAGCATAGTCGAACAATATTTTCATGCTTCAAACATTATCACCGAGACCTCAATTTTTTATATGATGTACGTATATGAATACTATAGTCCCTGTTAAAGTTTCATAATTTTTTGTCAACGTTTGCTAGGTTAAACAAATTTTTCTCTCCGCTACTGTGCAACCTGTATTTGCTAAAATTCCTCCATTGTTTTCCAAATTTTTTCTTATTTACAATTTATTTTGGTTAGCATGTAAGAGGTCAAACAAAGAGAATATTTTTTAACACTTCGAGTTCCGGGAATTTGGGGCATTACACTATGCGACGCCAAGTTCCAAGCTTTGATTTTCTCGAATTAGGCAGAAAAATATGACAACTCATAATTATTTAACGTTATGTGAATAAGTATTAATATAGACTTGAGATTATGTTAGAACTATACTTAGTTGGTGTTTGGTGCGGATTAAAAAAAAAATTGAAATGTGTGTTTGAAAAGTTGTGAGACCCATGAAAGATATGGTTGATATTGATTGTTTGACTTTAACTTAGATTAAAATATGATTTTAATCCGAAACAAACATGGCCTTAATTATGAAAATATAGTTACGTATAATTTTCACTTTATATGTGTTACTTTTCATGCTAATCGGGTAATGTGATATATCAATCATGAATTTTCTGGCAATAGTGACGTAGCAAAATATGGATATAAAATTATGATTTTATAAATATATGGTAGAAAAAGCTCATTATGGATATTGCAAGTTATGAGAATGATAATTTTATAATATTATGTCATTTTAGACTAGTGACTACGTTGTATTCACCTATGAGAATAGTCGACTTTAGAAAATCTCTAGATCAGATTGTGGAGTCTAATTGGGAAAATTATCCTTTAAATACTTTTATTCTTGCTTATTTTTCAAATTTTCTTGGTTTGCATATTCGTCAAATTGAAAAGCTTTGTTAAAAAGAGTTAAATTGTCTAAGGATAGCTTCGAATTTAAGTGGTCCACTTGTGACCCTCCCCTTCAACCGGAAGCCACTCAATTGGACGTTATTCAAATCAATAAAATGAAAGACACTATTACAAACCCACTCTAAATTTAAGAAGATTCTCATCTTTAGAAACTTTATTTTCGAAACCTTTTAAGAAAATTATATTTTAGAAACCTTGATTTGAGGAGATTTCCATTTTAAGAAGCATCTACTTGAAAAAAATTATATTTCAAGAAATCCCAAATATATATATATTATGACAACTCTTGACTATTTTGATAAGTATGCATACGCATGGGATTATCTTATAACTATGTTTATAAAGATGTAATTCGGGCAGCCCATGGTTCGACTGGAAACAACCTCATCCCAGCCCGTCAGAGCATCGCCTGTGTGGCTAGCCATTTTGACCTAAGCAAGCAACACAAGTTTCCTGTACATTAGATAGCCTTTAGCTGGCTAATTAAGACGGCTAAGGCTACCCAAGCAAGCAGCACAAACTACCTACTTGAAGAAGCAAAAGTAACCTGCCATCCAGGTTTTAAATCAGGTTGCTTGCATGCTTCTAAAAGAAGAAGCTGCAGGCTGCATGTGTATGTAGTGCATATAACTTGTAGTTGCCTGCTTTTAAGTTTTTTTTTTTTCAAAAAATTATGTAATTTTTAAATTTATTTGTTTAAAAAAAAATTGTGCACAAATTTTTTTAATCTTGTACAATTTTAACTCCAATTACTTTGATCGTAGTGGATGACAAGCCCGAAAAAAGGAAAATGGTAAATTTATTTAATATACAATTAGTATAAATTGCACATAATTTACATTGATAAAAAAAATTCGAATTTTGCCACTTTAAAAAAAAAGCTGAGCCAAAAGCCTGAGCCAAGCCTTGATTTTTTGGCTGAGCTTTAGCTCAACTCGGCTCGAGAAAAAAAAGCTCGAGTCATGATCAAGCCGCGATATTTGGGTCACAAGCCGGCTTGGCTTGTTTACATCCCTACTTATAATTTTCGCTTCACATGTTTATCTATAGAAATTTCATAATTTAGAACCTGTGTGTTTAAACGTCAAAATTTCTAGTTACTGAAAAATTCTAGGCTAGAGACTCTTGTGTATAGAAATCCTTTAAATTAGGAAATTCCATTTAGGAAAGTACTCTAATTAAGAAAGTTTCTAAAGTTAGAAACTTCTAATTATGGAAATTTCTAATTTCAGAAATTTATTTTGGGAACCAGCATTTGAGGAAAGTTTGATTTATGGAGCATGTAACTATTAAACAATGTGCTTAACTTAGTTATAATTGTTTAAATTAGAAAGTTAACTAACTGTAAGTTAATATTCTTAGATAGTTAGAAGGGCAATCGCAATCGCAATCGGTTAGAGTGAGATATTCTTGAGGTTGAATTAGGACGTATGTGAGGAATCCAAATCACAACCTATTGGAGCTAGTGAAGGATTATAATTATACAATTTATGGTAATCAGGTCAAGCCAACAAGTGAGTGATGCCTTAAGCAAAAAGATAGTTGGAAAGTTGGCATCGGTGATCTCAATACAAGAACAGTTAGTTGGAAAGTTAGCACCAGAGTCTCGATACAAGATAATTGGTACTTGGTTTTCAAAAACTAAGGTTGGAAGTTATAGTACCATCGACTCGAGTTTTTGCAAAGATAGAGACCTTGCAATATGACTTTTCCTCAGGGATAGGATAGAGAAACACAAGATAGAGATCCAATAATAAGGACAACTAAGGTAGAAATTGATGGTAGGACTTGGAAAACGAACTTATATGTTTGGTATTCATACATGAATTCTACGTAATTTTGGGTATAGATTGGCTTTCTAAGAATCACGCAACGCTGTCACACTCTATTCATATAGATAACAATATACTAACTAGTTTAGGAATACAATTTCTGACTTGACCTAGACATCCAAATTCACCCACACATTTTTTTTGTTAATAAAATGAAAGCATCTCTAAAAGTATATCCAAAAACCAAAGATCATAAAATCATAGTCCAACATATTTATCTTGAAGTTGTAAAAGTATTTATATGATGCCATTTCAAAGTCATACATGAACCCCAAAATATAATACAATTGGAGTCCACAAAATAACTCTACAGGTCGCTATTCATGTACATCAAACTTCGGAATCCCGTAAGAGCTCCACAACCAGCCATGTCTCCTAGGAGGTTCCATACTCACCTACAATGCAAGAACTACATAAGCCAATGCTCAGTAAGCTAAAATCATTCAGGTCATGATTATGAGTGATAATAGTATATGCCACCATGCCATTTACTTTAAACATCATGCTTAAATATTCGTCAAAGTCGACTCGAAATATCAGTAATTAGATCAACATCAGTAATTTATCAATAGTCAAATGGCCAATCTGACATCGACACCGGCGAGTGTACCATCCTCTTGTGACCACTAGAGGCTCATCCCCTAACTGCCCCTATGATTATCCAATTTGTATCCTACCTGGTAGCGCCAATAGTTTGTGTATCACAAAGGCCTGTTGAGTGGTCCACCCTCCTGTGATCACCAAAGGCCCATCCCCTATCCATCTTTGCAATCAACTAGGAAGTATCACCCGCTGTGCCAAAACATATACATAAGCATGCCTCACATGACTCGGTGCCCTAGTAGTGATCAATAAAATATTTTATGAGGAAAACTCAATTTTACGATTATGTTGTGCATGCTAGATATTCAACCATGGATGTATGTCATGCATGCACATGAAAATGCTCATGAGTTACATACTCAATGATCATAACCATCAAATTATCCACAATGAGATCCTTATCAGAGTTATGTAAATATTCCAACACTATTAGACGCCAAATCAAACAATTTCCCTCATGGTTGTTTTGAGTTTCACTTGAACTAGACTTTCAAAAATTGGATTCTAACCTATTAAATATCATTTATAACTCTTGTATAAAAACATTCATATTGATTTATAAGTTATACCTAATGGATTACTTAAAATCAAAGGTTAAACCATTCAAGTCTAGCAATCCACATCTTTGTGCAGGTTATTTTTTTTTTCAAGTTCTTCTAATAATTGTCCCTATTTTTGCCATCATAAATCATAAAAACACCCCAACATGATATTAATCAAGTCCAGAGGTTCAAGAGGCTATAAAACTCTCAAAAACAATAAAGACATACCTCAAAACAATGTTCTAATTCAGTTGCCCATAACTCCCAATTCCCAGTTTTCTGTTTTCTATTTCTCCTTAGCTCTTTCTCTTTCACTTGGAGATAACTTGAGGAAAAATCTGGGGTTAAGTGTCCTATGTAGGGGCTATATAAAGAGTCTTAAGGGTTGGGGTCGTGCTTGACACTTAAGGATGAAGAAATTGGTGATTAAAGGACAAGCATGAGGTGTCCAACCATGATGTGGCTTTATGCAGCTATATTTGACTTTGCCTTTCTCATATTTGGATCCTTATGTGACTTATAAGATATAAGATGTGATGGAGGCCTTAGATTGAAGGAATTTGATGTTAAAGTGACAAATCATCCCATGTTAAGTAGGAGGTGTCTCTTTCTAGTTGAATTCTCATTTGTACCAATCCTTGGACGGTTTGTATGAAATTTAGGGATAATATTTTAAAGAAGTGATAGACGTGGCTAATGCTTAGGGTGGAGGAATTTGATTACGGCCAAAGAGTTAATGCAGTGTTGTAGTGTAGCTTTGGGGTGTCGTATCCACAGGCAGATGGAAAAGTGATTCAAGGGATTCAAAAACTTAGGGTTCTCGCTAATTTGATGAAGGGAATTTGTTTATTGCCTAAAAATGTAGTAAATCACCGAAAATAATGATGAGAATTAAGATAATATGTAAAATAGTGAAGCGTCGGGATTCTCTCAATTAGCATCAATCATTCATGCATGCTCTACTCAATTAGAAGTTTTGTCCTAACTCTCTAACCGGATGATTTAACAATACAAACCAATTAAATTTCACATGTAATCCTATAATTTATGATTCCCAAATCACAATCATACATCAATTTATTGAAATCAGACTCAAAAAGCGACTATATATCTCTAACATATAGCAGTAATTAAATCACACCAATAAATGATTTGAAAATTAAATTTAAACAAGTATTTTAATTATTCAATGGAAGAAACGTGATTAAATCCATGAAAATCTGAATAAATGTTAAATCTAACTCAAATCTAATTCAAAATACAAGAAACATAAACCCTAAAATTATTTAGACAATGAAAAACGCATTACATGAATGAAAGATGTCGAGATAACCAATTCCAATTGAGTTCCTCCCTTACTTCACCAATGTTTTTAACTTTCCATGGAGTTCTTGATATCAAAAATGTAGAAAGAATGGTGTAGTATGAAGAATGATGAGGAATGAGGAGTTTTGGGATGTTTTTGGGGTCTTTTTTTAGGCTTATCGCGGCCCAAACATAGAAAAAAACCTAGGTTTGCGCGGCGCGGCTCCTAGGCACCATTGGGGCAGCGCCTAAGCGCTGAAAATCTGTAATTTTTGGGTCTATACAGTGCCTGGGCGTTGCAGGGCCTGGGTTCTGAGTTGCTACATCATTTTTAGTATTTTCATCATACCTTCCTCTCCTGATGTCTGATTGAGGCAATTCAAGTTGTGCTGAAAAGCTAACTCAAAGGGTTACAACTTTTCTTTAGAGACCATCATTAAATACGATCTTTTTCCATGTCAAATACTGGTCTCATTATGAGGCTGAAAACCGGTGTGAAACTTTTCAGTTTGAAAGCTGATTTGTGATCATGTTTTGACTATATTTCATCCATTTGACTCATTTCTCCATCCAATTGACCTCTAACACTCTCGAGTCTTCATTACCAGGCTGGAAATAAGTTTAGAGTATTTGTAATTCAGTCCCCGAACTTTCACTTTCTTCCCTTTTGATCATTTTTCACTTGTTTATCCTTATTTCGCTACATTCATCACTTTATCCTGCAAAACATGAATTGCTTAGAATTAAACTATATTCCAACATCTTAATCAACAATTGCTCATGTTTTGACAGTCCAATAAGTATGTGAAAACGCACTTATCAGAATTTACCATTACAAGGATAAATTAATAGGCAGGAGGTGTACTAAACTAAGCATGGGGTGGTCTCTTGGGGTTAAAATCTGATTTTGTACCTATCATTGCAGGTACAAACCTAGTATCCTTGGCTTATTTTAATGTGTTTACGATTACTTTACTTGCCCTAAGATCCTAGAATATTTTATAGAGATAATTCCATAACCGTTCATTCATTATCTACCCGATTGACACCCAATTCTTGACCGATTTCCACGATTTGCACCTCAGTGTTTATAACATCATATAAACATTATCTTATCGCATTGTGATCATGTTACTTCATGCCTCATGCCCCAAATGTGTCAATCACCTATCTAGGGTTTAAGGTTACCTTGATCAATCGAATGGAGAACTTGCAACTTTGTCAATACTAATTCCGGTCTTTTCAATATTCTTATTGCTTAGCAAGTTAATCTCCAAAACGCATGTTAATCTTTTTTCTCTACCATAGCTCAATGTAGAATTCACCACCTAGGTCGAGGAGTAAAGGGCTAACACCATACCAAGGTCTTAAAGCCTCAATAATTTAATGCATCATTTTAAGAGAAAGCAATTATGAAAATTGATGCAAATGACATTATAAATAGGATGGAATGCATGAATCATGTTGGCCAAATGTGATGTGAAGTTCGGGGTATTACAATGCTTTGAAAGAGAATTAGTTTTTAGGTGGTCTAGAGAGTATAACTTCGCCTTTCAATGACCAAGACAAAACCCTACCCTGAGTTGTTTATGTGAAAGCCCGAAGAATCTTAAAGTAAAAGCGATATATAGGTCCTTGATGTCAATGCTGGCAAATGAAGATAAATCATTGACATTGGGAGATGTTAAAATATGGGAGTTCAAAGAAGTTTTTTTTCAAGGACTTGCCTAGGATGCCTCCGAAATGGGAAGTGAAGTTGACAATTGATTTGACTCTCAACACCTCTCTTATTTCTAAGGCTCCTTACAGAATGTCGCTAAAGGAGTTACAGGAGTTGAAATCACAAATAGAAGAATTGATGGAAAAAGGGATTATCCGACTAGTGTATCACCATGGGAGCACAATGTTATTCATCAAGAAGAAAGATTGATTAATGAATATATGCATCGACTACCGTGAACTGGATAAAATCACTATAAAGAATAATTATCCACTTCCTAGGATCAAGGACTTGTTCGACCAATTACCAGGCCGAAGGGTATTTTCATAGATTGACACGAGGTCAAGATACCACCAATTGAGGATCAAATCTAGTGATATCTCAAAGACGGCCTTTAGAACTCGATATGATCACTACGAGGTCTTAATTATGAACTACATCTTCTATAAATACCTAGATCGATTTGTCATTGTATTCATGCATGATTTTGTATTTATTTATTCGAAAACAGAAGAAGAGCATGAGAAACATTTGAAGAATTGAAGAAGTTAGTTAATAAGCCTAAAGGGTAAGAAGGTTTTGTAATATACAATGATGTATCTAAGAAGGGCATATGTTTTGTATTAATGCAACAAGGTAAAATAGTAACCTATGCATCTACACAATTGAAACCTTGTGAATAGAATTATCCCAAATATGACCTAGAACTCGTAGCGGTAGTACATGCCTTGAAGATTTGGAAATAGTATCTGGACCAGGGTAAATGTGACATTTATATAGATCATGAGAGCCTCAATTATATTATTATTTAGATTTTTACTCAGAAAGGTTGAACATGAGGAAAAAATATGGTTTGAAGTAGTCAAGGATTATGATACTGAAATCTATTACCAACCAAGCGAGGCGAACGTAGTGGCACACACTTTAAGTAGAAAAATCAAAGATAAGTAGTAATGAAATAACTCAGAAACCTCTTATTAGGATTTTTACTCAGAAAGTCTTGAAGAAGTGAGGAAAAAATCGAACAGTCAAGGATTATGATACTGAAATCTATTACCAACCAAGCGAGGCGAACGTAGTGGCACACGCTTTAAGTAGAAAAATCAAAGATAAGTAGTAATGAAATAACTCAGAAACCTCTATGGAAGGAATTTGAAAGACTAAGTCTTGATTCGACCGACACTCCATGATTGGATTAGAATTCATATCAACCATTGAAAATTCAACGGGACTTGAGCTATGAGGAAACCACTTTAAGTTATAGCTCAAAAGGTACAAAAGCTTCGCAACAATGAAATATTGTTGATCAAAGTATTACGGAAACACCACTCAGTCAAAGAGGCAAGTTGGAAACTCAAGGATGAAATGCGATCTAAGTATTTACAACTATTTGACAATGGCTCTAAGGTCATTTTCGAGGACGAAAAATTTATTGTGAGAGGAATAGACTTATTGTAAGATGTTGAAAGTTAGGAGACCAAATTGATGACTTCTCATAGTTAGGGACCATTACACATTGACCCATAGTTGAGGGACCCATGTCCAATATAGGAACTTGCTATTTTTGAGTTAGGAAAAGATATCAGAAATTTGTTTATTTTCTATTTCTGTATAGAGATAAATATGGACACTATTTTGATGGAAACTACGTAAATATCATACGTGCGAAAGATAAATTAAGAAGGTTCCTTCATGGGTCATTTTTACCATAAATCTGCCACTCCGTACATGATTAAATGAGATATTTAAGGAATGACTACAGAAAAATGATAAATTTCCTTATACGTATATATATATAAGTTAATTATTTTAAATTAAGACACATTAAAGTTAAATAAGGAAAAGATTATGAAAATTAGCATAATTTTTATTTCCAATTAAAAACAAATTTAAAGAATTGGCATGGATTAAGAAGAATTATTTTTCTATATAAATAATAACTATAATTACGCGTGTCTATATTCATATAATTATATATTATCATGATTTATTGATTTAAATTATATAATTAGTATGACTTGTTGCCTTATTTAATGCACAATTATAGGGATACCATTATGACACTTTCCTTTTGATACTCCTAAATGCATCTATAAATAGCACACTTCAATCACACCAACAAACGCACAAATTATCGCTTTGTTGGAGTTAAATTCTCTTATACATATCTATTACGATTATCGTCTAATTATCAAGGTAAGTGTAGTCATACGATGTATGTTGAATCGATTTTCATACTTTAAAATACGAAATTCGATTTATGAATATGATATGAGCCCTATGTGTAAGGAACCGAAGTTAAGTAGCACTATGCACGTAAATTATAGCAACAAAGTACATTTCTTAATTCTCGTGTCTCTCTATGTATGTTATGATTACGTACGTAGATTATGGTCACCTATGTTCGGTTTCAAATCCCCGTGTCTCATGTACATTAAGAATTCCTAAATTTTAAATATGAATTACGATTTATGTGGCTCACTTATTGGGATTTTATCTCACTGTTCATGATTTTTCCCCTTTAAGGTAATTGAGGTTCGAATGGAGTTTAGAATTGGTGTGGTATAATGAAGATATAATTGAACATTTTCCCAGCAGATCTTCTACTAACTCTCTTGAAATTACCAATTGTATTTGATATAGGAATTTGTGGCTTCAAATTATTTTTGCAGAATATAAATACAAGGACTAAAACCCTCAAAAGGAAGGAAGGAAGACCTAAGGTAAATCCTCAGCAACACTGCTGCTTCTAGCTTTGTCGCGCGAAGGTGAAAGAGTTATAGTTGATACACCAGCGAAGAATCTTCAGATAAACACGCGCAATCAAGTTACCTCCAATCTAGACGACCATTCTGCAGAAGCCAAAAGAATTTGTGGTGAGCCATCCTTGGCTATTGTGTCTTACCAGTGGAAGCCCCTGAACCTCGAACATTTTAGTTGCCCACGTCCCCAACTAGCTATGTCAACGAGTCAAACCAAGCCGAAACTCGAAGCTCAAGCTCGGCTCAAGCCAAAAAGGGTTGAACTTTTTTTGGCCTGAGCCAAGCCAAGCAAATGCTAGGCCAAAAAAATTCAACTCGACCCGAGCTTTCGGCTCGAACCTTAGCTGGCTGATCTGGGCCTGGGCAGAGCCGGTTCGGGTTTTGGTATTATTTATTTTTAAAAAAATTTAGTTGTGACAATTGTTGCGTTTGCAGGAACTTCTCAGCTGTCGGCTAACTAGCTGCCTGCAAATGCAGGAAGTTGTCATAGCTGCCTACGTTTTGCAGCAACTATGTTTATTTTTTTAAAATTTTTTTTACCCTACTGAGTTGGCTCGACGAGCCACTTGGGCATGAGCCTTGGCTCGGTGGTTTTGAGCATGAGTCGGACTCGGCTCGGGCTTTTTTTGCGCCGAGCCCAAGCCCACGAGCTTTTTTTCATGGCTACCCCCAACTGTGGTTCATCCCACTGTGAGGTTTAACGAATCTATATCCTACCCAAGCAAGAATGTTGTAGGGGGCTTGTGACACCCCGAACTGAAGCTTTGAGTGTCACGTACTAAACATAATAAATTCTGCCTTTGCTACATGTAAAAACTCTTTAAATAAAATGTAATACATACTGGAAACTTATTTTCAATTTATAGTAAAATATCTCTATAAAATTTAATGGCTAGCAGAAGTGCATGCTGATTTGAAATTATTCTTTACATGTACGAACTCGGGGCTGTCACGACTAATTGGGGTAGCCAGTTCAAATGTTTTTATAAAACTCATCCCAACTCCATTTTCTATGAAATTTGTGTAGCATTAGAAAGATATTTCCAAGTAGTTTCCTATGTTAAAATATGGAAAATTTCCAAGATAATATGATATCTACCAAAAACTGTGAGGTACTGCACAGAAACTTCAGATTGATCTTTCGATGGTTAAAAATTTATATCTCAGGCCATAGATATCCAAATTGAGTGATTCTTGCGTTCATATAAAACAACTCAAAGAGGAACGCAGCAGTATTTTTAGAGTCTCAAATAGGTATTTATAGAGTTAGTAATAACATTTTGAATTGACCCTAAAAAACTGTCCAGTTTCTACCTCTTTTATCATTGCATGAAAGGTCCATAAAAATGCCTCTTAGCATAACGTGAAAGATATGATTACAAAATTTACTTCTAGTACTATATTACATCATATCTTATATATGTTTATATATAATACCACAAGAAAAACATATGGAAACTAGTCTTCAAACAAAACATACGAAAAGGAAATTTCGATACAAAATAGCTTTGTCCTTAACCCATCATTGAGTATGCCGATTGACTTCCACCAACTCAACGATCATGGATCTGAAAATTTAGTATAAAATACTATGAGTATAAAGAATACTCAGTAAGATACCATGCTTGGATTTAACGTGTTAATACTACATAAAAGAAATCATTCAAACACATACTTGCACATTCCAGCTTGCCAATGCCCTTCGGACTTGTCCTAAGGTATAAATAGATATCTAACTTTGTGGACTTGTCCACAACTTTCATATTATGGTTTTCATGCATAGCTTAAGTATAAATATTACCATGAAATCCTACCACTTGAGCATAGAAAGTATCTTACCTTAAACCTGGAGTAATTTTGGTTGAAATGTGTACTTGAGAGTGCTAGACTTTTGTTTTCCTCTTCACTTGGGTTCACTTGGAGATAACTTGAAGAAACTTTGGGGTTAAGATAAAGGGTCTTAAGGGTTGGGGTCGTTCTTGATACTTAAGGATGAAGAAATGGTGGTTAAAAGACAATTGTCTCCAAGCATGAGGTGTCCAAGTATGATGTGGCTTCATGCAGCCATACTTGACTCTTACTTTCCCATATTTGGACCCTTATGTGACTTGTAAGATATATATCTATCCAATATAAGGTGATGAGGCTTTAGAAGATGTGATAGAAGCCTTAAGGTTGAAAGAACTTGATGTTAAAGTGACAATTCATCACATGCTAAGTAGGATGTGTCACCTTCTAGTTACATTCTGATTTTATATCACTCCTTGGCTGTTTGTATGATATTTATAGATAATATGTCACATATTTGAAGTCTTAAAGAAGTGGTAGACGTGGATAAAACTTAGGAGTGAAGGAATCTACCATCAAGGATAAATCAACAAGTAGGAGGTGACTAAGCATGAGGTGGTCTATTGGGGTTACAATCTGATTTTGTACATATCATGCAGGTAAAAATCGAGTATCATTGGCTTATTTTAATGTGTTTACAATCCAATTTACTTGTCCTAAGATCACAAAATATTTTATAGCATTACTTCCTCAACCGTTCATTTAATTTACTTACCCGATTGATACCCGATTTTCGATCTATTTCAACAATTCGCACATCAACTTTTGTAATGTCATATAAAACACATATTATTGTGTAGTGATCATGTCACTTCATGCTTCATGTCCCAAATAGGTCAATTACCGACTTAGGGTTTATGGTGACCTTGATCAACCGAATGGAAAGCTATAACCGTTATCGATACTAATTTCGACCTTTCAAGGTTCCACTTGCTTAACAAGTCAATCTTCCACATCTGGATTAACCTAGCTTCTCTATCATTGCTCAATGTACAATTTATCACCTAGGTCGAGGAGTCGAAGGCGTTAACATATAAAGATCTCATGCTCTCAACAATCAAATGTACAGTTTTAAAAGAAAGCAATTAGGAGAAATGGATGCAAATGACATTGTAAATATGGCATGCATGAATCATATTGGCCAAATATGTAACGTAAAGCTCGGGGTATTATAAATCGGTTGAATTTGAGGATGCTAGACTAAGGCAGACAATACTGAGGAGAAAACTTACAAATATAATAGTTTGGGGACTAAGATGAAGAATTAGAACGCCCATATGCTAGGACAGATAGTTCTGCCTGTAAAAGAATTGAAATGGAGAGTATGTGAGAATTGATTCCTCTTTTTCATTAAGTAAGGTATAATTTGTACGGCCATATAAGAGCATTTAGAACAGATGCATACATTAACGTGAATAATTAAAATTACAAGATTACATCTATACAATCTTATGACAGAAATGTAGGATCGAATCTTCCTCATTTGTTAGGCTCTTGATTTGTTGTCGGGAGTTCACAAAATTTGCTGCTGTGATTTCGGTCATTACCGTTGCTGCATATCTCGATATTCTGATCTTCAATATTGTCAGCCTTTAATTTTGTTACACTGACTTGATTCTCTACACGCCCCCTCAATCTGGAGGGAAGTTCACAGACATGGAGATTGTGTTGTACATGTTTAAACTTTATTGGAGGTAATGGCTTGGTAAGTGCATCTGCTAGCTGATCGCGGCTTGAAATAAAATGAATCGCCAATTGTTTATTGAGCACTTGGTCTCTTACAAAGTGAAAATCAATTTCTATGTGTTTCATTCTTGCACGAAATGCAGGATTTGATGTGAGTAGTTCTAATATTATCACACCAAAGAATCGGTGGTTGTTTTCGAGGAAGACCAAGTTCAAATAGAAGAGATTTTATCCAAGTGAGCTCGATTGCTTTATTCGCTAGCGCTTTGTATTCAGCCTCGGTACTACTTCTAGCAACTGTAGGCTGCTGCTTGCAGCTCCAAGAGATTAAATTAGAGCACATAATAGACATAGAAGGCACCAACTGAGCAGCGATCATCTCTATCAGTAGCCCAATCAGAATCTGAGTAAGCTTACAACCATGAATCAGCTGTTTTGGTGATTAAGGAAGCACGATACGTGCTTGACTGCCAACCAATGTGTATCAAGAGGTCGATGCATAAATTTACTGACTTTGTGTACTGCAAAGGCTAAATCAGGCCTTGTGAAGGATAGACATTGCAGGCTACCTACGATGCTTTGGTAGAGACTTATATCTTCAAAGAGCAATCCATTTTTGGAAGTAAGATGATAACTAGAGGCCATGGGACTTGTGCAAGGCTTGGCTTTGTCCATGCTGCTCCGTTTTGGTAAATCGGCAATATACTTTCATTGAGTGAGGTAAATGCCATCTGGAAACCGAAGTGCCTCAACACCAAGAAAGAAATTTATTGCACCCAAGTCTTTGACAGCAAAAGTATCCTTCAAGTAGTTAATCACGCTAGTGATTGCATTTGAATTTAAGCCTGTTATCAAAATATCATCCACATATATAAGTATGTAAATAATAATAGCTGATTTCTGAAGAATAAATAGAGGCGAATCAGCTTTACTTTCATGAAAACCCAAAGACTGGATTTTATACTGGAGTGTGCTTGGGGGTAGGCTTGTTTTGGTGAACTTGTAAAGGTGATGCATCACTGAGATGGCCTGGATGAAGGACCTTTCCCAAAATTGTGGAACATATATCAAATTCTTTTGAATCTCAGGGACTAAAAGAACTTGATTAAGAACAAAGGTGGATGAGGAAGTGTTGAATTTAGAAGAACCAGTTTTAGAGATATGCAAACCTTGACCATTTCCCACTTGAACGGTATCTAAACTAATAATATTCGTTGTTCTCTTGGTTCAGATTGGAAGCATCATTTGTGAGGTGACGGGTTGCACCCGTTTTCGCTTGCCATTCAGTTTCCCAATTGGTGGGATTGCCATTATTCACGGCAACCACAGCTTGCTTGGGCATATCTTTTGGAGCATCTTGATAAAAATGATCAAATATGTGATAACATTTACGAGCTGAGTGTCCAAGCTTACCACAAACCTGACAAATAATAGAGGGCCGATCAGTGTTTCGATTGGCAAAGTTAAAGCCACCACGATTACCTCACCCCCTTCCTCGAGAGCCTACGTGCAAATGGTCATGATTGGCGTTGAGCAATGTTAGCAGAAGGTTGCTGAACTGCTAGAGTGAGTTGGTGTGGAGAAAGACGTGCTTCTGCGGTTAATAATAGAGAGTAAATATCCTCGAGCGTCACACTATCTGTACGAACGAAAATTGAGGCCATGGAACTGTCATATGAGGCCAAGACCTCCAAGATATAGGTGATAGTATCATCTCGTGACATTGTTTGCCCTATGATCGCTAGCTCATCCGCTAGCCTCTTGGTGAAGTGGAAATATTCTGTGGCTGATTTACTGCCTTTAGTTGTAGTGGCCATTTGTGTGCGGATTTGAACAATGCATGCAAGAGATTTTGAGGAGAATGTTTCATCTAATGCACACCAGACAACATGTGAGCTTGTATAATCATATGGACGGTAGTTGCCGAAGGAATCAAGCACCATCCATCGTGTTCACCCAGGAAGATTGATATGAGGCAATCACTTGATCGAGTTTTGGAATCCAAATTGAAGAAGTTGACAAGTCAAGGTTTAAGTTTCGTGAAGGCCTCGGGAGCCGAAACCAGTTAGATTCAAGATTTGAAAGATATTTGAAAAGAAAACGAGTAGCGTGAATTAAAATGGGTATAACTTTCATCTCGATTGTAGGATTATCGCCCATGAGTACATTCGGGAAATGACACGAAATCTTGCACAAGGTTACACAAGTACATGATACTTTTGGGCTTGCGATCATACAGAAACATGTCGAGATCAATTTCGCAAGAATTTTAATTTTCTGCGAATTTCCTTATTTTGTTAGAATTTTAGTTTAGGTAACATTCTTATAATCTTTAAGTGATATTTTCGTTTTTCCATATTTTCCAAGGTTTAGTATAAATAGGAAACTTTATTTCACTGTAGCATTAGAACCTTTTTGATATTATGAATTAAATGAGATTTCTTTATTTTTGTTCTTGATTGAACATATACCGAACTTATCAAATACTGTTATATTTGTGGCGTTCAACCCTTGGAACTTATTAAAGGATTAGACACCATTTGTGGTGTTCGCAAATCGAGGTCACTCAAACTTCGTTTTTATTTTATTGTTTAGTTCAATAATTTTCGGGTCGAGATTCTACCGTTTACAACCTGAATTTGGACTTTCTCGGCATTTTCAATTAATTCCACGATTTTGATGTCGATCCCGTACCCAGGTTATGGGCATAACTTTCAGCCCGGTTGTCGAATTTTCGCCTATGAATACATTTCGAAAACGACACGAAATTCTTCACAAAGTTACGTGGGCGTATGATACTTTTGGGCTTGCGATCGCACAAAAACATGCCGAAACAATTTGGCGAGAATTTTAATTTTCTGCGAATTTTCTTATTTTGTTAGAATTTTAGTTTATGTAAGATTATTGTAATCTTTAAGTGATATTTTCGTTATTCCATATTTTCCTAAGTTTAGTATAAATAGGAAACTTTATTTGTAACATAAGAACATTTTTGACATTATGAATTAAATGAGTTTTCTCTTTTTTTGTTCTTGATTGAACATGTACCGAACTTATCAAATATTGTTATATTTGTGGCGTTCAACCCTTAGAACTTATCAAAGGATTAGGTACCCTTTGTGGCGTTCGTAAATCGATGTTCGTTGGTTTTGTAATTAAGAGGTCATTCAAACTTTGTTTTTGTTTGGTTGCTTGGTTCAATAATTTACGGGTCGAGATTCTATCGTGTACAATCTGAATTTGGGCTTTCCTGACGTTTTCAATTGATTCCGCGATTTTCATGCTGATCTCGTACCCGGGTTCGCGTCATTTAGTATCAGAGCTTGGGCTCCATGTTCTATCATTTTTGTTCTTTGAGTCTTTTATTTTTGTCCTTCGTGTCCATCATAAATTTTGAGTCTTTATTCTAAAAAATTTCAAAAAAGAGTCAAAATTGTTTTTGGAGCTAATCTAGCATCCACATCAACTTCCGTTTGTTTCATTGATATCGTAGTCAATTTTTGAGTTTACCAAAAAAAAATATATCCATTGGTACAATGTTCACGTCGTCTCTATTAAAAAAACAAAAATTTACTTTATTTATTTGGGAAGTTGACACTATTATATTATGTATCCAAAATCCAAAATATGTTTATATTCATTCCAATCAAAAAATTCAAGAACCACTTTCTTGAATTTAAATATCACTCATCCAATTGTCCAATTCTTTTCTTGAGTCTTCTTGATTGAGGATTTATTTTTCAAACTTGATATTTTGTGGGTAATACAGTATGCAATCTAGCTAAATAGAAAACTTTATTTCATTGCAACATAAGAACATTTTTGACATTATGAATTAAATGAGTTTTCTCTCTTTTTGTCTTGATTAAACATGTACCGAACTTATCAAATATTGTTATATTTGTGACATTCAACCCTTGGAACTTATCAAAGGATTAGGTACCCTTTGTGGCGTTTGCAAATCGAGGTTCGTTGGTTTGTAATCAAGAGATCATTCAAACTTTGTTTTTGTTTGGTTGTTTGGTTCAATAATTTGTGGATCGAGATTCTACCGTCTACAACTTGAATTTAGGCTTTCGCATGTTTTCAATTAATTTCGCAATTTCCACGCTGATCCCGTACCCGGGTTCGCGTCAATTAATTTCAGTGCGTTAACTACTCTGGCAACACGCGTAACCATCATTGCACATTTAATGTGATGGTCGTACGTGTATTGGAAGTTGTACCGTCTCAGCTGTCTCATCTTGAAAATATGCGGTACTATCAAATCATTGACACTGGTTTCAAGGTCAATCAATAGTAAAACAACCTTGACAATTCAGCACTTCTCTGCCTCAACTTCAATTAAATTCAGCAATCATTAGTAAAACAGCTTCGGTAGTTCAACACTTCTCTCCAATCATTAGTAAAAATAGAAATCTCATCTATTACTAAAGTCCACGCATAACATGGATTATACATGGACTTGGGGGACTATTGTTATGACTCGCCACAGGCTTCCACGTGGTTGACTTACTGTAGATGTTGGTCCACCCGCCAAAGCATCAGCTATGGAATGCGAGGCCCTAGGGAAAATTCTGAGGCCCGTTACTCAATTTGAGGTGGACATTTCGAGGCCCTAGGGTAGAGTCACCCACGTGCAGAAGTCTTGAAATAATTATGGAATGATTGATGGTTAACCGTTGTAAAAATATGTGTCTTGTCTTGTCAATAAGGTGTAAGAACATTAAATGTGTTGTAAGCTAGGAATGTCAAAATGATGGCTAGGGTCAGGTATTTCGGTCCAAGGGATGAGGCCACGTGTAATTTCATCGAAGGGTTTACCATCCCATTTCTAATACTATAAATACCTCCTCCATGTGACCATGGAGGGGGATGGGATGAGAAAATTAAAAATATAAAAAAGCAACTTCTCTTATTCTTCTTACATGCATTGATTTACAGTATTTTGCTTTGTTTTATAACGAGTGGTTATTATTGTACAATCGAATCATGTATATTTCGTCGGAACCAGAACGAAAATGTCTCGTATTGTTGAGCTTTTTCCATGTCCAGTTTAGGAGCGATCTCGACCATTGATCTGTCGTTATGTGTCGGATTTAGTTTAAGCATGCACTAGTGAGTCCGACATCTATTGGCAACATATTTTGAGGTCAATTGTGAGGTGAGATTATTGTGAAGTAGCTCATGGCAAACATTCTGAAAATGTTGGGAAAGCTGGAAATGCATTCAGATGGCAGGTGTATTTTAAGGAGAGATTTGTTACCTTTAGTCCTACTATACTACGTGATGTTATAGCTATGGGAATAACAGGGATGAATTAGCCTAAGAAGGGAGACGACTTGTCAGCTATTAGACTGCTTTCTAAGTGTTTGCGAAAATATCTTTTGAATTAAAATCACCGCAAGTGTATGGTTCGTTAACAAATAATAAAGTGAATTTTAAGTTCGGGTATCATCCCACAGAGATTGATTAGTTCAATTTTACTTATAGCAACCTTAATCGAAATAAGAATAATGTGATGCGTTTGTTTGTGACAAAATTATAACTAAAATAATCTACTTATGCAATTATGAGTAAATTAACTAAACTAAATGCATATATTAGTGTTTAATAAATGTGACAAACACACTAGGATTCCGAATTCCCATACAATAATCCATTTTAACTTAGTTCTATACTTTGACGACATGATTGAATTTTGATGAATTAATGTTTCTATTTTATTTAACAATCTCTCTCAAGTAATGCTAAACATGCTCTCATAACCCAACTATATTTCTACGATGGATACGAACATACAAAAATGCATGAGTTTTTATGAACACTTAAAGATTCACATAGAATATAGCGATATATTTTCTATCTTATATTGATCTCTACGATAATTTATATATGTCGAACCTATTTCCTTTCTTTCGAATGCATACAATAAGCCACTACATTCACACAACTATCGTGCACAATAATTGTGGAGAAAAGAAATCACACAAATCATTCAATGTCAAGTATGTAAAACTAAAGATTAAAAATTCATATTACATGGTTCATCGTTCTCCTAGCACAAAGAAAACTACCCTAACATGTTATGAGAAAGAAAATAAAAGAAATATTGAAGAATGAACATCATCAAAATAAAGTTTGAATTGAATTTTTGAGTCTTGGAATCAGTCTTCATGTTTTTTGTCTCCTTCTATACTCTCAAAATCTCTTAGAATGTTATAATGCGTGATGACTACTTCTAAACGACCCTAGGTGTTTAAAAGACATCCCAAAATTTGTTTCCATAAGAGTTGAAATCATATTAGGAAACTAGAATATTTTTTTTTTCCGACTTAGGCTCCCAGGCATTGCAAACGACCCCTGTTATTGAAGTTTAGGGTCGGGCGGCCAATAATTGCATGTCTACCCAGTTATAAAAACTTCACGAATTGTACTTTCACCCTGTTTCTTCATTCTTTCTTCCATCTTGGTCCTCCACATCAAATTACTTCGATTTTAGTGATTCAACTTTTACTCAAATGCATAATGTCCCCAAACTTCCATGCATTGGTCAATTGATCATTATTTCTCTTCCAATTGCTTAGAAACGGGTCCAAAACTGAAATAAGATAAAATTAATCTAAGTTAAGTAATAACCAGTACTAAAACAATACGAAAGCTTAGTAATATGGCCCGAATGAGTGCACAAAAATGCACTGATCACTAAGTACAAAGTGTTTCACAAGATTCTAATTCGCAACATAGACCCTTTGACTCACCATTCTGACCTCTAAAATGAAAAGATGATGACACTGTACAAGTTGGGGACCAAGGTTGGGATGAACTTGGTTAAAATAAATTTTGATAGAATTTTCTATGAAGGGCAAAGGCAAGTTAGGCAGTACAAGTCCTCATCCAAGTCTGATTAATCATTAACCGACAGATCTTGGTGTGCCACCAATGCCCACAGAATGTTGCTTAGATGATAACTTGGGCATTAATGAATTTGCCAACTTGGATGGAATTCCAAATCCCACTCTTAGAGTTACTCGCCATGTCCTACTAACCATTCATAATGCATGGATGTTCTTGAATCACAGTCGCGGGTCATTAAAAATCAAGTAGCTTAAAAATTTTCTTCGCGCTTAAAGTTTTACTATTGAGTGTAGATTTATAAGTAGTGTGTTGGAATGAATTCAATATTTGGGTGATGATCATATTCGGGATGCAATGAAAATTGTAACTTCGAGTTTTCCCGAAACCTAATGTATTAGGAATATCTCTGAAGGATCACAACTCTGCCCCAGCAACTAAGGAGCCTGTCAGTTATGCTCCACAAGCACCAGAGGCAGCCCATTTTGAGACTACTGCTGTAGTTGCTCCTACTTTGACCTGCAAGAGGAGTGACAATTCATCTAAGCCCCAACAAGTCAATTTCTTTACTGGATTTGACTATTTAACTCTAACCTATTCGTGGATGATTGTATTAAACATTACACTACTTTTGGTTGCTTTGTGTTCCTCCCCTATTTCTGGTCTTTGGCTATTCTTTATTACAAAAAAAGGAAATACTGAAGGATTGACTGTTTGGATTAATTGTTGTCCTAATAAAAGGAGATGCAACTTGTTGTTTTGGGTGTGTAGTAGTAGTAGTAATCTTGATTATACGAGTACTTTATCACGCATTCATGACATTAAAAATTCGAGCAACTAATTTATAGTTAAGTAACACCAGAGGGTGATTCTTGGAAATACACATACACACATGCAATGCTCCATCTCCATTCTTCTCATCTTCTTGCTTATTCAATTAATCCAACTGCAATCTATATTATATATACTAGTGGCACACAGGCTTTAAAATAATTGGACACGGTGACCCAAAATAATAATAAAAACGAAACTCCAGGTCCAAAATGGATTAGATCTCGTAGGGCCATAAAACAAGAATAAAACTAACCATAATCATCCACCAATTAAACATTCATAATATAAAAACATTCCTATATAATATCTATATTATATGAAAATATACTTCAAGTTTCTAACAATTTTGGTCGTTTAAACTAATTTAGAAAAATGGATCGGAATAACTAAATAATTAAGTAATCAAATTAATACCAAGTTTATTTAATTAAAATCAAGTTTTAATTAAGTGTCAAGTTACAAACTCTAATTTCAAGAATATATTATGGTGGTATAATTTTATTTAAATTAAATTCTAATTAAATTAAAATTAGACCCCAACTCTAATTCTAATTGAATTCACATTTTTAATTTAGGATAAAACTTCTAAATAAAATAAAATTTAATTTAGGTTCAAAGTTTAATATTTAAGTTAAAATCCAATTTTAATGATAATATAAAAGTCGTTTTGAGAATCAAGTTTAAAGACATTTTAATATTAAAATTCAAAACTCCTTTTGAAAATTGCAATCTGGCTCATTTAGAAATTATTAACAAAGCCCCCAAATTTCAAGAAATTGCACCTGCCTCAATTTTAAAATACACCATGACCCTTATACATTAAGTGCAGGAGAGGCACTACAATTTCATAAATTGCACAAAGGCCCCGCTCCCAAAATCTACCCTATAATTGTTATTTCTTTTTAACAGCGCTAGCTTTCTCCGGAGTCCTACGCGCGTGGTAATGCAATGCTCCGTGGTAGGCTATCGAGCAGCATTACACATTGCTGTGAACTACAGCTGACGTTGTTGTTACAATACTAGCAGTGCTAGATGTCGCGAAGCAACCGTGCCAATGACCATACCTCCAAATCTAGATTATCAACCCAATTTTTTTTTTTTTTTTTCAAAAACAGACATCTGAAGATAAAATTAATTTTCTTAAAAGTTACAAACAAGAAAATAATCAACAATTGATTGTTCCAAAGTTCAAAAATAACTTCTAACAATCACAAAGTATGCTCATGCTACTATTGGAAATGTACTTAATCATGACAGCGGAATTTAAACCATTTCAATTCTCACTAAGGATCTTCTTTATGTTTAGATAGGAACTGTGATAAGATTTATACATTTAGTTAATTTTGAATTCTTTGACAATTTAGGAACACATACAATGACGATATACGTTTCACAATTATCCAATTGTTTAGCCTCTAATGGTAGTTCATACAAGGGAACATGAATAAGAAAATTAAGATCACTTTTTCTTTTGCTAGAAAGATTATGAATGTATATTTTGATTTCTAAATCCTAACAACTTATTAGTAGAAGTTTAAGTGGCCTTGACCCGATCCAATGTTTAGTTAATCTAATAAATAAAATTTTATCCATAAATTAATTAACTTATGCCCATTAATAAGAAACACAAATAATTAATTCTACAAATATCCAACATTTTCCAATTAATTAATTAATATTATCATTCTTCTATGTCTCCTTATTGTGGATGACCTATTAGGTTCCCAATCACGATACTTAACGGCATGAAATATTATTTTGATCTAATCAAAATAGTTAAATAATACCCTTTTAATTTGTCTTTATTTCACATTCATCATCTCAGATTGACATTTAGCAATGTGTCAATGTATTTACATGTACTGAAATATGTCACGTGGTATGATAAAATCAAACTACTTTGTTTAACGTGAAACAATAATCCCTACATTAATATGATTCGATCAATTATAAGATATGAAAGTGTGTCGATCTTGATTATCAATCATATCTTTCATCACACTCTTAAGTTAATATAAATATAAAAAAAAAGGACCTATAAGCACACCTTGGCCAATAATTTTCATTATCAACTTGATGAAATGTAGATTATAATCTCATACTATCTAAAAGTGATGAATTTTTAATTAATCATTCACAACATTCATATAATTCTTCACATACCCGGACGATATCATATTGGCGACTCTTGGTAGAACAATATCCAACATAATCAAAGTATGACTATCTCCATAGGGCACTATGGTTATCTCAAGTCGAATGACCAATTCCACTACCGAACGTTAAAGATTAACCATTGACCCTCAAATAGTTGTCTATGTGAAATCTCTCCAGTGGGTCTTCAATATTTTGTTTTTATAACAAAACATTCACGCATTACTTAAAATGTAACTACATTTTAGTTTGTAAGATCAACTACTCACTTCATAAGTGAAAAATGTTACACGTGATAATTTATCCGTAATAACAATATATGTTCCTCTTTATTACTTACGACCACGGATAATTTAATATTCAATCATATATAATTTGTTTCTCACAATTACAACTTTTTTGTAATTAGCAAGTTACCAAGACTTGAATCTACAGACTCTATTAATTTAATTTATCATATTAATAATTCAATTAAATAATATAGATGTCATAAATAAAGCACATTAATTATATTAAAAGTGTTTACGTCCGAAATCGATTGGACTTAGAGCATAACACTTACAGTTAGATCATAGTTACAAATTTAAAAATTAAGAATATTAAAACGACGAGGTCAAGAAAAATAAATATCCTATGTTCATCACGTTAAGTAGAGAACTACTACTCAATGCTCATTGAGTTGGAGGATGGCGTTTGACTTTGTTAGGAAGTCGTATTAAAATTAATGCTCATTAAAAGAGTGATAAAAAGGTAATTTGTCTAAATCTTAACCTTATTTTGTAATAGGGAACTTACGAAAATACCCTTTAAATCAAGGATTTTATAAAAAAAAATGTTTTGGAAGTAAAACTTTTTATATAAAGTTAAGTGAGACTTTTTAATTAAAAAGTGATATTGTTTAATGTACAATGTCACTTTTTCTATCATGAAAGGTTAATTCACATTTAACACAATAGAAAATAAATTAACATCCAAATGATATATTATAAGCAAATTGAAAGCTTAATAAAAAAAACGTATTGTTCAATTAGAAATTGATTGTGTGACATTTAATTAAAATTTACACAACTATGTCACTTTTTAATGAGCTTTGACAAAAATGTATTTGTCTTTGCGTATGAATTAAGGTGATTGAATTTGAAAGTGACATGCTATGTCACTTTTTTAAACGAAGTCGCATACTAGCTATCTTATTTGAGTTCTTTTTGGATCAATTAAAAAGATACATATAAGGTCTATGTGAAAATTTAAATATGAATATGAATTCAAAATTTGTTTGACATTAAAAAGTTGACATGATATAACACTTTACTTGTCTTTTATACCAATTAATGTGCTAAATTTTAAAAGTGACATATTCTATCACTTTTTTTAAAAAGTCTTATACTTATTCATTTGTATTCTTTTTGCAGATATGCATAAAATTAATGTCTTATCTGTTATAGAGTTAAATGTTATAAAGTAGCATGTCATTTTTTAATACAATTAGGGCTATCCGTGGGTCGGTTCAGTTCGGTTCCAAAATTTTCGGGTATTTAATAAATGAAACCGTTATGTCCAAATATAATTATGGAACTGTTTGGGTTCGGGTCCGTTCGGTTCGGTTCCGTTTTATAATTAAATTTTTTAACATTTACTGCAACACTACACAAATATAGTTAACTAATGACATTTTATTCGTAACTTTTACAAATTAACGTAGTCCAATTCAAAAATATATAAATAGTTAGCTGTCGAATAACATTAATTCAATGCATACAAATACCAAAAAGTAGATTACTATATTAAAATATCGGTGATCCATATCAATAATTCATTTGGGCTAATGGGCTTCAAAATTAAAATTATGAAATAATCTGGTTTATTTAATTAATTTGTTAATTTATTTAGAAAAAATAAAATAATTTAATTACTTCAATAAAAAAAAATTATTTAGTTTCAGTTTTTCGGTTCTTGGTCTAGACCCGAGACCTGACCCAATCCATCGGTTCTCGATTCGGGTACCCGTTCGGGTATTTAACTTATGAAGAATCGTTCGGTTCGGTTCGGTCCGGGACTTTTGGACACCCCTAAGTACAATTGCTACTACAAAGTTTTAGTATTGATGCTTTAAGTTCTTGTAAGAAACAGTGTGGTGTTGTCGTTTGTATGCATTCTCATCAATAAAACAACTGGTGTATCATTATTATCCTTTTACATAAATTTGATAACACTGTTTTGGAGTACAAAGTATATGTGTATGTCACTTTTTTGAAGGACAACAAATCAGCTATTTTTTTTTTCTTTTAATTCCTATTTTTATGTTACCTCGTTTGGTTTAATGGCTATGTTTCTTCTCTCGTAGGGTAAGGTTTTTGTTATCTTTTGGAAGTGTTCACAACAAAATTTGAAATACATATTTCGAATTTAAAATTATTAAATGATGAGTTCATAATAACAAGTCAAAAATGGCCACAAGAAATGAAATTAATAGGCATAATTACTTCATAAATTTTTACATTGATATCGATGAGGAAAAGAAATAAAAAGAAAAATTAATAATCATGGTTTTGCCTTTAATAATTCATGCAAGATAATTTTCGACATTTAAACATCGTCTATAACATATTGATCATGGTCACGATGCAAAACTTGAACAGATTTTTGAATAGCTAAAAATGGATAACCACGACGTGAAATATTGTATCAAATGAATTTTTTTTAATAATAAAAATTTTAAGAAGTGAAAATATTAGCCCCTATTTGTGCTCCATTTAATCTAAAACTCATTTTTCTAACACTCATTTCAACCACACATTCTCACATAAAATAATTTTACATATAAACCCAAAATTTTTCCTTGTTTTTAACCACACATTCTTAAACTTTTTATTATTCCAAAACACATTTTCATGGAAAAATGGAGCCGAAAAGGCTTAGATTGGAGAGGATGTTCCACCTAGTTTTGATGAATTTGACCATCGAGCGTAATTAATAAGGAGATTAAATATAGAATTATGCTAACTTTAAGTATGTTATTCTAATGAATTTCCTTTTTAAAGTATTAGGCCTAATTGTCCCTTTTGTAAATGGGAACCATAAATAAGTCAGGCGTTTACTATACCCTATTTTATTTTTAAAAAACAAACTTTAAAAGTTCAAAACTTAGGAGGTAATAAAAATATTATATATAAAATAAATTCTAATAAATATATTACCAAAAATAACACTTTCAGTTACAATTCCAAACGAGACTCTCCAAAACAACAAATCGTGAAAACTGAGCAAAATAGAAGTCATGGAGACCTCTTCGGAGCAAATATTCTCCATTCCCACCGTCGAAATCTGATTGTTTAAAAATCATCAGACTATTAAGCTCACAAATTGGAAGCTATCAGAAGATCGAACAAAGATAAAATCTTCAAAGAACTTGTTCAAGCAAATAACTTCGATTCACACTGTTGAAATCTGGTTAATGGGAACCCGTTGGACGATTGACGTCACAAATTGGAAGTTATGGGCACTGTGTATCAGAATTTCTGAATGCAACGATAACAACTAAGGTTGGAGAAATCAATGGCTTGAAACCAATTCCCTTAAATTTGTGACCCGTGAACTATGCACTATGACATGTGACCCGTTATCTGTAAACTGTTATATATGATATTGATCCAATGGCATGTGACTAGTTCTCTCGTATTGGTGATCTTAGACATTGATCTGTTACCCATGCAATATAACTTGTGACCTGCGAACTGTAACATATGAGCTATCTTTTCCACATGACGATACGTAGGTTATATCCCCAATCATCGCTAACTTTGAGGTGAAAAGGATCTTGGTGGACAACTGTAGTGCACCGAACGTGCTATCACATGAGGCTTATGGGAAGATGGGTATTTCGATAGAATAGCTCAAACCAGTCAAGACTCCTCTTTAGGGTTTTGGGGGAGGAATCGTTGTTCCCAAAGGTGTTGTTAGCTTACCTCTTACCTTGGGGTCAGAGGGAAAGCAGGTAACGCAGATCACAACGTTCCAGGTGGTTCATGCACCCATGGCCTACAACGCCATACCTGGCAGACCACTATTGAAGGCATCAAGGCAATTGTCTCAACATGCCACCTTACAGTGAAGTTCCCTACAAGTAAGGGGGTTGGAGTGGTTCGAGGAAGCCAAGCAATGGCTAGGCCATTCATTTTATGTCACCAGCATTAGGGAAATCAAGTCGGACGTCATGCAACTATCAGAGGTGAACCTCAAGCTCGACCACCGGGAAAGGCTCGCACCAGTTGAAAAAATGGATGAGGTCGAGCTCGAGCCCGACAAGAAATTTACCGTTGGTCAAGGTCTTGACGACACAACTAAGGAGGAACTCATCAATTGTTTGGCTCGCAACGTTGACGTATTTGCTTGGAGCATGGAGGACATGCCTGGAATAGACCCCATGGTTGCAGTATACAAACTCAACGTAAACCCAAGTGCAAGACCAGTAAAGTAGAGAAGGAAATAGTTTGTGCCAGAACGAAGGGAGGTCATACGAGAGAAAATTGCAAAACTCCTTTAGGCAAACTTCATACAAGAGCTCCAATACCCTGATTGGCTTGCCAATGTGGTCTTTGTCAAGAACGCTAACAGAAAGTGACGGGTCTGCATCGACTTCACGGATCTAAACAAAGCATGCCCCAAGGACTAGTTACCCCCGACCCCGAATTGACAATCTTGTGGACAGTACATCGGGACACAAGCTATACAACTTCTTGGATGCTTTTTCGGAGCACCACCAAATTCTAATGTCGGAGGAATATCAGGAGAAGACCTCATTTATGGCGGACTCAGCCATCTACTGTTACAGAGTCATGCCATTCGGGGTTAAAGAACGCAGGAGCTACATATCAATGACTTGTCAATAAAGTCTTTGCCAACATGATAGGAAAGAACATTGAGGCCTATGTTGACAATATGGTTATCAAGAGTAAACAGGTGGACTGTCATGTTAACGATCTAGAAGATGTCTTTGTTACACTTCGAAAGTACAAGATGAAGCTGAACCCTATGAAGTGTGCATTCGGGGTAGCATGCATTGAACATGTTTGTATCTCGGGCGACACAAGTGCTTCCCATTTTTCAAAACCCTAAGAGGTAACCAAAGTTTTGATTGGAATGTAGAGTGCAATACAGCTTTTCATGATCTAAAGGAAACTTTAGCAAACCCGTCGGTCCTCATCAAGCCACAGAGCCTAGAGATACATTGTTGCTGTAGTTGGATGTCTCTGAAAGTGCGATTCTAGTGAAAGAGGTTGGTAAGGTCCAGCGACCCATATACTACGTAAGCAAAGTACTCCTAGATGCAGAAACTCGATATTCATTGGTTGAACAACTTGCTCTTGCTTTGGTTGTGGCTGTCCGGAAACTCCGCCAATACTTTCAGTCCCATCCAATTGTTGTCCTCACAAACAAACCACTGAGACACATACTTCAGAAGCTAGATGTCTCAGGAAGGTTACTTAAATGGGCAATTGAGCTAGGAGAGTTCGACATAGAGTTTAAACCGCGCCCCGCGATCAAGGCGTAAGCATTGGCTAACTTCATTGCAGAACTTACCCCTGGCACTCGAGGGGCCAGAAAGTGGTAACCCGAGCAATACCTCAGAGGTTTGGGAGATATATGTCGATGGAGCCTCAAATAGCTAACCCGACAAGAACGACCGAAATTCAATGTGCATTCAGGTTTGAATTCGAAGCCACCAATAATGAGGCAGAATATGAAGTCGTCATCCTAGCACTAGAGTTGGCACACAACCTCGGAATTGAGAACATCAACGTATTATGTGACTCCCAACTGGTGGTGGACCAGACCGAGGGCACCTTTGAGAGAAAAGATGAGCCTATATTGTTTGAAGGCACATGACCTCCAAAGGAAGTTTAAGAGCTGTGAGATTACAAAGATTCCAAGAGCCGACAACGCGAAAGCCAATGCACTATCTAGACTCATGTTTATGGGAACGGATGGGCTTGACATAATGGTACACCTAAAGATAGTAGCAGAACCCAACATCAATCCAAAACCCAGTATCATGGACATCGATAATGAGCCCTCTTGGATGGACCCGATAATGGAGTATTTAGCCCCTGTTTGAAACCCATTTTTAGAAGAATAGAAATTTTGGAATAGTGATTGATGTGAGAATGTGTGGTGGAAAAGTGATGAAAAGTTTTTGATTTGTGTGTAATATTATTTTATTGGAAGAATGTGTGGTTGAAATGAAGAATGAGAATGAGAAAGAGAAAGAGAAATTAATGGGTGTCAAACGGGGGCTTAAACAACGGAAACCTACCATTTGACCTCCCGGGAGGCAAGAAGCATTAAGGCTAGAGCAGCGAGGTATTGTATTATCGGAGGCATTTTGTTCCGTAAAAGTCTTACTTTACCCTACTTGAGGTGTCTTAAGCCCTCCGAGTCTCTCCAAGCCTTAGTAGAAGTTCACGAAGGAGTATGTGGAAATCATCAAGGGGGTTGTATATTGGCCTACAAGCTCATAAGGTACGGGTACTACTAGCCTAACATGAAGTAAGACGCCTCGGATTATGTCAAAACGTGCGACAAGTGCCAAAGACTCGGGAACATCATACATATCCCCGCCGAAGAGCTAACATCCATCCCCTATGCTACGCCCTTTGAACAATGGGGAGTCGACATCCTCGGGCCCTTACCATTGGCCAGGGGTCAACTAAAATTAATCGTAATTGTGGAGCCATTGGCAACCATATCAGAGCCAAAAGTCAGATCATTCGAATGAAAGTCAATTATTTGCAGGTTCGGAATCCTCAGAGCAATGGCCTAACGAGGTAACCAATCGGATCATACTACAGGATCTCCGAACAGGGATTGAGGATGCCAAGGGTAGTTGTCCAGAGGAACTACCCGCCATCCTATGGACATATAGAACCTCTCACAAGACCGCAATCGGGGAAACCCCCTTCATGCTAGCCTTTGGCGTGGAAGCCACAATACCAATTGAAGTTAGCCTTCCAACACAAAGGATGATCGAGCCATACATCGCAGAACAAACAACCGCGCATCTTGACATACTTGAGGAAGTAAGGGAACAAACATCTATAAGGGTCGCAAGCTATCAGAATAGAACAACCAAACATTTCAACACCAAGGTCAACACAAGAAGATTTAGAGTTGGAGAGTGCTCCGGAAGGCTGCAGCCGCTGGTCACCCACTGGGCAAATTATGACTCGCCTGGGAAGGGCCTTACGAAGTCATACGAAAGGTGAGAGAAGGAGCATACAGTTTGAGGGACACCTCTGGGAAGCCACTCCCAAGACCGTGGAATGCAGACAACTTAAAGATTTACTACAAGTAGTAAAACGCTAAGAGCCTAAGTTGTTTTGAGTTTTTTCAGTTAGTCTTTTTCTTTATGGCTTGCATTCTCAAGTGCTTTTAATTTCTAGATATGGTCTATATGCCGTGTAACATTTGTTATTTTAGAACACTCAAGTGTATTACGACAACAAGTTGTCCCAATAATACTAAGTTCTAGGCCTGACCTTGACCTAAAACATTTCAAAGATTATCCACAATGGCAACATACAAAGGTCGAGATCGAGCCCAAAGACTCGCATGACTTGAGCTACTTGGCCAAGCAATTAGCCAAGTAACACGCTCGAGCTCATTCCACATACATCACTCGAGCTACTTTGCCAAGTTACACGACTCGAAAAGATTAAAAACATGACTCGAGTTACTTGGCCAAGGGATTAGCCAAGTAACACGCTCGAGCTCATTACAATAGCATAACTTGAGCTACTTGGCCAAAAAATAACCAAGTAATACGCTGGAGCTCATTCCACATACATCACTCGAGCTACTTAGCCAACAGGCCAAGTTGCACGACTCAAAGAGATTAAAAACATGGCTCGAGTTACTTGGCCAAGGAATTAGCCATGTAACATGCTCGAGCTCATTACAAAGACATGACTCAAGCTACTTGGCCAAAAATTAGCCAAATAATACGCTCGAGCTCATTACAACGCATGTCTCGAGCTACTTGGCCAAAAATCAGCCTAGTAACATGCTCGATCTCATTGTAATGCATGACTCGAGCAACTTGGCTAAAAATCAGCCTAATAACACTCTCGAGCTCAATGCAACGAAAGACTCAAGCTACTTGGCCAAAAATCAGCCAATTAACACGTTCGAGCTCATCACAACACATGTCTCGAGCTACTTGGCCAAAAGATCCGCCTAGTAACATACTCGAGCTCATTGCAATGCATGACTCGAGCTATTAGATGAAATATTAGCCAAAAAAGATCATGGAAACAACTCAAGCATTATCAAAAGCATGACTCAAGCTTTTTTTTAACCTGCAGGTGGATAAATAACAGCTCGAACTTCTTCTTAACATACAACTCGAGTTACCTGGCATATAATATCAAGCTAATTGTCCTATCATGGTCGAGTAACATGCTCGAATCAAGTAAAATGCTCAAAATAAACTTAAAGGTACGAAGTGAATCACACGCGAGCACTTAAGCAACAAAAAATCCACTCATTCTTCAAATAGCCCAGGTTGGGCGATGTACTTAGTTACATTTTTTCAAAAAAGAACTTTAAACCAAAAGCTCAGGGAAAGGGGTCCTAATCTAGATCTTCCGGACCAACATGATCGTCATTATTAGGAGTCCCGACCTTTTCTCCAGCTTCGTCCTCTTCCTGGGATTCGGAAAACGCGAGCTCATTCATCGTTTTCAAGTCCTCGATCAGGGGCTTCAAGTCTTCAGGGAGTTTGGACCTCAGGAAGGATCGAGCTAACTTCAAACCGAAGTGATACGACCCCGACCCATATTGTACCGGGTCGAACCGAACTCATCCGAGTTCTTAAAGTCTATCACAGCTTGAGCTCGAGCTCTGGCTAGATCCTCCACGAACTTCTTCTTTGTATGAATCAACTCGAGCTTGGCCTCTTCGGCCTCGTCCTTCGCCTCACCCACATGATCGCGGGCCTTTCTTATCTCGATACGCACGAGGTCGCGCTCAACCTCTTGCTCACGTATCCTTTTTTCTTTCTCTTCCATCATGGCCTCGAGCTCAGCAACTCTGCTCGACATTCCAAGGATCTTCAGGGATAGACCTCGAGCCATACTCAAAGCCTGCGAATAAAGGGAGGAAATTAAAGTCGAGGTAATACCTAACGCAAAGGAATCTTCTCAAAAAATAGCCCATATCAAATTTATGAGCTCAAGTGCCCTAACTCCCTCACTGGTGTCGACCTCGTCTCGGCACTTCTTATTTACCAAGGTCGGGATCAATGGAGATTAAGGTCCAGCGCCGAACTCGGTAAAGGAACTTTATCCTCTAAGTCGATGACCTCCGAAGTAGTTCAAGAGACTGAAGCGCGAGGAAGGGGAGACGATTGTAAAGGAGCTGGACTCCTCAAGGTCTGCCCAGCCCCACTAGTTGTCTTACTCGGGATCGTCTCCCGTGTTCGTTTTTTCCCTTTCAACAAGGCTGGTACTTTGGGCCTCGGACCCTTGGCCTTGTAGTGAACGTTTGCAAAAAGTTTTGAGGAATCGAACGACATTTTGAATTCTGAAAAAATAAAAACACACAAGCTCGACTTGTGGTCGGGGAACAATTAAAAATAAAAAGCTAGAGTTCAGACCCATACCCTTGAGTCCCTTTATGTTCGCGAGATCGAGGGTGTCATCCTCAAGCAAGTAATTGACCTTGCCTGCAAGGGGGTCGTGGTTAACTAATCTTAACCTATCTATCTCTAAGACCTCGAAGTAGGCTTGGCCCTCTTTAAACCTGTCCTTGTTCGGGACCAACCACATCGGGGGAAATGGGTGGTCGTGACTTTGGGGTTTTATAAAAAGGTACCTCCCCTTCCAACCTCGAAGAGAGCTCAGGGTTTTGGGCGTCCTAAAGCTACCCTTCGCCAATAAATAGACAAAACAGTTGTACCCCGGCAACTATTTCAGGTCGTACACCATTCTTAAGAGATCAACCCTAGGTTCAACGTCAAGGGATCTACACAAAATAAAAAATACATACCAACAGCCTCCACCCATTAGGGGCCAATTGACCCGGACAGATCTGATACGAGGTGAGGAAGGCGATAAAGGAGTGAAGAGGCCTTCTAAGCCCGACATCCAACACAGTGTCATTAGGCTCGGGTGTCCTAATGTCACACATGGGCATGACCTCGAACTCCCTCACTACCTTAACAATTACATGTTCTTTGTACGAGGTCGATATCCTCAGGTTGTGAGGTAATGGGCACTGCCATGGGAATTATGGTAGTCCCCTCGGGTTTGGGGCTCCTAGTGGACATTATGATAAGAAAATAAATAACTCAAGATCTCGAACACTTACCTCTTACTCTGGCCGGTCACGACAAATCCTAAGACACCGAACTCAAACTGCTTTCACCGAGAGTTTGAGAGTGAAAAGGTGAAAAATGAATGGTGAAAATAGGGTATTTATAGGGGTGAAGTAAAGGTCAAAGGTCACCTGAATCTTACCCGTTGGATCGAGCCACATGTCAACCATCCAAGATGGCCTTCCTCCGAACCACAACTCGATCGCCACGTGTCGATACAGTTGTCATGTATGACGGTCCATCAAGTTCAACCCAACCCAGTTACACCTCGATGCATCTTGATCAGCAGCAAAGAGCGTCTTCAGCTGCAGCCTAGATGAACGGGGGCCTGTGATAACATGGAACCCCGAACTCGACCCATTCCTCCTAGGTCGATTTGTCCAAATTTAGGTCGGCTTTCACAAGGGTCGGGCCCTATGGTGTAGACCTCAACGACCTGACCTTGGCCCATTCTTGGGCCATTGACAAGGTCGGATCCATGTAGATCTGACCTTTCCTCAGTCTTTCCCTAACCCCCATCTCACATGTTCCCCCTTTATCGGACGTGCTTGTGAAATACTAGTTCAACTCAAACACTAACCCTCCAAATTCCCACCATACCTCAAACAACACAATCATATCATAACAAGAACGCCTTTTGCAAGGAAAGTTGAATCCCTTTAGGACTTTACCTCCAACATCTATAAATATGTGACATGGCTTTATTATTCAGGTATGTTTTTCATAAGCATTCAACATGAGTTTCTCTTGAGCACTTGTCTGACTTAGGCTTTGGAGGGGTGACGAGGATACACCTCGACGTCTTTGTTTCAGGTATTGAAGATCGGATCACACGGAGTTCTTCCATTCGGTTCGGGTTTGCCAAGGTACGAATTTTGGTAGCATCACATCTCAAGCCCCTCAACTCAATAGCCGAGCCAACATCATTTATGAAAGCTAGAAGCTCCAATTAAACTTAACTATTGTATCCAAATCTAGACTGAAAATTTCATGATTTTGGCACACAAGTGACCATGATATCGTAATTTCGTGAAATTACACACACTGCAGATGTAGTCACGTGCAATTTAAGGATCATTTATTAGACCACACACACAAGACGATCAAAAGAATTGTAAAAAAATAATTCAATTGAATCATTTCGCAAACAAAAATTAACAAGGAAAAAATCCATTAATTCAAAACCCCAATTAACAATCCTAATCAATATTCTCACCGCATAACCAAGCCTATTGATATAATTGTCATCCATCGCCAATAACCAAAAGTTGTAACTGATCGACAAAAATAAAGCCCATAAACTGAATAATGAAACCAAATTGATATTGAAAAAATGGACCCAAGAAAGAGAAAAACAAAAGTAACAAGATATAACAAAAAAGAAGAGAGAAATATGGAAGCGTGAAAAATCAAATTATGCAAAAGCTAAAAATAATAATCACCCCAGTCCCCAAAGCACCACAACACCAACCGAAACTTATGGGTTTCCTTGATTCTTTTTTGGGGGATTTGAACGATTGAGGAAAGAGGAAACATTCATACCTGATGATATCCCACTATGAAATTGTTTCTTAAAAGTGATTGTTCACAAGTTTCAGTTCTATCAATCTACGAAGGCAACCGATTTTGAATGGTAGGAGGGTTTGGAGATGACAAAACCATGAAGAGGAAATAGGAACGGTTTGGGATCGCAAGAGAGAAGAAATGTATTAGATTTAGGTTTTGGGAATTCAATTGATTTGAGAAAAGGGGAATTTAAGTTTAGTTGAATAAGGGTATATTAGGTAGTTTATAAATTATGATTTAAATATTTATTTTAAACTTATTATTTTTGTCAAAGGCTAAAATCCCAAAGTGTTAATTGAAAGAGGCTATTTGATCCAATTACCACAGTTTCTATTTGGAGAATTATGTGATATTTCCTTGTCTTGTTAAGTAAGTAAATTATAGGGCAATGTAAAATGCCAAAGGATATGAAAGATATGAAATATTTTCATTAATTAGTGAATAATTAACACAATTAAAATCCAAATACATACACATGTAACATCACCTAAAAAATGCAAGAAATGAAACCTCAAATTTAATGCATGAAATGAAACATAAAAAGTCACTTCGATTCTCCTTAAATTGAAACAAGTGCCAACGTCTTCTCACCATGTGACTAACCCTTCATTTTTCCAAATAATTCTTTCCAGCATATATTGAATTATACACTTTACACACACATAGATACCCAAAAAAAAAAAAAAAGGGCAGACTTTTTTTACGAGTTGGGTATCGTCGGGAACTATATTGACCGTCCAACTTCGTCAATTTAAAAGCTTCAAATTAAGGTAGATAGAGGTTCAAGTTATGATTTTTTTAAAAAAAATATGAAATGATCATTCTTTGACTCTACGTGTTATGATAGTTCTATAGAACTTGGATTTTGCCGGAAATCCATTTATGTGCTACGGTATGAATCTATGGTTCAAATTTTCTAATTGGATAATGTAATGCACCAATAATATCTATTGATTTTCAACTCATGGTTAAAATCCCTTCCTACAGGTTGATTTGATTTACTTAGGGCCTGAATGATGGTGGATTAAGATGTAGCATGTTATGGAGAAGCCACGTGAATTGACATTTTATTTTGAGTATGGAAAAGGAGAAAAAAAATATTTACGTGTTTCAAATAAATAGATTTATTTAAACATCATTTGTGAAACTACTCTATGAAACTTGTCATGAATTAGTTATATTTAATAGTAATTATGTTTTTATGGAAATTAAGTTACGAGTTCCCGTTTCTCACAAAAATGTTAGGGATAAAATTTAGTTTTTTGTTTCTTTTTCAAAATTGCAATGTCTACCTTTATTTTAAAAATTCGTAACTCATTTGTTACTTGAAATTTTTTAATGAAACCAGTGATGTTTGATAGTCTCATCTATTAGCTATTGGATAAACTTAAAATTATGTCAATCGGTATATAGACTTTTAAGTTTGACCTTAAGTTAAAATATGCTGATTTTTTTCCCAAACCCAATCATTGCAGGGTTCTTGGAAAAAAATTTAGTACCTCATATATGACATGGAAGCCAACTTTTGGATATGTCATATTATAAGAACTTTCCCGGTTTTTCTTAAAATTTTGTGAAGTACGAGCTTCCGCTTTATCTAAAGATAAAACATTTTCATTCCTTTCTCTCTTCGTGATCACTCAGAATCCGCTGATCAGGTGAAGCCTACCTTCTCTTCTCGTTGGCATGGATGAATCAGTAACATCTTGTTCCTACTACTACCGGGTAGTTTTTCGGGGCATCCTTTCCAGCTGTACAACCTTGTTCAGTTAAGAGAAAGCGAAGGGGATACAAACTTGGAAACATCCAATGACGGAATCTGACACATCCATTTTAAACCAGTATCATTCCAATCTCTACCTTTGAGGTCGATAACTATGCAAACAAATTTATTTTGATGCTTACCGCGCGAAATAGAAAAGCAAAACATAATATTTTACTTACTGCCTAAAGTGGTTCACGCATGGAAAACTTTTTATTTATTTGGTAAATGTGTACATGCAGTTAACTATAGAAAAATAGGTATATGCATGGAATTATTCCACACTTTCTTTTCTTTCATGAATTCCTTTAGAATTATTTTATTACTATGTTATTGTCCAAAAGTATATCATTCATGAGAAATTCATTGATATTTTTTTTATAATAACAAATTGTTAGAAAAAATAATAATTCTTAAGTCAATTTTTAAATTAAATCTTTATACATTCCGCGAAAAGTATAGTCAATTAAACTATTTTTCCAAATAATCTTTTTAAGTCTATGACAAAGGTACAATTGTTCTAGTGACGTTTCGGTCCATGCGGGTTGAGGCTTTACAGCATGATATCAGAACATGATTTAGTCGAGTCTGTAGACTCGTCTTTTTTTAAAATAATACTATAAGTACAAACTAAAAAATTAAAATGAGAAAATGAAATATTTACAGCACTCTATGGCGTCTTGCATCCATTGGTCAACCTCATCCTATGACCCAGATATGTTTAACTAAAAAAAGTTCAAATTCTTGTTATGAAAAGTTATGATTCTTTAGTTATATTTTTCATGTTGTTGTACAATTTATATTTTACTTCGTGAGTATCTTATATGCAATGATAAATATAATTTGGAAAAAAAAAAAACAAATGTGTTGTTTAAAAGACATGTATAGGACTGGAAATTAAAGTTGTAGTTGACAGGTGGCAAGGAGAAGATAGATATCCGAGCTTACATAGATTTTGATGTTGACGAATCCGTAGATCCTAATAGCCACATACGAAGCGTGTATCAGCATGGATTAAAAGCGAAGAATGGGGGTTAGAGGATTTAGTGACGGATTGCTAGAAACTCTTGCACCTCGTGAGAAACGTATTGGGAAGTTTATACAAAGAAATATGCTATCTCAAATTTTGAAAAGTGGACTTGAGGAACTTGGCTTTGAGGATTTTTTGCAACACCTATTGGGAGACTATGATTGGTGATGTTATATCTCACTCAAGATCTAACCGGCGTGACTTCAGATGACGAAGTTGCACAACCAATTGTGGCAAATGCTAACGAAGAGGAACATGAAGATCTAGAGGAGGCCAGAAGAAGACCAAGAATGAAATGAGTAGAGACTAGATTACTCATTTAATTGAAATGTGAATAAATCATAACATTTTTCCAATAATTGACCCACACTCAAAATATTAATCTTCATAACTGGAGCATAATAAACATTTGAAATCAATTGGTGTCTTCCATCCTTCAAACGTATCAAGATTTTACCTTTCTCCTTTACCAGAGGAATCCCTTAATGTGATATTGCCACCATCTTTCTCATCAAGCTCTATGAACAAGTCTTTGTTCCCACACACGTGATTACTAGCTCTAGTATCAAGGTACCAAGAATATTTTTCTCCTTGCTGCAAGTCTTTACAAACTATCAAAAGAGGTTAACAAGTCATAAGTTAAATGTTATACTTGTCATGAATTTGGACATTGTTCATGGGAATGTAAAAGTGGTGATGGTGTGAAAGCTAATCTCATGAAGAAAATATAGAAAATAACGAAGAGGTGGTGCACTTTGTGGAAAATAGAAGCGGACTTAGGAGGAGGAAGAACTCAGTGAGGATGAAGAATCCAATATTACATAGGTATATAGGACTTCTTATCGCATTAGTTCATCCCCTCAATTTAATTCTACTGCATGCACCACACTTCACTAGGTACTTATTACTAATACATGTATCTCAAACATCTAAATTCATGAAACTAAATTAAATAGGTGAAATGCATGTTTAAATGTATGTTTTATTTGAACAACCCCCTTCGAACAAGACTTTTGCGTACTCCATGCAAATTGCTTAATGCTTTGAAAGTATTGAACTTGAGAGCCTTGGTGAAAATATCTCCAATTTGGTCTTGAGACTTTACATAACTGATCTCTACCACCTTGTTTGCGCATTCATGCACAAAATGATATTTGGTGTCTATGTGATTGCTACTACGTTCATGAAATAACAGATTCCTTACTAAAGCAATGGTTGATTTGTTATCCATGCTTGCTTCAGTAATTTTGCAAAATAAAACTCTTTCAATAGATATCTCAGCCAAATTGCTTGAGTGACTCAAGAACTAATTGCAACATACTCTACTTCACAAGTTTTTTGGATAAGGTTTGTGTATTATATCCAAAGTATGAAATAAAAGTACATGAGCACAGGGGCATACCCCAGAAAAACAAGGTTAGAAAATGTGTTTCCTAGCACAAACAAAAAATAAGTACTAATAACCTAGTCACAACAATAAAAAATATCCGCAGAAAAACTCCATGATCGTTGGAACCATCTATTTTCAACAGATGGAACCAAGCCCCTACATAGATTCATTAGTGCTACTTCACAAGTTGGTAGAGCAATAATTGGTTGCTTCTTTGAGCTCCAAGAAAAAGCTGCATTTACCCATGTAAAATAGGAACCTACTGGTGAGTACTTTCGGTCATCAATATCTCCACACTATCACTATAACTGAAACCTCCAAGTCTGAAATCATTAGAGGCATAATAATGTAGTCTGAAATCAACCTTTCAAATGTGTTGTTGTTGAAGCCTCCATATAACAATTAACCACTCCAACTCCAAATAATGTCAGGCTTTGTACAATTTAAATATCTTAAGCCTCCAACTAAGCTTCGAAACAAGATTGGGTCCACCTTTGCACCGTCATCATATTCAGAAAGTTTAATGCCAATTCCAATGGAGTGTTAATTAGATTGCAATTACTCATGTTTAATTTGAGCACTTTGTTTTTATTTCCTTTCACAAAAAAGCCAGGGGGTTGCTGCACATAAACCTCATCTTCAAGATAGCCATTGAGAAAGGCTAAATTGACATCCATTTGGAAAATCATCCACTTGTTTTGAGCAGCTAAAGAAATTAGCAACCGTATGGTCTCCAACCGGCTACTGGAGGGAAAACTTCTTCATAATCGATGCCTTGACGTTACTTGTATCTTTTCACCATGAGTCTTGTTTTGTATCTTTTCTCCTCTCCTTTTGATTTCTTCTTTGTTTTGTACACACATTTGACCGATGGCAATGGGAAGAGTTGTTAATTCCTAAGTGTTGTTCGTCTCAATTGCTCCTATTTCTTCATTCATTGCTTTTCTCCTCTCCATTTCTCATCCTTAGCACCTTCATTAAAATCTATAGGCTCATTATTTTTATAAAGACAAAAGAAAGTGATATTATCAATTTCTTCCTTGTATGCAAAGGCCTTTCACTTGAACTTCCTTCAGAAACATCAATCTCACCACATGATGGTGATGGCCGGGGATTGGTGATCTCATATATTTCTTTATGACATGTCACATGCTTCCTCCAAGAAAGGAAGCAAATCATAGATGTCTTCTTGCACATGTTATTTCCACGTTGCTTTCTCATCAAAATCCACGTCTCTACTAAATAAACACCTTCCCACCACTTGGATTGTAAAGCTTGTAGCATTTTGTTCTTGAATTCATAGCCACCAAACACACATTTTTACTAATGTCATCAAGCTTCGTGAGCTTCTCATCAAGGACAAATCATATGCAAGCATATAAACACCTTCAAGTGAGATACTGTCGGTTTTCTCCCTTTCCATTCTTCAAATAGAGTCTTGTTGGCTTAAAAAGCTTTTGTTGCACACTGGTTCAACAACTAGACAACACAATTGATAGCTTTTGCCCAAAATTCTTTTGGCATTTTCTTTGTCTTCATGCTCTTTGCCATATTGAGAATTTTCCAATTAATTCATTCAACAACATCGTTCTGCTATAGCGAACCCTATAGCGGTTAGAATTCGGCAAATCCCATTGGCATCACAAAATACTTGAAAGTTTCTAGAAGTGAATCCGCCCCCCTCTATATGATATCTTGGCCTGGATTTTAAATCCACTTTTTTTTTTCTACAAGAGCTTTGAAATTCTAAAAGCACTTAAGCACCTCTGATTTTTCTTTAAGAAAGTGCACTCATGTTTTTCTACTCAAATAGTCAATAAACAGTTAAATATTTGTTCTTACCAAAAGAACATGGATTGATTGGCCCACACACATCAATTGTTGGAGCTCTTGATTGAGACTCCTTTGGAAAGCTCTTTCTTGACTGTTTACAAAGAAAGACACCCTTCACAAAGATGATCAGCCTGATATATTGGTGGCAAACCCTCCACCATTCCGTTGTTGTCCATTGTTTTGTGCCCTCCAAAATTTGTGTGCCAAAATCATAAATGTCTCAATCATGACGAGTCCTTATACCACAATGTCCAGCATTTAGCCACATAAGTTTGTATGGGCAACACAAACAAACGATTTCTCACCATGGGTACTTTAACAATTAAATTTTCTGCATTATACTTTAAAAACAAGCTACAACTTTTTGTGAATAAATCATAACCTTCTTCTAATAATTGACCCACATTTAAAATATTACTCTTAATATCTGGAAAATCATAAACATTTGAAATAAATTGGTGACTTCCATCCTTCAAATGTATTAAGATTTTACCTTTTCCCCTTACTCTGCCACATCCTCTTGTTGGGTTGGATTGATAATTTCTATCTCTAATTTGAAATGAAATATAGTTACCTCTTCTTCCTTTTCCAAAACCTCAACTACGGCATCGTCCTCTTTAGCTTGTATTTTCCTTATCTTTCAAAGTGAGCTTTGATTGTAAAACCTGCTTCATGTGCTCCTTCTTTCTTCTATTAAGGTTGTCTTCTTATGCTTCCAATGATGCACATAATTCTTCAATTGTCATGTCTTCCAAGTCCTTCAATTCTTCAATGGCAATCGCCATGTGATCAAATTCTTCACTAACACTAAGGATTTTTTTTTTCAATCACCCTTAAATCAGTCACATCTTAATTCCTTCTCATTTGGTTTGCAATTGTCATGACTCTCGAAACGTAATTCGACACCTTTTCAGATTCATTCATTTGAATAGCTTCAAACTCACCTCGAAGCTTTTGGAGGTGAATTTCTTTTCCTTGTCTTTTCATTTGCATGCAACTTGAAGCATTTCCGATAATTGATTTTTTGTAGTAGCATTAGAAACCTTCTTAAATGTGGCTTCATCCAATGCTTGATGAATAACAGAAAAGCCTTTTGATCCTTCTTCTTGGTGCTTTGTAAAAGATCCCTTTGTGCTTAGGTTAGAGCAGCTAGATCGATGGAAACCTCATAACCATTTTCTACAATGCCCCATGCATCATGTGCACTAAGTGCCTTCATACAGATGCATCAATTATCAAACTTCTCTTTGGACAATTTTAGAACTTGGAAGGGGATCATCTTGCTATTTGCCATAATTACTAGTAATGGGAAATAGAAGTGAACTTATGAGGAGGATGATGATGAAATTATTTTCTATTCAAGTTTGGACTTGTTTTCAACTCAAGATTACGTAGGTATATTTATAGGACTTCCTAACACATAAGTTCATTCCCTCAATTTAATTCTACTACATGCACCACACTTCACTAGGTACATATTAATTAACAATAGATGAATACATGAACCACACTTCACTAGGTACTTATTAATTACTAATACATGTATCTCAAACTTCTAAATTCATGAAACTAAATTAAATAAGTAAAATGCATGTTTATTCTTCGAATAAAATCAGCTGGCTTACCAATCCACATTTCAATAAGTGTCTTTAGATCAATCGTGGTTGATGGTGATCGATTGATCACAAAATGGTGGTTTTAACTACTTTTGCCCATAATGATTTGGCTTGCCCTTCAGTTCTCAAAATTCCTCTTGTTCTTTCTAACGATGTAGAAGTTCATCAGCTCTGTCACTCCATTTTGTTGTAAAGTTTACATCTTTGTAAATTGTCTCTTGATACCTTCTTGTTGACAAAATTTATCAAATTCTTCAATAGTATATTTTCATCCATTGTCTGTCCTCAAACACTTGATCTTCTTTTCAGATTCAAGCTCCAACCACACTTTTAATATTTTGAAGACTATGAAAACATGTCTTTCTCTTGATTGGATGTACCCAACATCTCCTGGAGTAATCATCAATAAAGGACACAAAGTATCTTACAACTCCTAAGGACAAAACTTGTGCCTGCCAAACTATGATAGCTTTACTTCTAGCTGTAGAATTGCTGAACTTCAATATATGATGGTTACTAGTAGCATAGCATAAAAGGGTAATGAAACCTTTTTTAGCCTTGTTAGCTTTTGTTCTAAGAGAATTTTCAAACCACGTTTTGACATGTGGCCAACCTTGTGGTGCCACATCATCGTTAATTCTTCTACTGAAATTGTTGATACAACATATGCTCTCCTTCTTGTAGTGTCTCCCCTTTTAAGATTTACAAATTTGCAACTATCTTTTTCGCTTTCATCACCACTAGCGTGTCTTTGATTATCTTCATGATTGCATCTTGTACGTGGTTTTTGAGCCTAATACTATCTAATTGCCCTAAGGAAAATAGATTTTTCTTTAGACCTTTTACGTGTTCTACTTATTGGATGACACGAAATGTACCATCATACATTTTTAATTTGATGGTACCACTTCCAGTGATTTTCAAGGCATGATCATTCCCCAAAAACACAATCTTCCTAAGATAGGGTTATACTGATGGAACCATTTTCTCCTTGGTGTCATGTGCCATGTAACTCATGAGTCCATAAGTAAGACATCAGAAAACTGTTTTCTACCTTAAACGACCGTTGTTGCCTCACTGTATAAAGTTTCACCATCATCTGAGGTTCTTACTACACAACTCTGAGTTTTTGACGACTCGTGACCTTTTCCTTAGGCTTCTTCATTTTTCTTGAGACTCCAAAAATCCCCTTTTATGTGTCTTTTCTTGCTACAATAATGACACATGGCATTCTTCTTACTTCTAGATTTTGATCTACTCTGACTCCAACGGGGCCACATTCTGTTGACCTCCCTCTCATAATCGTCAAAGCTTCTACATGTTGTTAACTTGTTAATACATCATCCATATTCTTACGCCGACTTCCTTCTTCAAGAACTGCAGCAGCAACATCATCAAAAACTAGACTTTCGATCTTGTTAGTTAAGTTAATGATAAGTTGATCTTACGAATCTGATAGATTTTGAAGTAAAATTTTATCACATTCACCGATCTCTATATTATGCTCTATTGATGTAAGCTATGAAAATGAAGTGTAGAGACTGTTGATGTGGTTGGTCACCATAGTTGACTCCACCATCTGAAGGGTATAAAGCCATCTGTTCAAGAAGCTTTTGTGTAATGATTTGGTGTCATGCAACTTTTTCAAGGTATCCCATATCTCTTTTGTCGTCTTCTTTTCCACCACACTTGACAATAGAGATCAGCTAGTGCTAGGCGTAGATTAGCAATTGGGTTGTCGTCCATCTCGCTCTACTTGCCATTGTCAACGATCCACGCAGGCCTTTGTCCAACTGTCGCCAAGCAGTTATCTTTTCTCAAAATTGCTTTTATTCTCATTTTTCGCAATAAGAATTTGTTCCCATTAAACTTTTCATTATCATACTTTGTCGCCATTTTTTCAAGACTAAAATAGTACTGTGTATATAGAAATCTTATACAAAACTTTGCTCTGATACCCTTATTAGGAAAAATATGGATCAAGGTTGACGAGCAACTAAAGTGAAATTGAAAAAAAAAAATGTAGCTAAACAAACCCTTAAAGATTTCGTCTTTCCTTCAATAACTAAATAAGGTTTTAAGTGAACTATTAGTTCAAGCAAAATCCAAGTTCAGCAAAAATGTAAAATTAAACAATTATTTGTGATCCTAAACACATCGGAACATAAAGATGTAATTGAGATCTAAAACTCATAACAAACAGATTTTAAACTACTCAATTTCTTCATATTAAAATAAGACTCTCAAAATCCCCCTAACTGAAATAGTAATATTCAAAAAGGCCATATTTTGATTCAAGATCTAAAAATCATACTATGAACCTCAAGTTCATTCAAGTGACAAATATCTTGACATAGAAAAAGAAAAAAAAAATCGTTTACCCACATGCAAACACATTATACGTTGTTGGACTATATTACAATGTTGACTCTGTTGACCAGAATGATGTTGACTATTTACTGGTTGAATTGATAAATTAAAGTATAAATCATATTACACTTGGTTTGGTGCGCATTGGTGATAAAACGTTTTTATTTTTGTGAAATATGCTTTTGTGAGTGGAGTGGATTTATGAGATATTGCCAAGTGTCAACTCCTACACCGTTGGATTGACTAACCTATTACACTTGATTTGGTGTAAATTCGTGATAAAATGTTTTTTTTTTTTTTTGGTAAAATAATTTTTTGTGAGTTGAATGGATTTATGAGATGTTGCCTAGGGTCACCTCGTACACCGTTGGATTCGCTGACCTAATGGTGGCTTCTGAAAGATGCTCCTATTTGTTGGTATTTTTTTATATATTTCATCACAAGGTTAGCTCTTTATTCTCTCTGGTTTTCTAGCTCTTTTTGGTTTCCATGTACTTTTCTCTTTGAACTTCATCTTCTTTCTGGATTTAGTAGATATTTCATCTTCCAAATCACACTCTGGGCGGTTGATGCTTGAGTGATCTTTGTAAATCTAGAGAAAGTGGTATTTCCATTCTTACGTGAACAGTAACCAATGATTTGGCTCCATTTTTATACGGTGATTTTCTTCCAGTGACATAAGCTCAAAAGGGGTTAGGAACTTTTCTTTGAACCAAGCCCTCTGATTATATGTGGTATCAGAGCATATTTGTGAGGGTTCTTGGCTCCAAAATCGTAGGTTTGTAACTTTTATAGTCAGTCTCTACATTTGATTATTATTTTACGAAACCCTAATAAAGAGATCTAGTGAGTTCATTCCTTTTGTTTTACAATTTATTATACAAAAAGGTTTTAGTATTCCTTGAAATTTCTATAACTAGTGTAAATACTTCAGATTTGTAACTCTTTGAAATAACTTTGTCCAAAAACCCTTCGAGTTATTTGGAATTTGAGGGTTACCTCGACTTAACTCAGGATTTTGATTATACTATGTGCATGTGTTGCTTCTATGGAATATCGTTTACATGTTACTTATGCGTACAAGATTTGTGTTATAAAACTTGTCAAGTCTCTACTATTGTGATAAATTCATTGTAAGATATCTATCAATTACTTTGAGACCTTATTCACAACTTTGAAAATTGGTATTCTCTTGATCTTTTGTGGAGTTATTATTACTGATTTAAGTGTAAAATTTATTAATTTTTTTTTATAAAACCAAGAATCTTGTTTCATTACACCGATCAAATTTCTTTAAGTATGACAAATGCAAAATTTGAATTGGATGTTTTCGATGGCAAATGAGACTTTGGTTTCTGGTATTCTAATGAAGGATGTTTTACTACAACAAAAATGTACAAAGGCTATTCATCTATCTTGGCCAAATAACCTTGAAGAAAGTAAAATAACTGAACTAGATGAAAATGTATGGAGTTCAATATTTTCGCACTTGTTTTATAATGTAATGAGAGAAATCAATGAAACAATGATTGTTTGCTGAGGAAAGAATAAAGCTGAATGTACAGCTTTGGTTCACAGTTTTTTCACAGCCCCCTCACATGGGGATGTGGCCCACAATCGTGGGCCCCACACCCATGTGAGGGGGCTGTGAACCAAAGCTGTAATTCTATGATGGTTCTTGTGGAAAATATTGAAAGATAAAAAAAAAAAAAAAAAAAAAACCATTCAAAATAAAGTGTTTCTTCTTAAACAATTATTTGGATTTAAATGTGATCTAGAGGTCAACATTGATACGTTTAGCAGATTATCTTGTGACATTACAAAATGTGATGTGAAACTCTCAAAAGATCAGTTGGTTGTGGTTCTCCTAAATTCAAATAGTCATGAATATAAGGATATTAAAAATGCAAATATGGTAGAGAAATCCTAACCATTGATATCATTATCAATGATCTAAGGAATAAGGTGTTAGAATTAAGATTTGAGGGTAAGGAATCTGTTAGAGGGGAAAATCTGATGGTAAAATCCAAATTTAATTCCAAGAATAGTAATTCAAATAGGAAAAATGGATACAAAAGAAGGAAAATCTAAAGATAAAGTAAAAGGTGAAGCTGATAGGCAAAAATGCTTTTATTGTCAAAAAGGTGGTCATTTTTATTAAAGACTGTTCCAAAAGACTTAGAGTAATATGAAAAATAAGTCTAAAATGATGGGACGAGCAGCTCTAGCCTATAAAGAGGAGGTTAATCACTACTCCAAAAATGATCTTTTGCAACATACAAAAGGCAACATTCGTTGATTAAATGTTTCTAAAGGGGTCTATCGCAACATTTTAGCAAGTGAATATTTATATTGGCTAACATAATTGAGATCGCAACATTTTTTAAATAAATGTTGTTAATGTCACCTTTCGCAACAATTTATAAATGTTGCGCAAATTTTAAGTTTTTGCAACATTGTTAAAATCAGTTTCTATAACAAAGTTCATTTACTGTTGCGAATAGTTCACGTTTGCAACATTTTTTGAACGTTGTAAAAAGTTTTGTACTTGAACAAACGTTGCGAAAAGTTTTTTACTTTTTTCCCAAATTAAATTATATTGGGCTAAAATGATAAAAACCAAAAATTCCTCTCCAACAAAATCCCTCCGCTCCATCCACACCTCCCTCCATTCAAAGTTGGCCTGAAGAGTTGGTTGAAGAATTAGAAATATCATTTTGGCAAGGAAACTTGGCAGCGCGCACTGGCGGATACGCTCATCAGAGTTTATGAACCATTTTTTTTAGGCACTCACAAACCGTTGTGGTCTGCGGCAACTGTCAGACAGTGTTATTCTAGCCCACTGGCCATGCTCGGCTCACCCAAGGGATGTTCCTTCAGGAGAAAAGGGGACTAAGACTGCTGGCGTGTTGGTACTACTCAATTATTGCCTCTTTTCTTAGCGTTGGTGTCTTTATCTGAATTTAAGTCTTTTGTTTAAAGTTCCACTTTTCTCATTGCTGTACATTTTTTTGGAAAAGTAACCTGGTTTTGAATTTTTCTTTTATATATTATGCAATGTTTGTGTAAATATTGACGAAAGCTTTGATTTCTTCTTAGGGGTCTCAAACTTTGTAATTAGCATGCTTTAAATTTGTGATTGCAGATTTCTTTTTGGGGTACCAGATGGCTTTACTAATTCTTCAAGTTTTAGTCCGGGAAGTAGGGAGACTATATTTACATTGGTTATTCTTTGGGGACTTAACACTTTCCTCATGTGAACCATTGATTTCTCAAGTGAGGTTTTCAGATTTCCCTCTTCTAAATTAAACTGCTTTTGGAGAAGATGAAAAGTATACTGCACATATATATTCCTATAGTTGAAGTTACCCTTGCTGTTGAGTCATTTTAGTGGTAGGAAGTGATGTGGATAACTTATATATCACAGCTCAATTATCAGCAGTCCAATAATGACCTTAGAAGTATCTTTTATGTGGATTAAGTATTTGAAAATTGGTTTCCATTGGTAGTTTAAGCACTGAATTATATATGACCTGCTCAGAACTTTGAAATGCACTTGTGTGATCTGTAATTGTAAGACACATAAATAGAATGATTGAGGATGGATCCTCAGTTTTTGTTGTTCCTCTCTGGTGGTCTTTAACTATTTACTAACTCAAGACTTTGGTTCTTTGATCATTTAAAAATTGACGAGTTGCTCTGTTTAGCGTGCTTTAAATTGGTGATTGCAGATTTCTTGTTGGGGTAGCTGATGACTACTAATTCTTTAGGTTTCAGTTTGGGAATTAAGGAGACTATATTTGCATTGGATATTCTTTGGGGACTTAACATTTTCCTCTTGTGAACCAGAGATTTCTCAAAGTGAAGTTTTCAGACTTTCCTCTTCTGAATCAAACAGCTTTTGGAGAAGATGAAAAGTATACTGCACAGATATCATTCCTATAGTTGAAGTTACCCCTACTTACTGTTGAGTCCTTTTAGTGGTAGGAAGTGATTTATCAGAGCTCAATTATCAAATGTCCAATAATGAGCTTAGAAGTATCTTTTATGTGGATTAGGTATTTGAAAATTGGTTTCACATTGTAGTTTAAGCATTGAATTATATATGACGTGCTTTCAACTTTGAAATGCACAGAGAAAAATTCAGTATCAAATTTCCAATATGGGTGTGCTAGAAGTTGTATCATCCAATTATTAGTTTATAACACAACACAATCATGGAAACATATCCAAGGGTCCATTAGTCTGGTATTTCATTATTCCAGCAGGGCGGTTCGTTGTTTGTTTGTGAATCAAGACATAATGTTTCATCAGCATGTCTAAGAAAGCTGCACAAAGACTAAACATTCTAATAATGGCCAACGGAAGCTCTTGTTGCTAAAGAGACTCAACACGACAGATGCTCTAGAGGATTGTATTGTTTGGCCTTACAAGATGACATTGGTGTAAGATGAAGGTATTGTTAGGGGTGTCCAAAAGTCCCGAACCGAACCGAGCGGTTCTTCATAAGTTAAATACCCGGACGGGTACTCGAATCGAACCGATGGATTTGGGTCGGGTCTAGACCAAGAACCGAAGAACCGAATAAGAATCGAAACTAAATAATTTTTTTTATTGAATTAATTAAATTATTTTGTTTTTTCTAAATAAATTAACAAATTAATTAAATAAACCAGATTATTTCATAATTTTAATTTTAAAGCCCATTAACCCAAATGAATTATTGATATGGATCACCGATATTTTAACATTAATATCTATTTTTTGGTATTTGTATGCATTGAATTAATGTTATTCGACAGCTAGTTATTTATATTTTTTTGAATTGGACTACGTTAATTTGTAAAAGTTACGAATAAAATGGCATTAGTTATATTTATGTAGTATTACTGTAAATATTAAAAAAATTAATTATAGTATGGAATCGAACAGTTCCATAATTATATTTGAACCCGACGGTTCCGTTTATTAATTACCCAAAAATTTTGGAACCGAACCGACCCACAGACAGCCAGCCCTAGGTATTGTCCTTATGTGGATTGTGAACCGAAAGAATTAATGCCCCCATGGGTAAGTATTTTGATTTGATTAGTCCCGCAATCCTCTTTGATTGAATTATGAACTTGCTTGTGTGAAACATTTTTATTCTATGCTTGTAGATGGAGAAAACCTATCGAGAATCAGACGGGAAAAGACATTCTGACACCGAGAAGTTATATATGATGGACTTGATTTAGAATCATCAGTGGATAATGTTACATGTTTCATCAGTAAAGCTGAAGGATCCGTTTGGAATTTAAGTCCTTGTCTCAGAGAAGGCCTATACAAACATCAGCAAGAAGGCTTCGAGTTTTTGTGGAAGGACTTAGCTGCAAGCATGATCCTAGTGGAGTGTGGGGATGCATCATATGATTCATATCTCATGCTCCAGGCACTGGAAAAACTCGTTTGGCTATTGTTTTCTTGGAGACATATTTAAAATTGTTTCCAAACTGCCGACCTATCATTATTGCTCCAGCTAGTATGCTCCTCACTTGGGAAGAAGAGTTCGGGAAATGGGAAGTTAATTACCATTCCATAACCCCCACTCTTGAGTTCTCTGGAAAGGAAAACAAGTTGGCTCTCAAACATCTACACAAAAGAAAATGTCGCGACAAGAATGCAATTCGTTGGGTAAAAGTATATTCATGGGATAAAAGGCCAAGTGTTTTAGGAATCAGCTATACTCTATGAAAAGCTGGCTGGAGAAGAAATTGTGAAGGGGAAAGAGATGAAGAAGAGAAAGAGAAGCATTGTTGACGAGGAGTATGAACCACTAAAGAGGATTCTTCTTGCAAAAGAGCCTACTTGAGAGGATAGAAGACTTACCAAACACTTTTGAATTTGAACACAAGGTCTCATTGATCTTTGTAGTTTTGACACATTTTCTACACTTATGGTTTTTGTTAATTCAATTTGTACATAAACTCTTGTTTTAAGTTGTCTTTTTTATACAATTAATTTTATTTTTTCTAAGTATGTAAGAAAATGATTTGTCACAAATTTATTATTTATTGTTACTGCATAAATAAATTTAAAAACTATTGTGAAATGAGTTTGATATATTAAAAATAATATGATTAAATATAACAATATATGAAGTAATTTTTAATTTTTTTTTTTGAAAAAAAAGGTAGGAAACGGCAACGTTTAGTGAATGTTACTAAAACATTAATGGCAATGGTGGAAAAATGCTGCAAAAAATAAGGATATAAGTATAGGCAACATTTTAAAAACGTTGCAAAAAAGTTATTAACAACATTCAAAAAACATTGCAAAAAGGTTATTAGCAACATTTAAAAAATGTTGCAAAAGGTAAGCAACATTCAAAAATTGCTGCCGTATCCTTCTACAATAAGACAAAATCAAGGGTTGGGCCATATTAGTGACAAATGGTTACAAATCTTTATGCTTCAATCTAATCAAGTGCGCAGCTTCTTGAAAATCTTTCTTTGTATTAAACAATTGGTCAACTTGCAAATCTTCATTATCGAGAATCACATGTAAAGCACAAGAAGATTGAGAAATGGGTCTAGACTGAAAGTTCCCATCTAAAGTTGTTCATGAGATGCTTGTATTGAATTTTGAAGAACAATATGACCAAATAGAATAGAATTATGATGATGTGATGTTGGAGGAGATAAATATGTCAGTGAAATGAAATGAAAAAGCCGTTAGTTTGTTTGAAATTTGAATAAGATTTATTGTGATATAATACCTTTTGTAATTAAAAGAGTATTCATAGCTTTTTTACCTTAGCATATTTAGTAAATTTTAAATGTAAACATGGGTTTTTTTTTATTCCCTACAAAAGAGGCATTTACAACTTAAAATTTATAAATTAGGTCATTTGCTTAGTTGGAACATTTGATTAGACTCGTTAGCATCTTCCCTCGATAAGAGACTCACCAATACCTCTACATTTGTAAGAGTCATTGCTTAAAATTATGTTCCAATAGCTCCTTAAATTAACATTTTAATTTATAGAGCAAGTTTGGCTCTACAAAATTATTCTCTAAATGACTCTTTAAATCAATATTTTAATTTGGAGAGCAAAGTCCACTCTCTATAATTTAATGCATTCAAAGTATCAATTTCTAATGGAGGAAAATAATATAATAATTTAAAGGAAGCTAGTGAAAATAAAAAGATAGGCAAAAATAATAAATGTTTTTTGGGAATAGTAAAACTAAGTGTTAAATATAAAGAACGTGTTGGATTACTTAAAATTTCTTACTATCTAATTTATAGATGTTCTTTAGATTGTAGAATACTCTTTTAAAAAATAGTCTCTTAAAGATGATGATGATGTAATCCCCATTATAGGATGTACCCTGGAACCCTCACAAGATTAAGTACAAAGATTGGAAATCTTTCCGGTTGACACATTATACTCATCATTCCCTCTGTTTTTAAAAGGATTCAACCTCGAATCTTCACCTGCATTAAAGAGAGAAAGATCAGTAACATTGAAAGTAGCACACACATTATACTCGCGTGGAATGTCCAATTTGTAGGCATTGTCATTAATCTTTTCAATGAATTGGAATGGTATATCTCCTTTAGGATGCAGTTTAGACATTCTTTGAATTGGAAGATATTCTTTTCGTGTGTGCACCCAAACCCAATCACCTGGTTCAAATGTTACCTACCTCCTTCCTTTATATTAGATTGAGATGCATAATGTTCATTCTTCTTCTTAATTTGAAGTCGAATCTTCTACTAGATAGACCTTACCAATTCAGCCTTCTTCCTATATGAACTACCTCTTCAGGTAAAGGAAAATCCAGCGGAGCTAGTGGATTCATAATAAACAATTTCAAAAGGCAAATAAGTAGTAGAAAGCATGGCTTATTATATTCAAAACTATAAATGGTAAATAATCCTCCCAATTTTTCAAATTCTTTTTAATTTTTGTGCAAAAATTGAGTTAAATGTTCTATTAACTATCTCGATTTGTCCATCTATTTGTGAGTGACAAGTAATAGAAAATAGAATCATAGTTCCCAACTTATCCCACAAAATCCTTCAAAAGTGGCTAAGGAACTTAACATCCTTATTAGACATGATACTCCTAGGTATCCCATGGAGTCGCACTATATCTCTAAAGAACAAATCAACTATGTTTGTGGTATCATTTATATTATGATATGGCAAATATGATATCTTACTAAACCTATCCACTACTACGAATATAGAATATCTACCCCTTTAGTCCTAGGCAACCCTAGCACAAAGTCCATAGACACATCAACCCATGGCTCACTAGAATGGATAAGTATGTATACAAATTTTGTGATAAAACCCTAGATTTAGCCTTCTTACATGTAATGCATCTACTACAAATACGATTAACATCTATTTTCATCCTCAACCAATAAAAAAGTCCCATGAAACCCCCACTATGTGCTTCATGTACTAACAACAATTAACGCATGGAGCAGTTAGGCACACATAACTTATTTTCCTTAAACAAATATCCCATCATACTTATAAAATTTATCAATGCAGCCTTTTAACTTGTTATATATGTTATAAAAATGCGCATCATTGGCATACATGTCCTTAATGTATTCAAACCCAAGCATTTTGGCATTTAAAGAAGTAAGAAGTACATACCTCCTTGATAATGCATCAACAACTATGTTTTCCTTACCTTATTTATACTGAATGACATAGGGAAAAGTTTCAATAAACTTTATCCATCTCGCATGCCACTTGTTTAACTTATCTTGGTCCTTTAGAAGTTTCAATGACTCATGGTCAGTGTGGATCACAAACTCTTTTGGCCACAGTATTGTCACGTCTCTAAAGCTCAAACAAAAGCATAACGCTCTTTGTTATAAGTAGGATAATTCAAATTTGCCCCACTTAGCTTTTCCCTGAAAGATGCTATTGGTCGCCTATCCTGCATTAAAACGGCTCTAATTCTTATTCATAAGGCTTCACATTAATCCTAAATGTTTTGGTAAATTTAGGTAGTGCTAAAATAGGTCAGAACACAGCATATCCTTAATAATATTAAATGTATTTTTTTTGTTCAATACCCTAACGGAATCCAACACTTTTTTTAATAATCTTGGTGAGTGCAGCAAGTGTACTAAAATCCTTAAAAAATACCTATCAAACTAGCTAAACCATGGAAGCTTTTTACCTCAATTATACTTTTAGGTGTTGACCACTCCTCGATGGCTTTTACTTTCTCTTCATCTACTTCAATACACTTTGTACTAACAATATAACCAAGAAAAATAACTTTTTTCATGCAAAATGTACACTTCTTAAAATCAGCATAAAGTCGTTCTTGCTTCAATTTAACAATCACACATCTCAAATACTTAATATGCCCATCTAAGCTCTTACTACTAGGATATAATCAAAATAAATTACTACAAATTTGTCTATGAATTCACATAAAACATGGTTCATTTATATCATGAAGGTACTAGGTGCATTAGTAAGTCAATGCACATTCTCCACGTCCCATCCTTTTTAGGCACAAGTAGCACTAGCACTACAGATGGACTCATGCTCTCCCTCACGTACCTTTTTCTCATCAACTCCTCCACTTGTCTTTGAAGCTAATTTGTCTCCTCGAAATTACTTCTATAAGTCGGTTGGTTTGGAATAACAGCTCTTGGTATAAAATCAATTTGATATTCAATGCCTCGAATGGTTGTAACCCACTAGGCATGCCCTTAGGAAACAAGTTCTCAAATTCTTTCAATAAAGAAATAGCCAAACTAGGGAGGGGTTGGTTAGCTTCCTAAAGATTAAGGAATGATTCCTTGTAGACCGGCAATATAAAAGGCTAGTTTCCACAAACCCCATCTTAATTTCACTCTCTATTACAAAAAAAAAAAAAAGCTCATTTTTGTCTTTTCCTTTCTCTATGTAGACTCTCTCTCTATCTTTTCTCTCTTATGGATCCACTAGTTTTTCATTATTTTAAGCTACCTCTCTATTTTCTCTCTTCCTCACTTTTCTTGAAGTCTAATCTTCACTCTCATCAAACCTTTCTTGCATTTTCTTCTCTTCATCACCTTTTAACTTCAATTGATCCTAATAGATGTAACAAATCAATTTTCTTTAAAGAGTAAATCATTACTAAACATTACATTCAATAATTAAATAAACGTGTCAAACTACCCAACGTGAAAATTTTGATTCTACCAATAATAAATCAAAACAAGTAGGAAACATATCCAAATAAAATACATTCCAAATAACTCTTTGGTACCAGATGACCATATCATTCATATCATATCATACCATATTTTTAACTTTCAAAAGTATGAAAATTCATCAACATGAAGAAGTAATTTAAACGGGATAAAAATCAACTACACCTCGTTAGATCAAATAAATTTGAAAAGCAAAACCAAAATCACGTTCTAACTTTATCGGAAGTCCTACGGTATGATATTTTGACACATGGTTTAAATCTTTTGTTCGGGATTGCACCATTAATTCATATCCTATTGAGTATTCTCATATACTCAACCTTTCCCCCTACTCCCCACAGGTTAGAACGAGTCGTTGGTTGGTGGGCAATGAGGTGTTGTCGTGGTGTTAGGAGTTATGGAACTAAATATATAATCCCATGTAACGTGACAATGGACATATATATATATATATATGTGTGTGTGTGTGTGTGTGTGTGTGTGTGTGTGTGTGTCTGTCTGTGTGTGTGTGTGTGTGTGTGTGTGTGTGTACCTATTTACGTACTTTTTGACTCTAGGGGCTACAAATTCTTTTATCTCTGCATCCTTTGTCACTAGATCTAACTTTACATGTGTGAAAACAATTAATGAATTAGAGGTTAGCATCCCTTCAGGAAGAACTCTTTGCTGTTAGATGACTAAGGCTATAAGTTAGAGGTTGACAAGAAAATACTACACACAGACTTATTGTAATACTCCGAAATTTTATGATCATTTAAATTGCTCATTTAATTATTTAGGATAGTAATGTAACTTTTCAAATTTTATTTGGCCAAACTATTAATGACTACCACGTTTCCATGTGTTGGTTATATATATAAGCTAGCATGAGGTGTTATATATATAAGCTAGCATGAGGTGGTTAAATACATAAGCTAGCATGAGGTGGTTAGATATTTAAGTAAGCATGTGGTGTCAACTTGTAGTAAAAAGCTGTCATGAAGTGTTTAATTGATGCATGAAGTGTTTAATTGATTGCATGAGCTGTTTAATGGATGCATGAGCTGCTTAGTTAAATTTAGGAAGGTATCCATGCAACTCACACGTGTAGAGGTAGGCAACAAGGTTGAGTTTGGTAAATAGTCACCCTTTTTACCTTGCTTAGTCATAGGTTTTCTTGCCTTTAAATACCTAAGAAATGCTCCAGCAATTGTCTATGAAATCAGAAAATTACGTGAAACAAAGAGTAAGGACCAGCAGGAAGAAAAACGTGTAGAAAGGAACTTAGCGCTAGTATACATTTCGGTCAATTTCTTCAAGCTCTTAGGTAAGATACTTTCTATGTTCAAGTGGTAGGATTTCATGGTAATATTTATGCTTAAGCTATGCATGAGAACCATAATATGAAAGTTGTGGACAAGTCCACCAAGTTAGATATCTATTCATGCCTTAGGACAAGTCCGAAGGGCACCAGCAAGCCGGAATATGCAAGTATGTGTTTGAACGCTTTCTTTTGTATAGTATTAACATGTTAAATCCGAACATGGTATCTTACCTCAAAGTATGCTTTATACTCATAGTATTTTATACAATTTTCAGGTCCTTGATTGTCGAGTTGGTGGAAGTCGGTTAGCATACTTGATGATGGGTTAAGGACAGTTTTTGTAGCAAAACTTCCCTCTTGTATGTTTCGTTCGTAGACTTCCTTCCCTATGGTTTTGTATCATCTAAGCATGTATAAGACATGATGTAATATGGTACTGGAAATAAATTTTGTAACCATGTCTTTCATGTTATGCTAAGAGACATAAGACTCTTTTTTCTTGAAAATGATAAAAGGCAGAAACTGGACCAGTTTTTAGTGTCAATTAAAAATGCTATTACGAACACTATAAATATCTATTTGAGATTCTAAAAATATTCCTACGTTCCTCTTTGAGTTGTCTTTATATGAGCACAAGAATCACTCAATTTGGATTTCTATACCCTGAGATATAAATTTTTAAGGGTCGAAAGGTCGAATCTGAAGTTATGTGCAACACCTCACTATTTTTAGTGAAACGTCCCCATCATATTATCTTGAAAACTCTCCATATTTTAACCTGGGTAACTACTTAGAAATATCTTTTAAATGCCACAAATTTCATATAAAACGGAGTTGAGGTGAATTTTATAAAAATGTTTGAACTAGCTGCCCAAATTTACCGTAACAACACCGAGTTCGTATTTGTAAAAAAAAAATTCAGGGCGGTATGCACTTCTACTGGCCATTAAATTTTACAAAGATATTTTACTATAAATTGAACATAAGTTTTCAGTATGTAATACTTTTATTTAAGAGTTTTTATATGTAGCAAAGGCAGAATTATTTTGTATTGTACGTAACACTCGAAGTATATGTTCGGGGTGTTACACTTATACCTTTCGGAGATGAAAGATTTCGATGTTATTTTAGGCATGCACTGGTTAGGACTCAATCATGCAACCATTTGATGTCACGAGAAAGAAGTGTTATTTCATAGACCTAGAGAGGAAGAGTTCCGTTTCTTTGGAGCAAAGTTCAAGTCTCTACATCACCTTTGTATTGGCTTTACAAGTAGAGAAGATGTTGAGAAAGGAGTCATGCCAGAGAATCTTAATTAATATCATCGGTTCCAAACATACAGAAACAACCGTTAATGATATTAACATTGTGCGAGATTTTGGACATATTCCCAGAAGATCTACCTGGTATCCCATAGAATATACAATTGACTTGGTTCCCGGAGTGGCATCAGTATCTAAGGCCCCTTACCTAATGACATCGAAAGAACTTCAAGAATTGAAGTTATAGTTGGAAGAGTTGATGGAAAAAGGTTTCATTCTACCGAGTTGATGAAGAAGAATGATTGAAGTATAAGGATGTGCATTGACTATCGGGATATACCAAAAAATGCCGAATTGTTTTCGAAGGGAAGCGATATACTGAAAAATGCTTTCAGGACTCGTTATGGACATTATGAATTTTCACTGTCATGCCTTTTGGTTTGACCAATGCTCCAACTATATTTATGGATCTTTTGAATTGAGTGTTCCATCAGTACCTAGACCAGTTCGTCATAGTATTTATTGACGATATTCTTGTGTACTCCAAAGTTAAGAAGCAGCATGAAGTCTCGAAATAGTACTTAAAGCTTTGATGTCATTTTTTATGGGATTAAACATCCCTTTGCCCAAGTTAGAGGCCAATTACTGATGATGGATCCTATTCCATTGATAAACATGGTGTTTGCCCAGGTAAGTGCTTCTCTGTTTCCCTGATCCAATACTCAATTCTCATAGATATTGGGTAATGGATTTTGGAGCTACAAGTCATATAAGCTTCACTCAATTGGTTTTTCACACATTGAGAGCAATCAGGAATGCCTATATTACACTGCCAAACCATGAAATAATTTTTGTTTACTTCAATGGAATAGTAAAAAAATTCCCGAAGATGTGTCATATGTTCCTCAATTTAAATTCAACTTATTATCTATGAGTTCATTAACCAGGAACTCATCAATCAGTATCAGCTTTCTTTGGTTATACAATTACAAAAATGGTCAACTAATTTTCACTATTGTACAACATTTTATACGAATCTACTAACGTAATGTTGCCTCAGTACTCTATGCCAACTAAATATTGTATAATGTACTCGATAGTGTATAATGTAGTTAGTAGGATTGTGCCTCCAGGTGCCCCCTCCAACTGCGTGTTTGTTACAGCACCACTACACATGGTTAGCTGCTGAATCATCCATTTGGTTGTATAGTTTGTTAGGATATCATTATACTTATTTACCTTTTGTCTTCTATATATTTGGACGTGCATCATCACTATGAAAGGAAGAATCTCTGATTCATTATTCCTAATATATCAGCTCCTTCATCATCTTCATTCAGTTATTTTTACTTACATGGTATCAGAGCGTACATGACTATCATTGCTGATATGAATTTTGTTGATAATGAAAACACAAGTCCACTTCACACTCCTGATCTTTCTAATCATTATAGGTTGGAGAATTATGATAATCTAGGAGCTATGTTGGTCACATAGTTGTTAACTACAGACAACTACACCACTTGGTCAAGGGCAATCCGGTGAGCACTTCGAGCAAAGAACAAACTCAATTTCATCAATGGAGCACTACCCAAACGAGAACCATCCAGTGCATCATTTGATCCATGGGAGAGGTGTAATGATATGGTGTCATGGATCCAAAATGCCATATCTCCGTCCATCAGATCCAGCGTTGCCTTTATGGATGAGGCATGTGAGATATGGGCAGAACTTAAGGATCGATTCTCTCATCAAAATGGACCCAGGATTTATGAACTAAAGAAAGCTTTTGGCCGATCTGGAATAGGAAAATGACTGTAAGCATCTACTATGGTAAGTTGAAAATTATATGGGATGAATTATCAAAATATGATCCCATACCTGAATGTTGTGGACAATTGAAAATATTGGTTGATAGACAACAATGTGACTGTGTGATTAAATTCATGATGGTATTGAATGAAGTATATGACAACACGAACTCAAATCATGATGCTTGATCTCCTTACCCCGGTTAACAAAGTATTTACCTATATACAACAACAAGAAAGGCAGAAACAACCACCACTGTCAATAATGAGACCATTACAATGAAAACTAGGAAATACTATGGGGATAACGAAACACCCAATTATGGAAAATCGAATACCACTGGCATGAAGGAGAGACCATATTGCACATATTGCAAAATCCTTGGATATGCTTTGGATAAATGTTTCAAAGCAGGGAATACTAAAGCACCAATATGCACATATTGCAACTTAACAGGTTATGATGTGGAAAGTTGCTATAAGTTACATGGTTACCCTCCAAATCATAGGCTGTAAAGCACAGAGGAGAGAATGGGGTTTTGCAAATCAGTCAAGTATAATGCAGGAGGATAGTGAGAAACCAGTTTCTCTAACCAAGGGACAATATCAAGAATTCCTTGCCATGCTTCAACCTAAGGATACCTCACAGACCACTCATTATGCCAATCATGTTCATACCATTGATCATTCCAGGACTAATTCTCCATCTTCCTTGTATGGTAAACCCACTTGTTTATTCGTTCCATCCACACGCTTATAATTTTGCCAACGCTCCATGGATCATTGACACTGGTGCAACATATCATATGATCTGTAATGCTAATCTCTTCACTTCCATTGGTTCGAGAAATTTTCTCTCAGTTAAATTGCCTACTTGAGAGATGGTCCCTGCTACACATTTTGGTGTAGTTTAAGTCACTAAGTCGTTACTTCTCAAGGATGTTTCAAGTGTTCCAACTTTTCATTTTAATCTATTATCTATTAAAAAGTTAACACAACAACTCCAATGTGGCCTAATATTCTTGTCTGATGCCTGTTATATACAGGACCTTTTGTCTTGGAAGACGATTGGGAAGGGTGAAGTATGGCGTGGCCTGTATCGACTCCTACATCACAAGGTTCCACCAACAGCGCTAATTACTACTCTTATCAGCCCTCAATCTTGCAACTTCTATACTTAACTCTGATGTTTAGCAACATTCGTGGCACTATCGTTTAAGACATATATCAGAATCTCGAATGAAACTTTTCTCAGATGATTCTATTGTTTCTCATTATAAGAATGCTAGTGATATTCCTTGTTTTATCTGTCCATTAGCAAAACAACAAAAGACACCTTTTCCCATAAGCACACATAAAACTCAACTTTTTGACATCATCCATTGTGACATTTGGTGTCCATGTCCTACTACAGCTCATGATGGATCTAAGTACTTCCTCTCTATGGTAGGTGATTTTTCACAAGCCACATGGGTATATATGCTTAAGAGGACATCAGATGCTAGCCATTCCATTAAAGCATTCATCCAAATGATAGAAAACCAGTTCCAAACTACAATAAAAACTTTAAGAAGTTATAATGGACCTGAATTTAAACAGACTGACTTTTACAACCAGAAAGGAATCATTCATCAAAAAGTTGTGTTGAGACTCCCCAACAAAACGGTATAGTTGAAAGAAAATGTCAGCATTTGATGAATGTAGCCAGAGCATTGAAATATCAATATGGAACTTTCTCTATTTTATTGGAATGAGTTCATACTTACTACCACATAAATAATAAACAGAAGTCCCACACCACTGCTGCAAAATAAGTAACCATTTGAGGTGCTATTCAAGATCACACCAACTTATTCTCATCTTAAAAATTTTGAATGCCTCTGCCATCCCTCCACATTGGTATACGGGAGGAGAAAATTTGATCCTAGGGGGGGCGCCAATGTGTTTTCTTGGGATACCCTCTTGGAGTTAAAGGCTATAAGGTGATGGATTTACAGACAAGAGACATCTTCATATCTCGGGATTTTATATTCCATGAAATATATTTCCCTTACAAACAAACTACAAAGCCCACTATATATCAGAACATGTCTTCACCGAACCACTTCCAGATATTACCTGCTATACACCTGCATCACCACCAAATACAATGTCCTGTCCACATGAAATGCACACATCTGATTCAGAGATAGAGGCCCTTGAGTTAAACAGAACCTAGATTCTCATTGATCTTCCACTAGGAAAGGTAGAAATTGGATGAAATGAGTGCATAAACTGAAATACAATTCAGATGGACGCATTGAAAGGCACAAAGCAAGACTTGTAGCCAAATGGAATACACAACGAGAATGGATAGACTACAATGAGACCTTCTCACCTGTTGCAAAGATGGTCACCGTTCGATGCCTGTTAGCTATAGCAGCTGTTCAGAGTTGGCATTTAAAACAAGCTTCAAGGCCAGTATTCCACATTCTTAACAGCCCTCATCCGATTTGGTTTTTTCAAGTCCAAAGCTGATTACAGCCATTTCACTATGGTGACAAACCATTCCTCTACAGCCTTACGTGTCTATGTGGATGACATTGTCATAACTAGCTCTAGTTTATCACAAATTGATGCAGTTCAAAGATTCCTCAGCAGCAAATTTAAGATTAAAGCATTGGGTGATTTGAAGTACTTTCTTGGTCTTGAAGTAGCAAGATCAAAAAAGGGAATTTTTATCTCTCAATGCAAATATATTTTGGACTTATTGGCTGATGCATGGTTCCTTGGGGCTAATTAAATTTGGTAAAATTTTTGCATGAAGATTGTCACGCATAGATAGAAACAAATGCTACTGATAAAAATACACAATTAACTGTTGAAGTATATAAGCATGCTGATTTTCTATGTCGAAAGTATATTTTCAACAGGTTGGATAAGGACATTAGAAAAGGGAATGATGTAAAACGATTTAAAGGAGACTATTAATCTTAAGAAGCCAAGATATTATGCTAAAGACTATCGCAGCAAGAAGAAGAATGCACAAAAGAAGAAATCTCACCAGGCAAACAAATTGAAGAAGACAACATATCAGTAGATGTTGCCGCTATCAACCTATTTGCAGCTGTACCCGAAGTTAACTTGGTATCAAATGCCAAGGATTGGTGGGTAGACAAATGAGCTACTCGTCACTTTTGTGCATACATTTATTCACTAAGTACAAGAAGATGGAACAAGAAATTAGGAAAAATCTGATTTCAGGTTCTATACTTGGTAAGAAGAGATTCAAAATAGTATTTGAATCAAATTGATTCCTCTGTTTGCTTGCTCGAGTCTCACTTTTTATAGCATAGAGATTAGGACATGTTAATCGCGGTTCATTAAGAAAATTGATAGGTTTAGGACTTGTACCTAAACTTGAATCGAAAAATGAATATAAATGTGAAATTTGTGTTGAACTAAAATTCGCTAAAAAAAAAAACCTTTCAATTTAACTGGAAGACGTAGTGAACCATTAAGGTTGATACATAGCAATATGAAGAGTATCGGTGGAATCCAACACACAATATGGGCCAACACATTTGGGAGATGTTAGTAAGGTGGAAAAAGCTGAGGCAACTTAGCCGTATGGTCACTGGTCGTCGGGCCACCATTACCAAAAGACTGGCTAGAGGAAGCCGAGTCGAAATATAATTATATATGGGAAGTTGCCGTGCCTACCTTGCCTCCCTCTATTGATTATAAGGTTTTTAGTGCAAAGTTGATTGAACAGTGAGAGTTAGCCGGACTTGCGATTCTCGAGGACGACAGTACACCTACTGAGATGTACATTTGGCATACCTCCACCTATGTCAGACGATGAGGCGCAACCTTCTAAGAAACCTAGGGTTCATAGAGGTTGTATTAGCGACGATGATGGCAATGATGAATAGAGGAGTGAAATTTTAGTGGATTTTATTAAAAGTTTAAGTGTTGTTGATGCCTAGTAGGATTCCTTTTGTTTTCTTGTTGATTTGCACCAGACGCTCTTTTATTATTTTGTATTCCTCTTGAATGATTATTTTGAGATAATAATACAAGATTTGGGTTGTAAATTTTTTTCCCTCCTATTTTAGGCAAGTATCATAGACTCCTCTAAGTGAGATTGCAATTATTATGGCATATAGGAATACGGCGCTAGCAATGACTATTAGAGAGTTAAGGCCGGAGATTGATGAGCTGAAATAGGACTTGGCTGCTCAAGCTACGCCTCCAACACCTGAAGTTTCACCAGTTCCCCAAGTACCGCCTATACCGCCAACATACTTTGCTGCACTGCTTATTTCGACGGTAGAACAATTTCGTAGATATCAACCCCCTACCTTTGATGGCGGGAAAGACCTTCTGGCAGCTGAGAAGTGGTTACGTACTATTGAGAAGATCTTCCGACATATCTCTTGCCTAGAAGATCACACGGTATTATGTACAGAGTTTATTCTGAGTGGAAGAGCATGTCATTGGTGGGAATCCTCATCACGCACTCGCACCGAGGAGAAACAACGTAATCTAACTTGGACTCTACTCCATTCAAGATGAAGTTAATAGAAAAATATTTCCCGTAAGCTCTACGAGACCATAAGGAGGCAAAATTTTTAAGACTGGTACAAGGAGATATGGAACTTTGTGAGTATAAGAGCAAGTTCGAGGAATTGTCTCGATATGCCCCACACCTTGTAAGTACCGAGCTCATGAAGACAAAAAGTTACGAGAACGGCCTACGCCCGGAGAATAACAAGTTTCACAAAGGAGGGTATTTGTCTGGAAAGTATGTTTGCTATTAGGGTCAACCCGATCATGTGGTTTCCTCATGCCCATTAATTAAGAAACCCGAGAAAGAGAAGAAAGGAAAAGCAAGGGTGTTTGCTTTGACTCACGACGAGGCTGCCCAAAATCCTGACTTAATTGCAGGTATTTTATCCGTCTCTAGTATTCCGGTTTACATCCTTATTGATTCTGATGCGACTCATTCGTTCATATCTAATGCACGTCTAGCTAAGATTAATGCTTCATGTCAGAAGAGTGATAGTGTACTAGATGTTAGGGGGTACAAATAAATTTTGACGGATTGACTTTAGAGGACAACTTGTATGTTATAGAGATGAAGGATTTTGATATTATTTTGGGTATGGATTGTTAGGTGAAAATCGAGACACAATTGTATGTTTTGAAAAGATGTAGTTTTTCAAAAACTTGGAGAAGAGGAGTTCAGATTTTGTGGGTCAAAGATTAAAGCATTCATCACATCATCTTCGCTTTAAAGACCGACATCATGTTGGGAAAGCCTTATTGTTAGGGGTACTTGTCAGTCTTATTAGCACCTCATCTCAAGAGAAGGTATTAGATGATGTTCCAATAGTACGTGAGTATGCTGACGTATTTTTCGATGATCTCATCTACTGGGTACTCCGCCCGATGGACAAGTGGAATTCACAATTGATCTGGTACCTGGAGCTACTCCCGTGTCCAAAACCCCATACCGAATGGCACCAAAGGAATTACAAGAGTTGAAGATGCAGTTAGAAGAACTTCTAGACAAATGGTTCATTAGATCGAGTGTATCCATGGGGAGTTTCTGTACTCTTTATAAAGAAGAATATTTGAGGATCTATTTGATCAGTTGAAGGGCGCATCCATGTCCTCGAAAGTTGATTTAAGGTTGAGCTACGATAGCTGAAGATTATGTAAGTAGATGTACCAAAGACGACATTTGGGACTCGATATGGGCATTATGAGTTTACGATGCCCTTTGGCTTGACGAATGCCCCTGCGGTGTTTATGGACTTGATGAATATGGTGTTCTATCAGTACTCAAAAGATTCTCAACAACACGAAGAACATCTGAAAATAGTTTTGGAAACACTGCGTGAGGAAAAGTTATTTGCTAAATTCAAGAAATATGAATTTTGGCTGGACCGAGTGGGATTTCTGGGTCATACGGTTTCAGCACGAGGAATTGAAGTGGAGCAATCCAAAGTTGAAGTTGTGACCAATTGGCTGAAACTTAAAAATGTTGGAGAAGTCAGGAGTTTTCAAAGTGTAGCCGGCTATTATCGGTGATTTATAGAAGGATTTTCCAAAATCGCGAGTCCTATGACAGTTGACTCGGAAGGATATTAAGTTCATATGGTCAGAGAAATGCTAGAGGAGTTTTCAAGAGTTAAAGGACATGCTAATCTGCACCAGTGTTGACTATTCTTGATTGTTCGGAAGGCTTTGCAATTTATAGTGATGCATCTAAACTTGGTTTAGGACATGTTTTGATGCAACATGGCGCCACTACCTATATGGGAGCAAGTGTGAGATTTACACCGATCACAAGAGTCTCAAATACTTATCACCCAGAAGGAGCTAAATATGAGACAACGATGGTGGTTAGAATTAGAGAAAGATTATGACTGCACTATCTTTTACCATCCGGGTAAGGCTAATGTAGTCGACGATTCATTGAGTAGAAAAAAAAACATTGGATAGTTGTCGGCACTGTATTCAAGCCAGGATCATTTAATTAGAGATTTTGAGAACCTGAGAATTGAAGTATATACTTCACCGATAAAGACATCATCAATGTTAACAAATCTTACTGTGAAATCAACACTTGATAGAATAGTAGCTGCTCAGAAAAATAACCCATTTTTAGAAAAGACCAGGGCTAAGATGGGAACTGAGAAGAGGAAAGGATTTGAAATAATCGAAGATAAAGCCCTGAAGTTTAAAGGCCGATTGTACGTACCAAAGGATGAGGTATTGATGAATGAGATTATGACTGAGTTCTGCTCCTTATGCCACACACCTAGGCGGAACTAAAATGTATAAGATTTGCGTGACAGATTTTGGTGGAGAAATATGAAGGGAAAGATAGCTATGTTTGTGTCCAAATGCATGGTTTGTCAACAGGTAAAGGCTGAACATCAGAGGTTGTCGGAGCCATTGAACCCCATGGACATAATTGGATGGAAATGGGAAAAGATTGCAATGGATTTTTTCGTTGTTTTTTCTAGATTAGTGAAAGGTCATGATGCAATTTGGGTGATTATGGATCGACTGACAAAATGTGCTCATTTTCCTACCAGTTCGGACAACTTATAACTTATAACAGTTCACACAGATTTATGTTATAGAGATTATGTGACTTCATGGTGTTCCAGTTTCTATCGTATTGAATATAGACCCGAGGTTTACTTTGAAATTTTGGATAAGCCTTTAAAAAGCTATGGGTACTAAGTTAATATTTAGTAGTGCTTACCATCCTTAAACTAAGAGACAATCTGAACGACCTATCCAGGTTCTTGAAGATATGTTGAGAGCTTGTGTCCTAGATTTGGGTGGTAAGTAGGAAGATCATTTGCCGTTAGTCAAATTTGCATACAACAATAGCTTCCAATCAACTATTGGTGTGGCACCGTATGAGGCTTCGTATGGTCGACGATGTCGTTCACCATTATACTGGGATGATGTTGTTGAAAGAAGAGTTTTGGGTCCAGAATTAGTTGAGAAGACTATAGAGGCTATGCTGACAAAAAGGAGAAAAGAATTGAATTTTGAGGTTGGAGATAAAGTATTTCTCAAAGTGGAGCCAGTGAAGGGAACACTACAATTTGGAAAGAAAGGAAAATTGAGCCCTAGATTTATCGGTCCATTTGAGATTCTCGAAAAAATTGGCAATGTAGCATATCGTTTAGCATTGCCACCCGAATTGCAGTGGTACACAACGTATTTCACATTTCAATGTTAAGAAAGTATATCCTAGATCCTAGTCATGTGGTGAATGTTCAATCATTGGATGTCCAGAGTGATATGTTATACGAAGAAGCTCCTGTAATAATTTTGGAGAGAAAGGACCTTGTTCTTAGAAACTGAAGGGTTCCATTAGTCAAAGTACAGTGGAGTAGACATGGTGAGGATGAGGCTACTTGGTTTCGAGAAGAAGACGTATTAGCCGAGTATCCTAATCTCTTAAAGCAAGTAAGTTAAATTTCGAGGACGAGATTATTTTAAGTGGGGAGAGTTGTAGCGATCGAGAAAATAAAATAAAATCTTCTGTTTCATTTTAAAATAATTTTTCTTGAATAAATCGAAAAATAATTTAGATTATGTTATTTCGTCGCTACGACACTTCCTAGAGTTCAAATTAAAGTTTTGGTCACGATAGTAAAGTTTTTCGCACTTGTTTTTTTAAATTTTTGTAAGGTATCAAATTTCTCTTAAACGATAAAAAAAATAAAAAATTTTGCTGACGACACATGTTATATTAATTTTACATACATATTTAGTACTTAAATTTTTAAAAATTAGATAAACTACATATACCAAACGACTCCTCATCCCCATTTATTTCTTAATTTTTATATTCCATCAACCCGCCTTTTCTTTTTGCTTCATTATATTTATCATTTGAATCATCCATTAGAGCCATAACCGTCCACAATCATTTAAAAAAACTGCTCTTTTCATTTGAAAACTACACAGTTGTAACTCCAACAATTATGCACAAAATTAATATTTCCACCTACCATTTGTTTAACTCCCATTTTCTTTCGGCCATTGCTTTCATTCATTTGCATTTGAAAACTCCTATAGCTTCTAAAGCTAACTTTCTCTCCTAAACCATTATACCGGTACATAAATTTATTGTTTTTTTTTTCCATAAACATAAGATACTTTGAATCTGAAAATTTCTAAAGAAGAGGCAAAGAGTACGCTGAATTTTATTACATATTGAACACCAAAGGATATTCAAGCTCTAAGCTTTCAGGTAGGGATGTTTACGACACTTTTGTAAGTAGAGTAAAACTATTTGTTTTTGGTTTGCATTAACGTGTTGTTATGAAGTGCATGGACTTGTTCATGGATGACCTGACTATGTTTGGAACTTTTGATGCATGTCTGTTAACATTTGAGAGAGTTTTGACACGATGTGAGGGAAAAAGCTTAGTTTTAAACTGGGAAAAGTGTTATTTCATGGTACGTACGGGAATTGTCTTAGGGCGTGTGATTTCTTCTAGAGGACTAGATGTTGCCAATTCGAAAATTGAACTAATCTCTAAATTGCCCATACCTAAGATAATAAAAGATGTTAGATCATTTTTAGGCCATGTAGGTTTCTATAGAAGGTTTGTACAAAACTTTTCATATATCTCTAGACCATTGTGTAACCTTCTAAATAAATATGATGATGTGGGCCCCCAATGTTAAGATGCATTTAAAACACTGATTGACAGACTCGCTTCAGTACCCATCATGCAACCACTTGATTGGACACTACCGTTTGAAATCATGTGTGATGTTAGTGACTATGCGGTAGGTGCGGTTCTTAGGTAACGTAGATAACGTAAACCTTTTGTGATTTAGTATGCTAGTAGAACTCTTAACAGTGCTCAAATGAACTATTCTATTACCGAAAAAGAGTTACTAGCTGTAGTTTTTGTGCTTGATAAGTTTAGATCTTATTTGATTGGTTACCTATTACAATCTTCACAGATCATGCAGCCCTTAATTACCTTCTTACAAAAAAGGATGCTAAGGAACGATTAATATGGTGGATCTTACTTTTGAAGGAATTTGACATCACCATTAAAGACAAGAAGGGAGTGGAGAACGTGGTGGCCGACCACCTATCAATGCTAATTTTCAAGGATAATGCGATCACATTGGCAATCAGAGATGACTATCCAGATGAGAATTTATTTTCTATTTCTTCTCTACCATGGTTTGCTCACATTGTGAACTATTTGGCTGTAGGTGAGATTCTTAAAGAGTGGAGTGCACAGGACAAGAGGAAGTTCCTAGTCGAGATACGTAATTTTTATTGGGATGATCCATGTCTATTTAAATACTGCCCCAACCAAATTTTAAGATGTTTCCCTGATGAGGTGATACCTAGTGTGCTAAATTTTTGTCATACCCAAGCATGCGGAGGCAATTTTTCTAGGGCGGGACAAAACTCCCGAACCTAACTGAGCGGTTCTTCATAAATTAAATACTCGAACGGATATTTGAATAGAGAACCAATATGTTTGGTTCAATTCTCGGTTCTAGACCAAGAACAAAATAAAAACCGAATCTAAATAAATTTTTTACTTTTTTATATTGAATTAATTAAATTATTTTATTTTTTTCTAAACAAATTAACTAATTTAGTGATTAACGCTCTAACTCTCAAGTCAAGTCCATGTTTAGCTAGCCCAGTCCAACCCAATTTCTAAATTCAATTTTTTGGTCCAATTATTAATTTCATTGTTAGCCTAAGATAGGCCTTTTAAAGTTTTTATCCTTCCATTTCCAGTTTTATACTTTCATTCGGTAAGCACATGTCCAATAAACACAAATCATTTGATAAATTGAAAGTCTACATCTACATGCCCAATTGAAGCCGCCGATTGTCGAGTCCGACTTCTCCTCTCCAACTACCCATCAAAGCTACGAATGAACATGTCATTAGTTATATTTATGTAGTGTTACTATAAATGTTAAAAAAATTAATTATGGTATGGAACCGAACCAAACCGAACGGAACCAAACTCGAACGGTTCCATTATATTTGGACATTTATTAAATACTCAAAAATTTTAGTTCGTTCGGTTCTCTTCAGAACCGAACTGAACCGAACCGAACCATGTCCAGTCCTACATTTTTCTATAAAAAACACTGCTACAAAAATCTTACAATGTGGTTTATCAGTACCTACTTTATTTAAGGACACAAATAATTACTGTAGATCTTATGAAAGATGCCAAAAATTAGGTGCTTTGTCCCTGTGTAACATGATGCCCCCAAATCCCATTTTAGTAATTTAAATATTTGACTGTTGGAGAATTGATTTCATGGGACCATTTCCACCTTCTTTTGGTGGCGGCTGAATACATGTCTAAATGGGTAGAAACATCAGTTTGTTAGGCTAATGACAATAAAACGATTGTTAAATTTCTGAAAGGAAATGTTTTGTTTCGGTTTGACACTCTACGTGTTATTATTAGTGATAGAGGCACACACTTTTGCAACCGCTCATTTGAAGCACTCATGAAAAAGTATGAGGTCATTCGTAAAATTTCTACTATTTATCACCCCAAACTAGTGGATAGGTAGAATTGGCTATTAGGGAAATTAAACAAATCTTGGAGAAAAGGGTGAACCCTTATCAGAAAGATTGGTCTTTAAGACTGAACGATGCACTTTGGGCTTACCATACGGCTTTTAAGACTTCCCTTCTGGAAAGCCTTGCCATTTACCTATAGCGCTTGAACAGTGAGCATATTGGGCTATTAAACATTTTAATTTTGATCTAGAAGATGCTACAAGCTTAGAAAATTTCAATTGAATTAGTTGGAAGAATTGAGGAATGACGCTTATGAGGGATCTAGAATCGACAAGGCGAAAATGAAAGCTTTCCATGATAAAACATTCTTAGAAAGACATTTGAACAAAATCAAAAAGTGTACTTGTATGATTATAGACTTCACAAGCAGCCAGGAAAGTTTCAATCTAGGTGGACTGGCCCTTTTGTGACGAAACAAGTTTTCGATAATGGGGCCGTTGAAATTAAGGATCCTAATGATAGTAGGATATTTAAAGTGAATGGGCAACGTTTTAAGATCGTTTATGCACAACAGGTGCCTGTAGTGGAGGATATTCCTCTTGCAAGACCCTGTTTACCATCCTTGATATTCCTTGGTATGTTCTTCGTTTTTCTTTTCGTATATTAGTTTTTTTTTATGTTTTGTTTTGTTTCTTGTTTCATTTTTTTTTTCAAATAGATTGCATAAGTCACCATGGAATTTTTTTTATTTATCTTGCAAAGAAAACTTAAGTGTGTTTTGGTAGGTGTTGTAATGGTACTTAGTTGATTATGCGTCACACATTTCTAGGCAACCCGATCAATTTTGAGTTTTCCAAGATCAACATGTGTTTTCAAGTTTAAAAATATTTTTAGAACCAAATTCATGGCATCCATGTACTCCTTGTGGTTTAAATGTGTTTTGACAAATTTTGGGGGCGTTGGAATGCCAATTTGCAATGCGGATCGAAAATCGAGTGTTTAGTGCAATTTGACCAAAAACAAGTTTTCGAAGAGTTGAATAGGTTTTAAAATTTATCCACGATGCATATACAAATTATATCTATTTGAACTTGTGTAACACAAATATCGAGGTATCGGGGGTCTCCATTGTTTAAAACAATCGCCTTATTAAGTCTATGTGACCACATAGACTTACCATCAATGTGGTCGCATGTAGAGCATCAGGGCCTAAATTGGCCTTGAAAGCTTGCTCTATGCGACCGCGTCACTTTCTTCTATGTGGTTGCACAGAGGAAATTTACACCCATGTTTTTAAATACACGCACACAGCCACAAATATACGAACACACACGGCACACACCAACAATTTCCACTAAGCACACCACCACTTGACCACCCCTCCTTCACAACACACACCCACAACACATCACTCACACCGGCATTTTGTCCATCATTCTTGAATATCAAGGCTGTTAATCAAGGTGTGTTCCTTCCTATTGCCTCATTCTATATAAGTTTCTCATTGTTTTTGGGATGAATTTGAATGTTGCAAAGGAGTAAGGGCATTAGGTAGATGATGGGTTGTGATTGTTGAGTTGAATTGAAAAAAACTATGGTTTGATTAATATCCATATCTTGAAACTTCCATGAAAAATTGAGCGCTTGCAACGTGTTCAATGACATGCGTTTGTGAAAATTTGTGTTAAATTAGGGTTCATTTCTAATTTGACATTGTTGCTAGGTACTTTAGAGTGATTTTCATGTTGATATTCCTTGACAAATGTATTTGGAAACACCTAACCCAACTTAACCACATATGGGCATGACATAGGAATCACATGTCACCTCACGTCACCCACTTCGTCCCTCCGTCTTCTTACTCAAACGAAGTCCGTTTGACCTAAAATTTGAACATTTGTTAGACTAATGTATATTCTTTCATATGCTCGAAGATTACTTGGGAATTTTTTTATTTTTCTCGATGGTGTCCGAGGGTGAACTTGCTTGGTCGAACATAATTCTAAATGCAAATTTTTCTATGTCTGAGTGGATATAGGTTTTATGCTCTACATTTTGAATCTTTATGAAAATACCCATGTTTCATTACACATTTTGTTAAGCATGGCATCGTTACAATGCATAATGGTTTGTTTGGTATTTACTTCTAACATAAGTTTAGGAGTTTTCGATGCTCATGTTTCATCTATTATTTCCAAAAATTATGGTATTCATTTATGCATCACAATTAGCTTGCATGTTTTAATTCTCGTTGTGTTTGCAAAATGCCTTCTAAGTGCACCTCCAAAGGGAATGAAAAAGTGGTTTCTACTTCGGGTACTACACAAACAAGAGGACTGGTCCCAGAACGGCCGGTCAGATTAGAAGATTTTCCCGAATTTCAGATTGTGACTTTGGTGTAAAGCTGCGGTTGGGATAAAGTGGTTAATAGACCTAACCTAATATGCCTGGTTCATAAATTCTATGCGAACTTCAATAGTGAGATAGACACTCCGAGAAACCTAGCCCTTTCATAAAACGCTCTACTTTGGAGGTTCAGGATTGAGCTAGGGATAAACACAGAGAGAAGCAAGAAAGGGAGCGATTGAGATAGGGGCAAGCCGTACAGGGTCAAGGGGCTGAGGATGCTGAGATGCCTGGGCACCACTGGACGTTGATACGTAGTTGTTGAGAGAAATAATTGCTACTATGACCGATTCTAGTCGGGATATCGAGAGTTTTTAGTAGGTTATGGGTGCTATGGGCATGAATATCCAGACTGTGAGGAATGATATGTTGAGCACTAGGAACTTTGCTTCCACTGCCAGTAGAGAGTCAATAGTCGTGAAACGGGAGGTTGAGGTTTTGAATGGACGGTTGAATAACTATGTGGGCAAAGTCGATGGGATTCAGTTGAGGGCTAATGAGACTTGGGACCGTTTGGGTAATATCGAGAATGAAGTGCGGGAGCAGTCTCTAACACATTTGGAGCATAGAGGCCGAGCTCACCCAGCAATTTGAGATGATGCGACAGATACTCGCACGACTCCCTCCACCACCAGTTGATGTCACATCAGGCTCCTATTTCCATCCACCACCTCCATATTGATCATTGGAGTACTTTGAGCCCCTCTTCTTTACCTTATTATACATTCGTCATGTTCTTTACGTGTTTTTCACGTTAACATTTTTGTGATTATCTAAACATTGAGGACAATGTTTCAAATAAGTTTGGGGGTGGACGTTCATCATTTTACCTCATTCTCATTCTTTATTTCAACCACATTCTCCAAATAAAATAATATTACACACAAATCAAAAACTTTTCATCACTTTTCCACCACACATTCTCACATCAATCACTATTCCAAAATTTATATTCTACACAATGGGTTTCAAACAGGGTCTTAGTTTTATGTGCTTGTGTGGGTTTGATAATTATGTCGGCTATGATGTGACTACTAAATACCTATCAACTGTGAATAATGAAAACGGTGCAATATTAGATTAGTCAAAAACATGTTTATGTGAAACTCGACATTTTATATGCACGTTACTCATGTTTGGCATCTTGAGCTAGTGATGTGGTTCAGCATTCAGAAAATGGTTGAACATAGCAAGTAAAACTGAATAACCTCTATAGTATTGATCCATAATCCAACTATAGGGTAGTTTGGAGATAATTGAGTTGCTATAGGGGAACATTGAGATGAGTAGGGATTTCATGCATGCAAAATATCTTGTGTGGGTTGTCTAAAACCAATGGGACAAAGACGAGACGAAAGTTTTAAGTTAGAGGTTAGTTTTAGAAATTAAATGTCTAAAAGGAAACGGGCATTGCACTAATCTCTGAGAGAATAAAAACATCTTTTCGATCCTGTATAACTCAGGTGATTAAGCTTGTAAGGGTTGTTTAAAATTTGGTGCCTTATAGTCATCTAACTTGGGAGTCATCGGCCTAAAGCTCGCTACATGAGTTATATAGAAATCAAATGAGACGATGTTTTGAAAAAAACTGAGAAAATATGAATAACGAAAAAAAAAATGCACAAATACATTGAGCCCTAGACATTTGGTTGATAGAACTGCACCTTTACAAGAAGCAAGTAATTTAGCTTAGTCTTAAGGGTTAAAACAATAAAAATATAGGAGAATATCGACTTGTTGAAGTGTGTGTACTTGTAATAGTAATCTCATCCAAGCTAAGAGAGGGTGAGTAATAGAATTGAATCAGTTCAACTTAGGATGAACCTCAAAAAATTGAGTGAAAAGCATAAGTTTGGGGTGTGTGTACCTCTCAAGCGAAGTAAGGATATATTTGACTACTATCGGTCAGGTGTTGAGCCAATCATGATCTTAATATGTCGACATGAATTTTCACACACACACGCGTCGGGTTGTGCATGTAACATGTGGAGATTGATTTAATTTGTGCACTGTTGTAATTGTTCATCTGTTTGATGATTGAATTCCAGTCCTAAGACACGGCAGGTTGACAAGCCATGTTTTATGTAGAGTTAAGTTACAGTTTTGTTTGAGGACAAACAATAGTTCAAGTTTGGGAGATAAATGCATTTTTACACACTCTATTTCCTATGTGGTTGCATGACACCCTTCAGAGTCCAAGACACAATTTGGTTGTTCTATGTGACCACAACTCTCACTACTATACGGTCGCATAGTATTAAATTTTTAACGCAATTTTAGTTTCCTAATTTACGTCAAACTCTTATGGAAACCAACATCTTTCACAATATTTCAACCCTAGAACGTACCAGACGAGGGTAGATGCCTCCATATATATTTTTCTCCAATTTTTGCTCCAGAATCTCGAGGAAGAACTAAAAACCTCGGTGAAGTTAGGAAGGAACTCTATTGGAATTGGTGATTTCTCATCTTTTTATTCACGTAATTCGATTTTTCATTGTCAAACAATTCCAGAATTTAGATTTTGTTTTCATAAATATAAGGATTGACTTAATCTGTACTAGAGGGAAGTAACACAACCATTAGAAAAGACCTTGTGTAGGTAATTATCAACTTCAACGTCATTTGCTCCATCTTTTTCCCTCTGGTGATATTGTGGCGAGGTGAGGAAGGAAAGTTCTATAGTAATGACCTCTTCAGTTAGAAAGTCTAGAGCCTTTACATCTGAGGAAAGTTCTAGGGCCTAATTGGCTGGGGACAATATATGGAGGCTACCTTCTCCACCTGTAGACTAATAGAGCAGGGGGCTTTATCCTATTCTTCGAACACCACTTCTGCTAGGATTCAAAAGGTTAGGGATATTTGTAGGGTCCCTGAAAGCATAAGGTTTATAATACCTAACCCAAATGAACCAGGTTACTATCCTAAGCTAGGGTGCATAACCATGAGCAAGCACCTCTTCAAAGCAAGCCTTAGACTTCGACTCCATCCCTTCTTCCGCCTAGTCCTGTGTTCTTATAGACTAGCTCCAACCCAATTCCATTCGAACTTTTGGAGTTAGATGGTTAGGTCATGGATGCTTTGGCGTGAAGCCAATTTTGGGGGTGCATGCCTTTTAGTGTCTTTTATTCCATATATTTTCCGAAAAACATTGGCGCAGGTGAGAAGAGCAAGGGGTGATACTATTTGACCCTGTGGTGTTCTTATTCGTCCTTTGTGTTGGAACTGGCTTCTTTCATCAAAATTGGAAGAAATCATGGTTTTGAGCGTTCGAATGCTGGGATACTGAGGGCAACCCCATGGTGCATTTTACCATTCCCACCATTACTCTACTGATATAGAGTTCTGCTTACCGAACTCATATCATATATTTGTCCCTCTAATTGGTACGTAACCATTATTTTCTTGTTTGTAAATTCGCTTCCTCACTATGAGATTAGTTGGATATCATTCACCACATTTATCAACTTTCCTCAAAGAATGCAGCTTGAGGAGCTAATGTGAGAATACTCATTTCATAGCTCACAGCCTAATGTCTTTGCAAGGTAAATAATGACCTGATCACTTCATCCATTAGCCAGTCTCGTTTGTTAACACTTGGAAATTTTATAGTTGACTTTGCAAAGAAAAAGACTTTGGGGGCCTGATCTTTGCAGCATCCGCGAAAGCGTTGCTAAGGCAAGGCTTTGAAGACGACGTCTACTGTTCATATGAAGTAAATTGAGAAGCTCACTCAAATGAGCAAGATGCTATCCACTACCAATGAGGAAGATGAGGTTCCTCCTTTAAATAAGAAGAGAAAAAGTGGCCCATACGGGGTAGGGATGGCAACGGGGCGGGTCGGGGGTGAGCCGCCCCGTTACCCGTTTAAGGCGGGCCGGGTAGGGGCCCTTGCCCCGTTTAATTTTATTTATTTATTTTTTTTTTTAAGTTTTTGATAATTTATATTATTTCCCCCATTCATTTGATTGAAACAAATAATTTTAGTTTCCGATTTCTATTAAAACTAATAAAATTTTCCATTTAAAGTATTAAATTCTTAAAAAAAAAATATTAAATGGGGCGGGGCGGGGCGGGGAGCCCGTTACCCATCCCTGCCCTAAATACCCGATTAAGAGGGTAATCCCCGCTTCGTTCGGGGCGGGGCCCGTGGGTATCGGGTTTTTTTGCCATCCCTAATACGGGGCAACTTTTTCTGGGCTCACTACCAAGTGACCATCACCTCCCCCTCTTTGATGTCCCCACGGGGATAATTGTAACAAAGAAACCACCTCAACTTCCTTTCGACGCTACTCAAACAAACTCTCCTCTAGCTCCACCTCGAACCTCTTGGGTACAAAGCTGGCTCATCCCAAAAAACATAAGGTTTATATAGTACCGGAACCAAATGAACGGGCCTACTATCCTAGCCTGGGATATATAGCCATGAGCACCTCTTCAAAGCAGGCCTTAGACTTCTACTATGGCCCTTCTTCCGCCTAGTCCTATGTTCTTATGGATTAGCTCCAAACCTAATTACATATGAACTCTTGTAGTCAAAATGGTTGGGTCATGGATGCTCTGGCGTAAAGCCACTTTAAGGGGTGACATGCCTTTTAGTGTCTTTCATTCCATTTATTTTACAAAAAAACATTTACGAAGGTGAGAAGAGTAAGGGGTGGTACTACTTAACCCCATGGGGGTCTCATTCGCCCTTTGTGTTGGAACTACTCTCTTTCTTCAAAGACTGGAAAAAATCATGGGTTTGGGTTTCTAGATGCTGGGACACTATGGAGGGCGACCCCGTGGCTCCTCTGACCATCCCCTCCATTTACTCTACAACTAGTAAATTATGTTTACCAAACTGATATCGTATATTTGTTCATTTCATCTGTATGTAACCACCATTTTCTTGTTTAAAAACTCACTTCCTCATCGTGAGATCAGTAATCAGTTCGAATAAGTGGGATATCATTCACCACATTTTTCAGCTCTCCTTCAAAGATTGTAGCTTTGATGAGCTGATAGACAAGAATACTCATTTCGTAGCTTAAGGCCTGATGTCTTCGCAAGGTATATACTGACCATCCACTCCATCTATTAGTCAATTCTCATTTGCTAACGCTTGGAAATTTTGCAGTTGACTTTGTAAAGAAGAAGCCTTTGAGGCCTGATTTTCCTAGCATTTGATAAAGCATCTCTAAGACAGGGCTTTGAAGATTACCTCCACTACTTATAAAGTAAAGTGAAAAGTTCACTCAAATGAGCAAGAGGCTACCCTCCAGCTCATTCTCATTGTTCTAAAAAAGTTACTGATTTTTTAAGGAGTAACTCTAAGGAGTTAGCGGCTGAAATACTCGAGACACTAACACCAGAGACCGCTTCGGCCACTAGAGTTCGACACAAATGTTGGCCAAAGGAGTGGCAAGACCATGTCGCCTCGTGTAAGGTTGAGGATCTGATTGAGGTAAGCAATGCTTTTTTTACCAGAGCTTTAAGCACCAACGTAGTTGCTCAAGGTCTTTTGGCAGACCTAGAGAATGAAAGTAAGAACTAACCACTTGCCTCGTGGTTGCTTCAAATTAAAGGGATGAAGTGCAGAGAGCTAGGGCAAATGTGGAGAAGTTAGAGATAAGACAGGTGGAGGCTGATGCAGAATTTTAGAAGGCTGACTCTGAAGTGACTCAATTAAAAAGGGAACTACACGAGGCAGAGTCCCAAGTGGTTGCACTGACGAAAAGGGTTGATCAATCCAATGAGCATCAAAGCCTCATTGTCGAGGCTTTGGTGGAGGCAGCTTGTGGAAGTTCAAAAGGAGGAAATCGAATCTTTGAAGGCAGAAGTGAAGATAGTAGGCGAGGCGACTTCACCAACTACTGGATTCATAGAATGCCAGGAAATGATGTCTCACCTCAGGAAGGTCCACCCGAAACTAGACATTGGATTTCTTCAAGAAGATTTTAAAGGTCTTACTGAAGGTCAACCTGATGTTGAAGTGCAATTCAAAGAAGTTTCAAGAAGAGGTGCCAGATGCTAAGCAATGGAAGGGAGGAGAGTCGAGCCTTGTTGGTAATGGACGAAGTGGCTTCAATAGATCATTAGGATATTTTGTAATTTTAATGTTTTGAAAAGGCTCCGACCTCTTCTTATATCTTTTTTTAAGGTAATGAACATTTTGTTTCTCAAGTGTTGGAGCTTCTTTGTTTTTTATGCAATTTTACTTTGATGCTTTTGAATGTCACTTCGCAAGCAGAACTTGTAACTATAACTTGCAAAATTAAAAAGGTGGTGACTCTTCAAATAGTATTAGTGCTTTACCTCGAATAGGTGGAGATCGGATGAGTCATATCACCTCATACACTACAATAGATTTTGAATTTATGACCAACAAAGTTTTGACGCTTCGATCATTTGATAAAATGGTGTGACACCTAGCAGATTTTGAGGTGGACCCTCATTCGGGGTTACATCACACCTCTTTTGTCCAAGTGGATGATCTCCCTTGCATAGGAGTAGCTCTTCCATGCTAAGGGCTTACTTTATAGTGGATAGTTCACTTTGTAGATATCCAAGGTGGGCCCTCTTTTGGGGTGCTTCTCACCTTTCTTTTCGAAGTGGATAACCTTACGTGGGAGTGGCTATTCCATGATAAGGGCTTCTTCCATGGTGGATGGTTCATCCATGGAAGGCATCAACTTTGAAGGTGTTCGATGTGGGCTCCCATTTTGGGATGCTTCTAACCCCTCCTTTTGAAGTGGATAATCTTCCTTGCATTGGGCTGACTCTTCCATGTCAAGGGCTTCATATATGGTAGATGGTTCATCTATGGAAGGCATCATCTTCGTTAGGTATTTGAGGTAGGCCTCCTTCTGGGGTGCACTTCTTTTCGAAGTGGATAATATTTTTTGCACGGGGGTTGCTCATCATCCATGTCAAGGGCATCCTCCATGGTGGTTCATCCATGGAAGGTAGTGTGATGAAGAGAGAATACTTTTAGGTCCTACTGTGTTTTATGGTTTGACTTTCATTAGTAGGAGAACACACTTATTGACAGTAATATTTAGCATGTCCTTTCTCACAAAATTAAGGTTTTGAGTCTTGTTTTATTTGGATTATTGACACTTTACACACATGAGTCACTTATACAATTTACTTCCTTCCGACCTAAACTGAGTATGTTTACTACTTGTTAATTATGCTTGTGCATGTTATGTTATCAACTGTTTTTTTGGACTTTCGAATATTCATGGTTAAAATTGAGTTTGAGATTGCACCCTTGATCATTTCTGACAAAAATGGGAAGATATATTAGAGGGAATACACAGGAGGAGCATTGGACAAGGAGAGCGTTGAATGAAATTGAGATTTGTATTTTAAGTCCGAATGGTCGTTGGGGACATAGATGCATTTGTCTACTGTATAAAAATATTGAGAGTTTGCAGTAAGGGGTAGAATGTGATTTGCATATGCATTGCATATCATATATGCATAGATGTTTGAATTTTGATGTTTTATGATGTTAATGTTTCGATTGGTATTTTGATTGACATTAATATCATGTCTCAAACTAGCATGCTTATTTGTGTTCATGAGTTTTTATTTTCCCGTTTCATGTGCTTTTACACTGGGTGTTGAGTTTTGGTTTCAAGAAACATGTATACCAAGGAGTGCAAGAAGTAGAAGACCTTGAGTAACTTGGGTAGTATAGATTGGTAGTTTAGTTTTGATGTATTTTATTTTCTTGACTTTATTTGTGTAGTTTTGTCATAGAATGCCAAGGAGGAGATTGCTCGGTTCAATATTGTAATTAACAATTTTCTGAACAAAAATAACTTAATTGAACATGTGTTTTTGTCAAGGAGTGAAGTGCAATTTTGTATAGCTGAGCTAGGTAGCCTAGGGTTTGAGTTCGAGTTTGGAAACAAGGAAGAAGCGGCCCTAAGAATTCGCTAGCCTCACGCAGGCTATTGTTCGAGCGACATACCCTTGGCTCGAGTGATAATGTTATGAGGCTAATCCTAATTCACGATTTTGTAGAGTTTTACACGGCCCATACTACTCAAACACCTCCAACTATAAATACAGATGCTCTTGCACGAAAATAGGTGGTTGTCTTATTGTGCCTCCTTAGTATAACATATTCTAATCATCTTTTGAGAGATCCAAGAACACATTTATTGATGAAATCATTCATATCATTCTTGAAATCCACCTTTCCCAAGTTTTGGGAAAATATTAAAATTCGTGAATCCAAAACACCTGACTTCCTTAACACTTTGAGGAATGTACTCTCTCAGTCGGACATTGGGAAAGGTGGATTGCAAGCACAGGACAAGTACAAAAATTGGAGATTCTTGGAATTCCACTTGGAAGAGACAATTGTAGAAGATCGGGAAGTTGGTGGGTACAGCAGATCTTGGGGATTACAAGAATTACAATAGCGGGAACTAATGGAACTTGTTAGGCTGGAAACAGACTGTAATCCATATTGTTTATAGTGGAGGTAATTAGCTTAGTCCCGAAGCTTTTACCCAGTTGGGGTTTCTCCGTCATCAATTTTGGTGTTTGTTATTTATTGCTTTCTTTATTACTACGGTATTCAAATTTAGGGAAATTGACTTGTTTGATTAACCATCTAGAAATAATTAAAAGTGACTTGTTGCTTTTGATTGATTAATTCCACACGTAGTGTCAAAATTAAAAACTGATATTTAATAATCATTTGGTAACTTAGTAGCGGTTAATTTGGTAATCTGTAACTTTCAATATAAATGGAGAATGCTACAATTTCAAATCTAGCAAGAAATTCTAAATAGACACAAAACTTCTTGTACACATGCCTTCATTGTCATAATCTATTGCAATATACAAACATGCATCCTAGATTCATGTACGTAGAAAAGAAAAGTAGACAATGAGAAGGTAGCCATTAACAGGAAAATGGTTAAAAGGGATAAGCAATGGAAATTACTGTTAGCAAATTCAGTTACAACGGAAGCTTCACCTCTTCGAGAAAGGAAAAAATCTGCTACTAAGAACGCAATAGACGACATTACAACCTGTCTTCGATCAATTAGTGGGTTATGCTCTAATCTTCCACCTCTCTCTTCAATAAAGCAAAAGAGAATTACCAATCAATCGGAAGTAGGGAAAAAAAATAACACTCCCGATAGTAATCAATAAGGGTCCGTTTGATAAGCAAATATGGAAATGAATTCCAAATCTATGTTAGTTGGAAAATAAAACACACCAAACCCATAAGAATTCGTTTTTCATGAGAACAAAGAAAGTGCAAATTAAAGTTGTTGTACCTTAAAATTCAGTTTCCATTTTCACGTTGCAATTAAACGGTTAAAGTGGAATTCATTTTTTTCGAATGTGGCATTTTTCATAAAAAATGTAGCAATCAAACAGGGCCTAAGGTAAACTTAGGGTGTGTTTGAGCCACATTATTTTGGAAGAATGTATTCTGGAATAGTAAATTGATGGAAAATGTGTAGTTGAAAAAAAAAAGTTGTTGATGTGATGGAAAATATTATTTTATTGAAGAATGTGTGGTTGAAAATAAGTAGAAGAATGAAAATTTTAATGTGTACCAAACATGGGCTTATAGAAGATTGAAGAAGAAAGAAAAAGACATAAATGTACCAATGTATCACTTTTTGGCAAATTCACAGGCTTGAGATTAATGTTGAAATACTTGTAATTACAGAGTGTGGGATGAAGTTCATTTGGTGTGAGGCATGTAGTCTTGGCTTCCTCCATTATATCACCGGTTTCCACATCTATCAATGTAATAAAGATTAATTAAAACTTCAAAAAATATTAAAGTGAACAAGAAGATGGATACCTTTATTTTATCATTAAAAGCATATAGTAACACAAATTAGCACATAATCAAATATGAAACACTCAATCAATAGAGAGACATAATGCCTTGATAGCACTAAAGTCAACATGTTTTAAGATATATTATAAAAATTGATTTGAAACCATTCATTATAATGTCAAAGGCAGTCTAAATAGTATATTGCAACTACATCAATGCACTGTTGACTCTACATTTCATATGTCATACACATTAACTCAATACAAATTGACATTGCTTTAACCCAATCCATCATAGTCAATCTGAGTGCCCTCACCTGCATGTACGTGGCATATTGCAATAGTTGGTCTGTCCAGCATAAATTTCTGATAACTTGTTTATTACTTACCAAGTTATCCTATACTTTTCACAAATTAGTGGCGTCAAAACTTGAAGCTAGATTGAGCCACTATATGAGATGAGTCAAACTTATTTATTTAATTTATATTTTCAACAAAATCAATCTAAAAGTAAAAGAAGAATAATAAATAGAACAATTAATCATATACTTTCTCCCTATATCAAATCTTTGGGGTAAATTATTGCGAGATGATAAACAATAAAATCCTCAAGACACATTAGAAGTTGACCTACCAACAGAAAATACTCAAACGATTCAAACTTCACAAACTAAATTACCAAATATACACAAAGATAGGTGTATGTCTTTTAGATAGATACCTGCCATAGAACAAAACCCATGAATCTCGGACCCAGTGTAATTTCTATGATAGATTTCATAAATAAAACAAATAATTATTAGTCTTTGGTGCGACATACATTGAAATTGCAATAGAGGTATGAAATATTACTTTTTCGTCGATGAATAGAACCTACACAAAAAAATGAAATGAATTTTTAGCTCAAAGAAATGTGTTGCATTTCGTTCACTATTTATACACACAGATCCTATACTTACAGATATATACAAAAAAAAAAAGGAATATTCCTATTTCTAACTAATACATGCAATTTGTTGCCTAACAGAAAAATGATCAGCTGTATTTTCCTTCCACTCAAATACGGTTGTGCAATTTCAGCATCACGTTGGTTGTACTATTTCAACTCCCCCTCTCAAGATGGAGTGTGTTTCAATCACTCCAAGCTTGTCCCTTAGAAACAAGAATCTAGAGTGTGCAAGAGGTTTTGTCAACAAATCTGCTGTCTGATCAGATGATGGTATATAATTAATCTGCAATTCTCCTTTCAGTACTTTGTCTCTAACAAAATGAACATCCAATTCAATATGTTTAGTGCGTGCATGGTAAACTGGGTTAGATGCTAGAGCACTTGCACTTAGGTTGTCACACCAGATTCTAGGGACTGTCTTTTGTGATACTTTCAATTCCAACATTAGCGATTGAATCCACGTAATTTCTGATGCACTGTGAGCTAGTGCTCGGTATTCAGCCTCCGTACTTGATCTCGCAACAACTTGTTGTTTCTTGGAGCACCAAGATACTAAATTATCACCCAAGTATACACAATACCCAGCTGTGGACCTTCTACCATCTGGGCAAGATGCCCAGTCTGAGTCTGCAAATGTGTTTATGTCAAGACTATCACTTTTGTAAATAGCAAGACCATGATTTAGAGTTCCTTTCAGATATCTGAATATCCTCTTTAATGCCTTCCAATGAGCATCTGTAGGCGTTTGAAGGAATTGACTCATCCTATTGACAGAGTAGGTGATATCAGGTCTGGTGTGGGTCAAGTATTGAAGGCCACCGATTCCACTTCTGTACAGGGTTGGATTCTCCATGATTTGTCCATCATTCTTTGAGATTAGCTTACCAACTGCCATAGGGGTTAAGCTTGGTTTAAGGTGTTCATAGCCAAATTTCCTAAGTAAGTCTTTGGTGTATTTTGTTTGAGTTAAATAAAGTCCACCTGTGTCTCTGCGAACTTCCATTCCCAAGAATTTACTGAGATTTCCTAGATCCTTGAGAGCAAAGCATGCATTTAACTTGTCAATGATTTCTTGTAGCCTTCGACTGTTGTTTCTTGTTAAAATTATATCATCCACATATATCAGCATATAAACCATATCTTCACTGTCAGCTAAGTAGAAAAGTGAGTTGTCAGCCTTAGACTGGTTGAAGTTCCATGTTAATACGGTGCTTTTCAACTTCTCATGCCACACCCTTGGAGCCTGCTTCAACCCATATAGAGCCTTTTCTAACTTGCATACGAAACTGGGAGTTCTCTTATCCACGAAACCTTGTGGCTGATGCATAAATACTGTCTCATTCAGTTTTCCATTTAGAAAAGCATTGTTGACATCTACCTGTCTAATATCCAGTCTCTAGAAACAGCAAGGGTTAGGATGATTTTTAAGGTAGATGCTTTGAGGACTGGACTAAAGGTTTCACCGTAATCCACTCCAAGAGTTTGAAGAAACCCCTTGGCTACCAGTCTTGCTTTATGTCTCAGTACTTTGCCTTTAGAGTCATGCTTCAATTTAAACACCCATTTACTACCTATTACTTTCATTCTAGCTTCAGGAGGCACTAGTGTCCATGTTCTGTTTTCCATTAAGGCATTGTATTCATCTTGCATTGCCTTCTTCCAACTACTATTCTGCAATATATCATCAACATTAGAGGGTTCAGTTTCACCTGCTTCAACTTGTGTTTGGCTTGTGTAGACCTTTGGTTTGAAAATCCCAGCTTTACTCCTAATAACCATGTGGTGTCCAGCTACCTCTGTTACATCTTGACTCTGAGAATTCAGCTCATTTCCCATATCTCCTGTTTCAGATTCACCAAGATTGGTGACAATAGCCTGTTGATCAATTTGTTCACTTTGGTGTATTCTATCATCATTTACACCTTCTTCTAACTCATACTCCTCAACAGGACTTGTTTCTGCGTCAGGAAGATCTGCTGCAGGTGGTGCCTCAGGATTAACTATATTCTGAGATATTATTCTGTAGCTAGACTCAAAGTTAAAGGGTAAGAGACTCAGGGAACTTTCAAAGGTTTTAGGCTGAGATGACTTATTTAGGAAACCTGATTTGAATGGAAACATTAGTTCATTGAAAATGACATGTCTGGAGACATAGATTCTACCACTGGAACTCAAGCACTTATATCCCTTTTGTGAGTCACCATAGCCAAGGAACACACATCGTTGTGTATGGAAGCTGAATTTATGCTTTTGGTAAGGTCTAAGACACGGGTAGCAGGCGTAACCAAAGGTTTTAAGCAGTCTGTAGTCAAAAAATTTTGCATACAGCACTTGAAAGGGTGACTTATGTTTAAGGATTGGAGTAGGTAGTCTGTTGATTAGATAGGTAGCTGATTTGAATGATTCCCACCAATAATGCAAAGGCATTTGTGCTTAAGCTAAGAGAGTTAGCCCTGTTTCTGTAATGTGTCTATGTTTTCTCTCTGCTCTACCGTTTTGTACTGAAGTGTAGGGGCAAGAGTGTCTAAGTTCGATTCTAGAATCTGATGCAATTTTATTGAAATTTCTAAACTCCCCTCCCCAGTCAGACTGCAATGCTTTAATCCTTTTTTCAAACTTGTTTTCTACCAGTGTTTTGAATTGGGTGAAGATGTTTAGTGCCTCCGATTTATGTTTCATAGGATAGATCCAAGTAAACCTACTATGATCATCAAGAAAGATGATATAATACCTAAATCCAGAGGTAGAAACCACAGGTGCTGGTCCCCAAACATCTGTGTGAACCAAGTCTAGAAGATTTGATGCATGAGAAGTGGATGAATTGAAGTTAGTGCACGAGATTTACCAAACTGGCAAGATTCACAGAAAACTGGAATTTCATTAACTTGGTTAGACTCATTACAAGACTTTAGTACTTGACTCAATACATGATTTGAAGGGTGGCCTAGTCTCCTATGCCACTGATCAATCTCAGACTCTAATACTCTTTTGGTTGACTCAGCATACCTGGACATCACTGTGAGACAGTTGGGATTATTTATTTGGTGTGACTTTTTGGTTGTGAGTTCAGACTTGGGACTTGGTGATCTCAGTTGATATAGTCCATCGTTGAGCACTCCCTCCAGCAGCATCTTCTTAGTTTGCAAATCCTTGACAACACAGTAGTCAGAGTAAAATTCCCTGAATACATTGTTATCATTTGTAAGCTGTGAAACGCTGATTAAGTTTTTCTTTATTACAGGTACATGTAGTGATTTATTCAATGCAAGAGATTTATCACTTAACGAAGGAATATTTCCCCTGCCAATATGTGAAATCTGTAATGGATTTCCATCACCAACTAACAGCTTCTCCTTACCATCATATTTTTTAGCAACAATCAACTTACCTTTGTCTGCTGTCACATGGTTGCTGGCGCCTGAATCTGCAAACCAGGTTTGATCATCTAGAGTTCTGGGTGAAGCCACAAATGCAGTAGGATTTGAACCACTACTCTAATGACTTTGATTGATTGCTCTGCTGCCCATGTATCTATCGTCATATTTGTTGAAACGCCAACTTGCAGTATGATTATTCAGTCCACAGATCTGACAGGGTCCCTTGTTTTCAGGTTGCCTTCCTGTTCTTCCTCTTCCTCTTCCTCTTCCTCTTGTTCTTCCTCTGAAATTCATTAACCTACCACTGTTAGTTCCTCTAACAAATCTGCTATTTCCTGGTCCTGCTCTTTGAGCGAGATGCACACTTGATTGACTGACTAAAGTGATGCAAAATTGTTTCTAACTTGATTCAAATAATCAAGCCTGCTTTCGAAGGTCATTAACATTGAGGATAGTTCATACCATGATATGCTTTCTCTCCCATTTATCTGCACCACAATGGGTGTATACTCTCCGTCCAAGCCTGATAGGACTTGAGTTACAAGATCACTGTAATCTATTGTCTTTCCAGCTACTTGAAGATTATCAGCTGTTGTTTGATGGTGGTAAGATATTGATCCATGGACATAGAGCCTTTTCTCGTTCTCTGGAGCTCTCCAGTAAGAAACACTACTCTGGATTTGCTTAGAATGCCATAGCATTCTTCCACTGCAGTCCACAATGCATTAGAGCTGGTGCATTCCATCACTCTCATTGCCACTTCTGGAGTCATGGAAGAGTATAACCAGCCCAATAACAGTTGATCAGCCGAATTCCACTTGCTGCACTCAGTATTTTGAACCATCTCAACTGCTTCTCCCTCATTAGTTGTGGTTTGTGTGGCTAGAAACTCTGGTGGACAGATTTTTGTGCCGAACAGATAGTCTTCGAGATTATGCCCTTTGATTATAGGCGTAATCATGTTTTTCCAGAGTAAATAGTTGTTCATGTCTAGTTTAATAGGTGGAGTTTGAGTAAGGCTTATCCCAAACTGTGAGGATTGATTCATGCCCACTTGGTTGGAGGTAGTATTGCTCGGAGCAGATTGATTGCTTGTATCGGCGTTAGCCATTTTAGCTCTGATACCAAGTAAGAAAAACAAAGTAAATGAAATGAATTTTTAGCTCAAAAAAATGTGTTGCATTTCGTTCACTATTTATACACACAGATCCTATACTTACAGATATATACAAAAAAAGGAATATTCCTATTTCTAACTAACACATGCAATTTGTTGCCTAACAGAAAATCACTGATGATCAGTTGTATTTTCCTTCCACTCAAATACGGTTGTGCAATTTCAGCATCATGTTGGTTGTACTATTTCAACTTTCTTCAAACTCCATTTCATATTTTTCATCATACTTGAGTTTAAGCTTACAAGGGGTCATCAACTGAATAGTCCAAGATAACAAAAGACAAAACATAATGTCGCCAGTAATATTATTGATAACAAAAACAAGATGGACCAAAAGTTCCAATTTTTTATGTATACTTCACTCAATTTTTCAATATGAAGAATTATGACATGTTATTGCTTAATATTTACCTTTCTTCCACCCAATTATATATTTTGGTGGACAAATTTAAACGTTTTATCATCCCCAATTATTCAATTAACTAAAATTCCCACTACAGCTAATAGGAATAAAAGAAAACATATAAAATGCCAGCTATCCCGCAAATATTAAATTATTATTATTATTATTATTATTATTATTATTATTATTATTATTATTATTATTATTATTATTATTATTATTATTTTTGAAAAATACTAAATTGAATTTGATTGGAAAGTTCAAAATCCTGAAGAATATGACATAGCGAAGAGTAATAAAATTGTGACAAATTGAATGATAAAGAAGGAATGCTACTTTACGTACCTCAGGTGAAAAGAGGACAATCGGAGGTGGTGGCAGTAGTGTGCTCATGGCCACAGGTTGTCTTGGGACCCTCAAGTTGTGCTCTTTACCCCTTGGACTCGTTTGACCCGATTGTTTATATCCCCAAACGTAGGTTGCGCTCTTCGTGGGGACATTTCCCCGCTGTGAATCCCCAAATATCTCGTCGGTCTCCATACTTCTTAATTACTTATTATCAATTCCACACATCCAAGAAGGAGTCACAAAACCAATGTAGGAAATTGATATTTAACTATGACTAGAATCAATTTGGGGAATGAGAAATGAGAAATTAGTAAAGTTAATTGTTACTTGCGGAAGAATTGTGCCCACGAACAGTTAAATCGAGATGGGTCTTGGACAGACATTTGGAAACTGAGTTTTTATAGCATTCATTACTTTAGTTTTGCGATCTCCATCTATTAATTGCCCGGAGAAAAAGCAATAGCAACGTTTGATGTTGGGTGTATGGTAGAGAAGACTGTGGTAAAGTTTTAGTTGCACAACCATTGTTTAGAGGTGGTGGCGACATCGACGAAGAAAATTTGAAGCGGCGATTGTTGGTGTTGGGCAGACTAAAAGGTAATGGTTTGCTTTACTTTCGTTTGTACCATAGAAGAAAGAGAAACAGAGGTGATGGTTGCAAGAAAGCAAAGCAATAAAGTGGTGTACTTACAGAAGAGCTATTTATTTGTGAACAACTTTGAACCAGTTTATGAATAGTACATAGCCAATTATTTGTGAAAAGAGGAGTGCACAAATGAACAGTGACTTGACTATCCTCTCTTTTAAGAGAGTAGTGATAGTGAGTAGTGATATCTCATTTCTTGTCATGTTTCTCAATTTACTTGATAAATTAGATCTGGGCTCCCAACCTTTCAAGTGGTGTAGTTATGACTCCCCAACATATTTTGAATATTTCACATTTTTGGGCCCCCAATTGTTAATTTTGACATTTAAATTGCATGTGGCTTTTAGCAAATTAGAGATAAATATTCCAGCGTAGTGACGGTTTGTCCTCTAACTATGAGTAATTTGAATGTTGCATAAACTTAGAAATCTGTGATCTCAATTTAAATAGGCTGTGAATCCAAAACCTCACTTTAAGGTTGAAACCCTATAATCACATCTTGAGAAATGTTGACTTATTTATTTAATTAAAATTATTCTTTCATTTTTACATGCAATTTAAATTTAAAAACATAGAAATAACATTAAAAATAAGAGTGGAGTGCATCAATATAACAAGGCAATACGGGATATTTAGCATTCAGTTGAAAAAACTATTGGAGTCGATGGAGTTGATTTGAAGCATGTTTAGTTAATGAATCAAAGTGAGTTCCTTCTTTATTCTCGCATTTCCTTGTGTAATTTGGTAACTTTACCGTTTGATGTGGAAGGAAGATTATGTTGAGAGAATTATTGAGATCAATATTAAAACTATCGATCATTGAGTATTTGAATGCTATTGAAATTCACGAGTTAGTAGTAAGTGGTAGAGAATGCACTACTTAACTAGGATTTTTCAGGCAGAAAATTGCATTACAGCTCAGAACTCAACTTGATGCTTTTCCTATATATCCTGAATTTATGAATAAAGAAAGTTTTATACACAAATGACGGCGAGCTTTTGGACAGGCAAGGATATATATACATATAAAATCAGGAGGCACCAGAAAACTGTGCAGCTTTCATGACAAGTTCTTCAGTGGTCGTGCCAATTATCTCGTTTGCGCGCTTGAGACCGACGCAGAAATACCTTCCAATTGAATCCTGAATTCACAATTTGCAACCAAGTCAAACTACGTAAATACAAGAGTGTTTTTACCACAATTTCCACGTGAAAATAGACACCTATGTTTATAAGTCACTTTTTATCCACATTTGAGGAAGTCACAAGTGCGACCCACTTATCCACCACTCGTTTCTATCTATTTCTAATTTAAATCGTTTATATTATTATATACACTCCCCTACATGCTTTCATCATCCAACAAATAGACTAATCATGACAAAGAACTGATTCGACTCATGTTTGAGACGGTCTCTCCCAACCTGTCTATAAGTGTTAGGTGAACCCACATAGAATATATGTATTAAATAGACATAACTTCATTGACAAGCAAAAGAGGGTGGAAACTAAATTAGATAGAGGGAATCTCACCCGAGAAACAATGCCTAATTTATCTAATTTGTAGACAGCATCATCAACATCAAAATTGCACTGTTCACCGAACTCATCCTGTATTAGATCCTCGCATCGATGGTCAAGATCCTATTTACATGATCAGAGCGTCGGATCAAATATCACTTTCAGTAAATATAAACATGTCGAATTCAAGATCAAGCAATCACCAGTGCGAAACAACTACCACTTCTGCATACCTCTGTAGTAGCTTTCCCCTGCTCCATTAATATAAAGAACGAAATTATCACCTCCTTTACCTGCATATGTGCAATATTCAACTTAAGCACCTGACACTATATACTTTGGATAGGTAAATTCAAGAGACATGCCATTGCAAATAGAACAAGTGAAAAATAAATGGGAATTCTAATAAGATACATGAGTACACTAGCCAGAGATTTTGGGGTAATTCTTTAGGCAAAAAATATTACATTTTCATGTAGTTATTGCATTCATTTACAATAACAAGCTTTGAAGTCGTGCAAACTTAAATAATTAAAGTTTGGATATTTTACCTATTACAAATATAAGGTAAACATTTTTAGTTTTAATTTGAAAAATGAACCGTTGATGATCAAATGCTACAACTTACTTCTTGTTGAATTACATCATCACACAAGTGAAGAAGAGTTCCACGTCCACTATCTAATTGTTTGTCATACATTGACTGATCAGGTTCTGATATGTAGCCATGTTCTGTTGAAACCTGCAGGCAATTAAACAAAGCTTTGGTCTAAACCAACACGTTCATAGGCACTCAAACTGCAAAGACGTTAAGAAAACCATACTGACTTTTTTTCCACGGAATAATATACCGAGACTCATCAAAGTCTAGTGAAATAAAACACTTAACGTGAAGTATGTCTTAGCAATATAACCAATCACTGTGGAGAGAACAGCAAACATGAACCAGAGATCAGCTTTAGGCTTTTCAACTGAACCTATAACAGCTACCTGCAAGAGTCCACGGTTGAAGCATGTGACAAAATTGTTTTACGAAAAGAAGTCGAGTAAAGATAATTAGTGGATACTACGTAACTGACCAGTCCAACTACAGCAGAGATAAGAAATTTGACCCAGTCCATAGGAGTTAAACTTGGATTTTTTTTCTCTGGCTATAAAAAGGAAATAAAGATGTTAAAAAATGTGTTAGTACCATAGCAAATCTAAACTTATATCTGTGGCTACTGTTGTTTTACCCTTCAGTCTTCCTCTGTGTTGTTTACGGAATCTAGTTCTTTTGGGGTTATAGTTCATGGTTGTCTCACAATTCCATCTCTACTACAGAACCAGACGTGGTTCTAGATTAACAAGAATAATTTTAAGGACGTGTTCGGTAGAGATTAATATCGGATTAAAATTGAAAATATAGCCGTTATTGGGTCTCACTCTTCTAATAAAAGTCAACAATAACGGCTAATTTTTCAATTTTAATCCAATTTTAATCTCTACCAAACACACTCTAATTGAAGTTTCATTCACGCTCCATTTGATGTGCACATTTTCCATTTTCCAACTTTTGTACTGTTTAATAGGCAAAATTTTCCCGGAAAAATATTTTCCAACTTTCCAAATTTTCCACATTTTTGAGGAAAATAAATTTTTGATGTTTTGGTAGGTAAATTTTTTTTTTTTTTTTTTTTTTTTTTATTTTTTAGGAATTGGAAAAAATTCTAGACACCATTGTAAAAAAAAATCACTTTTATTGACAATTTCCATGCAAAACAAATCCAAACGAATGATATTCGGTATGGTTATTTTTTTTTCAATTTTTATTTATTTATTTATTTTTTTTTTTTTTTTTGTAATTGAAACAAATTCTAGACTCAATGGTAGAAAACATTATCACTTTAATTGACAATTTTCATAAAAAAAAAAAAAACGAAGCCAAATGGATACCAAACTTTCAACATTTTCCATGAAAAATTATACCAATCAAACACAATTAATTACGGTTCCCAGTAAAACAATTTCTAGTCAAATTAATTCCCTGTAAAATATTTTCTTCCCACTCATTTTCTACATTTGCAATCAAACAGACCCTTATATATTTATATTAGGGAATTATGAATAGGCTAACAAAAAAAGACAGAATTAGGGATACAAGCTACGACGCTTGGACTCGGGTACAGGTATCGAGTACGGGTACGTATCTAAGTGTCGGATATTTTATTTTCTAAAATGTAAGATAAGGGGACATGGTTAAAAACAGTCCAAAACTCGAACACAAGTACATTGGTATGTCTTTCAAAGTTCAATTTTTTTTACTAATTCAGGATGTCATTTTGAATAGACCAAAATTAATTATTCACAATGAATGAAATGTGTATTTAATAAGGGGTTAAGACAAATATAATAGAATTTTGAGGTTTAGTTTTCAATAATGAGAATTACTAAATGTTATATAAAATAGAAAATGAGGAATTTGATTGTATTTTGGACTTAGTGGAACACTATATGGAACTCATTTTCATTTTATACAAACAAAACCCTAAACCACCGATATAGAGAGAGAAAGAAGGAAAAGAGAAGAAAAAAAGAAAGAAGAAAAAGAGCGAAAAACCTAGGGATGGCAACGGGGCGGGACCGACCCGCCAAGAAATTCCCCACCCCGTCCCCGTCCCCGTCCCATTATCCATTTAAGGTGGGGCGGGTAGGGGCCCTTGACCCGTTTACCGCCCCGTTTAATTTTTTTTAAAAATATTTTTTTTTGATAATTTATATTATTTCCCCCATACATTAGATTTAGACAAATAATTTTAGTTTCCATTTTCTATTAAAACTAACAAAATTTTCTATTTAAAGTATTGAATTCTTTAAAAAAATTTAAAATAAAAAAATATATATATTAAACGAGGCGGGGTCCCCGTCCCCGTCCCGAACCCGCCCTGGGGCAAAATTTCCCGCCCTGTTTGGGGCGGGGCCCCGCGGGTATCGGGTTTGTCGAATTTTTTTGTCATCCCTAGAAAAACCTAGCATCGCCGCCTTTCTCCACCCTCTAGGTGACGACACTAGGTTTCAAGAGAGCAAAAGTGGGAAAGAAGAAAATGGAAAGAAAAGGAAAAGAAAAAAAAAAGCAAAAACGATGAAGCGTCCGGTTGAAACTTGGAGGATCCGACATATATCTCATACCCATGTCATGTCGTGTCGTGCCCGACACGGGTACTCTAACTATTTCGAAGAATCCAAGCATCAGAGGATACAAGTCTTGGATAAGAATCTACAACGCATTAGAACGCCCTTGTTGACGATCATTTATTCCGAAACCTTCTAGGGTTATATAATTAGAGTAATGCTAAAGAAAAATAAAAATTTTAAAGGAATAGGCAAGTACTAGCGCACAAGGAATTAAAAACAAAAGAGGTTGTCAAAGCAAAAGGACAAGTTGATTAAACTCACAAGGACAATTTCCATATCAGCCATCGGGATGTTTTTGAAATGCTTCACATATATCCCACGTTCAGCTTTTGTTCGAGAACTTGCTCGCCTGCATAGCAACCAAAAAGAGACCAGAATTTAAAGGAGCAATAAGACTTGGAGTTTAAGCCATCATTAGCAATTGATGTACTACCAGCATTCGAAAAACAACACCTGTTTATACCAAATAAACAGTTACAATAAAAAAATTCAAGTGTAAAAGAATAAAAGAAGTCAGAATGGATACCTGTAAACAACAATTATTCTATCGAAGGTAGGTTCTTGAATAGTGATTTTGCTCAGCAAATTGCTTAGACTGAATCAAGACAAAATAAAAACAATTAAAAATGAAAATACTTGTCAAGAACTTGAAACAGGCAACACTTACGAGTGTCAATTAAGAACTTGAAACAGGGAACACTTACGAGTGCCAATTATACGTTGTCCATAAGGATTTGAGTCACAAATTTAATGTTATCTCAGCATATAGACATTACCACGCATGACTCGTATCTGAGTTATAACTACATTCCCTTCCCCATGAGCATCCATGACACAGAACAGTTTGCAAATTAATGCTTGTGGTCAGAAAATCTAGATATTGTGGGAACCCACCCAATAACCACACATCCTAGTCACCTAGTGCATCCATTAGATTTCACGCAAACTTAGAGCAAGTGCAGTTCTATAGAGTAATCTGTGATAACAAAATATGATCTGGAATATATTAATAAAAGTTCTTTTTTAAAAAAAATATCTAGAATATTCAGACAGGTTCAGTGCACTAACAAACATGCTACATATATTTCAGGATTGTTTAGTTACTATGCAAATCAAGTTGCGCATTTCAGAATTTAAAAGACGTTGATAAGGAAAGGTCATCTCTTGAAATTTATTCAAACACCAAGCAAGCAACTCAAGAATAAAAATGAAAATCATTAGAATCACAATTTAAAACCTCAGATCCATTTTCTCAAGACGAACACGTTCAGCATAAAGTTCATCTTGTTCAGCCTTGGCAGTGATTTCATCGCCTATTTTTGGATCCTTTTTATGCAGTGAACTTGATCTACTAGACCATACCCTTTCTAACCTACAAGTGATAAAAGACCGCTACGTAGAAACTACACCACAGGTGTGCATGAAAGTATGGCACGGAGGCCAGAAAAAAAATTCATAAATTCGGAACAAATACATTTGATATTGAATGCCCTGGATTTGAGCAACTCAATCGTCTATCATAAACAAAGTCACCGACCCGGTCTTTCTCAAAATCCACGCCCACAAACGTGCAATGATCACATCCACTTTCTCCAGGAAAAAGTAATCAGTTGTCTTATCAATACCAATTCCACGTCGGAAGATAACATACTAGAGAAAAAACATTAGACAAAATGGAAAATTAAATTCAAACTGATACATTTACCATGAGAACCAAAACAAACTGGAATTGATTTAAGATAAATATGCAAACTTGTGATACCTCTAATTTGAGGGGGGGAAAATGCTGACGTAAGATTAACACATCAGCAGGAAGGTAAATAAATGGCAGGTGGCATGGTGATCAGTATATTGTAACATCATATTCTATTCCAGAAGTTCATTCAATCAAACAGTGAATACTAATAACTACTCCAATCAAAACGTTCCAGAGAGCAGCACCTCTCTCTCCGCCTCCCACCAACAGAAAACAGGCATAACATAGACTAACCTGATAGGGGCAAGTTTTTTACTTCAAAATTACAGTTCATCAATTTCATAGATAAGCTTAAATTATAATTATCAAATAGAAAATGTATATTCTTATAATCAATAAATAGAAAATGTTTATTCTTTAAATGTGAATATATTGGTCCAAATAAATCTCCAGTCTTCCAGTCTGCAACATAGTAAAATAAGGCATTAATGTCTCAACTCATATACATAAATTCTCCTTCCACGGTAGATTTTTGAATTTTAGTGGCTCATCTTGACATTAAATTGTGCAAGAGTTGATAAAGGCAATTTGTCTACAGAGATATGATCTTAAAAAAATATTTCCAAACTTCTAAGAGCATTCTCATGCTAGTTTGTTTTTATATCTCCATAGTGATAAATTGATCTAGTGCTCATCTGTCAGACCAGAAACATCTTTCAACATTTGCTAGCTCGAGTAAAAAAGCATAAAGTGTTTATGAATTTAATTAATCAAGAGATATTTCTCTCTTGCAGAAGCCATGGAGAAACATGGCCTTAGTCTACAAATATTAACTGGAATGAAACCGTTAAGGAAAAATATAGTTGCAGGCCTCACTTGTCTTAAGATATCAAACTTTCAAGGTTTACAAACAGTTACTAAAGAATAACCTTCAAGAAAGTTGCACAAAAAAAGTGTATGTTTGGTGAAGCTTTTTGTAGATTATGAGTTGTGGGTCCTATGAAATATGAATAAGCGGATAAAATTGATGTTTGATTAGCTTACAAGCTTGAAAAAACTTTACCAAACATACTCTAAATGGTGAATGGAGACTCAAATTACATTATTTACCAAAAGGATGAGGAATAAAGGGAAGAAAGTAAGCACCGGAGACTTGACACTTGAGGTGACAATATGGGATTCAAAACTATTTCAGGAAGAAAGAGAAGTACAAAACCAAGTCTATCCTTACCCAAAAAAAGGGAAGAAAAAAATCTAGTGCACATAGAAACCGAAAGCTAATTTTGAAGTAGGAAATAAGAAAAAGCCAGTTCCATGGTCCATTTGGAGTATACTGTTCTCTATGTTAACAACTAAATTTTGAAAGCATGTGAATTTCAGCTGAGCTGTCTGTCGTAGTGAAGACAAAGGCATCTCATAAGTCAATGCTGGCAGAAGATTGTGCCATAATCTGACAGCTAAGCACTTTTATTGTTATTATATGTCATTTTTAGTCCCTTTTCCCAAACACAAGGTTTCTCAAAAGCTAACTCTTCTTGATTACCCAAGGCAGAGCAGAAGTTGAAAACCAGAATTGTCATGGAGAGATAAAAATAGGATGGCTTCTATACAAAATGAGGATTTGTCACTCTATTGACACAAGTTGATGTAGCAGGAGAATTTGGAATGGTAATAAAAGTTGAGGGAACTGTTTGGGTAGAAAAGATATCAAAACATGTATGCAGTAGATATAATTTCCATGGTTGATCCAGTGCAGAGAGAGCGATAAAGAGCAATACCTTATCAGAAAAGTCTGGAAGTTTTTCACGAGGATTCTCCTCAAAATATCTCTTCAGAAGCGTCTTATCAAGCTACATTCAGAAGAAGTAGACTTGTGAACAGCATGGAGATGCTATATCACGAATAGAGATAAGATCCTAATTATGCCAAATAGAAGTATTTCTGTCAATCATCAGCTGTAACCTCTGAATCAATCACATATGTGTATACTATCAGCATACCTTAGATTCATCAACTGAGATGGGAAGATTGAGAAGATATTGCCCTGACTGTGCAATTTCAATCTCTTCATCAGAGGATATCTTAAAATTGCTCTTTTCCATCACCTGCAAAATAAGATAAAAGTGAATGCAAATGAAATATAATAAATAAGGAAGATCTAAAGAGCAATAACATGCGCTCATTTCCCCCTTCACCTTCAACCCAAGATAATGGGCAGCAGGTTACCAACTTGATAGACGATGTATTCATGGATAGCAAGCATAAAAGTAATCATAAACATAACAAAAACACCAAACTTAACACAACCATTTGTGTGCTGTGCATAGAGCACAAACATTTTTGGAAACGCTAAGTTAATAAGAGCTTAGATTTTTTTGAGAATAAATGTTTTGAAAAGTGATTTTTTTAGAGAATATGTGATTAAAAAGTAGGTAAATTTTATGGGTTCACATGCAAGATTATTTTATTAGGAGAATGTGCAGTTGAAAATGAGTTTGGAGAAAAGAATATCTATCAAACAGGGGCTAAGTTTCTGAATAGCAAACAGGCTATCACACAAAAATAAGCGAAACTGCTACATTTATCTATCATGTTACGAGTCTCTTCCTTTTTGGTGTATTGCAAACCTGAAATAAGTATGTTAAAAAATTATGTTCAAGAATGTCAACTTCGTCCAGAGATAAGTTCTGCTGCTCCAACTTCTGAGCCCCATGAACAGGATCAAAGAGAGTACAATTGCTGCTTGCACAAACATAATTACAGAAGAAATGAAAGGAGGGGGAAAACGTCAACTTTCTCCTTGAATAAATTTAGATTTCCATCCAATAAACTGGGAAACTTTACCATGAGATCCTCAAATTGTAGAAGATACCAAGCTCGAATTGTGTACTCAACTCTCTTGCAGAGTTTCAGAAATTCAGCTCGATCAAAAGTATGCTCTGCAGAAAGCAAAAACTCAAAACAAAGCCAGCGCCACCAAGTTCGTGCAAAAACCAAAAAATCCTAGCAATTATCGTTCTTTTGTTTCTTTCTCTCTTTTGTTTAATGGACTTCAATTCTATTTTAGGAAAAGTATCATTTCACTGCCATTGTTCTATTAAACACATCGCATCCTATTTTCTTTTTTCCTGAATCATGAGTAATTAGTAATAAGCAAGATTATCAAATTAAAGGTGTATTTAACAAGTCCCCAATATAATTAAGAAAACAAAAACGTTAGAAATGGGAAGCAAATGGTGCAGCAGGGAACCCACATACACGTAGAATGTAAAAGAAAATACATTACCAATGAGGTTGGCCAGGTGCACGGTGAGCTTAGGCTTGAGGATTGGAATGACAGATTCTCGCTCCAACCGGATAACCTCTTTATTATTATTCTTTCTTGTCTCCGCCATTTTTTCCCTTCTCAGTCGATTTATTTACCTGAATGCATCCACAGAGTGAACATAGAAAATTTTGGGAAATGAGGGTTTTGATATCTACGAGATGGGTGGTTTCTACAGTTCTACTGCGAGTCTTTAAGTTCGCGTCGAAGGCAGATCAATATTCATAGACAATAAAGAGTCTAAATCATCGGATTCTCACCTTTGTCCCTTCGTCTCAACCTCACTCGTCTCGTGTGTTACAACCGTTGCTGGGGATAAAATTTTCATTCTTATTTTTAACTCATTTTCAATTGAATGAATCTACTTGTACAGAAATCTTTGACACCTTCGTTGACAGAATGCCACATGGCGGCCCCCTATTGGGGGCGCCTGTTGCGGGGGGCAATAGGGGGCCGCCATGTGGCATTCTGTCAACGAAGGTGTCAAAGATTTCTGTACAAGTAGCGCGATCGTTTTCAATTATGCAATGTTCAATAAAATAAGATTTTTATTTTAAATATCTACTAGATGGGTGGTTTCTACAGTTCTACTGCGAGTCTTAAGTTCGCGTCGAAGGCAGATCAATATTCATAGACAATAAAGAGTCTAAATCATCGAATTCTCACCTATGTCCCTTCGTCTCAACCTCACTCTTGTCTCGTGTGTTACAACCGTTACTGGCGGTTGAAATTTTCATTCTCATTCTTTTACTTTTCAATTACGCAATGTACAATAACATAATATTTTTTATTATATTAATAATTTTTCCTTCTTTTTCAGTCACACATTCTCCATCAATCTACTATTTCAAAATACATTCTTTCAAGTTACTCAAACACGCCCACAATTTATTTTGACTAACCATCAAACTATAATTTTTTAGGGTGTACTGAACCATGGTCACTAAAGTTTCAGCATAATCTCAATTGAGCCATTAATTTTTTGCTTTTCTCATTTGGGTTGATGAACTTCAATTTAATTTCAAATCTACCATTCCATCACATTTCGCCTGCATATGGCAAAAAAAATCCTACCACACTCCATCCCCGATTGCCTATATATGTAGTGAGAATTAAGCTACTAAACTTTAATTTATCTAACGTGAATGAATTTCAACTTTGTTTCCAATTTTACTACTTGCATTTCTCCTCATTATTTCTTCAATGGGAGACCGTTCCAATCTCGAATATGTTGGAATTTGATTAAACTCAAACTATGTTGACCAAATCTTGTTTTTGAATAAGTCTATATAGCAAATTTGTAGGCACTGTTAAGCAAATTAGTGGGTGGTTACTTAGTGGCAGTAAAGTAGATTTTAATTGAAGTTTTCAAGGAAGAAATCGTTTTGCCTTTCGTATTCACCTATAAATATGTGCTATTGTTTATTATTTATATTATCAGTTCACAAATAAAATAAATTGTCCAGAGTTCATCACTCTTCTATTCTTTCACTCTATTGTATTCTTCTTTCTATTATTTTTTCTTGTTGAGTGTTTTTTTTTTTCTTAGAAATTAAATTTGCAAATCTAATTTCTTGCATTTAGTGTTAGAGCGAGGTTGTTCAGAGTTCTTGTTTTCTAAATAATTTACTTAGATTGCTTGTAAGCAGGTCATAAACATGAATGGAACAATTCAACCTCATCTTCCGAAGTTTAGTGGAAAAAATTTTGATCAGTGGTGTATCCAGATGAAGGCGTTGTTTGGTTTTAGGAGCTAAGCGAGATTATCGAAGCCGAATACGTTGAGCCAGCGGATCAAAAAGCAACAGCAGCTCTCTCTCAAACCCAGAAAGACAATTTGAGAGAGAACAGAAAAAAGGACAAGACTGTGTTATTCTTCCTCTACCAAGTCGTGGACGAGATCATCTTTTAAAGGATTTCAAGCGCAACAATAGCTAAAAATGCTTGGGAGATGTTGCAGAAATCCTACAAAGGTGATGAGAAAGTGAAGAGTGTACGGTTGCAAATTTTACAAGGTGAATTCGAAACTCTTTCTATGAAAGATTCTGAAACTATATCTGATTATTTTTCACGAGTTCAGTCTGTTGTGAATCAATTAAGAGTTAATGGTGAAAATTGGAGGATATACGTGTAATCGAAAAAATTATGAGATCTTTGGCGCATCGTTTCGATTATGTTGTTACTACAATCGAAGAAGGAATGGATCTTTCTACCTTGACAATTGAAGGATTGATGGGTTCATTATGTTCTCATGAACAGAATGAATCACAGGGCTGCAGCACCTGTAGAGAAAGCTTTTCAAAGTAAAGTCAAAGATGTTAGCTACAAGAATCGTACCTCCACAGAGGAAAATAGTTGTTGTCAGCAAGCTCTTGAAAAATTCAAGGTATGATATATCCAAAATTCAATGTTTTCATTGTAAGAAGTTTGGGCATTATCGATCACAATGTAGAGTTCAATTTCCAAAAGAAATTATGAACATGATGCTAACTACGCTAATGATGTCCAAGAAAAAGAAACCTTGTTGTTAGCTTGTAACTCTTCAGAAAAAGAACATCATGACGAATGGTATTTAGATACCGGGTGTAGTAATCACGTGTGGAAAGAAGGATTTTTTTCTCTTACCTGGATGAATCGGTGCGTGGGGAGGTAAATTTTGGAAACAAAGCTAAAGTTTCAATTATGGGCAAAGGTAATGTTCTCATACGTTTGAAAGATGGTTCTCATGAGCATATCTCTGATGTGTTTTATGTTCTTAGTTTACACTAGAATTTATCGAGTATGGGTCAACTCTCTGAAAAGGGACTTAAAATTATCATTGATGAAGGAGTTTGCACTATTGAGAACATTAAAAAAGAGTTTGTTAAGAGGTTAAGATGACTAAAAATCGGATGTTTCCTTTACCTTTACAGAGTGAAATAATTCATTCTTTTAGTGCCATTGTTATGGATAGAAATTGGCTTTGGCACTTTCGTTTTGGTCGTTTAAATTTTAATGGCTTGAGGGTATTGGCAAAGAAGGAAATGGTTATTGGGTTACCATTGTTAGAAGATTCTAATCATTTGTGTGAAGGCTGTATTCTAGGCAAGCAACACAGGGAGTCTTTTCCAGTGGGGAAGTCATGTAGAGCGAAGCAACAATTACAGCTTGTGCATTCTGACATTTGCGGACCAATGGAGACTGAATCACATGGAGGTAATCGTTACTTTCTTACTTTCATTGATGATTGCAGTAGGAAAACTTAGGTATATTTTCTGAAGCAAAAGTCTGAAGCTTTTGGAGTATTCAAAGAATTCAAAGCCTATGTGGAAAACCAAAGTGGGTTGGACCTTGAGGTGTTTTCGAACAGACAGAGGAGGAGAGTACACTTTAATGCTTTTGTTGATTTTTGTAAAAATCATGGAATTAAGCACCAGCTTACTGCTACTCGCCACAGCAAAACGGGATATCAAAGAGGAAAAACAGAACAATTGTAGAAATGGCACGCATTATGTTGAAATGTAAAAACTTACCAAAATTTTTTTGGGCAGAAGCCGTATCTTGTGCTGTTTATTTGTTGAACAAGTGTCCGACAAAGAGTGTTCTTAATATGACACCTGAGGAAGCATGGAGCAGCTATAAGCCAAATGTTGAAGCTCTTCGAGTTTTTGGGTGTCTAGCATATGCCCATATACCAGTTGAGAAAAGGAAGAAGTTTGATGGTAAAAGTACAAAATGTATTTTTATCTATTATAGTGAACGAACCAAAGGGTATAAGTTGTTTAATCCGCAAACAAATAAAGTTGTCATCAGTAGGGATGTTGAGTTCAGTGAAGATGAAGCTTGGGATTGGCAGATTGTAGAGAAGTCACAAATTGGTGTTTCCTGAATGAAGAATCAATTAGTGGAGAGCCGCAACATGTTGCACCAATGTAAAATCCAAGTGGCACTCGTATATCAACACACCTCGTGTGATGCCTGCATGTTTACATGATTATGTCATGACTAATGATCATGATGTAACTAACGAGGAACTTGTAAATTTCGCTTTGTTTTCAGATTGTGACACTCTCTCTTTTGTAGAACCAGCACAACATGATGAGTGGTTGCAGGCTATGGATGTGGAAATTCAATCCATATAAAAGAATGATACCTGGGAGTTGACTTCTTTTCCTAAAGTAAAGAAAATAATTGGTGTCAAATAGGTATATAAAACAAAGTACAAATTTGATTGTTGGTGGACAAACTGAAGGCTCGATTGGTCGTGAAAGGCTGTAAACAAAAGCCAAGTATTGACGACTACAAAGTTTTTGCACCTGTAGCCCACATGGATACAATACGTATGGTGATTACCTTAGTTGCCCAAGAGAAGTGGAAGATACATCAGATGGACATCAAATCTGCGTTTCTGAACGAATTTCTTAATGAAGAAGTTTTTGTTGATCAACCAGCTGGTTATGTGAAGAAAGGCGATGAAGATAAAGTTCTCAGGTTGAAGAAAGCTCTGTATGGGTTAAAATAGGCTCCGCGAGCATGATACACACGTATAGACTTATATTTCCAGGGAAATGGTTTTCTCAAGTGTCCGTATAAACTTACATTATATATCAAATCAAATGCAAAAAGAGATATGCTTATTGTATGTTTGTACGTAGATGCTTTGATATTTACTGGAAATAACCCCAGCATGTTTGATGAATTCAAGAAGGATATGAATAACAATTTTGAAATGACTGACATGGGATTGATGTCATTTTTTCTTGGCCTTGAAATTGAGCACACAGAGAATGGGATATTTCTTTCACAAAAGAAATTTGCAGCAGATATCTTGAAACGGTTCAAGATGGAATCATGTAATCCCATCAAAACTCCAGTTGAAACAAGATTACAGATGGATGCAGTCGGAAATAGTAAGCTTGTCAATCCAACTTATTTTCGAAGTTTAGTAGGTAGTCTACGTTAATTGACTTCTACTAGACCTGATATTACGTATGGAGTTGGTTTTATCAGTCGATTTATGGAGACATCGAGTCAAGTTCACTTGTAAATTGCAAAATGAATTTTGCGCTACATCAGAGGTACGCGAGTCTTGGTATCTTTTATACATCTGTTAACAATTGTGATCTTGTTGGGTACACAGACAATGATTGGACATGAGATATGAAGGACAGAAAAAGTACTTCTGGTTTTGTATTTCACATGGGTTCAGGAGCAATTTCTTGGTCTTCTAAGAAACAACAAGTTGTTGCACTTTCAACTGCTGAAGCAGAGTATATGGCAGTTGCATCTGCTGCATGTCAAGCTGTCTGGCTACGTCGATTATGCAATGAACTGAAACAAGTTCAACTACTTCCTACGAAGATTTATTGTGACAGCAAGTCAGCTATTTCTCTTACTAAGAATCTGGTGTTTCATGGGAGGAGCAATCATATCAACATCAAATCTCATTACATCCGTGACCTTGTCAAAGAAGATGAAATTGCAATGGAATTTTGCAAGTCTGAAGATCGAATTGCCGACGTCCTCAAAATCATTGAAAGCTGAAACTTTCTACATATTGAAGCAGAAAATGGGCATGTGTAGCTGTGAAAGTTTGAGTTTAAGGGAGGCTGTTGGAATTTGATTAAACTCAAACTATGTTGACCAAGTCTTGTTTTTGAATAAGTCTTGTTTTGAGTAAGTTTGTATAGCAGATTTGTAGGCATTATTATGCAAATTAGTGGGTGGTTACTTAGTGGCAATAAAGTAGGATTTAATTGAAGTTTTCTAGGAAGAAATCGTTTTGCTTTACTTTTTGTATTCGCCTATAAATAGGTGCTATTGTATATTGTTTATATTATCAGTTCACAAATAAAACAAATTGTCCAGAGTTCCTCACTCTTCTATTTCTTCACTCTTTTGTATTCTTCTTTCTATTATTTTTTCATGTTGAGTGTTTTTTTTCTATCCTAGAAATTAAATTCGCAAATCTAATTTCTTGCAGAATACTCATTTTATTTTATTTTTAAATAAGAAAATAATATTTATATAAGTAAATGAGACAACAGATGATAATATTTAATTCTTGCTTCCCAAGTCTTAAGTTATCACTTTATAACAATATTTTAAAAAGTATAAACTGTGATTATATGTGAATGTCACATTTCAAGTTTTAGGAGCTTAAGTGTAGACAAATGCTTTTTTCATATTATTTTAAATTTGTAATCATTCTAAAAATTATTTAATAATTAAATGAATACATACCAAACATAAATTATAAAATATTATATTTACTTGATAATTCCTATAATTAGTCAATTATTTTTCTTGTTGTGTACCAAAAAAATAAAAAAGGGAATAGAAAAGAAAAAGAAAGATATATATAATGAACAAAACATATTCAAGTAATTATTTATTGGCCAAAAGATTTTTTTTAAAAGAATGGCTTTAAAAAAGGGAACAAAATTAATTAATGTCTAGGTATGCTTAATTACGCATTAAGCAGTCAACTTGAGCACTTAATTTCGCGTTCGTAGCGTTTTGCCTGCACTTTGCTCTTAAGAATGCTTTTTTAAAACACTACTTTATAACATAGATTAATTAAGTCAAGACATTGCAAGCTGCAAGATATCATACAATACAAATTGTATCTTGTCGTCTGCTACCTCTTAGAATCTGCATTTACAATGTTTCGCTCTCACGTAGAAACTACCCTTGTACAGTATCAATCAATCAATAATTAAGAAAAAAAAATTGTAAATGATTTAATTTATAGACAGATGAAAAAATAAATAATATTTGTAAATCTATTCATATATTTAATTAAAAATAAAGTTTGACTATTTACAAATAATTTATATTTTTTTGCCAAATAGCCTATATTTGACTAATGTTTATAAATTATTTATATAAACACATAAAGTCACATTTTAAAAGATCCACATGGACAATTATTTATCTACTGGTCATTGCTATTTATTTGTCACAACATCCTTTTAAGAAGCAACAACATGAAAATTAACAAGTTAATATTTAAACTTAATAGAACCAAGCTACGTAGTCCCCTACCATCTTGGGACCTCGATTTTGATATTTTATTATTTCTACCGAATATCAAAACACATCTTTCGTCGTATAGAAGTCTACTTATATACATGTGTATTGAACAAAGTGCCATATTTCGTACTTTGACCACCCATCTTCAGCAGGAAAAAAATACATCTAAAAACCAAAAAAGAAAATGTTACCCCCCAAATAAGAATCCTTATTGATTCCACGATCTTACGAATGGTTTCCCCATGGACTCTTGTACTCCAGAATTCTGATGTGTCATTTCCATCCATCCAATGCTGTTGGTTTTTATACCAGTGACTGTGTCATGGCTGCTCAAGTAGTTGAGTGAATTAGCAGACTGTTGCAACACATTGCTGCTTGTAGGAATTCCGCCATCCATTCCACTACCATTTCCAGGCACAATGAACCGCTCTGCAGACCCCATTGGATCATAAGTGGCACTAGGACGCAGTTCATTACATTCGGATACAACACTGTATAAGGTCTGATCCGAGTTACTTCCACTGCCTACACTGTGGGTACCACTAACAGCACCCATCGACCAGCCACCACCAACCCCATGCTCACTTTGAAACCAATTCTGACTCAGCTCTCCATTCATATGAGATAGAGGAGCCCAATCATGAATATTGACTGTCAGGTTCTCTTGTTTCTGCAGAGAATATCGACCTCCATCAGAATACACACTCTCCTGAATGTTTTGATGCAAGTAAAGATCATTCAGTCTCTTCTGCCTGGGGTCCAAAGCAAGTGATGGATAAACCTGTCCCCTGAAATGCCCAGAAAATTGACCACCCTCCATCATTAGATTGGGCGCTGGCCTGAGATTTAACCCCAGCTGTTTTTGCTCATGATGACTCGGTAAACTGCCCTGGTTCTTGAAGAAAGACTGAAGTAGTTCGTTTCGAGCTTTGTTTGGGTAAGTAAAAAAGGACGCATCATCAGGTTGTCTGTGCAACAGATTCTTCCCTACATCCTTACCCCTCGTTGCTTCCAAATCTATCATTTGTACCGGTTGCTCCTCTATAAACTGCGGATGGCCAAGTGACAACTCACCAGCAGAGGCATATTCATCACTTGCAGAAGTAGAACAATAATAAGAGCCGTGCATGTTACCTGCTGTCCAGACATTCCTCGTAGTTGGGTGAGGATCCTGCTGGCTAACAGGAACATCCACGTGGTTCAGATTTCCAGGGTACTCTGACATTATTGAAGGAACTCCATCTGTCTTCGCAATTAAATCATTTCCAAGGGATACCATCTCCATCGAGTTGAACTGGAAGCTACCATCATTAGGCGAATCCAACTGCTGCTGTTGAAGCTGATCCTGAATAAAAACATGTCTGGAGTCATCATTATCATCTTCAGAAAGTTCTTTATCTTTAGGTGTTTGCTCATTAAATACATAACCGGTCTTCTTTTCCTCATCAACCTGACCATCATATGATAACACATAAGAAGTTAGTACAACCACCAAATCTTTGTTGCACGGAAAACACAAATTAACAAAATTTGTCTCCAGTGATTGACAAGGCTGATTCCATATACTCAACTACCCCCAATCATAAACAAAAAATAGACAGCAAAAACCACCTTTGTAGTCACAGCCATATCACAGTTTGCTTCTCCATTATCTATTGGCTTCTGAAGTAAGCACCCCTCTTTCTCCTCATCCTGAACACCCACCAAATGGAACTGACAGGTTGATATCATACACTTAAAGTAGACTACTATGTTAAAAACATCCGCTTTCAATGTGTGGTTGAAACATTTTAGCAGATTTTGATAAAAGTTGATGACATGTGAGGTTGAAAAGTTGATAAAAATGCATGGTTAAAATTGAAGTTTGACCGGTTGAAAAGTTGATGACGGCATGACACTTTAGCAAAGTTTTACCAAACAAGGTGATAATTTGTTATTCCTAAAGCTCTAAATTTAATCAGGATATACAAGAAAAAAAGATCAGCTGATAAACCTTGACTGTCATTGCAGGTATAATTTCTTCTTCGCCATCATCTGCTGGCTCATGCTGCTGCTCGTGAGAATCATCTTTCTCTTCATCCAGAGTAGACTATTAGAAGCGAACAAATTAAAAAATGCAGCAACTAAAAAAATTTGCAAGAGATGTGAAAGTTAAATTTCAATCAATTTACACGACTAAGGATCCCTCCACTCACATTGAAAAACTTCTAAAAAGGATAGATGCAACAAACCTCTTGACAATTTAATTTTTGTCTCATTTCTTGACTCAAGGACTGTGTTAACTGTTGTCTCTGCAATTGTCTCTTCCTCCAGATACCAAAACCTTCTGGGACATTTTTATTTACCAATTCCAACCTGTAAGATCAATGCTAGCATTTGTGAGCATGAATTGAAAGAGTTTAAAATTTTACTTTGACAATGTTTTTAAGACGTTAAAAAAAAAAAAAAAAAAAAAAAGAAACAAAGGAAGAAGGATAAACTAACCAATAATAATGAAGCTTCTTTCTTTCTTCCTCCTCAAATACCTCAAATGGTTGTACACGGAGTGCATCAATGTTACCTAAAACATTATTCAGAGACCTAGGCTTGATGCTATTACTAGAATGCTTCATACTACTCTTGACACGTTGATGCTGTTCTTTGCTGACCTGAAGAATCACATAACACAAGCCTCAGCTTGAAAATATTATGGACTAGAAAACACATTCCTAAAAGAAATAACAAAACTGGAAACCAAAAATATTAGAAAACTAGGTGTGCAATTTTACTTCGTGGAAAAAGGGCAGGAGTTACAAATAGTGAAATGTCAAAGTAAATAACAATTTCTGATGCACCAAACAACCTTGATGTAAGACATATATTTGGCACCATCACCATGCTGGATATTGCGCTTTTGGAGCTTTTCTCCCTTTTTGGGCCATTCAACAGCCTTTAAGCCATTGGAAGAATCATGATTTTTGTCCAAGAAGCCTCTTCTGCATATTCGAACACAGAACAACTAGCTGGAGTTATAAAGATGACTTTAGCTATATAGACTTACATATATTAGACACTCAAAATTATCATCAAACGCAGATAACGAGACCTTGTGAGGTCTTTTTTTTTTTTTGGTCAGATGAGAGAGAGAGACTGAACTACCTCTTTTTAGATTTTCCAAGCATCATCACCAAGTTCTGATTGTCACTGCTGTATGCTTTATCAGAGGTAGCCCAAGAACATGAGTCAGGCGTTGCAACAAGGTGTTCTTCAGTGTCATAGAGTCCAGTCTCAGACGGCATACCTTTGTCAGCATGCTTCCTAGCCCTACTTATAAAATTCAATTCTTAAACCTAGATGGTTTAAATACAGAAACTGTAAAATCTTTTAACGCTTCAAAACTAGAACAAGTAGCAGAACCTCAAGGGATACATTAATAAAAGCCATTTTGTGACAATTTCAAGCTAATTCAGCAAGGCACCAAGAAATTTTGCATTTTCATGTTAGTTGTGGAAACATCTGTCGGCTGCTGAAATATGACTGAGAAAATTCCTCTACAGGATTCTCATGACTAATTGTATGCAAATCAATTTGAAATAGAACACTAAACATCCATTCCACAACATATACACAAGAAACATAACATAGAAACACACAACTGCCGAAAAAATCAAGCACAGTCAAAAGCAAGTAATTAGGATTGCCATGGGTATCCTATATGAATAACACTGCAAAAGTGTGTTGATTGCCAAGTACTATTTACAAAACTTCATCATTTTTGATTGAACAACTATTGTGGATACAAGTTCCATTTCCAAGATTTTTTATTACATAATAAATTGTGGATATAAGTTCCATTTTCAAGATTTTTCATTTCATAATTAAGTGAATAAGTTACCCTTCCAAATTCAAAAGTTAATGAAAGAAGAAGGGGGCCCTGGGGGTGAAATTTTCTCAAGAAGACACACTGAATGCATTAATGTGATAATGGGGTTCCTAAAGACTATGTAGGAGACTTTATTAACAAATTTTATACAACAAAAACACGCGTATGAAAAGAATAACCACCAAATTTTCTGCACAACATCCTCAGGATCCTTGCAGGTGGCCACTTTTTCCTTCCACGTCCGCAAATTCCGAATCATGCTGAGACAAGGAACATAAGCATCTTGAACAGAAAAAATTAAAGCGATAGCACAACTCAGAATAACAACAGATAGCACTGAACAAATGATAACTACATACTCATCATGATACTTCTGCAAGTCCGAATAGTATGCCTTCTTACTGGTCTTGAGAGACTGTTCCTCGTGAATAATGTTATCAGGATGAAGTTTCCCAGAACAAAGAGATGAGCCCCTGAAAACATAATTCTACAAGTAAGTAACTTTGCTTAGCCATGGCCATACCATCGTACCAAATTTAAAATGGAAGTCTGTAATCATTAAGATATAAGGAGCATGTGAACGAAAAAAAAAACCATTTCTATGTTCTCAAAACTGCAGGATCAAACAAGAAAAATATGTATGCCATGGTAGTAAGCCAAACTATTCCCAGGAAAGCTGGGTGAAGAAATTACGATGCTTCCCTGTCAGAAGCAATTTAGCCTCTGTTTAGCCCCCATTAATTTATAATACATTTTTTTCTCACTTCTTTTTAACCATACATTCCTCAATAAAATAATATTACACAAACCAAAAGATTTTCCTTCTTTTTCAACCACAAATTCTTCAAAAAAACACTATTTAAAAAATTATACCATCAAATTATGGGGGCTAAACGTGGGCTTAATTATAGTGGGAAAAAGTAAACTGTTTTCAAGCAATGATGCTAAATGCATCTTCCAGTATTCTTCACCTTTTGAAAATAACAAATATCACTTAATATACAAAAGCATGTTAGCCCTTATCATTAGTCAAAAAACAATCAAGCCATAAGTTAATGGTGCCCTCTTTCTTTTTAACTCAGAAGTTTCTTTCAAGCCATAAGTCAGGTTATATAACTTCTGCAAAGCATCTCAAACCAAAAGTAGAATTTTGTGGCCTCAGTGAATGGGAAGAACAAGACCGATGACATCCCATCCAAGATGAAAATTGTTTAGCCCTTGTTTGATCCCCATTTTTTTCTCTCTTCTTTTCAACCACACATTCTTCAATAAAATAATATTACACGCAAATCCAAAATTTTCCTTATTTTTTAACCACACATTCTCCATCAATCTACTATTCTAAAATACATTCTCAACAGAAAAAAAGGGACTCAAATAGAGTCTTATTGTCCCATAGAAGGAAACAATTGTGTTATGTACAACAATAAATAAACCACATGCTAAGAAGACAACCAAAAGAAGTCGCACAATCAGAAAACACGTGCATATAAACCAAAATTGTTCAAGATATTCAGAATTATAGTAAATGAAACTATTGCGTGCAAGATACAAAATAGTCCAGCTCAGTTGATATATATTATGATTTAGACTTCTGCAGCTTTTAAAATCAGATGTCTACAGCCCACAAGCACAGAAGAACTTGCCATTTCTTGAAAGGATTTCTGAAGTGAAAATTAATCCCTGCAAGCAAGTCTTGAACAATATTATCTGACTCAGCTCCTTTAGGTAGAAATTGCGATAGAAGACTTCGTTCATCTTCAGATAAATGGTACTGCCAGACCTATAACAGGTTCCATATGAATAGATAGTTTAAGAACAATAACTGCTTGACAAACAAGCATTAAAAGCGACAGTTACCTCATATGAGAACACCTCAGATAGACTTTCGAACTCAAATATCTCCTGAGGAACAGAAATTACATCAGCCAAAAAGTTATGGCCACGAGCACCTGCCTCCATAAATGGAATTAAGTGTCTTTGAGCAATGCCAATCTGCTCCCTCTTGGAAACAACACTCTTTTTCTTGTTATCCCACTCAAGAAAGATGTTAGCTCTCATGTTCAGATCATACTGTGGTGATCCCTTTTTCTTCCTTTTTACCTGGCGTAGTTGGTGAGAAGTACATCCAACAAAGCTGGTAGCATTTAACCGCTTTTTCTGCTGATCGGCTGCCATTTTAACCAAAATACCTATTTAACAAGGAGTCTCAATATAACATTTTCCAACTTGATCTGAATCAAGAGGCCTCTTCCTTTGCCGAGAAAACTGAAACTTCAAGCTTAGAGATCTGTCAATAGCAAAATATACAATCTACTTAAGACTGATCATGTTCGATCTAGTACATCTAGAAGCAATCGATTTAATTCCTGTAAGAATATGTAAACACTCCAAAGCAGAAAACCAAGTTGCAAAAGCTACAAAAATATAACAAATGCTGAAATGTACTGAGATTAAAATCCTAGTTCCTAAGAAGCTAAATAAATAAATGAAAAAGTTTTATTCGTCAGCTCCCTGTCTCTTAGCTAAAAAATATAACCTTTTGTTTTTTGCTTGCCTCTGTAGCACGGACACTTCAATTAGGGTAGCGTGTCCGTGTCGACACGCTACCGACACTTCTCGGACACTCTACCGTAATCATTTTTCTTTTTACATTAGAAATATTATATATTGTTAATTCAAAGTTATTAACAAGTAACAAATAAGTACTCGTATTTAAAAGATTTCAACAAGAAAAATTAATAACAAGTCTAAAACTAAATTTATACTATATAAATGAAGAATTTTTAAGAATTTAATCAACGTGTCGATGACGTGTCGTGTCCGTACTTTTTTTAAAAATCGTGTGTCGGCGTATCCGACACGTATCGTGTCGGACACACGTGTCCGTGTCGGTGCATCATAGTTGCTTGCAGTAGTAATATATAACCCAACTTTGTAGTGATCAAATAAATATGGAAGCCACTATAAAAACATCATCTGACAGTATGAAAGTGGGATACTTAATGGATGATAATGTATCATAATAATCTTCTTGAGTCGAGTCTGTTTATCAAATAATAGATGCCAGTCTGTATATATTCATTTGCACATAGAACTTCCAAATTCAGAAGAGAACCAATCTCAAGTGAGCTCCATGAATTAGCTTCATGCACCAACACCAATCATGGCATAAACAAGGGCACCAAAAAAGGTCAAAACCAGTTTCACTCAATAAAACTAAGACCTTGTTTGATTTTTATTTTTTGCGAGCTGATTTTTTATGGAGCATTATGTAATTAAAAAGCAGGGAAAATTATGGGTCCACCTGTAAAATTATTTTATTGGGAAAACATGTGGTAAATTCAAATCAGATGAATAAATAACATGCACGGATTCAATGTGATTTAAAAGAAGAAGGAGAGAAAATAAGTGAGAGTTTGAGGATTTCAAAGCAACCTCCTAATGATATTCAGACTCAGTTTTCAAACGTTGTTTAATATGCAGGGGGAATTACAGGGGGACTGAAGTGTAAGACATTAGTAAACTATAGAGTTATAGAAACAAGAAACAATTCAACAGAAAGATAAGGGGGAAACGCGGAAAAACAATATTAACAAGTAATACAAGAAAATGGGGGGAAACGAAGAGTGTAAAAATTACAAGTAAAACAACACTGAAAGCATTACCCAAATTAGCAGAACCAGCAATTTCAATAAAAAGGCCAATAAAAATGTAAAATAAAGCAATTATCCCAGATTAAAATTGGAAAAAAAAGATGAATTAAGAACAGAGATAGCATATTGGGGAAAAATAAAAGCCCTAGAAAAACAGAAGCAGGGTGGGAATTGAACAAAGAGAATACCTCGTTTGCGCTCAAGATGGAAAACTGGAAGTCTCGAGTGGCTATGAGGTAGAGAGAGATTGGAAGGGAGATGTCAAGGCACACAGCATAACACAACAATGCAAGTAAAGAAGTAGACCACAGATTGAGAGATGATCATCATCATGATAGATAAAATCGGACGAATCAGGTTTCTTGGAACCAATGTTATAAACACGGTACCACCAATACAGGACATGAGTACAACGAAATTGTGAATAGATAATATGTAGAGGATAATATTCTCTCAATCAACAAAAAGAAAATTGAGGGAAATGGTTTATTATTTTTTACCAAATTGCAACTTAAACATTTGATAGGGTGTCCTCAGATGATATTGTAATGGAATTTAAAATTCTTTCTAAATTTAGGTATCATCAATTGAGATTTTAATGAATTTTAATGAAATCTATTATTAAAATATTTTAAGTGTGTTTAATCGAGATTTTAATGAAATTCAATGAAACCTTTTAAAATTTTGGTATCCTCGATAATGAGTGGATTGATAAAGATTTTATTAATATAGGGATTTTAAAATATTTGAATGGATTTCAATGTTAAATTATATATAACCAAATCCTTTGAAATTTCATCATATTTGATGAAATCTTATGGAATGTGAAAATCTATTCAAATCCACGAAATTCATTAGAATTTATATATTTTAAAATCTATCAAAATCTTAATTGAGGACACCTATAGAAATTAAAATTTAGATTTCAATATAAGTTAAAGTCAATAATTAATTTAAATCACACATTTTATGGGGTCACAACTTTTCATCAATATATTTCACCATTTTTTTTTTATCAAAACCTACTAAAAATCTGATTTTAATACACATCAAACACGACTGGGCTATATATTTATGTCTCAAACTTTTTTCATCACGTTATTATTCTCAAATTAATATAAATTGTTGTTGATTAAGGTTTTTCTCCAAAATTTTCTTTAAGATAAGCAAAACAAATAATAATACAAAAATGTGATTAAATGTTTGATCCTCATTTAAAGTACTCCAACAATATTTTTTTGACGAAAATTATAATTAAGAACAAAATTTTCTAATCAATGAGATATAAAAATAAAAATGTGATATATTTATTAAAAAAATTGTTGTGTGAACATATCTATCTTAAACATTTTCATATATATGCCCATTTTATTGTGCAAAATGACTATTTAGTGAAAAGGAAGATCATAATGATAAATTCTAATCACTTTGTGTAAATTGACGAGAAAATTCGTGGGAAACAAAATAGAAAGAATCTAAGAAAAACTCTAAGAATGATATAATCCTACCTTCACTTAAAAGAATCTATCCTACATCCATTGTTCATTTTTGTCCACTTGTTTTCATACTTGCCTTGTTTGAAATCGGATTAGTATTGTTCATTAAAAAGAGGTGGATTGCACTGTTCATAGGCACATCTCATTTTTAGTCTACTTTCCGTGTACATGAGCCCATCACATACACAATCTATCTATCTATTTATCTACTATCTTCTCTTCCTTTCCACTTCTCTTCCATTCTCGAACAAAGAAACACTAGGAGTCGACTTTTTATGTTATTTCCTCTCTTCCACGGAAAATTTTTGTTTTATTCTTTTGTGCCAGCTGTATGAAGTTTGTTAGGATGCTGGTTTTGTATTCTATATAAGTTGTTTTTCTTTGTAGAAAGCCGATGGATCAGAATCAATACAATAAGAAAATTCTCTCCAAAAGTTATGTACTATATTTGCTTCTTAGCCTTTTCTTATATGGTATCAGAGCCTTACAATGGCGGATGATCAAACTATTCATCCAAACGCAAACACAAGCACAAACACAAACTCAAACCCAAACCCAAATCCAAATCTACATGCAAACTCTTATGATCATCCTACTCAACTAGCTAGTCTCTACTACATTGGGACAAATGATGGAACAAGGGGCATGTCGGTGACTCTTTGTAGAAGCCCCAAAAAAAAAAAAATTAGGCCCATATTTTTTATTTTGTGATGATCTAGCACCACGAGTCTAGTCCATAGAAAAACCTTATGCTCAACCCACATAGGAAATGAAAGTCCAATACTAGTTCGACATGTCTTAAATAATCTCAAGAAAGTTTACAAGAAAACATGCATATTTTCTTTAAAATATAAATATTTCTTTTTTATAATGTAGGACAGAATTTAATGTTTTCCCAAAGATTGGACCCGATGGTGAAAATTTTATTCTATGTATAGTAAAAAATTTTAAGATTTGATTTGTGTACACATTATTTTTTCAAAAGGACCGAACTATAAGTAAATAGAGTTTATTAAGTTCTAATTGAGGTTATGTCGTTTCCTTATTTTGTTAAGTTAATAAAGTTTAGGGACCAAAAGAAAAAAAAATGAATGACAAGTACATATATACACGCACACATGCAGAAATACATATATATGGAATTAAACATTTATATTAATTGGAATGAAACCTCAATTTGTTACACACGTTTCAGAACTTTGGTTGAATAGTCAGGGCAATTAATCTCATAAATTGGTAGGATATATAGTATTATATACACACACGTAACATCACAATAATGCAAGGAAATGTAACCTAAATCTTACTTTTAAATTCATTTAAATGGGTATAGATGTTGCCACCGTTTTTTTTTTTTTTTTTTGATAAGATGAGAGTTTAGAATTTTCATTTTCTCCAAATCATTCTCATCTCATTTCCAATATATATTTTGTATACAAGTTTCAAAAAAAAAAAAAAAAAGTGCACACTTTGATCAAGGAAAAAAAAAATTCAAAAGAAAGAGAAACATAAGAGAGGAGCAAATTCTTAAAGTTTCGGGCGTCGTCAGGAAAACAATATTCACCGTCCAAATTCATCAATTTCAAAGTCTCAAATTAAGGTAGGTAGAGGTGTTAGTGGTTATTTCGTTTCAAGTTATGAATTTTCGTTAAAATATGAATGAATTGGTGCCTTCGGATACAGTGATTCGGCACTAATATAGTTTGGATGATCATTCTCTAGCTCTACGTGTTATAATAATTCTACAGAAATTGGATTTTGCGAAAATCTATCTATGTGCGACGATATGAATCTATAGTTCGAATTCTTCTAATTTGATAACAAAATGCACCAATGATATATATTGAGTTCCAAACTCTTGGATTAATTCCCTTCCTATAGGTTGATTTGTCTTGCTTGGGGCGTGGATTGTGGTAGACGACAATGCAACATGCTATGGAGAAGCATGTGACTATTAATTTGGTTACGAAACAATTACTATTGTTTTATATAAATAGATTTCTATGAACGTTATGTGAGGAACTATTTTAAGAACACTTTTCTGAATAAAAGTTATGTTTAAAAAAAGTTATATGTTATAGAAATTAACTTAAAAGTCACCATTTACAACAACAAAAAATGTTAGCCATTTAATGTTGTTGTTTGTTTAAAATTTCTGTCACTGCCTTGACTTTAAAAATTTATAACTCATTTGTTACTTGGAATTCTTGGACTAAACCAATGGGGATTGATAATCTCATGGATTAACTACTGAATAAAGTTGAAATCATGTCGATCCGACGCCTGTAGAATTTTATATATTTTTTTAAGTAAACTGCCATGGGTTACCTTCAAAATCGAGACGATGTGGGGTTTTGAAAAATATTTTAATAACCTATATGTTGCCGACGGAAGCCGATTTTTATATATGTCGTATTGTAAGGAGTTTGCTAAAATTTCATGAAATTTCGAGGTTGATAGCTATGCAAATGAATTTATTTTGTCACTTACTATATGAGATAGAAAAAAAAAAACAGCCTCGTCTTAATTATTGTTAGCAGGATGTTGGAAAATATTTTAACACCTCATATGTTGCCGATGAAAGCCGAATTTTGAATATCTTATACTATGAGAAACTCACTATATTTTTCTTAAAGTTTCGTGAAATTTTGATATTGATAACTATGTAAATGAGGTTATTTTAAAACTTACCACGAAAATGGGAAGTCAAAACAAATTATTCTCCTTACTTCTTAAAGTAGCTCATGCAAGGGAGACTATCAAACCTTTTATTTATTGGCTAAATGTGTCCTTGCTATATATAAAAAAAACTACCAATGAATTTCCCGAGAAAAAAATCTACTTTTAGATATTAACATAATTCCAAAAGCATTTATAAAAGAAGAAAAGAGTAGAGCAAATAGCATATACCTATTTTATTACTTGAATAATAATAATTCTTAAAGATGATTTTAAACTTAATGTTTATGTTTTCCATTAATAGAGTAGTTAGTTAATTTATTTTGTTAGATAATTTCAAAGTCTAAAGCTAAGGTACAATTGTTTGAGTGACGTTCCGTCCATGCGGGTCGGGGTGTTACACTCTTACCTTGGAAGCCAATAATTACTATTTATGGGCCAAATCGATGAGAAGGGCTCTTAGAATCAAGAACAAATTGGAGTTCATAGATGGCTCCCTTTGTGACCCGAATGATCCCTTATTGGAACACTAGCTGAGATGCAACGACACAGTAATCACTTGGATGCAAAACACCATGGTTGTTGACATCAAATGTAGCACGATGTGAAAATACGAAGTTCGATCCAAACTACACCTAAAGGGGAATGAATAGGTGATTACGGAGAATTACAAAAACTTAACAATTAAATAGCAATAAGTCACTATTAATATTTTTTAGATGGTTAATCATGCAATTCAGATTTTCCTATGTAGAATTACCGCAATTATGAAAGCAATAAATCAATATAGAATTGATCACGGAGAAACTCCAATCGGGTAAAAACTCCGAACGCTTTGCCGTCAACAATCCACTATAAACGATTTGTAACTTACAGTCCACCTAGACGACACGTACTATCTGACCTCATGACTGAAATTTCAACTGTTTTCCTGGATTTCGTGCTCCTATACCAACTCCCACATGCAATTTCCAAAGCTCTCCTGCAACAACTCCCAGTTTTGTGAAATCGTTTATATCATGTGGATTAATGAAGAACATTGTGTTCTTCATCTACTAGAACTTCAGTCACATTCCCTTGATTTTTAGAACTCTGACAGATATGAAGGAAGCAACAATTTGGTATATGGATTTAGCGTAAGATACTTTCTATGCTCAAGTACATTTTTCAACCCCAAGTTTTAACGTAAGATATTTTTCTATGCTCAAGTGGTAAGATTTTATGGTAATATGCTTAAGCTATGCATGAAAACCATAATATGAAAGATGTGGACAAGTCCATAAAGTTAGATATGTATTGCCTAAGGACAAGTTCGAAGGGCACCGACAAGTCGGAATGTGCAAGTATGTGTTTAAATGCTTTCTTTTGTGCAGTATTAACATGTTAAATCTGAGCATGGTATCTTATTGAGTATTATTTATACTCATAACATTTATACTAAATTTTCAGATCCATGATCGTTGAGTTGAGTTGATGGAAGTCAGTCGGCATACTCGATGATGGGACAAAGTTATTTTGTATCGAAATTTCCTTTCCGTATGTTTTGCTCAGACTGTTTTTCTTATGTTTTTCTGGTGGTATTAAATATAAGCATGTATAAGGCATGATGTAATATGGTACTGGAAGTATATTTTATAATCACATCTTTCATGAATATGTGTGGCACAAGATATAAATTTTTAAGTGTCGAAAGGTAAATATGAAGTTTTTGTACAGTACCTCATTGTTTTTGGTAAAACGTCTATAATATGATCTTTGAAATTTTTCATATTTTAACATAGGAAACTACTTGAAAATATCTTTCTAATGCCATAGATTTCATAAAAAACGGAGTTGGGATGAATTTTATAAAAATATTTAAACTGGCTGCCCCAACCAGGCATGACTGCGTAGAGTTCACATATGTAAAGAATAATTCAGGTCAGCACGTACTTCTGCTAGCCATTAAACTTTATAGAGATATTCTACTATAAGTTGAAAATAAGTTTTCAATATATATATTTCAAATTTCTTTAAATTTTTTCATGTAACAAGGGTAAATGTTATTATGTTTAGTACGTGATACTCAAAGCTTAACTACGGGGTGTCACAGCGTGGTATCAGAGCGATTATACTTTTCTGTAGACTTTTTATAGATTTAATGAGTTCAGTTTGAACTTTATATGTTTTTAATTATTCATAAACTTTTTAAGAAAGTTTCTGTCCATCATCATCGAGCAAGCTAGCAACTGACTTTCAACCAGCGATCAAGGTAAAAATCATTCTCGACGTTTATGAGTTTCTCATGCAATGAACTGCTATATCTATTGTTGGATATATGAATATTTTGAATTTAGTCATACATGAGATTATGAAGTCAGTACCGCTTATATATAATTATATTTATTAGAGCCTAGTAGAGTAATGTAATTAATCTTCTGTCCTAGTTATGGCAAGAATGATAAGAGCCCCCACCAGGACAGAAGCTTGTGGTTTTGCGCAAAGGCGGGATATGCTATTGGCATTCTATTATAATTATTGTATGCATCCGCTCCATAGAGAAACATATTGATTTGCTAGACTGCAATATTGAGATGTTGTGGGAGATACACCATAGCATAGGGGATAAGATGAAGATACAAAGGTTATATGAAACTGTTCCAGAACCTTGGGTTTCAGTCATAGGTGAGATTGTCCAATGGTCGGATGATGACCTTTCATATGAGGACATTACATATTTACTTCGAGAAAGTTATGAAACTAGTCGCGATTTACTCGTACTATTCCTAGACAGTTCGGAGCAAAGCATGTTAGAGGAAAACCCAGAGGAAGAACCAGAGGAAGACCCAGATGACAACCCCGAGGAAGATCCAGAAGAAATAGAAGATTAGACAACATCTTATCTAGCTATTTTGTTTTTGGAATAGAATAGGATGTAGTATGTACATCTACTTTTGAATGTATGTAGGGTACCTTAATATGATTTTTGGTTTATATATATATATGAAGGAAAGTTGTCTTGGCCTTTGGTTTTTTTTCTAAGTTAGTGTTACATTTTAATGTAATTCTAACGGGATGAATATTTTTTCCCTCAAAGGAAATGCCTCCAAAGCGCAACCACGGAATTGCACCAAATTCTGATATGAACTTAGGCAGCGGCAATGCTAATGCTAGTTCAAGTGGTGGTAAAGTTAATGTAGCAAACTTTGCACGAGAACTGCATGCCGTAATGCGAGAGTTGGGACAACAACAACAACAGGTACCGCCTTTGACTGAGCAACAAACACCAAATCAACAAGTACCAACTAATCAACAAGTACCAACTAATCAACAGACACCCAACTAACGAGCTATTCAACCTCAAATAGTACCTAACTTGAGGGATCGAACTACAATGATAGATCAGTTTCGTAAAATGAACCCTCCATCGTTTGAGGGGAGAACATATCCCTTGGCAGTTGAAGACTGGTTACGGGAACTAGAACGTATCTTTAAATTCATAAGATGCGAAGATGCCGAGAAAGTGACATTTTCAGTGTTTATGTTAAAGAAGGGAGACTAGCCATTGGTGGGACATGACTACCAGGTCGTTAACACATGCTGAACTTGGGTGAGGTTTAAGGAACTCGTAGAAGAAAAATTCTTCCCGGCAGCTGTGAAAGATCAAAAGGAGATGGAGTTCCTCAGACTCCAGTAGGGAATCGTGACCCTCGTGGAATATGAGCGCAAATTTGAGGAATTATCAAGGTTTGCTCCACATCTAGTGGATACAGAGGAAAAGTGGGCTAGAAGATTTGAACGTGGGTTTCAACCTTATATATGTGATATAGTGTCAATTCTCGAGTTGAACACTTATCGAGAAGTCCTGAAGCGAGCACAGACTATTTCTTATCAAAGAACTCAAAATGTTGAAAATTCTCATCAAGTTCAAAATTTCTCCAGTAAGAGGAAGTGGAACTTTGATAGATAGAATAACAGTAAAGGAAAAAAGAACAATGCACCCACGAAAGGAAAGACAGAGATAGTAGGAGTTGGTGGTGATAAACGTTGTCCTAAGTTCAATAGACCTCACAAAGGAGAATGCTTATTGGGAAAAAATGTTTGTTTCAAGTGTGGAAAATCAGGACATTTTGCTAAAAAAATGCCCCCATAATCAGACACAGAAGGCTAGAAATGACAAGAGAGGAAAAGCAAGGGTTTTCTCTTTATCCAGGTAAGAAGCAGAGTGAGACCCTTATGTCCTAGCAGGTATCGTCTCTGTTTCCAATATGCCTGCATTTGTACTTATAGATTCTGGAGCTACACATTCGTTCATCTCTTCTTCGTTTGTTGCAAATTCTAAAGTAGAATGTGAATTCCTTCCGTATATCTTAGAAATCTTTCTTCCATCCGGTAAGATACTTGTTGCTGACCAAATAGCTAGAGATCTTAAGATGGAAATTGATGGTAGAGGTATAGCGGTAGATTTAATTATGTTAACGATAAAAAACTTTGATATTATCCTTGGTATGGACTGGTTCTCTAAAAACTATTCGACTATTCATTGTACCAAGAGAGTGGTGATTTTTCAAAGATCGGGCGAGAAAGAGTTTCGTTTTGTGGGAGCTAAGACAAATACTTTGCCTCATATAGTGTCAGCAACTCAGGTTGAAAGGACGTCAAGAAAGAAATTATGTCAAGGATTTCTAGTATCAATGTCCAACATTAAACAAGATAAGTTGTCAGTTGAGGATGTTCGAATAGTTCAACACTATAAAGATGTTTTTCCGGAAGATCTTCTAGGTGTACCACCAGACAGGCAAGTAGAGTTTACCATTGACTTAGTACCAGGAGCAACACCTATTTCAAAGGCTCCATATCGTATGGCACCGTTGGAATTACAAGAGTTGAAGGTACAGTTGAAGGAGCTTCTTGATAAGGGTTTTATTAGACCAAGTGTATCACCTTGGGGTACACCGGTGCTATTTGTGAAAAAGAAGGATGGAACAGTGAGGTTGTGCATTGACTATCGAGAATTGAACCGTCTCACTATCAAAAACAAATACCCACTTCCGAGAATAGAAATTTTTTTTGACCAACTCAAGGGAGCTATAGTATTTTCAAAGATTAATCTGAGATCAGGATATCATCAATTGAAAATTAAGTCAGATGATATCACTAAGACGGTTTTTAGAACGCGTTATGGGTATTATGAATTTTTGGTGATGCCTTTTGGATTAACTAATGCCCCGGCAGTATTATGGATCTAATGAACAGAGTATTCCATGAATATAGATCAGTTTGTCATAGTTTTTATTGATGACGTCTTAATTGATTCAAAGAGTGATGAAGAACATGAGAAACATCTCACAATTGTCTTGGAAACTCTAAGAAAAGAGAAACTTTATGCCAAATTCAAAAAATGTGAATTTTGGTTGAATAATATAAGTTTCCTGGGGCATGTAATCACAGCACAAGGAATCGAAGTAGACCCAACTAAAGTTGAAACGGTGAATAATTGGACAAGCCCAACCAATATTGGAGAAATACGTAGCTTCTTGGGATTGGCTGGTTACTATAGAAGATTTATCAAGGGGTTTTCCAAAATATCAGGACCATTGACCCAGTTGACTCGTAAAGGGATAAAATTTTAATGGACAGAGAAATGTGAACAGAGCTTCCAAGAGTTGAAACGAAGATTAGTTACAGCTCCAGTGTTAACAATACCAGACGGACCAGAAGGATTCGTTATATACAGCGATGCTTCGAAACAGGGCATAGGGTGTGTTCTGATGCAAAAAGGAAAGGTGATAGCTTACGCTTCCAGACAATTGAAACAATATGAACGAAACTACCCAACACATGATCTAGAATTGGCTGCGGTAGTTCATGCCCTCAAGATATGGCATCATTACTTATATAGAAGTAGGTGTGATAGTTATATCGATCATAAGAGTTTGAAGTACTTTTTCACCTAAAAGGAATTAAATATGAGGCAGAAGAGATGGCTAGAGCTAGTGAAGGATTATGATTGCACTATCCTTTACTATCCTAGTAAAGCTAATGTAGCTCTTAGCAGAAAGACGGTTGGACAATTAGTGGTATTAATTACTATGCAGATCAGTTGTTAAAGGATTTCGAAAACTTACATCTAAAAGTAATTGCTCCACCAACCCAAACTATCACCAAGATAGTGGTTCTAACAATTCGATCAACACTTAGAGATCGAATAAGAGTAGCGCAGGATGGTGATTCTTTCCTACAAAAGATTAATCAGAAGTTGGTACTAGCAAGCGAAAGGATTTTGAATTAAGTCACGATAAAGTCTTACTCTTTAAGGGAAGGTTATGTGTACCAAAAGATGAGGGATTAAGGAAAGAAATTCTTGAAGAAGCACACTTAACTCCATGCGTAAATATTTATTTTTTTCAAAACTATAGCAAATTAACACTAAATGCGGAAACATCATTTGAATAATTTACTCATCCAAGAATCAATGCCAAATATAATAAGTAAAGTGCCACAATTTGCAAAAATACTAAAATTGATATTAAATTAATAAAATGGAAATCGGCTATTAAAATACTTGTTTCAAAAATCTATAAATTAAATTGTCTATTATTTAATCATGATTGCCCCGCTCATTACCTTGCCTTGCCGAGTTCCTTAACCTGAAAGGGTGGAAAAACATTGGGGTGAGCATAACGAATTATACTCAGTGGGGAAATAGCGATCAGTTCAAGTTAAATCTAAACATGAAATTAAATTATGAATATAATACCAATACAACATACTGTAGAAATATGTACTATGGGACATCCCCCAAGGACCCAATTACGATCCCAAACCTATTTACGGTCCCTGACAACATGTTTTAGCGCTTCACAATTTTGCACTGTGGGACAACCTCAAGGACCCACTTTCGATCTCGGACCTATTTACAGTCCCTGGCAACCTTTTCATATGTATAAGCATCATATCACAATCAAAATCACACATCAAGAATTAATATAGACAAAATAACCACAATTGCGTAAATGTAAATCCCACCTCAAATTCTTGGAAATTTTCTTGAAATTGAACGAATGTGATGCTACCGTGTTTTAAACTTTTCCCGCGACTCGTCTAGCAAGAACAAAATTAATATAGTTTAGGATACTAAGTCCTAATTAATACTTTAAAACTTTTAGGGACTTGATTGAATTTTTTGGAAAGTAAAGAAATGAGTAATTTGATAATTCTTTAAATCTTTAGTGTCTAATTATCAAAATTAGAATGTTTAGGGCCAACATGATAAAATTAGAAAACATTTTATATTTAATTTGAAGAATGCTTAAATTTTAGGGGTTGTGAAAGAGTTAAAATTAAATAAGGAACTAACTTAAATGTTTGACCAAACTTGATGATTTAAAAATAAACTTTCAATATTTATAACCCAACCTCCCATTCCCAATCCCAAACTCACGCAGAAAGCTTCCAGTTTCGAAATCCAATTGATTCCAAAATGGGTTTCACATATTAATGGTTTCCAATCAAAATTGAGGTTTAAATAAATGATTTCTCCATATTTAATACCTAACCCTCATTCCAAATTTCCATTTCATGCAGAGAAGGAGTTGCTGATTCGAAATCAAGCTTGTGTCCAAAATGGGTTTTCGCATTTTGATGATTTTCATCCAAAATCGAGGCCAGGGAAGGAAGTCCAAAGGCAAGAGCAAGATATAGAGAGCAAGAGGTTGAAGTTGCAGGTCGTTCGAAACTCGACTTACGGCATTAAAATTTGAAATCTCATTTTCTGCATTTTTTTTTGAATATATGTTGAGATGATACAGAGACTATATAATCTCAAAAGCAAATTGAAAATAAATTTCGAATGGGTTACCTGCATAGATTCTTACTGAGTGATTTAGTGGTTCTAGATTACAGCTTGAAATTTGGAGAATGAAGAACTGGGTAGTGAAAATGTGGATTAAACGATGATATGATGAAATCAATAAAAGAATAATTGTTCAAACGTTGAGAGATTTACCTAGTTGAATTGCCAAGTTTTCTGTGAAGTTTTTTGCAACCGTGAGAGAGTTTTTGGGAGATGGAAACGAGTGATTTTTAGGTTTGATACCATTGAGCCCTACAAACTTGTGCTTTAGAATTGGGACAATTGATTTGGGCTGATAATGGACTTAAACTTGGCCAAAGAGAAATATTTGGCCAAGAGTAATTTAAAATAGATGTTGGGTGTAAAATTCGACCCAATAAGGAAATATTGAATTTTTTAAGATTAAAAATCGTTTTTTGAATTCTTATATTAAATGGTTTTTTGCTAGACAATTCAACGGACGTAAAAATAAATTCTAAAATTTGACGGAAGCGTTGTAGCGACACAACTTAAGTTATAAAGTTGGCATTTTAAAATTCAGGTCACTACAGCAGTCGAAAAAATTTAATAAGTTTATGTTCCCACTGTAAGCCAAATTTTTGAATAAATGTTTACAAATTCTGTTTTGCCATGCACAGATATGAGGATTATACTCATGATTTGTTATATTGGTGATTTTGAATTGGATGAAAATAATCGATGGGCATAGAAATAAAAATTGACGAATAACATACAAGGTAGTATGACAACACATAACAGAGACTACATCGTACGAGGAACAATACCATGATACAACAAGCTAAACGTCGATTCATCTCGATACAACATGGTACTGAGATATCAATTCAAAGAGAATTTGTCATATTCAATTCCACCTTTAAAGGTTACATCTGATATTGAAGTGAATAATCTGTTTGAGTTGAACAAAATGCAAGTGACGCCGATTTTCGTGACTTTAGTGAGGAAGGACAACACGGAAGGTAGAAATGAACATTCAGATGGAACTGATGATAATGCAAATGATTTTTGAGATATAATGGAGATAACTCATGAGGATGACACTAATATTCTCGAGACAATTGTTCTTCATCGTGGCATCACTGCAACGCTCATAATTCAATCAGTAGTTCAGGATAGGGAGAATGTAAATAAATTTACAAATAAGAATTTAATTGTTTTATCTCGTCAAAGACATGAGCTGTGTGGGAGCTTAGGTGCCGAAACGAGCGGACCTTCATCTAATTCTTCACGTGTGGTTCCCGATGATGAAGATCTGCATGTTGAGCAATTGTTTGAAACGAAGAGAGATTTGCACTAAGATGTGCACCTACTGGCATTGAAATTCAACTTTACATTAAAGGTAAAGAAATCAAACAAATCATCATTGACTCTTGTTTGAGTCGGCGACAATTGCCCGTTGGCAGTTGCGAGCGACTAAGATAGATACGAATGAGTATTTTGTAGTTCGCAAATATACATGGGAACATACTTGCAATTTGGGGATTCGTCAAAACGTTCACATGCAAGCTTGATCATGGTTTTTTGGTTGACAGATAATGCACAAGTATTAGGACATACGGACAATCTACAGTCCTTCAGACATCATTAACGACATCCGACTAGAGTACGAAGTGGTCATGATCCCAACATCCAGATTTATCCCTTTCCCTTTGGCGTAGTCGACAGCGAGAATAAGCTGTCAATGCGTTGGTTCTTTACGAAGTTTAAGGAAGTGATCGGGGAAGTCGAGGAACTTACCTTCTTAACTGATCGGGGTCAATATCTAATAAATGATATCGCTGAAGGTTTCCCCGAGCACAAACGCATGTACCATATACATGCTAATCTGAAGACTAGATACTGAGGCCAAAGCACCGTTTCATTGTTCAGTAGGGTGACCAAAGCTTACAGTGTTGATGAATGTAATAAGTTAATGGTTGAGATAGGAAATAAGTCGTTGATGACATGTGATTATCTTATAAAAATGGGGATAGAACATTGGGCGCGGTCACATTTTTGGGACATTGGTACAACTTGATGATGTCGAATAACGTGGAGTCTCTGAATGCATTGTTCAAGAAAGATCGAGAATTATCAATTCTTGCAATGGTTGAGAACATTCGTACCAAGCTACACTAGTTGTTTCATGACCGACATGCGGAATCGCAGAACTGCTCAAACGGCTAGCCCGAGCTCAAGAGGATAAATTGTTCAAGGCATCAGAGGTTGCGAGGAAGTTGATTGTTGAACCGCTGGACAAGTCGCACTTCTCCGTACAATGTACATGTCATGTGGCATACAATCGCAGTAGCTATGAACAAAAGCTTTGCAGCAAGAACATTATGCTCTCATTATTACACGGCTGAATATGCTGAGACTATATTTTCCCTACCGCACGAATCGATTAGGAAGTTCTTGATCGTATTCTCCCACTTAATAGTTTGTCGCCACCGATCCGCGTAGCCTGGGCATCCACGAACTTCTAGAATACCATATACCGTAGAGCTTCCTCGACCATGTCGGTGTTGCAGATATAGAGTTGTCGACCATACTCGCCAAACTTGTATGAGTCAGATTCCCCTGGATGACAATCAGTCGAGTATGTAATGATATTGCTGTTAAATGAACAATACTTGGATAATTATTTTAGCGTAATTTATTAAAATAGAATATTTCGATTTAATTATATAAATTTTATTCAATTACGTAACATTTAATTATATAATTATTTATGTAATATTTAATTTTGATAATTATCAAATTAAAATTATTTATTTAATTATATAAATTTAATTTGACAACTTGATAAAATAAAATATTTAATTTTGATAATTACTAAATTAAAATTATTTCTTTAATTATATAAATTTTATTCACTTATGTAACATTTAATTATATAATTATTTATTTAATATTTAATTTTGGTAATTATCAAATAAAAATTATTTATTTAATTATATAAATGTAATTTACTAATTTGATAAAATGAAATATTTAATATTGATAATTACCAAATTAAGATTATTTCTTTAATTATATAAATTTTATTCAATTACGTAACATTTAATTATATAATTATTTATGTAATGTTTAATTTTGATAATTATTAAATTAAAATTATTTAATTATATAAATGTAATTTGCTAATTTGATAAAATAAAATATTTATTATTGATAATTACCAAATTAAAATTATTTCTTTATATATATAAATTTTATTCAATTATGTAACGTTTAATTATATAATTATTTATGTAATATTTAATCTTGATAACTATCAAATTAAAATTATTTATTTAATTATATAATTTAATTTTCTAATTTGAAATAAAATAAAATATTTAATTTTGATAATTACCAAATTAAAATTATTTCTTTAATTATATAAATTTTATTCAATTACGTAACATTTAATTATATAATTATTTATGTAATATTTTATTTTGATAATTACCAAATTAAAATTATTTGTTTAATTATATAAATTTAATTTGATAATTTGATAAACTAAAATATTTAATTTTGATAATTACAAAATTATAATTATTTCTTTAATTATATAAATTTTATTCAATTACGTAATATTTAATTATATAATTATTTATTTAATCTTTAATTTTGGTAATTATCAAATTTAAATTATTATTATTTTGTATGTAAATAAACAAATAAGTATACAATATTGACAATTATTTCATACATAAATAAATGAACAAAATTCAATTTACAATTTTTAATAAATATTAAATAAATGAATCAACAATTAAATGTACAACGTTTACGGATCACACTCAAATTCGTACAAATCGCATGCTAATTTATTCATCTGAATTTGTATCTATGCTTGGTTGATTCCATTAACTTTATGTTATATATTCAAAAATTCAATATACTTTATTGTAAAAAGTCACAATCGCCATTGCAATTGAATTACAAACATGTTAGTTCGATACCGTGTAGATAAAAACTAAGTCTTCAAGTTAAAAACTAAATATAAATACTTACGGTCTCGACTTCCTCGCCGTCGTCTGGTTCCACACGATGGCTAGCTTGTCATTAACAATCACACCCATTCGGGCATCCATCAACGGAACGATCACTGCAAGCGACTCCAATTGTTGCTTGAGCTGGCCATGTTTCAACATGAACGGTCATAGTCGTACACATATATCGTGGAGTCAGCAAAACAATTTCCACGATAATGGTACGATGATTCACGATTGCTGAAACATATATATGTATACAAGCCTCCCATGCCTTTCCCCTGAGTCTGGTAACATCCATACGATCCATTCGACCATATATTCAGGCAACACGTACTCATTACCCATAAGTTGCAGCGACTCATGATCAATGGTAATAGTACCAAAAAACTCAGTGCTCAGTATTAGTCGACCGAGAATGTCGAATGATCGCGAATATTGTCGAGCTAGATCTCGCAATAACTCTATGGTTAGGTCGATGTGCTATATCAGGAAACACCAATAAAAACATAGGGAGTTCTTTAGCCCCTGTTTGAGCCAAATTATTGTAGAATGAAAAATATAGATGTTATTGGAGCCCACACAAGAGATAGAAAATTTAAATTTAAATGTTGATGTGATGGATAATGGTCATATTTTTCATTTTAATGAGATAATAATGTAGATCAAACAGGGTCTTAATTTTATAAACAAAAAAATTATGTATACATAATAATAAACAACAATATGATTATTTCACTTACATTGTTGGCGAGCCACGTCCCCGAAGTGGTGATGTCGTGAAACCACTTATAGGCATTTGAGACCGTCTTCTCCCAAACGATGTGGTTATCTCTAAAAATAGAAAAAATGTTAAAAATAGATATAGATGAGTTAGCATAGCGTACTACACTAAAATTGTAAAATACTTACTTGGGCTTAATTACCTTCTACTCCGTCTCAAACGTTTTTCATTTGGCTGCGTCCACCTTGCAGAATAGATTGGAGTACGTCCCGTCATCGAACGTCATCCTCTTCGCCTCAGCCGTGAAGTGAGAAACGATGTACTGCGAATGCAACCCGACCCTCTTGTCGACCACCTGCTCTGGGGCGTCAACGATACGTTTTTTCTCCACAGCCACGTCAGGCGTACGCTTGTCCTCTAGATTCAGCAATCGGCACGATATGGCATCGATGATATGCCCCGATATCTGTACATCTCTCAACTTGTACATGGGCTAAAGAAATGATTGTCAAAGCATATCCGCGTGCTGCTCATCCAGCAGCTCAAACACGACAGTGTAAATGCAAATGCTACCGTTTGGATAGCCTTACCCAGCATCTATCTCAATGTTACGTCCAAGTGATACTCCATGCTAAAAAAAATTAAATATTAGCACATCGAACATAAGATAATAGAATACATCATAATCTAAGAAAATTAAGTGAACCGAATTGTAACTACTACACGGAAGAAATAATTTTAAATTAAAAAAATAAAAGGAACAAAGAATTTGCTAATTCCGTTAAAAAGAATATTTCATTAACAGAATTTTAAAAGAATATTTGCTAATTCGAGGGCAGTGTGTCTCCATGCACCTCGCAAACCAGGTACTTGGGAGGGGGACCGTCTCGTACGCCCAGTTGTGCAACACGCACAATTATTATATTCATATTTATTGTAAACAATATTTTTATAATAAATTATGTCAAATATTTACTTGCACGACCAGGGGCAATCCGTACGTATCGTATTTATGCATTGTCCCATTTGGCCTCTAGTGTGATCTGGTGAAGACGTGCACCGTGTCCTCAAAACATCTCCAGCCTCACGGATATGTGTTGAAGATATCAAGATCGTTGATGATCTCCAGATGTAATAGGTCTATCACAGTTCTCCGATGGTGATATCGTAATACGTTCTAAAGGATATAGACCAGACTGAGCTTCAATCTGTCCAACATATGGTCACACTCCCTGATCGCGTCCATCAGATCCGACAGCAGCACCGTCCCTGTCTCTCAAAGTAAGTGTCGTGCAACTTGCCGCCTTTCTAAGTATCGGCACAACCTGCATCATCACACGTAATCTCCAGTCCAGTGATCATAGCAAACTCAAGCATGGAGAAACTGGCAACCTTGCCCCCGAGGTCGAAGTGGAGGGCATCGTCGTTGACTAGATTCAGCAATCGGCACGATATGGCATCGATGATATGCCCCGATATCTGTACATCTCTCAACTTGTACATGGGCTAAAGAAATGATCGTCGAAGCATATCCGCATGCTGGTCATCCAGCAGCTCCAACACGACAGTGTAAATGCAAAGGCTACCGTTTGGATAGCCTTGCCCAACATCTATCTCAATGTTGTCCAAGTGATACTCCATGCTAAAAAAGATTAAATATTAGCACATCGAACATAAGATAATGGAATACATCATAATCTAAGAAAATTAAGTCAACCTAATTGTAACAACTATACGGAAGAAATAATTTTAAATTAAAAAAATAAAAGGAACAAAGAATTTGCTAATTCCGTTAAAAAGAATATTTCATTAACAGAATTTTAAATTAAAAAATTTAAAGGAAAAAAAAAAGAATTTGCTAATTTGTTAAAAATATATATTTAATTTTGGTAATAATTAAATTAAAATTATTTATTTAATTATATAAACTTTATTCAATTACGTAAAATTTAATTATATAAATTTTATTCAATTACGTAAGATATTTAATTATATAAATTTTATTCAATTACGTAATATATTTAATTATATTAATATTATTCAATATTCAATTTATTAAATTTTTAATAAAATTTAAAAGAAAAAAATGTGAATATTGCTAATTTGTTAAAAAATAATATTCAATATTTCTTTTCCTGTTAACCAGCTGTTGGGCCGGCTGTTAACCGCTAGTCTAACAGCCGGTTCCTCACCGGAAATGGCTGGATCGCCATTTACGGTGATTTGATGCTCAAACTCAACTTTTCAACACCTAAAAACGTCAAATCTACTCCTCTATCACTAACATTCAAGCGATCTACCCATATATTGAAGAAATAAACTCAAAACATGTAAAAATAGTTCGAACACAATCTATGAAATAGTCGGCCGTTAATCACGAAAAAGGAACTTGTCTTTCATCGGTCGGGTTATCATCGAATTCGGGTTGTCGTCGCGGTCGGGTATTGTTGGTTTCGTCTGTTGGTTGGTCATTTTGATGGTCAGTTTTCTCCCTTTTCGCCTGTAATCGTGAGCTTGGAGCCAAGTGAGGGTATTTTTGCCTTTTTGCTGTGTAATATACGTTTTGGCACTAGCCAACTATGAATAATTTGATTATGATCTAAAAGGGCTCACTTTTACATGTGTACAAAGTTCATTTCTTTGATGCTTAGATTTATGGGTTTGATTTTCTTTGTAGGAGCATCATTTGAAAGTTTAAAATTTTCCACTAGTTTTATAATAACATAAACCTCTTGCCTTCACCGACAGCCATCAATCTTCGCACGGAATAACGAGCGTGGGTGAAAAATCATGGTGAAAGCAGTCGTAGGTGATGAGATCACTCGATCTGCCATCCCCTCTCAGGTCCCCTAAATTCCTGTATATATATGCATAACTTCGCTTGAGCTTCATTTTCAGCTTCTGACTGATTTTATATATTTCGACAGGTGGGGCTTGTGATTGGAAAGCTGAGTTTGATGTTGGATAAAGGATTCGTGTATGATTTGGTGCCTACGCCGTCGAACGATAATGGAGAGCCTCCATGTTCTCTTATTGACGGGGTTGTGGTTGGTAACAGCAAGAAGAAGGGGTCATCTAGAACCAAGTCTCAGCCTGAGTCGTCCACTCTCTTCATCGACACTGATTGGGTGTCCGAGCATGCTCGTCAGGTCAAATTTCGTAATCTCAATTGAATAATTCTGCCTTTTATTCCTAATAATTATATTCATAGTTGTTTTGAAAGGCCAATTACACATATTTTCTCCTCATTCTTGTGATTTTAGATCCCATTTTCCAAATCAAAACCCAAACAAAATCATACAACATTTCATCAATTTCAAATTCAATAATAGGTTGTAAAATCACGTAAGTTTTGTTCTTCTCTAATGTTGTTACATCTTCCTTTCTCTCTCTATTGTCTCTCATTTCTTAGATTTCAGATCTTCTTTTCCAAAGAAAATACCTAACAAAATCACATAACATCTCCTCCATTTCAAATCCAATAATAGGATGTAAAATCGCAGAGGTTTTTTCTTCTCTATCGTTGCTGCCACGACTCACACTTCACCTTCAAATCGAAGATATAGACGACGACAATGGAGTAAACAAAGTACTAGAGGAAGAAGTTTTAGTATGTGGATTTTCTCCCGTTTTCCGCTCTTTTAGCAAAATTTCCTTAATTTTTGTTTCTTTTTTGTGTTCGAGTGCATTTTCGTATGTAGATTTTCTCTATTTTCCCTCAATTTCAGCAAAAACTAAGATATACATATTTGGATATTAGAGGATATGAAGTCTCTATTTCTACAACTGAATCGCGATCACCCAAGTAGAATTTCAACTTTTTGGCTGTAGATCATTTATATATTTTTTTGTTACCGTATTTTGTTTTCTTCACGTCAATGGCAGCAAAATTCTTAAATAGTCGGTTATTTATTTAATTTGCCTTTAGAACTTTAGTTCCACTTGTAAAAAAATCGGAAAAATTCATATATGCATTAATACAAAAATTTAATTCACATTTTACTATGACAACATATTATTAATTAAAAATACTGAAATGATAGTTAAAAATGGTTGAAATACTAGCTGCCAAAAATAAATCCCAAACCAAAATTTGTAACTAATGAAATATTAAATCTCCTCTTATCACGTCATCACATTAACTAACTTTCCCTAAAAGATGATTCAATAGAAAATAGGCACTCCATGATTCTCTATATTCAATCGAGATACATACTGAAATCGAAAAAGAATGTGAAGAATATAATTACATTGCAAAGTATGAATTAATATTTATTTGAATTGTTCATAGATATACATTATATCTCAAGTACATTACATAATACATTCTTGTGTCTAAATCAATTTTTTGAGATTTCAATATTCAATCGCCACATAATCTTCATCCATTAGGCGACGGGCTAGGATTTTATACGCTTCACATATACCGAATCAATAAAAAACGGAAGAATCAATTGGTTGATTGAATGATATGGTGTGAAATATCCTCTGCGTTAAATTCGTAGAAGATTGAATTAGGAATATGGCATGGAGAAATCTTTGTTGGGTGATTTGGGAGAGATGAAGTTTTGGGGATTTTGGATGTGGAATGTGAAAGGACGATAATTTAGGGATTTGTTGTTTAATTGAGTTTAATTTGGGTGTGAAAGTTGTACATGAGTTTAATGACGTATTTGTTGGAGAAATCTTAGCTAAATAATGAAAAGTTAAATATTTGAATACTTTTTCACATTTCATTTTTACTGAATAAAAAATAGTATATATGGTTAATAAAAAGTTGAATAGTAAATTTAAAATATTTATTGAAAAGTAGGTATGTGGCATAATTTCTTCTTAAAAAAAATCCTGAGATTTAACCAGGGGCGTACTGGGGGTTGGCCTAGGTGGCTAGGCCCGCCTAGTTTTTTTTTTTAATAAATATAGAAGGGGAAAAAAAAATTTCATTTCTTCGTTTCTTCACTCGCGCCTGAGGCTCTCCCACCGGCCTCTCCCGTCTCAAACTCTCCACCGGACCGGACTCTCCCGTCTCAAAAATTAAACCTATCTCATTTCCTCAATTCTCCTCTCCTCTCTCCCGTCTCCCGCCCGCGCACCGGAACTTACCTCAGTCCCAGACGGCCAGACTCCTGCACTACGGCAGTGACGGGTCCGGCAGTCTCCAGACTCCATTCTTCCCGTTCCAACTCCCGTCGCCGGTCGCACTGCTCGGCTGCTCCTGAGGTAAGCTCCGGTTTTGAGTTTTCCTCACTATGTTGTGTCTGTGTTTTTTTGATTTAGGATTTAGGGTTTTCTAATTAGGGATTTAGGGATTTTGATGATTGTGAATTGTGATTTAGGGATTTTGATGATTGTGAATTGTGATTTAGGGATTATAGAGAAATACCCATTATCCAACCCTGTAGGAAAGTTCTTGGCCCGTGAAAATGGAGTTGAAGGAAGGGAGTTTTTTTGAGAATTAGGAGATGGGAAGGCTAAAGTGGGTAGTGCCGTAGTGGAGTAGTGAGGGCCAATACAATGGCTATAGAGATGATGTTGTTGGACCCAAAAACTGATTTTGAATTCCCTAAATTATTATTATTAGACTTCTGTAGAATTTTACAACCACTAAAAGTGGGAGCAATTGCCTTGCCGCCATTGGTGGAGCTTGTGAACTTGCTAATAGTGTCGGGATTTTTGATTTAGGGATTTAGGGATTTTTGGAAATTGATATGGATTTCTAATTAGGGATTCTGATGAAACTGATAGGGATTTCTAATTTGTGTGACCGTGAACTTGCTAATTAATTGATTTAGGAAGATTGAAGCTTTCTTATCTAGAGGGTGTTTGGTAGAAATTAAAATCGGATTAAAATTGAAAAATTAGCCGTTATTGTTGACTTTTATTAGACGAGTGAGACCAACAACGACCATATTTTCAATTTTAATCTGATTAGTAGTCCTACCAAACAAGCTCCTAATGTGATTGATTTATTTATTTGTATTTTATGGACAAATACTTTAAACGTAAATCTATGAATGTTGAATGATAGCTTGATTGCATATATTGAGAAATATCTATTTGACAAGATTGAAAATGATGTAATTATGAAACGTTATCAAAATATGAGAACACGTAGAGAGCAATAGTAATAAAATATTTTTTAATATAATTTTTTCGTCACTTTGTGAAAGTTTGACTGTGCCCCCTAGCTTCAAAAGTCTACGTCAGCCCCTGGATTTTACCGTGAAGCATTTTCTATTTGCACCGGTTTTGTCTATTTGTTTGTAATCTTGGTGGCCAGTTGTGTAGCTTCGTTTTCTATTGGGTTTTCTTTCACGCTTCGTGTTTCTCTATGGCTAGATCCCCTTTGTGGAGAACGGTAAATCCTAATGAAAATGTAAAGGCAATTTTTTTTGTAGATTTGCTTTCTTCGGTCGTATTGTGTCTGCAGTGCTTTTTATCTTCAGTTTTCTTTATTTTTTCCAATATTTGGCTCCCTTAGACAAATTTCTAATAGTTGGCTCTGCTCATTCCGTCACTTCCCTGTTCACAATAAAAAAATTAGGTTTATTTACACGTTCTTTCATTAATGTAAAGCTTTAAATTCCGATATTTAAATGTAAGATTGTTGTATTTGATATTTTATCAGTTATATATATATTCAAGTTGAGCCTCATGTTTGAGGTATTGATGCTAACCTTTCTAGCCCAAATGATATTTATTGCATTCATAAAGTGGATACTGTGTTCATTGTTCATGTACATGGTTGAGTTATGTTGCTAAATGAAAGTGCAAAATATTTTTGAATTTGAGGCAGTTACTTTGCATATGTAGGCCAGCCAAAGCTATGCATGTCTAATCTAAGTTCATCAATGTGTATGGTTCAAAAAGACGTAAAGATTAAAATATAGCGTGCAAGTAGACTATAGTGCTGAACAACACATTAATGTCTCGAAATTATATTATACTAATAGAATACATGAATAGCATTGTTTACTCCTCTGTTTGAAATATAATGTTCATAACTCGTCATTGATGACATCACAGTGATGTCATTTATTTCTCCCCTACCAATTTTACCCTTACCCTTTTGCTTCCTTGCTATTTCTAGTGTCCATTTCTTCATCTCTGTCTTTATCTCTTCCATTTCTTAGATCCCTTTGTAGACAACACAAACCCTAACAGAAAAATCAACAATTTTTCTTTATTGTTTTTTCTTTACAGTTGACTTCTTGGGTTGTATTGTGTTTGGCGTGCTGTTTACCTTCAGTCTACTTCATTTTTTTTTTCCACGATTTAGCTTCCGTAGGCGAAAATCAGATCCCTAGGTGTGCTTATTTTGCCACCTCTCTGTTCACAGTAACAAAGTTGTGTTGCCATCATACGGTTTATTTTCATTTTCAGATCTTTTATTTTTATTTTTAACCTTTTTAATTGTATTTTTCGGCGGTCGAAGGTGCAATGTTTATAGTTTATTCTTTGCTCAATTTGATTATGATCTAAAAGGGCTCACTTTTACATGTGTACAAAGTTCATTTCTTTGATGCTTAGATTTATGGGTTTGATTTTCTTTGTAGGAGCATCATTTGAAAGTCTAAAATTTTCCACTAGTTTTATAATAACATAAACCTCTTGCCTTCACCGACAGCCATCAATCTTCGCACGGAATAACGAGCGTGGGTGAAAAATCATGGTGAAAGCAGTCGTAGGTGATGAGACGCAGCTTAAATTGGCCGAAAATCGCCTCACTCGATCTGCCATCCCCTCTCAGGTCCCCTAAATTCCTGTATATATATGCATAACTTCGCTTGAGCTTCATTTTCAGCTTCTGACTGATTTTATATATTTCGACAGGTGGGGCTTGTGATTGGAAAGCTGAGTTTGATGTTGGATAAAGGATTCGTGTATGATTTGGTGCCTACGCCGTCAAACGATAATGGAGAGCCTCCATGTTCTCTTATTGACGGGGTTGTGGTTGGGAACAGCAAGAAGAAGGGGTCATCTAGAACCAAGTCTCAGCCTGAGTCGTCCACTCTCTTCATCGACACTGATTGGGTGTCCGAGCATGCTCGTCAGGTCAAATTTCGTAATCTCAATTGAATAATTCTGCCTTTTATTCCTAATAATTATATTCATAGTTGGCGTGCTACTGATTTATGAATATTGTTAATGTTATTGGATATCTCAAGCGATGCAGGGTTATTGGATATTCATAGTTGGCGTGCTACTGATTTATGAATATTGTTAATGTTATTGGATATCTCAAGTGATGCAGGGTTTTAAGATTTATTAAATTTTTGCGTGATGCTTATCTCATGGAAAGGTTTGTCAGTTTGCGGGAAAATGGAGTATGGGTCTAGCAGTAATGTAAAGTTACAAGTATATTTCTGTGGAAAATAACATATAATGCCCCTGTATGATTTGGCTAAAATCAATTTTTTAGTCGTGCTTGAAAATGAGTTTTTAAAAACTGGGGCCAAACCTGGACAACTTAGAATATAGATTATGTAACAATCTGAAATTAGTACCAAGTCCTCGGAGGTGATATTTTGTTCCTAGAAGGTTGAACAATTTGTAAGCCCTTAATTACTAGTAACCCCTAAATTAATACACAAACATTGATAAAATTTTACCATCAGACAATTTAAAATCCATTCATGGGTGGGTTCTTCATGATTCTTGCTTCACAACTCTTCCCTTGTATACCTTTATTGTGCAACTTCCATAAGAAGGTGGAAGCAGAAGAGAGAAATTTTGAAAAAATAACACGGATGAATATTACTGTAATTGAACGAGATGCAAACATTGGTTTGAATACATTATTGCTTAATTTGTTTGCTTACATTACTGCAACCAGCATAATGAAATTTCGTTTCATCTTTAATAATTTTGCAGCAAATCCTGCCGTCGACTATGGAAGACAGCTAGAATTTTTATCTTTTGGTTTTCATTCTCTTTTTCTACTCATTGATTTAGTTTTACCTAATATACATACAGGAAAAAAGGAGGGAAAAAAAGATCTTAGTATTAAATTTTCATCTATTCATCATGAACAATACCTTTTTCTCATTATTCGTGTCATTCTCTAAATTTAAGCCCCCGTTTGATCTATATTATTATCTCATTAAAATGAAAAATATGATCGTTATTCATCACATCAACATTTAAATTCAAATTTTCTATCTCTTGTGTGGCCCCAATAACGACTATATTTTTCATTCTCATTCTACAATAATTTGGCTCAAACAGGGCCTAAATAAGTGGATCCATGACACATATCTATGAATATTGGCATATTTGATTGTTAAACACATTGCATCAGTAGTCCAATGCTCATGTACCATTAATTATGTTACAGATATGTTTTCCCATTATAGTTAAATTTAGACGTGTTAGATGTTGGTTTTTTAAAAACAACCATTCTCTCGTTAAAGAACGTCAGTTTAGTATTTTGACCTTGTTTGAGTCCCATTCTTAAAAAATCACTTTTCAATACATTTTCCCAATAAAATAATTTTGTACATAAATCTAAAACTTTTCCTATTTTAGCTACACATTCTCCAAAAAAAATTAATTTTTGAAAAAATTATTCTCAAATAGGGGGCTTTCCTTTTCATGGATGAAGTAGGACTAAATTATTGTTTAGGCCTTGTGTATGTTTATGAATGGGTATATTCCTTTTGTGAAGATAGGTGGTTGTATAAGTGACTAAGTTATGTTTTTCTGTGAGGCTTGCCTACCAACTTGAAATTGCATAGAAACTATATCCTATCCAAAAGTTTAGCCGTTTGGGTGAATTTTTTCAAATGTTATGCTCCTATCCCTATGCGTCCCGTTAGATGCACTCATTTTTTCAATTGTAGCAATGTGGCTGCTGCAGTTCTGGTCGCGGCTACTGCTGTCACCACTTGGTGGTTCAACCATGGTTTTGCCTCTTTTTTGTTCTACTTCTCCTTCCTTCCATATTTTCTACCAACACCTCCATAGCCACGATTTTTTCACCTCCAAAACACCAAGTTTCTAAAGAAAAACAGCAATATAAGAGATCACGGAGTTCAAAACTTCATCCCCTTCTCTTGATACAAAAGTGTAGAATATGGAAAATGAATACACAAAACCTTAAAGCCTTATGGCTTACAATTTTTCTAGAGAAATGTGCAACAAATAAAATATATTACAATAATAGGAAGGAAAAAATTCTAAGGTCAAAAGTGATTATGTATAAATATCTACATTGAACATATAAAGCAATAAATATGTCAAATCAAATAACCTAACACTACCCATACCAAAAATGCATTTTACACTAGGATTTAAAGAAAATCCTACTCAAGGCTCTCAATAACAATTGGCTCTGATACCATTTGTTGGTTATTGGATTTAATCATCATGAGGAAATTAATTTTCCTTTAAAGATTAAACCCAATTGAATAATGGATCTTAAATCATCTTGAAGTCAATGGATTTTTTTTTTTTAAATTCTCACATAAGGGTGAGATGATAGTCTTGAAGGCGCTTTTAATGGCCTAGCCAAATGCTTCCTCCCTTAGATCTTCTACCTAGTTCTCCTTTAGGTGCTTCCCTTTTTGGGAAATATGAGAAAATGTGGATAACTTTAAAACCTTGAGAAATGTGCTCACAAAGGGCATATTTATAAAACTCAATTAGGTTTCATAATTGCACAGTTATCCTTGGACTTTATTGTAGTAGGCCAATTAAGTCACACATCTTTATTAGAGCCAAGAGAGGGATCGAACCAGACTCACAAGACTTGAGCTCCAATAGATGCTTCTAATTATGTCAACTCTTGACCAATTGAGATACATCTATTAATTCCGGCTTATTCTACCTAAAAGAACTTGAACTAGCAATCAAAAGTACACTATTCGCTCATGATTTATGTAACTTGTTTGATAATCGAGTAGATGAGTCATCTACACGGTCCTATTCAATGTGCATAAAAAATACATTATTGTTCTTATTCAAAAATCTAGACAAATCTCAATAAGAACAATGCAATCTTATCAACATAAAACGTCTAACTTTATATACAGATTGTGAACTATATATATTGATTACGTCACGAAATTTGTGACATCTTATATGATGTTGGAAACTGAGATATTCTAAGCGTATTGCTAGGGATATAACAATATTCTAGGCATATTGCTAGGGATATGCCAGTTGTAAATATGCAGAATTAGTCATTGCTACAGGATAGGAAAGTTTCCTTATGTAATTATTTTCCTTTTTGTGCCTTGTATTCTACCTATTTATATGGGTACCGTGTAAACTGTTTGTGTAGGAGAAGATAGAATTATTCCGTTCTTAATTTCTCTTCATCTTTATGGTATCGGAGCAGGGACTTATTCTCTGACACTTCCAGAAAAAAAAGGAGAGAAAACCCTAGAACTTGTAGTGCAGCCATATCCACCATGTCTGAAATTACTTTCGAATCCACTCCTTCCAGAACTGCCCCCTTGAATACCACAGAAACCCATGTCCCTCTTTCTAATTCTGATTCTCACGCAGTCCAAATCACCAACATCAAACTGAATGGTGATAACTTCCTACGCTGGTCTCAATCTGTCCGAATGTATATTTGGGAATGAGGAAAGATTGGATATTTGACTGGAGATAAGAAGGAACCAACAAGAGAAGCCCCTTCTCATGCGACTTGGGATGCTGAAAACTCTATGGTGATGACATGGCTGGTAAATTCCATGGAGGAAGACATCAGCTCCAATTACATGTGTTACCCAACCGCGAAAGAACTCTTGGATAATGTAAACCAGATGTATTCAGATTTGGGAAATCAGTCCCAAATATATGAATTGACAATAAAACTTTGTGAAATTCGTCAAGGAGAAGACAACGTCACCAAGTATTTCAATTCTTTGAAGAGGTTGTGGCAAGATCTGGACTTGTTCAATGATTACAAATGGAAATCTTCAGAGGACTGCAATCATAATAAAAAGGTGGTGGAAGATCATCGTATTTACAAATTCTTGGCTGGATTAAATATTGATTTTGATAAGGTCAAAGGGAGGATTATTGCTCGCCAACCTCTGCCTGCTATTGGTGAGGTCTTTGCCGAAGTTAGAAGGGAAGAGAGTCGTAGGAACGTAATGCTCGGAAAGAAGGTGGTCACTGCACCTGTTGAGAATTCAGCCATGATTGCATCTGATGCAACTGCAAACAAGGTTTTTAATCAGCGAAGGCAAAATGAAAGACCTTGGATATGGTGTGATTTTTGTAATAAACCACGCCATACTTGGGACAACTGTTGGAAGATCCATGGGAAGCCTGCAAATTGGAAGAGCAACAAGTCAAGTGACAAACCAACTCAAGCAACCTCCAATGCAAATGAAGTTGAGACAAGTCCATATAGTAAGGAGCAGATGGATCATCTCTTTAAGCTGCTAAAGTCCAACTCTTTATCTGGTACTCCTAGTAGTGCTCTTGCACAAACAGGTAGCAAATATAATGCTCTATCTTGTAGTCAAAATCCTGCTCCTTGGATCATTGATTCAGGGGCATCCGATCACATGATTTCCTTCTCCAGTTTATTCAATAATTATTCATGTTGTTCTGAAATTGAAAGAGTTAGGATTGCTGATGGTAGCTTTTCACTTGTTGCAGGAAAAGGTCTAATAAAAATTTCTGAAAACACAACTCTTGAATCTGTCCTTCATGTTCCTAAACTAGCCTGCAATCTATTGTCTGTTAGTAAAATTTCTAAAGACTACCTGTCATGTTTTCTTTGATTCCCATTGTGAATTTCAGGACCAGAATTTAGGGAGGATGATTGGCAGTGCTAGAATGGTCAACGGTCTTTATTATTTTGATGGCAATTTTTCCAAGAATAAAGCTGCTCAAGGCTATAGTGGTAGTGTTAGTTCTATTTCTCCTCGTGAAAAAATAATGTATTGGCATCTTAGACTTGGACATCCTAATTTTCCATACTTAAGCCATTTGTTTCTAGAATTGTTTAAAAATTTGGATTGTTACTCCTTTCATTGTGAGAGTTGCTATTTATCTAAAAGCCATAGAGCTACTCATTTGACAAAACCATACCGTGCTTCCAAACCATTCTATTTGATTCATAGTGATGTGTGGGGCCCCTCTAGGGTTTCTACCAAGACTAGAAAAAAATGGTTTGTTACTTTCATAGATGACCACACACGGCTCTGCTGGGTGTATTTAATTAATGACAAATCTGAAGTAAGTTTTCTACAAAATGAGCGAAAACCAATTTCAATCAAAGATTTGTTTGTTTCGTTCTGATAATGGGAAAGATTATTTTAATGAATGTTTGGGGAATTTTTTTCAAGGAAAAGGCATTTTACATCAATCTACTTGTCGTGACACCCCTCAACAAAATGGCATCGCCGAAAGAAAAAACAAACATTTACTTGAAGTGGCTCGTGCCATAATGTTTTCTATGCACGTTCCAAAATATTTATGGGGAGATGCAATTTTGACAGCATCCTATTTAATAAATAGAATCCCTACTCGTGTCTTGCAATATGTCACTCCTCTAGACTATTACAAAAAAACATTTCTTGAATGTAGAATTAATTCAGATTTGCCATTGATGATTTTTGGTTGCGCTGTCTATGTTCATATACCTAGCAAATTTCGATCTAAGCTTGATCCTAGAGCTGAAAAGTGTGTTTTTATTGGTTATGCCCCAAACAAAAGGGGATACAAGTGTTATAACCCTCAAAACACAAAAAAACGTTTGTGAGCATGGATGTCTCTTTTTTAGAAAATTAATCTTATTTTTCCAAAAATTGTCTTCAGGGGGAGACGGAGAAAAATGAAGAAATTTTTTGGGAAACAACTTTGGACCCTTTACTAAAACCTATTCTCTCATTTCCTTCTCTAGATGTTGAAAAACAAACACTACAACAGGATGATCGAGATTTGGAGAACGAAGTAAATCCTAGCCAAACTTTACCAAACATAGTTGATTCACACGCAAGGGGAGAAACACTACGAAAGAAACAAAATGTTCCTGAATCTGAGTACTTGGTTTATGTTCGGAAGAAAACTCAATAGAAGAATAGAGACCTGCCAACCATTTTACCACAAAGCTAATCAGAATATCGGAAAAAAGGTCAAGTAATTTAGGTAATTCTAATCTTAATCCAGCTCCTAATCCTAATCATGTTTCTGTTCCCTCTTCATCTTCATCCCCTTCGAGTGTTGAGCCCAAAGATTTTGATATTCCTATAGCCATTAGGAAAGGAGTTCGAAAGTGTACCCAACATCCCATTGCAAAATATTTATCCTATGATAGACTTTCCGATAATTATAGAGCATTTACTTCAAATGTGTCTAACCTGTTTATTATGAGGACAATCAAGGAAGCCCTGGATGATCCGAGTTGGAAGTTAGCAGTTATGGAAGAGATGAATGCTCTGGAAAGGAAAGAAATGGCACTTGGGAGTTGATAAGTCTACCAAAGGCCAAGAAGACGGTAGGGTGCAAATGGGTGTTTACTGTGAAATATAAGGTTGATGGTAGTGTGGAGAGGAACAAGGCAAGACTTGTAGCAAAAGGGTTTACACAAACCCATGGGATTGACTACCAAGAAACATTTGCTCCAGTTGCCAAGATGAATTCAATTCGGGTTCTTCTATCACTGGCTGTGAATTATGGCTGGCCTCTACATCAATTAGATGTAAAAAATGCCTTCTTGAATGGAGATCTTGATGAAGAAGTGTATATGAGCCTCCCGCCAGGTTTTGAGAAGAAATTCGATGAAGATAAAGTCTGCAAACTAAAAAAGTCCTTGCACGGCCTCAAACAATCTCCAAGGGCATGGTCTGAACGCTTTGGGAAAGTTGTGAAAAACCATGGCTATTATCAAAGTCAAGCAGACCATATCATGTTTTATATACATTCAAGCGAAGATAAAGTAGCTATCTTGATTGTTTATGTGGATGACATAATCTTAACGGGAGATGATAGTGATGAGTTGGAAAGATTAAAGAATGGACTTACTAAAGATTTTGATATTAAAGACCTGGGAGCTCTGAAATATTTTCTCGGCATGGAGATTGCAAGATCTAATGAGGGTATCTTCGTTACTCAACGCAAATACGCTCTTGACTTGCTTAGTGAGACGAGTTTACTTGGATGTAGAGCAGTTGAAACTCCAACAGAGCCCAACTTGAAGCTCCAACATGCAAAAGCCGAGGATGTGGTGAATATAGACCAGTTTTAGAGACTTGTTGGAAGGCTAATCTATTTGTCACATGCGCCTCGATATATCATTTGCAGTTAGTAAAGTGAGCCAATTCATGCACTCATCGGGACAAGAACACTTTGAAGCAACATACAGAATCCTAAGATATCTAAAAGGAACTCCCGGTAAGGGTCTATTGTTTAAGAAACAGGGACATCTTCAGGTTGAACCTACACGGATGCATACTGGGCTGGAAGTGTTACCGATCGAAAATCTACCTCTGGTTATTGTACCTTTGTTGGTGGAAATTTGGTTACTTGAAGAAGTAAAAAACAGAACGTTGTGGCAAGGAGTAGTACCGAAGCTGAATTTAGGTCACTTGCTCATGGAATTTGTGAAGCTTTGTGGATTAAGAGGCTATTGGAAGACTTGAAAATTCAAAGCACTTTACCAATGAAAATGCACTGTGACAACAAGGTAGCAATTACAATTGCACATAATTCGGTCCTTCATGATAGAACTAAACACGTAGAAGTTGACAAGCACTTTATCAAAGAGAAGATTGAAGAAAGTGTGATCTGCATGTCTTATATACCAACTGTAGAGCAAATTGCAGATGTACAAAGGGACTGTACAAAAGGCAGTTTGACTACTTAGTTGGCAAGCTGGCTATAGAAGATATATTCAAGCCAGCTTGAGGGGGAGTGTTGGAAACTGAGATATTCTAGGCGTATTGCTAGGGATATTACAATATTCTAGGCATATTGCTAGGGATATGACAGTTGTAAATATGCAGAATTAGTCATTGCTACATGATAGGAAAGTTTCCTTATGTAATTATTTTCCTTTTTGTGCCTTGTATTCTACCTATTTATATGGGTACCATGTAAACTGTTTGTGTAGGAGAATATAGAATTATTCCATTCTTAATTTCTCTTCATCTTTATATGATAATATAATTGTTTCAAATAAAAACACTCGAATAATCGAACTTTAATTTATAATGTTGTTTTACAAAATATTACTCGAAAGGGTATCAAACTAACACCAATTGTTACTTCAGGTCTCAAGAATGCTGCTGGGTGGGATGAAGGTTGTTGGCATATATATATGGGCCAATGAAAACTCATTCAAGAATTCAGCAATAACCCTTTGCCAGGTATCCTTGACATCATACACTGGCTAATTTTTTCATCTTTTTTTCTTTATCGAGTCACAAAAAGAAGAATGCAGTTCTGAGAATTTATTCTCCGGAGATTTTGTTTCACCCTCGTTTTGTTCTCTACCTATTTACAAAAAAAAAAAAAATAAAAATAAAAAAAAAAGAAAAAAAAGGAAGAAATTTTGGCATCTATGCTTTGGAGATTCTTGTTTTAAACCCCCCCACCCCCCCCCACCCCCGGGCGGGGGGCAGTTATCTGGTTTAGTTTACGATAATATGTACTTAATAAGAAGATATGTGATCTCTATTTAAAATGGCGGCACATTTGAGGCACAATGATGTTGCATGGTAAGTGGTAACTGTCAACCAATAATTTAAGGCTTGATAGAATTCCCCATACAGACTGTGCAGTTATCTGTTTTAGTTTACGATAATATGTACTTAATAAGAAGATATGTGATCTCTATTTAAAATGTCAAAAAATGGCGGCACATTTGAGGCACAATGATTTTGCATGGTAAGTGGTAACTGTCAACCAATAAATTAAGGCTTGATAGAATTCCCCATACAGACTGTGAAAGTAGTTGCAGAAGCAGCCTCCTTGGTGGAGAATGATTGGAATGAGAGACTGCTCATTCACATTAGTTATAGCCCCCTGAGGTAACTTCTTCAGACTTCAGAGCAAATTTTTCCTTATTTGCTTTTTTGCATTGTATTGATAATAAAATGGCTAAAATCTGTATTTTATAGGTGGACATGTCGAAATTGCTCACTTGCAGCAAATATTACTTCAAGCAGTTTACGACCTTGTGATTTCAAGATGGGAAAAGTTTTGAGTTCCCTCCAAACATTCAGATGCACGTACAACTTTGATCTGAGGTAGTCTCTTATCTGTTATCACTCTTATCTTTTCAAGAGCTCTGGTTCTTTGGTTCTGATTACAGTTAAACCTTGATAAATTTTCTCTCTGGGTGTTAAAGTCCTTTCTCTTAACATTTTACTTGAGAATGAAACAAGGACATCCTTGATACATTCAACTTTTTCTAATTTTGTGTATTGAGAGAAGTTGGGAGTATTTCAAGATTTTTGTTTTTTTTGAACTTTATGTTCGTTGTACGCTTTCTCCTTCCCAAAATTCGAACTAATGGGAATGAGGATTTCCATTTCATTGAAACCTGCATCTGAATCACATTCATATAACATATATTTATTTTCTTGTGCCTTCACCCATAACATCTGATTACATAACTGAAGTTGAATAATTGGTAAATTTTGAAATTTCTTGTCTGTTATAATTTTACATGTTTAGTTATTAAATCAACTATTCTGATTTGGAGGCAAATGGTCTCAAGCAGAGGTAACCTTTACACGTGCAGGAGTAAGTACGTTATTCAGTTACCCAACCATGCCACCACCACAACTTAGATAGAAAGATGCATTCTTTCCTAGATCTGGCAATCTTGGGGTTGAATTTTTAAATGTTTTTCCTGCATCTGCATTATAATTGTTCTTATTTTTATTTTTGATTTTATTTAAGGCAAAGCCAAAAAATCTAGAAAATGAATTATTCTCGTCAAAATTCAAAAGGAGATTGAGAAAAGTGAATTTTTTTGAATGATATCCAACTTTATACTCAGATCCTGTGGCAGCCTGTTACAAGTAAAATCACTTGGCACCTTTTCCAGTGGGAATACTTTTTATGAACTCTCAATGTCTTTCGATAGCTTATCCCTTTAGAAGATTGTCACCCAACAAGGAGTTTATGTATATGAATGTAAATTTTAATTTACTGTTCCATATGTATTCTACTTCTTTGAGAATATTGTATAGTTACTATGTATTGGTATTTGATACATAATTGATTTATTTTTATACAATTAAGAGTAAATGTGGCATCATGCTCTAAGATTTTATGTTGTTAACTTGTATGGTTTGATGTGGTTGATGAAGCCTGGTTTAGCATGAGCAAGATATTCACTTGCTTCTTTTATGAATTTCTACTGAATAAAAAGAATGCTCATTAATATTGCTGATCTATGTTTATGTTTCATTTTATTTTTTCCCAGATTGCCATTAGGGTATGAGGATGGACAACATATTGGGAGATTTGCTGATGTTTTTCGTCATGGAATCACGAATCATGCCAAAGAGCTTAGAACTTCAAAGGCTTTGATTGATGGTAAACTGGTAAAAAGATCTCCACCGTACGAATTCTTGAACTTGTTATCACTTATCAATGATAAAAAATTATGTGCCCAATGCGCCCCACATGACGCATCCTCAACAATGCGCAAACCACTAATTTAGATACTGAGGATTGGACCACAAGCTTCAAAAGGCGCCCTGTTGGGGGGGGGGGGGACACAATCTAATTAATCCTCTAGTCTTGCTACAGGGGTGGGGTGGGGAGTGGGGATGGGGCTCTTGTAAAGTTGGGGTGGGTAGCATGGAGAAGATGAAGTTATTTCTTTTATTCTTTCTATGTTTATTTTTATCTATATTTAGGTTTGAGGGCAAATTTATCTTTTCTATCAACTTTTCCGTTATTTTCAACAAACTATAAGCAGGGACTAAATTCACCTAAATGTAGAGGGTAGGGGACAAATTTTCCAAGAAAAAAAGAAGGGGACAAAATTACATAAGGGGAAAAAGTTGAGTTCAACACATGCAATTTAGCCTTCCTTACCATTGCAATACCTTAATTTCGTGCCCATAATGTGGAATAGTGGAGTAAAAATTCTTAAAATTTATGCTAATGATAACTCATAATTCTTGGCAATGCCACCCAAATTAAGCTGCAAAATACTTCATTGCATGCGTAAAACGTGTTTTTTTAATGCTTTGTCCTTATTTTTTTTGTTTGTTTTAACCCTCATTCCAATCTAGTGGTCCTTCAAGCGGCATCAAGTTTTTATTATGTCTCTTTTTTATTTCATAGTCTAGTATTTATTGATATATTAAGAGTGATGAAGTACTATGATGGGAAATAAATATAAGAATAATGACAGAATTTAGATAGGATCTATGATGCACCGACATGGATACGTGTGTCCGACACGATACGTGTCGGATACGCCGACACGCGACTTTTAAAAAAAGTACAGACGACACATCATCGACTCGATTAAATTTTTAAAAATTATTCATTTATATAATATAAATTTAGCTTCATACTTATTAATTTTTCTTGTTGAAATCTTTTAAACATGAGTACATATTTGTTACTTGCTATTGACTTTGAATTAACAATATATAATATTTCTAATATAAAAAGAAAAATGATTACGGTAGAGTGTTCGAGAAGTGTCGGTATCGACTCGTGTCCGTTTTGTTCAAATTACAAACTGTATCCTTTATGGCAGTAGCAACTCACATTTTGGTAGGAAATTTCTATTTTTTATTGTCACTAAAAAAAAATTGAAATAAAACATTTCCTATGCCTTAGCAGCGATGGCATAAACCTACAGTAAACCATTATTTCTCCAATTGCTCCATCACTTGCCACTGTCCTTACAACTCTTTTTCTTTCACACACACAATAGGCCAATATCCGACCCAAGTCGCCAACCCATTCACCCACCAAATTAACACATCAATCCTATATATCTAGCCCAACTGTCTACAAACCTACAAACCATAACCCACTAGCCACAAGCCCACAAAACTTGAATAAGACCAAGCCTACTTGCCAAAATAGCATAACACGTAACTGGCCCATATATCCTCCCCAAATCCACAAAATTCATTACAGCCTATATAACCAACCCACTATGTTGACTACATCAAATTAGAGCTACAGCCATAAAGAAGAAACTAGCAAGGTATTAATTTTAATTCCTATTGTTCATTGTCCTTAGGTAGCAAAAAAATAAAAAAATAAATAAAAAAAATCATTTTTTTATTCTTCACGCGGAACTATGGTAGTGAATACCTATTGTAGGAGATATTCGAAGTCTTCGAAGGAAGGGGATCCAGCGAATGATAATGCTCTGGTGGTGTGGGTTGGAGGTGCCGAGAAGGGGGATACAGACTGTGATGTTGTACGGGTGGAGGAAGAAGGGGGACGCTGTTATGATTCCATTTATGTTGAGGAGATGGTGGAAGTTAGTGCACTTGACGATAGACATCTATCGTCAAATTGGGTCCTTCAAAAAATTCTGGATCAATGTTTTATTGTTGAGTTATTTGAATAATCTGATAGCGAGGATCAATGTTTTGAGAATTTTTGTCTCATGTCCCATCTCACACCTGTGTTCTACATTTTTGACCATGACATAGTTGAGGAATTACCTTAGTGTTGCTACCTAAGCTAGACGTTCTACATGTCTTGACATTTGTGCCAAAATTGTTATTGCGTACTCCTATGTGCAAATTTTCCAATGACCATGTTCTAACAGGGGGTGGGCATGGTTCGATTTAGTTCAGCTTTAAACAGAACTAAACCAAATTCGAAAGTTTCGGGTATTTAGTAAATGGAACCGTCGGGTCTAAATTTAATTATGGAACCGTTCGAGTTCGGTTCAATTCGGTTTGGTTCTATTTGATTTTGGGATTCCGTACAATAATTAATTTTTTTTATATTACAACGCTACATTAATTCGACTATGAAATATTCAATTTTAACTTTTACAAAATAACGTAGTCCAATCTCGTGATATCTTTTACACCTCTTTATTGAGTTCTTCATAGATTGACGGTTAAAATCACAAGAGGAAGACGAGTGGTTCACAATAATAGAACAGTAGCAATGACACTATGGTAGAATAAGAGATTTGGGTAAAATTTAGACAATTTGATTAAGTTGGGTTTGGCTGAAAATTAGAAATAGTAAATCATATTTTTGGGTTTGGATTAAATTAATTAGTTAGCAATTTATTTAAAAAAACAAAATAATTTGACTTATTTAAAATAAAAAATTAAAAAAATTAGGGTGATTCAGTTTTTATTCGATTCTTTGGTCTAGAATCGAGAACCGAACCAATCCAAACCCGTCGGTTCTCGATTTATATATCCATTCGGGTATTTAATTTAAGAAGAAACGTTCGGTTCGGTTCAGTTATGTTCGGATCCGGTTCGATCCAATTCGGTTCGGGAGTTTTGTCCAAGCCCTAGTTCTAATGTTACCTCAACTGCATGATATTCCTCGAGTTGCCACATATTTTTCAAGGCCATTGTTTGATTGCATACTTTTCCAATCGACATTGGGTTGTCTACTAATTGCCGTCATATTGGTTTAGCTCAATACTTTGTTGTCAATTTTCCTAATTTTCATGTCGAGATTAAGAGACATCATTTTCAATCGTTATACTTATGAGCTTGCTTTTGATACACAATATAGACTTGGATTCTTAAACGGTGAATTTTATGTTATATTGTGTTTCTTTTGTTCAATTTTCTAAACAAGCTAAGAAAAGGTTTTTGGATCAAACATAAATTTAATCTATTTGACGGGTCATTACACTTGAATGAAAGTTATGTTATTAATATAGCAATTTCTTTATCTGGACACATTGAGCATACAATTCTAATCCTTTGTGCTCCTTGTTATATGTAGTTAATTGATGTTTTTATAATAGATTGCATCATACATTACTTTTCGAAGTTTAGTATCAGTACTTGGTTAAAAGGAAAGATCGTCTTCCTTTGTCAGGTCATATTCTTGAGGATGTTTTGCAAATTGAGTTGTCATCGTTGTCACAATTTTTGCTGAATAATCTATCAATGTATATTGTCTTAAATTTATAGAATAATACATAGTTATACAAGGAAAGATTGCATAATTAAATCCCCGATTCTATGCTAGCTAAATAAGGAAACTACTAATCAACGTAAATAGTAAATATATCTCTGATACCCCTCCTTAAATTGATGTTGTTGAGTCCACAAGTATTAATTTGTTGACAAGAAAGTTATGACGATGACGAGTCAAGGATTTGGTGAAGATATCAGTAGCCTGGTGAGATGTGGAAATATGGGGAAGTGCAATGACTTTAGAATCATAGGCATCCCGGATGTAATGACAATCCACTTCAATATGTTTGGTTCGTTCATGAATACAGGATTAGCACTAGTATTGTCACCATGGAGTGGTGTAGGATGGGACTGAGAAACTCCAAGTTCTGTAAGAAGTCCCCGCAACCACACAATCTCAGAACAGACAGCTGACATAGCATGATATTTAGCATCAGTGGAAGACTTAGAAACACAATCCTGCTTTGTACATTTCCACGAAATGAGAGCATCACCTAGAAAAATACACCACCCAGTAGTATAACGACGAGAATCAGGGCACCCAGCCCAATCAACATCACTATATGCGGTGAGCTCAAGAGATGTCCCGCCAGGGAAAAACAAACCACGATGAGGGGTCCCAATAAGGTATTGAATAATGCGACGAATAGCTCCCGAGGGGTCCCAATAAGGTACTGAATAATGCGACGAATAACTCCCAAATGTTGATGGCGAGGAGCATCCATAAATTTGCTGACAGTATGAATGGCAAAGAAAATATCAGGACTTGTGATAGTGAGATAGATAAGACTTCCCACCAACTTTCGATATAGAGTAGGGTGCGGAAGAATGTCGCCTTCATCTTTACGATATTTGACATTAAGCTCCAATGGAGTTTCAATGGATGAGGCTTCAAATAAATTAGCCAATCCAATCAAGTCTTGAATATACTTATGTTGATTAAAGAAGATACCATGCGGTGTCGCGTGGACTTCCAATTCAAGGAAATAAGTGAGATGACCCAGATCTTTCATATGAAAAACAGAGTAAAGATGCTTCTGAAGTCTCTGAATAAGAATGTGATCAGATCCATAAATAATAATATCATCAACATATACCAACAGACAAACGATCCCATCTGTACTTCTGCGAAGGAATAGGGATGCGTCATATTGACTATTGAGTAAATGAAAAATCCAAAAGTGCGGTGGAACTTGTCAAACCATGCTCTAGGAGCCTGCTTAAAGACCATACAAAGAGCGTTTCAGTTTACAAACAGAATCTGTCGAGGGAAGAGGCATACCGATGGAAGTTTCATATAAATATCTTCCTTAAGGTCTTTGTGTAGGAACGTGTTCTTCACGTCCATTTGATGTAAAGACCATGACCTTGAAGCGGGAAGGGCTAACAGAAGACGTACAGTAGTCATTTTAGCAACTGGAGCAAAAGTTTCATCATAGTCTATTCCACACTCTTGGCAATTACCTAAAGCAACCAGTCGAGCCTTATAGCGCTCAAGTGAACCATCAGAACGAAGTTTAACAGAATATACCCATTTACTCCCAGTGGGTTTCCAAGTGTGGTTGGCCTTAAGAGCCTCAAGCTCTGCTTTCATCGCCTGTTGCCAACACTTTTGCTCCATAGCCTGTTTGTAGGATGAAGAAATGGAAACCGAAGCAAGTGTAGGAGACATAGAACTATGGGAGGAAAAACCATATCTATTGAGTGGTCGAGGAACACGAGAAGTACTGCGAAGAGGAATTGGCTGATTATTTGGTGAAGAATCTGATGTTGTAGGTGAAGGATCAGGGGGGCGTGGGAGAGTATCCGTCTGAGGAAGAAGTTCGGGACCAGTGGCTGGTGCAACATCCCTGCGAGTGTAAACATACCCCGGCTTGTACCGCGAGAATTCTATAGGAAAATCAGGTAAAACAAAAAAAATGGGAGGAATCACAACTTCTGAATTGAAAAATAATTGTTTTTCAAAGAAAATGACATTATGAGAAATTCGGATTCGTTGTGTTGTAGGGTCATAACAGATAAACCCTTTTTGGGTTCCACCATATCCTAAAAATGCACACTTGACGGAATGAGGAATGAGTTTAGTCCTCTCATGGGATTGTAAATGAACAAAACACACACAGTCGAAAGGGCGCAGATGGGAATATGTGGGATGATGACCAAAAAACTTATAAAATGGAGAAACATTATCAAAGGTGGGAGAAGGTAACCGATTGATGAGATGCACAGCTGTAGATAATGCTTCACACCAAAAGCGAGATGGAACAAAAGAGTCAATCAGAAGAGCTCAAACCATATCAAGAAGATGACTATTTTTCCGTTCTGCTACCCCATTTTGTTGAGTAGAAGGACAAGATCGTTGAGAGATAATACCTTTGGATTGTAAAAAAGATTGAAATGCATTGGACATATTCACCCCTAGAATCAGATCTTAAGATTTTGATTGAGGAAGAAAATTGATTCTCAATAAAGGCAAGGAAAGCTTGAAAGACAGAAAAGACCTCACTTTGGCACGAAGAAAATAAACCCATGTGAATCGACTATAATCATCGTTAAACGTAACAAAGTATTTATGATGACCATGAGACACCACAAGTGCAATACCCCATACATCACTGTGAACAATATCGAAAATATGCAAAGCATGAGAACCTTGAGATGGGAATGACAAAACTTTACTTTTAGCAAGTTTACATGAAGCACAATCAAGTAAAGCAGATGAAACCGAAGCATAATTCTTATTCCTAAGTAAACCAGAATTTAACAAATGTTGTAACACATTAGAATTTGGATGTCCCAATTTCTTATGCCAATCAAAGATATCTAAAGTAGCAAAATTATAAGAAATGGAAAAAAGACGAAACAGGCTTCGGTGAAATAGGAAAGAGACGCCCCTCCTTAGGTCCCCTCATGATCGCCCTCCTGGACACCTGATCCTGCACATGACAACCAGAAGCAGAAAAAGATACAGTGTAATTGTTATCAACAAGTTGGCCAACAGATAGAAGATTAGTGGATAAGTTTGGAGAAATTAAAACATTAGCCAATTCTGGTGATATATTACCCACAACTGAGATAGGAAGTGCGTTACCATCAGCATTGTGTATTTTGAGAGGTCCATTATATGGTCTAAGGTTACTAAGCAATTTAAGATCATGAGTCATATGATTAGACACACCTGAGTCTAATAACCAAGAAGAACGAGCAGGTTGTGAATTACCTGAGATACCTAAGGCAGACAATGCAGAGACAACCATTTGTTGAATTATCTCAGGAGTGATGGATGTTTGGGATGAACTAGGAGAAGCGGGAGCTCAAGTGGGACCAGACGGCGAAGCAGAACTGGAGGTTAAAGTGGCAGTAGCAACATAACTAGCTCCAATCTTCCGCGGTGGACAAGTAGGACACTTTTAAATGACATGGCCTGGTTTCTTGCAATAATTGCAAACTTTTCGTGGACACTGAACAGCTAAGTGACCAAACCCCTTACAGCTGTAACATTGAACACCAGACATATCTTGAGCCACATGCAACAAGAATCGGTGCTGCGGAATTTTGATGTTCCAAAGAGTTACGAGTCATAAGACGTTCCTCCCTCAATAATTCTCCCAAACAACTATACAGTGTTGGAATAGACTTGCGATTCATAAGGTTGGACCTAACAGATTCAAACTCAGTTCTCAATTTCATAAGAAATTGATCCCTTTTGGTGACGTCGTGTACAACCTCCAAACTTTCTGGTGAAATCGAAGCATAAATGATATCTGTATAGTCAGCCTAAAGGTTACAAAAACCAGAGTAATATTCTTCAATGGAGCGAGATTCTTGAGAAAAATTTGTAATTCAAACTCCAACTGGAGGCGCCGAGCATTTTTATTTTGAGTATGGACTTTCTTCAAGTATTCCCACATAGAACGAGCTGACTTATAGGGCCGGAGGTTAAGAACAATATTAGCCTCAACAGTACTGATGATCCAGCCATAATTCGGGAATCCTTAGTTTTCCAGACAAGATACTTCTCCTTTTCCTTCTCTTGATCAGGAGGCGGAATATTTCCATCAATATGTCCCCACAGATCTCCTTTCCCTTCAATCAACTACTGAAAATGAAATGCCCATGACGAGTATTAAACCAAATGCAAATTGAGTCAGACTTCTCAATTGACATGATGAAATTGGTAAATAGTTTGCTAAAAAAATAAATCATAATCACCAAAGAAATTCTACCCAAACCCAATAATGAGCCCAATAAGGATTAAATAGGCCTAATAACACTTGGGTCAACAAACAAATGCCCCAAGTAAACTCTGCCCCAAATCCAATTAATGAGCCCAACAAGAATAAAAGAGGCCCTAACAAGAGATCGCAGCCCAATTGAATGCTTCAAGAGACCCAGCCCAAAAACAAATTTTATACCTTCACAGAAACGACGATGCAGACGACTGGAGAGACCAAACCTCGACCAATTCCACAACGACGATGCAGACTACGGTGGAAGAAGAAACTCCCACCAAACTCGCGCCTGTAATACTCAACCTTAGCCGTGCTGGAAATTGGGAATCGCAAGACAAATTGAATCCAAACAACTTCGCGAGAGGCGACCAGTAACTACGATGAAAACCCTAGCTGCGCCGGAATATGAACCCAAACACTCGTCGCGAAAGACAACCACCGGTGTCGCCTCTGATTATGATGGAGCTTCCTCCGAACAGATTGAACCAAGACTCTCATGATAGAGAAGGTTAGGGCTCTGATACCATGTCACGCTTTTTGCTGAATAATCTATCAATGTATATTGCCTTAAATTTATAGAATAATATATAGTTATACAAGGAAAGATTGCATAATTAAATCCCTGATTCTATACTAGCTAAATAAGGACACTACTAATCAACATAAATAGTAAATATATCTTTGATAATCGTGTCTCGGTTTTGTTATTTAGTCATGAAAAAAGATCATCCCTTGATTAAGAAGTTGTAGTCTATTTTATCGAAGTCGAGTTCTCTCAATCGGGGAGAACTGGAGTGAAATAAAGATAAGAATAGAGAATTTATTTCAAATTATGTTTGTTTAGATTACATTAATTTTGTTTTTTTTTTTTAAAGTTCTGGTTTGTTAGAAGTTTTTTGATATAGCTCATTTGCCGTATATAAAGGGGACTTATTCATTGTAGTATGTTCACTTTGATATTGATTACAAACATATATTTCGTCCCTCTAAATTCTCTCCCTCTTCTTTATTTCTCTTCCTCTTTCTCTTCACAATCTTATTATTGCTCATTGTGTACTAAACACTATTTGCCAAGTGTCAAAGATATTGAATAAGATTTCAGAGATCGTCAAAGATTGCGATTATAATATTTCCTTTTAGTGTAGGATTACTTTCCTTAGTAGTAGATTGCATAATATTTCCTTTTATGTTTATTTCCTTTTACAGTTATTTGTAACCCTATAAATAGGGTCATTTACTTTGTAATAGAAACAAGTTTATTATATACAATTTATAATATTCTTCACATGGTATCAGAAAAGTTTCGATCCTAAACAAATTAACTTTTGAGTTTCGTTTCCGGCGAGCGGCCTTGAGCCGCTCGTCCGGCTACCAATGTTGTTTTTTTTTTTTTTTTTCGAATATATCCCTACAAAGTCGCATCGCATTCCGGTGGCCACAACTCAGTTTCTGTAGTTTGTTTGGAGTTTCTTCAACTTTTGGTAATCTGGAACTTGGTCCAGTTTATTTGGAATTTGGTTTAGTATGTCCAGTTCATCTGGAATTTGGTCCATTTTATTTGGAATTTGGTTAAGTATATGTCCAGTTCATCTGGAATTTGGTTCAGTTCAATTGGAAATTTGGTTTGCAGTTTGTAGGTAATCTGGAATTTGTTTGACATATTTGGCCCAGTTGATGGGATTGGAAATTTGGTTTGCAGTTTGGCCCAGTTGATGGGATTGAAAATTTGGTTTGTTTTTGGTTGCTTTAATTTGAATTTCTTCTTCGTGGGCACAAGTATTGTCATCGTCGTCAATTCATGATTGCAAATTGATGATTTTACCAGCATCAATTTAAGGGGGATGTCAAAGATATTGAATAAGATTCCAGAGATCGTCAAAGATTGCGATTATAATATTTCCTTTTAGTGTAGGATTACTTTCCTTAATAGTAGATTGCATAATATTTCCTTTTATGTTTATTTCCTTTTACAGTTATTTGTAACCCTATAAATAGAGTCTTTTACTTTGTAATAGAAACAAGTTTATTATATACAATTTATAATATTCTTCACACCAAGCAAGGAAAGAAAAAGAAATTCTGTAGCAAAAGGCTGGTGACATTTACCGTAGCACGTTTTCTTGCCGTTTAAAAAGAGCATGTCATGAAATCAAAGTCATACTAGAGTAGCAAATGTATCTTCAAATCGATTTTGGTCCTTGGGACTATAAGTAGGCTTAGAGGCAAACATTACTGATAATTCCCATCCCTGGGGTTCAACAGTACTACTGCTTTTGGTTTTAATTTTGTTCTTTTGATAACGTAGTGTCTATCTTGTTTGGCTTGCAAATTAAAAAGCAATTATTCCCTTTTGCTATTAATATTTTCATCCTATGAATGCAAGTTTCTGCTCAGAAAGTGTTTTACATGATATTTTACCTTTTCTGCTTTGCATTGGTATGTAGGTGATTCAGAATGAACAGTATGCATCATATGATTTTCATGACGTTGAATTCCTTCTACCTCTCTTGCAAGATAAATACGTAGAAGGTGCATTCAAATTTTGCTTCTATTTACTTTGATGCAGTACTTGCAATGTTTTTGGTTACTTATAAAACTATCTTTTTGCGTAAAGCATGCAGCCAAAAAGAGGTTTTCGGCGTTGTTCTCTTTAGTGGCTCCGTTTGTTCTCTAGCTTACTTGAATTCGAAGGAACCTGTTTCACAAGCTTTGGCTGACATAAAGGTAATACAGTTTTGCAACATAACTCTGTATTTATTCTACTATTGGGAAAACATCTTGGCTCCTGTTTGGTTCAGTTAGAAATTTTGATTACAATCTAATCAAAGTGAACAATTAATTTTAACCACATTTTATGGGATCCACAACTTTTCAACCACACATTCATCAACTTTTGTCAAAATCTATTAAAAAATCAGATTTTTTTTTTCTCTAAACCAAACAGGGGCTTGATGTTTTGTTAGATAATTTTTGTGCATTCTACAAAATAAATATTGTTAAATGTGCGACCCATTCCAGATTTAAATATCTGCATATAGCATATAACACATTGATCTTGCACAAATTTTACTTTGACTAGTTTTATACCATACAGATGGTTCCTTTCTGATGAGTTTGGTTTTGATTGACTACTACCAACAATTTTTCACGAATAAATGACCCTGTTCGTGTAGCGTAACTCATTTTTTAATCCATTTGAATTGTTGAGGTGTCGATATGTAAATGCGAATTTTTCCGAATCTTATAACCCAGAAGACTTTTCTCCTTTTTTTTTTTGGGACACAAACCCAACAAAACTTTTATTCAACTAAGTCATCGTGAACCACGGACGAGATGAAGAGCAGTAGAACAATATACCCAGTTGAATAAGACTCTGCTAAAGGTAGCGAAGGATGCAAGCTTGTGGGCCACTTATTTCCTTCTCCTGGAGTTAGTGACAAGAACCACAACCTACATCTTGCATTAGAGCTACAATATCAAACAGAATAGGTGCTTCGGAGCTAGGGCTAAATACCTTTTGTAAACTTTGCACCACTCGAAGAGAGTCGGTCCCTATTTAGTTTGGATAAAAATTAGATTTTTAGTAGATTTTGAAGAAAGTTGGTGACGTTTGTGGTTGAAATTTGAAAAGTTGATAAAAATTGTGGGTCTTGTGAAATATGTTGTTGAAAATGTATTTAGAGAAAAACTAGTTTTAAGAAATGGTGGCCAAACATGGGCTCAATCTCAGCTGTAGAAATGTGGAATCTAGCCCTTTTTGCTATGTCCTATCCCACCGCAATCCTAAAGCTTTGGCATCCTCCGGAAAGAAATCCTCCACTTAAACTTTGGCCCTGCAGAAATAACCTTTCCTCCACCATCCCTGATCGCAGTTCCACAAATTTTCTCTAGTAGGCAATGCTTTGTGGAAAACTTTCCATGAGAAAATCCTAATTTTGGGAGTGAGCCAACTTCCAAAATGCAATCCACCAGCTCTTAGTGATTTAAAGGCTAGACCCAACTTAATCAATTTGTTGTTTAACGAGCAATGATACCCACTACGGGCTGTATAGAGCCCCTTATTCTCACAGTGCCAAATGATTCTGTTGTCTCAATTCTGAATGCCTTATGGAACGGCCTGTATTAGTTCCATGTTGATCGGAAAGAAAATTGCATTCAATGTTCCCATATCCTTGTATCCTTGTTCTGCAATCATGTCTTGCACCGAAGGAACAAAATCCTGGTGAGGTGATATCGGCAAAAAAGAGAGGCCATGAATACCATGGACCATCGAAAATCTGAATTGATTCTCCATTTCCCACCCGCCATCATAGGCCATTGATGAAAAGTTCTCGATCCCATGACACTTTTCCACAAAAAGGAGTCCCCCAGTTGCCTTAGCTGATAGGAAAAATAATTAACCTTCCAATGATATTTAGCTTTCAAAATACGGACAGCAAAGTAAGTCTTAATATTCATTAAACACCATGCTTCTTTCGAAACTAATTCTTGATTGAACATTCTCAAGTCTCTAAATCCCAAGCCTCCATTTAGGAAGGCAAATTTTATCCTAAATATCTGCACAATTTTCCTTTTCCCTTCTTTTGATCCCACCAAAAGCCAAGTACCAATGATTGGAGGTCAGCACATTGTGATTATAGCAGCCTGAAAATGCTCATCACATAAGTTGGGATTGCTTGTAAAACTGCTTTAATAATGACTGCTCTACCTCTGCTAGAAATAATGTTCTGCTCAAATTTTTTTGTTAATTACCCTCGTATTCCTTCCCACAAATGCCAGTAGTCCGTTAGTGGTCATTTTGCCTATTGTTTTACAAACCAAGCTGTAACGATCCAAAACTTACCCATTGAGTCGTTAAACACGTATTGTAAAAATAGAACTTTTGTAAAAGATAATTATTTCCAAAGTTACAATAATTAAAAATAAAATACTTTATTAATCATAAAATTCATTGTTAAAAATTCATAAATTATCTCCTCACCAGTGGCCTGTTCCAAACTCCAATTCCTCGAACTTGAATTACCTAAAAGGGGAAAAATTATAAATAATAGGATAAAATTCCAATAAGTGAGCCACATAAATTGTAATTTATATTTAAAATTTAGGAATTCGTAACGTATATAGGGAGATACGGGGATTAGAAATCAAATTTAGGTGGTCATAATTCATGTACATGGGGAGACATGGGAATTAAGATCCGTACTTCGTTGCTATAATTCTTGTGCGTAGCACTACTAAATTCTGGTGCATTGAACTTAAACTTACACGACCTATATTATATTCATTAATTGAATTCAGTAGTTTAAAGTATGAGAAACGATTTAACATACAACATATGACTACACTTTGATAATTTGAAGAGAATTGTAGTCAATACGAAGAGGAGAATTTAACTTCAACAAAATGATAATGTGTGTTTGTGGGTGTGATTTAGCTGTGGTATTTATAGGTGCATTTAGGAGTACCAAAAGGAAAGTGTCATAATGGCGTCCTTATAATTATGCACTAAATAAGGTAATGAGTTATGCTGATTATATAATTTAAATCAATCAATCATAGTTAGTTATAATTATACATATATAAACGCACATAATTATAGTAATTTTATCATTCATATACCATAATTATATATATAAATAGACATGTAATTATAGTAATATTATAATTTAACTCAATGAATCATAATTATATATAATTATACATATATATACGAACGTAATTTTAGTAATACTATATTTGAAATCAATCAACCATAATTATATACAATTATACATAGATACACACATGTAATTATAGTAATAATTTAACTTAATCAGTCATAATTATATATAATTATACATGTATAAACGGACATAATTATAGTAATCATCCAATTAAACCAATCAACCATGTATATATTTTCATGTAAAGTTTATTTTCTTTAAAATTTAGCCTAGTTTAAAAAAATAAAGTAAATATCGACTAGATAATTAGACAATGTAAGACGAGAATATTGATATTGGTATAATTTCTCTAGTTGTCAAAAGGTACATTCAAGGGGAAAGACGAATGCTAACTTCAGATTGGCATAAATCATAATTTAGATCATAAACTTCCATTACGTCAAGAAATAAAAAAGAAATTTTTTCTTTATTTCGATTGATATTGTATACAAAAATTAAGAAAATAAAAAATTATATCTCAAGCAAGCTATGAAGTTTTCGATTCAATAATATTTATCAGTACTAACAAAATATAATTTTTAGTCGTCACAAAGTAATTTAAGAGGAAAGGTCGTCATTTTCGTATATGGTATATTATACTTCAAAATTTTCAATTTTTGAACAATTGGATTAAATAAGTAAATTTACTGACCAATCGAAGCATTTTAAAGTTTAGTGAGTAAATCGTGACGGAGGTATAAGTTCAGTGACTAGTAAAACATGATAAGTGAGTGATAGAGTGCAATTTGTTACATTTCAATGACTACTCAAAAGCATTTTAATGTTCCGTGACTTGTGATAGAGGTATAAGTTTAGTGACTAATGAAATATTTAGGGTATGTTTGTGACACATTATTTTGAAAGAATGTATTCTGGAATAGTAGATTGTTGGATAATATGGGGTTGAAAAGGAAAGAAAAGTTATTGATGTGATGAAAAATATTATTTTATTGAAAAATGTGTAGTTGAAAATGAGTAGAAGAATAATAATGAAAAAAATAATGTGTACCAAACAGGGGCTTAAATTCAATTTGTAGGGTACGACACAAGGCGAATTTAACGTTTGTATCAATTACGAAAAGAAACTCAATACAGACTTGGAAATGGAATTGAATTATGAAATATAATTGAATTACAAATTTGGATCGAGCATTCGAGTGGCTTGACTCTCTCCCCACACATTCCTTAATTTTTGCCTAAATGAACTCCCCCAATTTATATTGAGTTGGTGTCACACTTATTTTGTAATTACCCAACACTTGACACACTAAAAATTAAACTATGACGAGAGCTTTTGGGTTCCTAAAATAACACCGCCCTCAAATTCACGTTGTCCTCAAGATGAAAATTGAGAGGTCGTGGCAGGACAAGTCCATATGGCTCCCAATTAGCCTAAAAAACTAACACCCGTGCTAAGCATCCAACCTTCAACATATAGTAGTCGAGCTACTAACAATAAGATTGTATCCGTAAGAAATCCGTAACCGGTTGCTCCCGCCCGTGGAATTCCCAACTTCTGAACCGGCTATCTAAACAAATTTTGGGTAGCCCCACAGTCAATTAACATTGCCACATTTCAGTGGGTCATCTGCCCCTGGAGCTCAATCATATTTGGCATTGAGAGTCCAACCATAAAATCAATGGGCAGCCCCATCATTTCACCGACGACAGGCTGCCCAATGTTTCAGACCCCTTTTCCCACCTCTTCGACATTTACTTCTTTCCAATTCACCGTTTGTCATGCACACTAATAGATTTTTATTTATTTATTCCTTTGCAATTATGACAACCCACCCAATTTTCCTCATCACACCAAAAGCATCTCTCTTTTCCATCTATTAACGGAGAAATATGGCTCTGCATTAATTACCCACCTATTGGGATCATCATCGTAAAATTTAGGCAGTAGGTCCGGCCCTTCTCCTCCTCCATCGGATCTGTTTTGCAGTTTCTCTCATTGTCAAGCTTTTGCTACATGGATTCAATCATCTCCATTATCCGATTCATGCTCTTCTCCCGACAGTCCTAAATCTCCGATCGATCTTCTGCCATTTTCTTTGCATCAGTATGTTCCTAGGTGTGCTCTGATATCAAAAGATAGGTTCAAGCATCAATTTGGCAAATTGTCCGTTGATTGAGGCAAAGGAAAATGAAAAGAGCAGGGTTTGTATGAATGTGTACTAATTTGTACTTATGATACAAGGTGAAATTGTGTTTTATCAATGTATGAAATGAAACTGAATAACAGTTCTGGATGTGGAATTGAATTACGAACTAATGAAATACAAAGTGTGTTGAGCATTCAAGAGGCTCAACTCTCCCCAACCCATTCCCTAATTTTTGCCAAAATTAAAATATAACTCCCTCCCTCTATTTATAGTGAGCTATGCCACACTTATTTTGCAATCTACCCATTATACGCCTAACCCCTTACACAATGAAAAGAGATTACCGGCTCCTATCAATTTTTTTCTGTGATCCCGTAGGTTATCATGTTTTGTACTGGTTGATTGCTTGTGGTCATCTCTCTTCAACTCTATGATCTTGGGTATTCTTCTGATTAGGAAGACATCATAAAGAGTTTGCTGAGTAGAGTGGAAATGCTATGCGATGAGGCTGACAGAGAGTCAGAATCAATCGCTGATGGTGGCAAGGACTTAAGCAGTCAGATATCAATAGAGAAACCAGTTCCCCACCTTAACCTTGAAGCACATAGGTATTATATTTCTGGCTTAACTATATATTTTGTCTTACAAAGTAAAGAGGATCTTACTCGTGTTCCATAATCATTAAATTAGTTAGTAACGGGTTTTGATGTCATTTAATTGCTGAGATGTCTATAGTTATGGATACTATACCTCATATTTCTACTACTGGCTACCATTGCTTGTTTCTAATGAATCTTTTTGTTAATCCCTTTTTAATTAACTCGTGCTGAATTAACTAAAATATCTCTTCACATACTCATGCTACATATAGAATGTTTCTAAACCAAAAAGAGAGAGACCCGAGAAAAAATGAACGATTAAGGAATGTGCTTATATCAGATCCCTTGCATCTTTTGCATGCATTATCAGGAATTTTATGTTTTACAAACCATGTCTAGTAAGTTTATTGAGTGTGAGCCTCATAGGGGTGCACATGCGTTTGTTTCTCAAATCAGATACAATTTGCATACTTTATTAGACATGATGCTACCGTGGTTCCTTGATTTTTATTTTATTCATTCTTGGTTCATTACATGCTATATCATTTCCTAATAGAATCCGTAGGGTTGTGTGTGCGTTTGTTTCTCAAATCAATATAATTTGCATGCTTTATTAGACGTGATGCTACCTTGGTTCCTTGATTTTTATTTCATTCATTCTTGGTTCATTACATGCTTATATAATTTCCTAATAGAATCATCAGTGTAGAATATTTGATTAAAAAAAATCCACAAAGAACCTTTTTTACGCCTCTTTTGTAGTATAGTCTCTGGAAAAATTTCTGAAAGTAATTTTCAGAAGGTAAAGTATTTTTGGTAGTTGTGAAAAACGTTCCTAGAAATTCTCCCGAACTTGGCCTTAAGAAAATTTGTAAGTCATTTTAGTTTGAAGCAACCAAAATTGGGAAGATGGCTTATGGCACTCTAAAAGAATATAATTTTTTTTCATTCGAACCTAAACAGTTTACATTTGAACCATTGAAATAAAAAATTAGCCCTTGTTTGACACCCATTTTGTTTGAAGAATTTGTTTTGTAATAGTGATCGATGGAAGAATATGTGGTTAAAAAATAAGAAATTTTTTTGGGTTTATGTGTAATATTATTTTATTGATAGAATGTGTGGTTGAAATGAAGAAAGAGAAAAAAAATGAGAATGAGAATGAGAATAGAATGGGTGTCAAACGGGGCTTAATTTCATTTATAATTAGTTCTCAGATTGGGTATGGGCTCAATCCCACATTTGTTTCCCTAATGTATACTGTTATATCTTTTGCTTGGAGGTAGCTATTGGGCTATTTGAACTGACTGGAACTGTTGATTATCATTTCCTGAACAGAAAACAATACAACATTTCATTTCCTCGAAGAGTTTTCATTCCATGGCTGGAGGGTACATACATTTGTGATTACATAGAACCCTCCGAGACAGTTGAGGTTTGTTATTCCAACTCTTATGAATTAAGTAATTTTTTACCTTAGTCCACTGGAGCATATGATAGCTTGTGGACCTTTGATATATTTAACACTCGGAAAATGCTGTGTGTACATAGTATTTTCCATAATGGTGTCCATAATGGACACATGGAGGCTCTTTATTGGGAGAGTGTCCTTTATGGACACTCTTATGTTATGGGCTATGTACCAATAGCATAACCCTTTAACACTCTTAACGAGCATAGATGATTATAAATGGTTTTATTACAGTCGCGAAAATGTAAAAACTGTTGGCATTTAGCAAAGTCGTTGATTCAGACGAGTTCTTAATCTGTTTGAACCTGCCTATTTTATCCTGGCTATCCCTTTGATCATGTACTTGGGACATTATGTGGTAATCTGAAGAGATGTAGCTTACCTCTTGTATTATTATTGTCAGGTTGTGAAAGATAATTGTGTTGACCTGATGTCCATGGAAGCCCCAACAGATGCTTCAGAAATTTTGGAGCCAGAATACGAAGCCCCCCCTTTGATAACTTCAACCACCAAATCCTTTTGGGACATTGCAGCTCACGACTCTTCAGCAGCTAAACCAGATCATATTGTCTCAAAGAGAAACGGAGGGAGCACAAACAGAAAATCTGCTAAATCAACTGATTTAAACCCGATGGTAGCTATTTTGATTGTGGTTCTATCTATCGTAGTGGGGTTAGTGTTGTTTCTTATTAGGGCAAACATAATTTAGAAACTCTCATATTCCTGAACAGTTACTGGGGTTTCGGATTATGGGTGGATAAAATTACTCAGAACCTGTGGAACTAGACCAAACTAACCGGTTTGTTTCAGTTTTACGTAAAAGTAAACTATTTTTGGTTTTATAATAAAACAAAATCAGTCTAGTTCTCCGTTTGAATTTGAAAATGCACCGGTTGCCTAGATGTATATTGCCTCTTGGTTCTGTCAACCAATTCATCCCTAACTGTATTTTAAGATACCTTAAAGTCACTGCTAACAACCATTAATTAAATTAAGAGAAAATCACATGGATGCCACAAACTGACATAACATAATTTTACGTTAAAAGTCAACATCCTTCTCAATCAATGCCTGGGCATCCCATATGTTCATATGGCATGCATTGAAGGGAGATCAAGGAACTCTTCAGAATGGTATGATCAAAGTGAAACTAAATGTAAGTTGAGTAATTGAATTGAAATGCTTTGAAGATAAGTTACCAATTAATATTTAGCTGAAAGTTAGGTGACCAATTGATACTTTGTCTATACTTGTTTAAAGGGATAATTGCGGCAAAAACTTCAAATCTTTGAAATATTAGCAAACTTTTCCAAAATTTTTTATTTGTTGCAGTCGTCACTCTTAAACTTTCCAACCTCTGGGTGCAATTATCATTTAGGGGTCAGATAACAATTTTAATTATTTTAGTAGATATTTATAATTTTGCCCCCATTTAATTGATTTAAAATATGGTTAAACTTAATTTTTGGGTCAACTAACGAAAAAATAGATGGAAATCATCCAAAAGGGTTTCACATGCAATGATTGGAAAAGTTAGGGGTGACGGTTGCAACAAATCAAAGATTTGGGGAAAGTCTGTTAATGTTTCAAAGGTTTGGAGCTTTTGCTGCAATTATCCTATTATTCAAATAGAAAAGATCCCCAAATCACTAAAGTACTTGTTTTTGTATATTCATAACCACTGCAGAGGCGTGAATAGTTGTTGGTGCTTGCTATGTGGGGTACATTTTTATCGTTGTTGAACTCAAAATCGAGATAAATAAATTTCTCACCGACCAGAATTTTTACTTCTAACTCACTGAACGTTACTGAAAATGAGAGGGAAATGATTATTTGAAAGGAGTGTATTCAACTTTTTGTATCATTTTTTGTTCCCAATTATATCTATTTATAGATTTCTGATGAAGTTATGAATGTATTTAATTTTTTTTTTTTTAATGGCATGTATCAGCTGATTAGTTAGCTTCAAATGAATATATTACATTTTCACGTTTTATTTAACATGTTACATTTTTTATTTTTTTTCACTCGGTTTTGAAGTAATGCTTGAAATGTTTAACATTCTCATTCACGAGTACTTTACGAGTGAAGGTTGTATCACAAATGACAATCAACATTCCTTCCACGAATCTCTATAAAACTAAATGATAATAAATAATTCTCGAAGTTTGAATCTAATTATTTATATTTGGCATGTTCTTCATGTTGTGTGAACCTAAAATATTTTTGATTTTTCCTGAATTTATTTTTACCGTATAGGACTTAGTAATTCTTTGTAGTACGCGAGCCCAAAAATGAGTCCTTAATTGATTTGAGCGAAATGAAGTTTGATTTTATTACGCTTCATCCGACGAGGCTCCAAGCATCAACCACGTGTCAACCATCAAGCAAGCCTAATTAAGCCTGCAATATACTCTCATTATCTTACCTGACATAATCGAGACTATAAAATAGAGGTAGTCTAAGTGATACATCACTTCAATCGATGTGTCATGTAGAGGTCGATCTTTCATGGCCTAGGCGAGGTGCCATAACCTACTTCAGATTAAATTTGAAGTGGTTGGCCTCTCAACAAAAGAAGGCAACATCTTGTTTCACCTCTTTCAACATATCTTCCATACGAGATCTTTTGAATAATTGATTGGTGTGACATGTCCACAGTAAATGCCTTACAATGAACTTGTCAGTCTACTTTTCAAATGTCATGCCTAAGTCGCAGGACAACTACTTTTTAGAATTATTAAATGCCCCTGAACCTAGGAATGATAGCTTGACACCTAGGAGAAGACATCTCGATCTTTAAGACCTACATATCTTTTCATCCAACAGTAATCACTCCACATCTTTTATTATAAAATCTCATACTTAGTTCCATTTAAAGGTAATGAAATTTCGCACGTTCATAGTATTATTGCTCATTCTTACTCTCTATAAACCCTCGGTGCCTCACTTCTTCCGTCCATTCCACACACACACACATTTGACTAGTTCATTGACTTGATCGTCAAAGTGCTCACAACTGCCTTCCTGTTCATCGGAGAAGAGATGATTGACCACCAAAATCGAGCAGCCGATGGATATTCACTCTTCAAAGGCAAAGATGTAGAGTCCCTACCTCACACTTGGTAAACCATCAATGGAACCAAGTCCCGTTACATCATTCCCACCTCATGTTAAGCCTATACCACAACTATCCTAAATATTGTATCGACTTTATGAGTCATGTGACTATGAAAATGAGGGAGTTATCTCCCAATAACTAGTTACCTAACAGGCTAGAGAAAATAGGCCTAAGAGACCTAATAGGGAACCAAAACCCTATGACTCCTACCTTTAGATGCGGGTCATAGCACTAGTGGCTGCAGTAACATAGTAGTTCCCACGAAATAGAGTAATCCCTATGCACCTAGAAGAGCGCCCCATACAAGGAAATTTATGCACACCGAGGTAAGTTGAACAACCTAGGCAAGAAGAGGCGAGACATACTTTTAGAAATAATTCACATCGCTACAGAAAAGACGAAGAGATGGAAAGACCCAAAATGGGCAAAAGAACCAAAGAGATCCCTCGACCAATGATGATAATACATCAATTTGAAATATAGATACAATCTTTGAGGGGGCCTTACATGGGTAGAGTGTCCAAAAAAATGCCCAGAAGAACTACTCCAGACATGTTAGGGATCCCAATGGTACATAGTCAATAATTGACCCCTTAGTGCAAGGATGGTTGAGCCAATCACCTTCTTCAAGGAAGATACGACGTGCATAAACTATTCTTATTGTGATGCCCTAGTAGTAAGGGCAATTATAGCTTGCAATGAGTTAAAGCGTATGTTAATGGACAACGAGAGTCCAGTCAACAATATTTTTGGAGCTAGGTATGACTAGATGCTAGTGGACCATAAGCTCATCCCTCATGGCATTTTTACTCTATGGGTTCATAAACAATAGCATCATCCTAAGAGGTAAGATTACTCCTGCGGTTAAAATGGAAAATATCACTTGGTGGCACATCATTATATGTAATTCATTATCGTAGATTGTTGCCTATCATGGAGTTTGGGGAAGACATGCCTTGAAAGATTTATGGGCAATTACATCAATACATCACCTACATATGACATTCCTCATGAAAAATGGCATTGCCACCATCAAAAGCAGCCACATGAGATATCATGGAGGCTTGGGAGTGCCACATGAACTCATTTAAGAAAGCAGCACCTGTAAAGTCAACAAGGTGATAGTTGACACCGAAATATCAACATCTCTAAAGAAGGAAGGCTCCTGAACATTGAAGCTTTCCAATGGACCCTCAAGATCCCATTGAGTCACTGTAGGTTGGAAATGACCTATCATAGGAAGCAAGAGAAAAGCTTAAATCCTCTCAATGTTTACCTTAGACATTTTTGCTTGTAATCATGAAGATATGGTTGGCATCGTCCCAAAGGTGAGCTTCCACCACCTAAACCCTCAACCCAAAGATTTATAGTACATTAAAAGAAGGGGTCGAGAAGTTAATATCCAATGGCTTCATTTGGAAAGCCAAATAGACCTTGTGAAGAATATAGTAGCAATTGAACGGTTTGCAGACTTCTTCAACCTTAACCAAGCTTATCCCAAGGACAATTTCCTTCTTCACCGAGTAGATCAGTTCATAGACTCTACAAAAGGACATGAGTCGTTGAGCTTCATGGATGCCTATTTTGGTTGCAATCGAATCTTCATGTACCTTGAGAACGAAGATCACACTTCATCATTGATAGAGCCTCTACTATAAGGTGAAGCCATTCGGGTTGAGAAATGTCGGATCCACCTACCAGAGGCCGTGAACATGATGTTTATCGAACTCATTGGTGAAACAATGGAAGTATACGTGGATGACATGCTAGTCAAAACTAGAATAAAGACCACGTCAAGCACCTAGATACGATTTCCAAATTTTAAGGAAGTACATGACGAGATTGAATCCTCTTGCCTTTTGCGTCACCTTCGAAAAGTTCATAAGCTACATGGTCAGCCAAAGAGTCATCGAAGCCAAATTCGAATAGATCTTGGCTTAGGTGGAAATGAAGTGAACTCAGAAGTCAAAGGAAATACAGAGCCTCATGGGATGAGTGGCACCTTGAGTCACTTCGTCTTAAAACCAATCGACAATTGCCCTTTTTAAAGATACTCAGGGGGGGGGAGGGGAAGAAGTTCCAAGAGCTAAAAAGGCATATTGACCAAGCCCAATTCCTCTTTAAGCCCAAGGCTAATGAGCATTTACTATATTATTTGGCCATTTCTGAAGAGACCCCCAGTTCAACCCTTATAAGAGAGGAAGACTACAAACAACATATATATATTATGTGAGCAAAACCATCTTACAAGTGGAGGCTTGCTACGCTGATATGTAAAAGCTTACCTTTTGTCATCGCTTCTGAAAAGGTGATGCCTTATTTCTAGGCCAATTGCATTCATATGCTAACAAACTTTCCACTCAAACATGTGTTTTCTAGAAGCTAAACACTTTTCCTAGGTTAATGAAATGGGCTATGGAGCTGGGTCAATTTGAAATTGTGTTCAGGATCTTGTTGAACCCCTAACTTAGAGCCTCTTCATCGAGGGCTCATCCATATAGGTAAGCTCCAAAGCAGGAGTGGTCTTAGCAAGTCTAGAAGGCTATAAACTCAATTGTACATCGATGTTTAGATTCAAAGCCGCCAATAATATTGCAGAATATAAAGCCCTTGTATCTAGACTCAAATTAGCTTGTGAAATGCAAGTAAAGAGGCTACTTGAAAGTAGCAACTTCCAACTAGTGGTGAGCCAAGTCAATGAGAACTTTAATACAAAAGAGAAGAGCATGGAAGCATACTTTAAAAAGGTTATAGATTTTTTTCCATTCTTTGAAAAGTTTGGGTATGTATAAATTCCATGCTTCAAAATGCTCAAGTTGATGCACTATCTAAGCTGATCACCAGCAAAGACTATGAGTTGTTCAAGATAGTACCAATTGAATACCTCATAGACCATTTATTTCCAAGCGAGATGAGGTGATGTAGGTTGAAGACACCCATCATGGATGAAACCGATCCATAACCTTCCTCAAAGATCAGGCCTCCATAATGACAAAGATGAAACACGGAATCTTAGGAGGAGAGCAGCACATTTCATCCTCCAAGATGGCATACTATACAAGAGAGGCTTCTCATCGTCCCTCATTCGATGTACATGAGGAGAAGAGACGACGTACGTCCTCAGAGAGATCGATGAGGACCTATGTGATAATCACACACTAGGACCCGTACAAAGGTGCTTAGACAGACCTGAAAAGTTATGCCTTCTAATTTGTAAATGTAACAAGTACCAATACTTCACAACTGTGCATAGACAACCCTCCCAGGAGTTCACAGTTGTGTCCAACCCTTGGTCTTTGCTCAGTAGAGGATTGACCTCACTGGACACTTGCCAAAGGAAAGAGGCTGCACATGCCATGACATTGTCGACTTCAAAAAGTAGGTAGAAGTTGAACATTTGGCCAAAATTACGGAAACTAGCACTTCCAAGTTCCTTCGGAAGAACATCATCTATCAGTTCACATTCCCCATTCCATTGTCCCTAACAATGAGCAAAAGTTCAAAAACAAAAAGGTTAGAAACCCTGCGAAGAGCTAGGAGTCAAGAAGCATTTCTCCATACCTCACCACCCTCAAGCCAACGGCTAAGTTGAGACTCTCAATAAAAATATCAAATATACCCTAAAATGGAAACATGATACCTCCTATGGAAACATGGGTTGATGAACTACTTCAAGTGTTGTAGACTATTTGAACCTCAAGCAGAACTACAACTAGAGAAACCTTTTCTCCATGGCCTAAGGTGTCGAGGCTTTGAGAGTGTCTTTTCTAGGATGATGGATTGTCGGAGTTGATGAATGTCATCGAAAAATAGAAATCTTTCGTCAGAATGAGAAAGATGAGTACTAGTTCGTTTGAGAATTTTTGCAAAGTTGAAAACTCTTTAAATGGGAGAAGAAAGCCTTTTATAGGCTAAGCCAATACTCCTCACCTATTGGATCAAATCAAGAATTATCCTTTCCATCCATCCTTCAGACACATTCGGGCCGTTAAAATAAAAAGTTACCATTGACCAAAAGCTTATATAAAGCAGTGTAACTCAAACATGCTTATACACACATGGCCTCGAACAAACACAGTCATAGGTCATTATTATTTTTTATGACCTAGGAGACGCGTGTCTTAGAAGCAGGTGACATCTTAGCTAGATTCTTGAAAATATAAAAAAGCTTTCAAATTATTGGTACACATCACAATAATGTCTTATTAGCTAAGAGGCTCCATTTTGCCTATGCTAAAACATTTCGCTTGCCCACAAAAAAGAAACCCTACAGTTGAGACCTTCGTCCTCTATCGTAGGACATCGTCTCTACATTACGATTTTGTCAAGATGGTTATCATTTAGAGCCTCGTTGTCAACGCTAGGACCTCACCTCTACATCGCTACTCTATCAAGTGGTTTATCTACATTAGTTAGGCTTGCATAGATGCTACACAAGGTCTCAGTATATCACCAACACTATAAGTCAATTAATTATATTAATATACATATATTGAATTTGAGGACTATTGTGTTGTTCTTTGCCACAACTAAGAAAATGACCACCTTGACAACATGGTTCTTAGCAAAGGCAAAACACTCTGTAGAGCATCACTTCTCTAATAGTGAATCACTCTGCATCATGAGTAATGCACTCCACCCTCAAACTAAAGTCATGCATTATAAAGATATTCATACTTAAACTTGGGGGAATATTGTTACACCTCATTTGTAACCCCCCGAATTTTGATAAACATTAGAGTGTCACAAAAAAAATAAAAAAAAAACAAAAAAAAAAATAAAAAAAAACTCACTTTTCTTTACATTAAATATGGAATGATAAAATAAATTTCTTTATAAAAAAATAACTGGAATATTCGTAAATTTAAATATTAAAACATGGAAATTGTAAGTATTTAAAAATACCAAGTAAGATATGTGCAATTTTCATATACAATTATATAACAATCAATTTAAACATTTCATACCATTCTTCTCTTATAGAGTATATTAATGACCAAACGACATACCCATCTTATGTCATCTTAAACTCTTGAAGGATTTCATATATCTTTATAAAGAACTTGAAGGTCCAATGACAATTCATGTATAAATGACTGAATACATAAATGTATATGGGAAAGAACCATTTGCACATAAGTATCTTACCTCGTTATTGAAAGGTCGAAAAGAATTAAATATTGCACGTAAAAATTCTCATATTATTTTTCTACATTTTTCCTCCTCCCCCCCCCCCCCCCCCCCCCGCCACGTCTCTCTTTTATTTTTTGTGGTGAAATAATGAAAATTCTTGCAGTATTTGTAGTCGAAATTCTCAATTGAGTTTATATGCAACTAGAATTGAAAAACCGTTAATACAAGAAATTTGAATAAGAATTGGTTTCAAATAATAGAATTAGAGTATGAATGGGTTTCACTTTATATAGTATACTAGTTAACCAATTCTAATCATATTGTTATTTTAAAACATGACGCGTGGAAGAATTGGAACGGGAATGAGTTTTCTATTGAATGTGGCATTTGCAAATTTTAATTCAACTAAAAAAGATTTAAGTGCAATATTAATTGAAGTACAAATCCTAATTAAATAAAAATGCCAGTTTGTGTTTACGGGCACTACTGCCAACATGTTTTAAAATTAATAAACAACCTAATTAAATTACTAATTAATAACAACAACTTTAAACTTCAATATCTCGGGTCTATCTTATCCGAATTAATTTTTTCTCAAGTCGAAGACTTCTAATTGATTGCAAGTTACTAAAAAGTTCAATACTGATATATAGAGGTGGCAATTGAGCCGAGCAGCTCGTCGGCTCGACTCGTAAAAATAGGGCTCGTGAGCCGCTTGGGCTCGTCATGGCTCGTTAATAGGCGAGCCACAAGCTCGGCTTAAATAGTGACTAGAACAGTCAATGAATTAAATGTTTTTTGTCAATTCAATTCTTTGCCTATAAATACCCTTCCATTAATCCATTTGTTCCCACCAAACTTTCATTCTTTACTCTCTAATCTCTTGATTCTCTTCTACATTTTATATTATTGAGTTATAATCTTGATTTTGCAATGTATTTTCTACACTACTACATAATCTACATTCATTTCTCAATTCTACTTCAACATTCAATTTCAATTATCCCATTACAAACTTTCAATTAACAAATTGATCCACACTCATTTGTTGAATGCTTGTTCGGTATCGGAGGCGAATAATCTATAACGTCCCAAAGTCAATTTCAGAATGAATTCGCCGGTCTAAATGAAGTACTTATTCCCGATAATATTTCGGATTTCGATGCTCATGGAGTAGTAATCCAATTGATTTGGATGACGTTGATATTTTAGAGGTGGAACGAGAGGATGAACCAGAATTAGATATTCCCGATGTAAGAGGGAATAGAAAGGGGAAAAACAGGCAAAATGTTGCGATCATTTTAAATTGACTCAAACTAGTCGTGTGGTCGATGGAGTTCCAGAATTTAAAGGAGTATGTAAATACTGTCAACATCGATTGGTATGGCAAAAAGACATTGGAACCACTAACCTCAACCGTCACTACAAAGCATGTGAGGCCAAACATGGGCTTCTTCCTGCTGGTCAAACACAACTATAATTTGGTAGTCCATGCACCGGTTCTACTACTATGCTACTTTCTACGTGGATGTATTCAGAGGAAAAAGCTTGAATAGGAATGGTGAAATTCGTTGCTGCAACTGAGTTGCCACTAAGAATAGTGGACAACCAACATTTCGTCTCCTAAGTGAAAGAATATCTTCAACCGAGGTATGTTGGGGTAAGTCGAAATACTCTTTGTTCTGATACAATAGAATATTTCCTTCATTTAAAGAAACTATTGATTGCTAATTTAGAAAAATATGAGGGTGTTATATCTTTAACTTCGGATATATCGGAAGGAATTAATAAAAGATGTTATATAGCTGTAACTGCACACTACAAAGACCCACTTTGATGTATGCATAAAAAAATTATTGCTTTTAAAATTATTGAGTTCCCTCAATACGCTAACAACACATTTAATGTTATTATGAACATTGTTAGAGAATATTGTTTCGAAAGTAAAATTCGTTTATTTATGTTCGACAACGTTACTGTTAATAAGGTAGTTATCGATAAATTGTGTAGTATTACTGCATCCCGATTTTGGTTATTTGTTTCATATTCGATGTGTATACCATCTTTTTAATTTAATAGTACAAGACATTTTAAAACATATTAAGAATGAAACTCAAAGAATTAGGGATGTACTAGTGTATATCACGATTTCACCTAGTAGAAAATAAGCATTTGAGGAATTTTGTGCCGAATCTGAGGTAACACATATGAAAACATTTATTAGTGACATAGGATATAGATGAAACTCCACTTACTTATTATTAAAATCATGTAAAGGTGTTGAACATTTAATAACTAAATTTTATAACAACATCGTTCGATTGGATTTTAGCTCTTAAAATTTTTAAAAAAATTGCAAGTTTTTATGATTCTACAAATATTTTGTCTGGAGTTTATTATCCCATTAGTTATATGATTATTGAACGTCTTTATATAATTGTTAGGGCTTTTCATAGATATAAAAATGATCCCGATTTTAGTTCAATTATATATTCCATGGAATTAAAGTTTTGAAAATATTGGGAAGACTTACCTATGTTATTTCCGTTAGAATGCATCATGAACCCCCGGTATAATTTATCGGATACTAAAGTTGTAATTGATCAGATTTCAAAAGCTTTAACTTTTAATATACCTATCACTTGTAGAAATTTAGAACAAACTTTATGTGAAATGTATGAACTATATGTAGAACGATGGGTGCACATATTAATCGGGTACCCTCTATACCTACTCCTCCCACTGATATACTAGATGACGACGCTGAAGTTTTAAATTTATTCGAAGACATTAACTCATATAGATATGATTCAAATGCATGTGGTTCCTCTAGTAGTAGTTTGTCTACTGCATGTAATCAAACATCGGATGCAAGTCCAAATACGTTGCCTGCCGAATTAATTGATTATTTTAACCATAATATGCCTAATAACAAAACAATTAAGAAGAGTTCAAAATAAGTAATTGAATTCTGACGAAGGTACGAACGCCGATGGTAAGTGGTTTCTGCGAGGGTAAAAGACATACTAATACATCCGGTTAGCACTGTAGTTTCGAAGTCAGCTTTTAGTGCAGGTAAGAGGGTTCTCTCCGAGGTCAGGAGCCGACTGAAAGAAGATATTTTGGAAGCATTAATATGCGTGAAGGACTGGCAAGATGGTCATTTTCGACTACAAGATAAATATTCCGAAATTGCATCTCGTTAAGTGATATTTAATTTAATCATTTTTACAAAAAAAAAAATAATAATACCTTTATAATTTTTTTAAAAAATTGTACACGTAACAAGTTGTTTGTGTATAATTTTTAACTCTGCCTACTCTAAATTGAAGTAGCCGGTCCCAAGCCTGGATAAATGAGGAGGGTTTATTTATTTATTTATTTATTTTTAAAAAAAGGTTTATCTAAAAAATGGTTTTAGAAAAGATATATTTAAAAAAAATGTTTAGAAAATGTATATTTTTTTTAAAGGTTAGAAATGGTATAGTTAAAAAAATACCCGAGCTCGCGAGCCGAAAATCGGCTCGGCCCATGACCCACGAGAAGCTCGGCTCGTTACAAACGAGCACAAGCTTAGCTCATGACGAGCACGAGCCGAGCTCATGCCATTGCCACAACTACTGATATACTAAAATTTTCACTATCAAAATATAATTATTTGACAAAAAAAAAGGAATTTAAAACCTATTTCACTATAGTCCTTAAACTTCCAAAAATATATTAAAAAGCATCTAGAGCAAATAATTTTTTTAAATAAAAATTCGGACGTTGCTTCATTCAACGAGAGTCCAAGCATTAGCCATTTGACAACCATCTATCAAGCTTAGTCAAGTCCGCACTTTACTCCCACTATCCTACCCGGCCTAATTGAGGCCATAAAACATTGGTAGCCGAATTGATGTATCATCCCAGTCGAGGGTTAGGCCCTAAAATATAGGTAGCCAAAGTGATGTATTACCTCAGTCAAGGTGTCATGTAAAGGCCGACCCTCCATGACCTAGGTGAGGAGTTATAACTTGCTGTAGATCCCTTGTCTGATCCTTATTATTTCTAAAATAATTTTTTTCTCTTCTTTACAATCACACATTCTTTAATAAAATAATATTACACGCAAACCCAAATTTTTATTTTTATTTTTTAACCACACATTACTATTCCAAAATGCATTCTTAGAATAAAAACGGGGTTCAAACATGCTCTCTAAGTCTGAAGTGTAATATTAGCCTCTCAATGTGAGAAGGTGTCTTCTTGTTTTGCCTCTTCCAAGAGATCTCCCATACGAAATATTTTGAATGATTAATTGATTGTCATTTCTGCAACGGATATCGCAAAGCCAACTTATTAGTCTACATCTAGATGTCGGCCTAGGTCATGGGTATTATTGGTAATTCTTATTCTCTTTACATACTTTGGTGCTCATACACATTCATGGCTCACATCTTCCGTCCATCCCATATGAAGAACAACTCTACATGGGAAACTCTTCATCTTCCAAAGTTGAAGGACGTGGAAAGATTGTGCTAAAAATGATAAGTAAAAAAGGAGCTCACTTTGAATGATATTCTTTATGTGCCTGATATTTGAAAGAATTTGGTATCTGATTCCCTGGTAAACAAGAATGGGTTTAAGTTATAATTTTTTTCAGACAAATTTATACTTACGAAGAATAAAATGTATATAGGAAAGGACTATCTAAATAAGGGGCTCTTTAAGTTGAATGCAATGACTGATATACCTTCTACTATGAATAAAATTACTTCTTAATTGCTTGAGTAATTTAATATTTGGCATGAACAATTATGATGTGTAAATTATAATACTTACGTAAAATAATCAAATTGGGTTTATTACCTAACCGCGATTTAGATCTTAATCGTAAATGCGATATATATGGCTTGTCTACCCTTTCATTCTTTCAAAAGAAATACTAGACCTCTAGATTTCATTCACATTGATATGTGTGATTAAAGTTTGTTCAAACTAGGGACATTGTTTTTCACTTTTATCAATAATTGTACTGTTATTGCTATGTGTATTTACTCAAAAGCAAAGAAAAGACTATTGAAGTGTTCAAACACTATAAGACACAAGTTGAGAATCAATTTAGCAAAAAAGATTAAGGCAATAAGAAGTGATAGAGACAGTGAATATGATTCCCCGTAACAATTCTATTTAAAAAATGGAATTATTCATTAAACTATCGTGTCTTATTCTCCTCAATCTAATGTTATTGTTAAACACAAGAATCGAACATTGATGGAGATGATAAATGCTATGTTGATAGTTTGGGATTATCACAAAACTTGTGGGGAGAAGCTTTGCTCTTTGCCAGCTATCTTCTTGGTTAAGTTATGCTTTTAATGATCTCTATATCTTGATTTGTTCAAGTGGAGTATAGTAGAAGAACACTCTTTATGGAGATCACTTATGTGGGTGAGAAATGGCCCTTTGTACGAGAATTGTGTGAAGATAAATTTTCTAAAAACACTCACAAACCAGGAGGTGTCCAAGGCCAAGATGTACACAAACATGAAAACCAATTGTGTTCGAAGATAACTATGTGACTTCTATTATCTAGGTTCAAATGAACGATTGACTATTCAAAGCATGTTGCTACTGATTGACCAAGTAAATGCAATAGATTTTTACTAGGAAAAGTTAAAAGTCTCTAGCTACTTTTCTGATGCAGTTTTTCTTCATTTACACTTCGGAAAAAAACATACCAGATGTTGTTGTTTTGGAAAAGGGCGACATATTTCACTCATGTGGGGGATTGTTGGAAATTGTATTTAAATTAGGGAAATGGGTCAACTTTATTCTCAATTTCAACGGGACCCTTACTCCGATTTTAACGGGACAAAGCATATTCACGTTCTACTCCATGACGTAATTAATGTAATATATTTATTTATCGAAACTCATTTAAAATTGAATGAATATTTGATGTCAAAGTAATCCACTTGAGACTATAAACTACTGAAGAATTTGACTTAATTGGAAATTGCTAAACACTTATCACACATAAGAAAGTTAGGAAGTTTTGATATGGTTTAAATGGTAGAAATTTAGCAATTGGGTTTAAGACCCAAATGGTACCAACATTCTTTGGAAGGAGAGAGACTTATATCCTATTGGGTTCAGTTCTAAGCCCCGTGTTTGTATTCGTGTGCGGGTGGGTCCTTGTCTTATACATACATATATACATATATTTTTGAACAAAATTTATTTAGATGTTTTGGACGAGATTGTAATTAATCAAATCCTCGTACTTAATGAAATTATTTTAAATGGTATTTTTTTATTTTCTACCATTGGCTTTTCCTGGGTATTTTCTAGTCTGGGTCAATTGTTAACCGACTTAAAAGATGTTTATTAGTAAACTTACAAGATGCAGTGTTTCAGTCTGAACAAAGCTGTTTGTCCAAGTTTTCAAGGGCTGTCTAAACAGTGACGACCGTTCTAAAAAGGTTTGAAGGGTGTTCGAATGGACACAAATGAATCTATAAATAGCGTGCCTTGCTACCAGAAGATTTACACCATTTTCATTGCAAACTTTCTCTACTTTGAATCGCATCCCCTCTCTCAAATTTTGATAATGTTTTATGAAGTATAAGCACTTCATTCAGCTCACTGGAATTCCTGCAGATTGTTGTGCTATTTTCGTAGGAGACAAAATTTATTCTACCCTAGAAGACGATTATTGTACACTTTAAGCACAACTGAATAGAGCAAATTTGTTTTAAGGGCATATCGTGAAGTTGGTGGGCTCGAATTATCATTTTAATCCTGTTGATCATCTCGTCATGCTGTTCAAGTAAATCCATAAGCGTTTGTATCTTCGGATTGCTCAAAGGAAGAATTTATACTCCACAAACAATAGAATTTTCACTTACTGTCTTTCTAAATTACTTATTGGTTTCATTTGAAGGCAAGAACTAAAATTTTTAGCTTTAGATACATAGTTGGCATACCCTAGCCTAGTAATCATTGCCTTGTGTTGGGGTGACATCATATCTAAATAGTGCTTGTTGTTTGTCTTGGCCTTAAGTAATGGAAAAATTATTATTCAGTTATTTCTGAATATTTACGATTATGATATTGGATTGTATTTAAGGGAGATTTAAGGCAATAATCTATCATAAATAATGTGTTGTGTGTCCAAACTTCAACTTGACATATGATAAGGTGATAGATAAGAAGTGTAAGTTGCCACTTAGCTATCAGTTGTCTATGCCATGAGAGTCTTCACAAAGTGGCAATTCATCTCAAGCATAGTGATTTATCATGATTAATTAAATGCACAAGGTTTGGTGCTAACTCTAACTTATTGACATCAATGGGCATATTCATTACTAAAGCTTTTGCCTTCATATTAATGAGTCAAGGTTTTATTTTATTTTATTTTATTTTTTTCATCCTATAACTTCTCAGAAAAAAACGAGCCATAAATATTAAATTTAGAATGCAATTTATAGGTTAAGTTTTTTTGTGAAGTGCTTGAAGGCTTCTCCTTGGACAATTTTATCTAGGATGAGATAAAACCATAAGATCCTTCTACATTTATTTTGCTGTAGAGCATTTAACTTTTGACCTGTGATAGGCTCATAGAAACTCAAAAGTTTCCTATATAACTTGGTTTGTGTCATCATTTTTAGTGTTATACTATTGTGAATGAGCTACACATATTATTGTCAGTCATGCTAGACTCATTTTTTATGGCATAGTTCATAGTTGTGTAACATATCAACCAAATAACTATTAATAACCAAGTTTTAATTCAAGTTTACTTGACATTAAAATCACAAAACCTTATCTGTATCTACAATAAGTGCAAAACTAGATTACCGCTGAACAAAGCAGATTGAAGGGGCTATTATTGGGCTTGCAAAGTCTTTTAAAGTAAAATATATTTATATTTATATTTATTATTTATTTATTGACTTGCTTAAATTAGAACGATTTTTTTTAAATATCAAAACATGTGCAAAAAGCGTGTTCAATTGCAAGTCCAAAAACAAGGGAAGTCAATCAGTTGGGACTGACTGGGTGCTACAGGTGAACATATTTTTGGTTGTAGTTTTTAGGGTTTCCAAAACTTAAACGAGGTGCAATATTTACCTACCTTATAGCATCATATACATGAACGTATACTTATCATCTTGAACATGTTTGATTGGTCAATTAATTAAAAGAATGAAAGATTGTTTTAACTAATCAAAACTTTTCTTAGTTTAAATATTGCCATGTCAAACATATTCTACATGATTCATATCGTGCAAAATTTCTATATTTTAGGTAAGAGACGTTCGTGCCTTGAAGGAGTCTCTAGATAAGTAGAGAAAACCACTAAGGGATGTTCGAACTCTTTGAGAGAAAACTGCTTACATCTGGCGAACCTACAGTACCAAGTTCGGAAGTCTTATGACCTTTTCCAGTGAATTCTAACCGGCTGATGTTCCATTGAAGTATTTCGAAGCAAAAATTGCGTTCTTCAACCCTAATTGAAGAGAACGCACCTAAGCGTGCATGATATAATCCTACTCAAAGATCACGCTACTTGGCATGAGTTGAGATTGGTAAATTTGAATCCAAGTAGTGGTTGCGGCCGAATGCAATAGTGAAGTGACAATAAAGTCAAGATCGAAGGGTTTGATTCCACTTTTTCAACAAGTCAAAGGAATAAGAAAACCAGGGTGTTGTTCTTTATTTACTTTTAATTTTTTTTAGTTAATTTGCGAAATTGCTAAACCGAAAGTATTGTATTTTTGAATTTTTAATAATAGATTATTTAACTCATTGCATGGGATCCGTGGATGTTTCCCTTAGGGATTTACCAAGTTGTATCTGGTGTTCATTGTTATTTGTTTCCACAATAGATTATAACTCATAGAAAGTTAATATGTTAATCTATCCCAGTCAGAACTATGTTTGAAACTGCATGCATAAAGTTTTGACTGATTGGAAAAATCTACTTGATACGTGTAATTGAGACAAATCGGCTAATTGACTAAGTTTTAGTATCTACTTGATGATTGTTGGAGGGAGAGTAGAGCTAAATTCGTGACTTTAAAGAGTTGGTAAATCTAATCATTTATATGTTCGAGCAACAAAGTCCATAATATTGAAGAAAACAAGGCAATTGTCAAGTAAGATATTGGGGACGGAAGTTGGAACGGGTTGGAAAGTACTCGAATTTTCAGTCTCATTTTGAGACCCACTTTTGGTATAGAATACATTCGAATACGAAGATTTCTATTTCTAGAAGTTATGTAGCCCTTGAAGTAAGATTTCCAATGCATTTTGAATCACCTCAATCGGATATTAGGAGAGGAAGATAGAACCAAAATACTGAAAGCTGTTCGGATCCAGAAAAACCGTTTTGACTCGAATTTCCTTGTTAGACTAGAATTCTTTTTTATTTCCAATTTTACAATATTTTGTAAAATAATTACGTTTTTACTAGGTTTTCTAGCATTAGTATAAATAGGAGATTTATTTCATTGTAAAACAGAACTTTTTTGACATAATGAAATATGAAGATTTTCTCTCTTCTTGTTCTTCATGAACATTCGAACTTACCAAATATATTATTATATTTGTGGTGTTCAACTCTAGAACTTATCAAAGGATTAGACACCCTTTGCGGCGTTTGAAAATCATGGTTCTTGCTTCCGCACATCAACGGGTCTAGGGTTTATACCTTATGTTCTTGGTTCGTGAGGCTCGGGTCAGGATTATATTGTCTAGAACCTGAATTTGGACTTTCTCGGCGTTTTCAATTAATTTCGTGATTTCCACGCTGATCCCGTACCCGGGTTCGCGTCATTTGGTATCAGAGCTTGTACACCAGATTCAGGTTCTATCTTTTTCTTTTGTTTTGAGTCTTTTGTTTTTGTTCTTGTGTCCAATAATATTTTAAGTCTCTAATCCAAAAAACAATTCAAAAGTTGTTTTTGTGCTCAATTTGATTCCAAATCAACTCCCGTCTGTTTCGTTGTTATCGTAGTTGATTCTTGAGTAAAAAAACAAATTTTTTTACTGTTCATTTGTACTGTTCGATTTTTTTTTATTTCTTGAAAATTGCTCAATTTCATAATATCCATTCGAATTCCAAAAATCTATTTCTTTCATTCCAATCCCAATTCAAGAACCACTTTCTTGAATTTGTAAAAGTCCAACCAAGGTTGTCCAGTTCAAAATCCTTTTGAGTCTTTGAGTCCCAATTCTCACACCACCTAATTGGAGTTTAATTCAATATGAATGAAAGGGTGATTCGGCGAGTGGAGAGGTTATTAGTGCAAATGGAGGATGTGGGAAATAAATTGGATAGGCTTGGAAGGCGGAGTAGAAATTTTATTGAGGACGGTGTTGATAGGAACATTGGTGGCATGAAAGTAACAATTCCACAATTTAAGGGTAGGAACGATCCCGAGGCGTACGGGGCATGGGAAGAAAGGGTATAATTGAGGTTTGAGTGCCATGATTATTCCGGGGAAGAGAAAATTGAGGTTGATTGTGAGCTCATTCGTGGATTATGCATTAATTTGGTGGGATGAGTTGACAAAATATAGGCGGAGGAATGGTGAGAGGTGTATTGAGACTTGGGGTGAATTGAGAGTGATCATGAGGAGAAGATATGCACCTAATCATTTTTGTAGAAGGGATCGACGTGAGTGGGGATTTAGAGAGGAGCCTAGAAGATATAGTGGAGTTGGATATTCGAGAGAGGAGAAAACACCATTTGTGGAACATGTTGGCAATACATCAAGCAAAAAGACTGGGTTGTATTATAAGCTTGAGTTCTCAAAAATTCGTGACTTGATCAACTCACATAATAATCATAGAAAGGAGCGAAAGAGTAAGAGAGAAAATTGTGAGGTCGTTAGTTGTGAAGAAAAAGAGAGAGAGAGAGCTACAAAAGAGTGTAAGGGAAGTTGAGCTACAAAAAGAGAATGAAGAAGTGTCTTCAGAGGCAAAAGATGAGTTAGAAGTGAGCCTAAATGAAGATAAGTGTGAAGTTGAGGAGGCACTGGTGGAGACTAACGATTCCCTCCCTATTTTGAATACTTCTATTTTGTAGGTTACCGAAGAATTATTTCCAGTAAACTATCCCATTGGAATACCACTCGACCTGGGGATTGAACTTCAAATTGACTATCAAGGTGTGGATGAAATTGAATCACAACATCATCACTTGGAAGTTTCCATATTACCAAAGGTTGACTTTGTGATTCCCAAGGAGACAAAGGATGGCCAAAGGCACTACAGGAACTACATTTGCAGATGATGACTTTGTACAAACATGAATTGATGGGCAACGTTGACATATTTGTAAAGATATTATTTCAAGTGCCGGGGCCAAGTAAAGCAAGGAAGGAGCATGGAAATTTATCAAATGGAGTTGTTATTGGAGCACTCCAAACTTGCAAGATCAAGCAGTGAAGGCGAGCACACTTTGATCTATGTGATGGTTACTAGGAGTTCATGCCGCAACAGATATGGTTGAAGACATTGATCCTATACCAGGAAGAAATAAGTTTTCCGTTTAATCCAGGTGGTGCAGTGATTAAATTTGTAACAGGTTGGTTATCTCCTACGCAATCACAAGACATGGATTCGAGGACGAATCCTCTTGAAGAGGGAGAGTATGATATGATTCGAGATGCGCCAGCAATTATCAAGATTTTGATGATTGTTGGAGGGAGAGTAGAGCCAAGTTTGAGATTTCAAAGAGTTGATAAATCTGGTCATTTACATGTTCGAGCAACGGAGTCCATAATATTGAAGAAAACAAGCCAAATGGTCAAGTAACATGTTGAGGACGGAAGCTGGAACGGGTTGGAAAGAACTTGAATTTTCAATCTCAATTTGAGACCCATATTTGGCATAGAATGCGTTCGAATATGAATATTTCTATTTCTAAACGATTTGTAGCCCTTGAAGTAAGCTTTCCAATTCATTTTGAATCATCTCAATCAGATATCGGGAGAGGAAGATAGAACCAAAATACTGAAAGCTGTCCGGATCCAGAAAAACCGTTTTGACTCGAATTTCCTTGTTAGACTAGAATTCTATTTTATTTCCAGTTTTACAATATTTTGTAAAATAATTACGTTTTTACTAGGTTTTCTAGCATTAGTATAAATAGGCGATTTATTTCATTGTAAAACAGAACTTTTTTAACATAATGAAATATGGAGATTTTCTCTCTTCTTGTTCTTCATAAACATTTGAACTTATTAAATATATTATTATATTTGTGGCGTTCAACCCTAGAACTTATCAAAGGATCAGACATCCTTTGCGGTGTTTGCAAAATCACGGTTCTTGCTTCCGCACATCAACGGGTCTAGGGTTTAATATACCTTAGGTTCTTGGTTCGTGAGACTCGGGTTAGGATTCTATTGTCTACAACCTAGATTTGGGCTTTCCCGACGTTTTCAATCAATTCCGCGATTTCCACGCTGATCCCGTACTCGGGTTCGCGTCACCCCTATCTTAGACTGGACTAATTATTCGTATCGAAAAATTAGAATTCAAATCTATGTCCAATTTCTAGATGAGAAAGCATTGCACTCTATCGTATATAAATATAAAACTCCCACCATAACTGTAAAGGATGTAGAAAGAAAAAAAGAGCAGATGAGTGGATGACTACTGATTATAATAGTGATAGTTAGAACTCCAAATCTTTGATTGCTATTTTTTTCATTTATAGATGCTAATCAATTTCGTTTGATCTCTATTTGTAAGGTGGCTAAAGAGGTGTGTAACATTTTGCAAGTTGCTCATGAAGGGACCTCGATTGTGAAGTCTTCTAAACTCCAAATGTTGACACTTGAATTTGAGCAATTGACCATGAGAGGTGATGAGCAATTTAAAGCCTTCTAACCAAACTAAGTGACACAACCAACTTAGCTTACACATTGGGTAAGAAATACTCAGAAAGAAAAATTATGAAAAAGATATTCAGATCATTACTTGATAGGTTCTACTCCAAGGTAACTGTTATCGAGGAAAACAAGGACATAGAGAGTATGAATGCCGAAGAATTTGTAGGAACCTTGATGACCTATGACATAGAGAGCATGTTTAATGCCCCAAAATTTCACAAAACAAACACTGGAATGTTACCAAAAATTCACTTTTCTTTGTATCAAATGTGGTACGATAAAATAATATTCTTTAATAAAAAAATATAACTGGAATATCTATAAACTTAAACTAAACATGAAAACACAACCACGAATTATATAATTGTTATTTAACAAATAAATCTAATGAATAATTTAAAGAAAAAAAAAATAAACTTAATGTTTTATCTCTTCGAACCCTCTTGGTAGTCGCATCACCATCCCGCTACTGTTCCAATCGACCCGAACTAACCTGTGAAATTTTGTAAGAGTGAGTATTTAAAAATACCTAGTAAGATAAATATAGTTTCCATACACAATTATATGCAATAAAATAACACTTCATACCACTCTTCTCTTATGGAGTATATCAGTGACCAATCGACACACTCATCTTAGGTCATCTTAAATTCCCGTAGGATCTCATATCTCTTAATAAAGAATCCGAAGGTCCACTGACAATTCATGCATAAATTACCAAATATAAAAGCATAAGGAAATAAACCACTTGCACAAAAGTATCTTACCTTGATTGATCAAGCGAGCTTTTGATAAAAATTTTTAAAGCTGCTTAGTATGAAAGCCGTCGTGTAAAATTCTTTGATTGTAAATTGTGGGACAATATCACACTATTTATAGTAAAAACATATAGTGGTTGAGTCATGGTACAATTGTGATGGAAAATAGTATTTATCAAATTTGATAAGAATTGAATTTTTAATAAACCAATCATAAGATGACATGTGCACATAATATTTATCACAACAGAAGGTGATTTTAATCACAATACGTGATAGTGATGACAACTTTTGACTTTAAATAGAATTCTAATAAAAAAAACTTATTCCACATCTATTTTTTAGATACACGTGGCTATCCATCATCTAAATTCAAGTTGATTTAAAAAAATAAATAAATTATAATTTCTTTGAACTTCAATATCTTGAGACTAACTTATCCGAATTAACTTTTTCTCGATCCTAATTTATATGATTAACTACGAGCTATCCAACGAGCCCCATATTGATATATTTTTCATCGCTTGAACAATATCTAAATATTTAGCCCGAAATTTGAAGTTAATACATATATCACTTAGTCCCCCAACTTCTCAAAATAATAAAAATTTGACATGTAAAATAATTAAATTATATTCTAAAATTTTTAGGGCGTTACAATCTCCCCTCCTTAAAATAATTTCGTCCTCAAAATTACCTCAACTACTTGAAAAGTTCTAAATACTTGATCACTAACATAATTACAATATATCATAACGTAAATCAAGAAAAGTCATAATCGTGATAAAAGAACGACATTTCATTTTATACCTAGGAACAATTGGAGAGTGGTCGAATTGTGAGCGCCACGTGCCAATGATTCTCTATAACATCGTATGTTTAAAACTTTACAATATCTTTAAGCTTCTAAAGTTTATGGAAAATACCTTTTTTTTTTTTTTTTAAAAAATAGGATTTTCTCGAAATAGAGATTTCTAGAAAATCAGAATATTCTTAAATTTGTAAATGTCTGAATTATTGTTTTTCGTTTTATTAATTTGAATAACGCGCAACCAAAGACTTCTAGAGAGGAGGGGGGGGGGGGGGGAAGGGGTCACAAGTAGACCGCTTAAATCTCAATCTCTTCTTAGTCTAGTTTAGGTCTTTTTGACAAAACATTTCAATCTTGCGAATACTCAAATCAAGAAAACTCAAACAATATATAAAACTTGAGACTTCTTAAAATATAAATTTTAAAACATCATTAATATCAATCATTTAAAAGAAAAGAAAAGAAATCCGTAATTTTTTTTTATTTTTTTACAAAGTCTACCGGAAAGCAAAACCTTTGCTCTGATACCAAGCTGTAACGCCCCCAAAATTTCACAAAACAAAACATTGGAGTGTTACCAAAAATTCACTTTTCTTTGTATGAAAGGCGGAACGATAAAATAATATTCTTTATTAAAAAAAAATATCTGGAATATCCATAAACTTAAACTAAACATGAAAACATAACCACGAATTAAATAATTGTTTTTGAACAAATAAACCTGACTAATAATTTAAAGAAAAAAAAATTGTAGGATCTTTGATGACCTATGGGATACACCCTTACATAAGGAATAAGGAAAAAGGAACGGGAACGGCCTTTAAAGCCAAAGAGGTTGAAATAGAGGAAGAATTCTATAACGTGATTTATACCTCAAGTGTACGGTATCAAAATTTGTAATATAATAATGGAGTTAGAGTGTCGAACCCAAAGTGATTGTAATTCAAATTTCTATTAAGTATTATAATTATATAGCCTCTACTTTATCTAGATGAATGAATTTTATAATCAATGTTTTTAAACTAAAATGGTGACGATTTCAACAAATAAATGCAAATTAGAAGAATAATCAAATGAGAAAGCCTAGGGTTATGATTTCACCAAACTATCAAATGCGGTTCTCAATTATATAATTATTTCTAATCAATTTTCCAAAGTTTATATGCAAGAACCATAATGTAATTTAATCCCCTTCTCGAGTGCCGAGTAAAAACTATTCATACATTTCAATTCCAATATCTCTATTCCGAATTAAAATATCAATTTATCAAGTTCGTGATTCTTAAATGGAACATGCTTCAAAGGAATTATACATTCTCTCGAAACCTTTAATTTCCTAGATTGTGTAATTCTTATTATCACACCTAAACTTGCCTCCCTCGAGTCCCAAAATTGACTAGCATCAAATCATTTAATTAGTGGCCAATTAATTAAAAGTATTAAAATCATAACACAAATAAACACATGCGGAAAATCTTATAGAAATGACTAAAATTAATCAATACATATTCTCAAGTTTTTGGGTACAATCAAACCCTATATAATGATTTAGCTCATGATGTAATCTATGAAAATACTAAAATTCATATAAAAAGACGCAGCGAAGAGAATAGAAAAACTAAGATGTTGATCTTCAAGTTCTTCTCTTATTCTTGAATCTCTTAATGTTTTTCATCATTGCCTTCTTGAAGAATTGTGTTGAATTCTCCCTTATCTCTTGAATTGATCTCCCTTATAGTTAAGTCTTAAGGGTTGTATTTAGGGCCTGTTTGATAGTATTTGTTTTCCCTAGAACTAAGAATTTATTTTCCATTTCTAGCTTTTGCCTTGTTTGATGAGAATTTTTTTTCATGGAAATCATTTTCCCACTTTCCTTCACACGTGCACTTTTTCCTACTTTTTGATGAATTTCCTTTCCTACCTTTTAGGTGGGTTTTGGTTTTCCTGCTTTTTTTTGGCAATTGGCAAAAATTCTAGACATAATTGTAAAAACAATAATCACTTTTATTGACAATTTTCATGCAAAATAAATCCAACGAATGGTATTCGGTATGATAATTTTTAATTTTTTTTTTTGCAATTGGACCAAATTCTAGACCCAATGGTAAAAAAAATATCAGTTTAACGAACAATTTCCATGAAAAACAAAGTCAAACGGACACCAAACTTTCAACATCTTATAGGTGGAAAATTATACAATTCAAACACAATTAATTACAATTCCCAATAAAACAAATTTTAGGAAATTCAATTCCCTATAATTCATTTTCTTTCTACCCGAATTTTACATTTGCAATCAAACGGACCCTTATAGTTTTTTAAATTCTTGGAAGGGTTGAAGTTATGTTGGGCCAATAAAAAAGTCCAAAAAAAATTCAAAAACCATTTTTCTCACACAGCGGCACCTCGATGCTACAATCGTGGAGCTGCGGCGCCCAGTTGCTATTTAATTTCAGAAACAGTGGCGCTTCCGCACCCCTAAGACTATTTTCGGATGGAAACTTAGCATTGCGCGTCCTTCACTATTTTTATTATAACATTTTCTCCCGATATCCAATTGAGACGATTCAAGATTCGTTGAAAAGATAACTCAAATGGCTACAATATTTCTTTAGATATAATTTTCCAATTTGACGTTTGTTGTGTAAAAAATTAGTCTCAATATGAGATTGAAAATTGGGAAAATAACTTTTTCGGTTGGAAATTAATGTGTGATCATACTTTGCCTATATTTCATCCATTTGACTTCTTTCTTCATCCAATTGACTCCTAACTCTATTGAATCTTCATTGTGAGGTCCGACACAAATTTTGAGTATTTTCACTTTAGTCCTTGAACTTTGGATCTCTTACAATTTAGTTATCTTATCCAATTTTGCCAACTTTTGCTTATTTCCTTCAATTTAATCAACCTATATCACAACATCAAAACACACATTAAAGTGCTATAAAACTCATAGAAATTAATTAAACATCAAATTTAGATGATGTCTAAAGTATAAGTGATATGCACTCATCAGTGGGAATGATGATCAGATGGCCATGCTCACTAAATAATTCAAGAAATTCTCGAAAAACAATTAGAGAGAGAAACTCAAAATCACAACTACCTCTAAAGAATAAATTTTTCAATAAATCTAAGCAAAATCCTACATTTTCCAATGAAAAGACCTAATATTGTATTTAATGTCATGAGTACGAAGGGTTTGGGCACATAGCGGGGTGAGTGCACATACAACTTAAAGAAGTCATGGGGCAAGAAAGTTATAAACATAACCTGGAGTGAAGATGAAGACAATGAATCAAATTTAGACGAGGATGATAGAATTGACGACAATCAGGCAACCTCCGTAATTGTTAACCTTTAGTCTGATGCTAATATGCCTCATCTGTCTTTTACAGTTCAGAACCTACTAAATACTGATATACTAATTCAGCTGGAGCCAACAATGCATGTTCAAAATGTAGGACTTAGAAAATTTATCTGGGCACTGGACAAGAAAAAATTGTTACTCTTCTGGTAATGATGGAATACATTGAAGAAGAAAGAGTTGTGGTAGCAACTAAAGGAGAAACCTTGCTCAAAGCCATGAGAAAGAAAAACAATTGCTAGGACTTCAAGCTGAATTAGATCATGCCAAGGAAAGAGTTAGACATATGACAACTGGATTTGTCCACCTTAGTGAAGAACTGAGCTATAGAAGAATTTCAAATGAAAAAATAGGCCTTGAGTATGAAAGAGAGGAAAGGGGAAAGAAACCACCCAACTAACGTTCGTTAAAGCAGTAGTGGAGGATCTAAAAAATTACAAAGCCAAGCGTCTAAATCTATTGTCAAAATCCCAGAGAGACCTACCACCAACAGGACTATCCCATGGATAGATACCCCAAAACATGTTTTGACTACCTTGAAAAACATTGTTTAGAACACTTGATTAGGTAAGCAACTGAAATATCAAACAAGTAAGGCACAACACTATCATATGCAATTAGCTATGTCAACGAGCAAAGTCGAGTAAAGTCCGACCAAAAAAATGAGACTCGGTCCGAGCCTCAACGGGTTTTTTTTTTTAAAATACAAAGGCTGCATGATGCAGCCTTTGCAGGTAGCTAAAATAAGCTGCTTGCAGAGGCAGGCAGCTAAAAAAGCTACCTTTGCAAAGGTAGCACCTTCAAAAAAAGATTTTTTTAAATGTCTTTATAGGTAGCTCGCCCGGGCCAGGGGCCGGCCCAGGCTCGAGCAATGCCCCAAAATGGGGTTTGTCGACAGCTGACATAAAAGGTATAAGTCCTGCAATTTGCATGCATAAAATCCTCATGGACGACTCTTACAAGCCATCCATTGAACACCAAAGAAGACTAAATCCAGCTATGAAAGAGGTAGTTCAGGCAGAAATACTGAAATTATTTAAGGCAGGGATTATTTTTGCTATCTCAGACAGTGAATGGGTGAGCCCAGTGCAAGTAGTGCTAAAGAAGGGGGGGAATGACGGTAATCAAGAATGACAACAACGAACTAATTCCAACAAGAATAGTAATTGGCTGGAGGGTATGTATCGATTACAGGAAGCTGAACAAAGCAACCAGGAAAGATCACTTTCTACTACCATTCATCGACCAAATGTTAGATAGACTAGCATGCTATTCTCACTACTGCTTCCTTAATGGCTACTCGGGCTACAACCAGATCGCAATAGCACCAGAAGATCAGGAAAAGACAACTTTCACCTGTCCTTGTGAGACATTTGCCTACAAACGGATGCCATTCGGGTTATGCAATGCACCGGCCACTTTTTAAAGGTATATAATGGCAATCTTTGCAGATATGGTGGAGGACAAAATGGAGGTATTTATGGACTATTTTTCAGTATTTGGTTCTTCATTTGACAACTGCCTTCACAATCTATCCTTGGTTTTGCAACGTTGTGAGGAAAATAGTCTAGTTCTTAATTAGGAAAAATGTCACTTTATGGTACAAGAAGGTATTGTGCTAGTTCACCATGTTTCAGCAAGGGGACTTGAGGTTGACAGGGCTGAAATTGATACAATAGCAAAACTTCCACCACCCATCAATGTCAAAGGTATTCGAAGTTTCTTGGGGCATGCTGGGTTTTATAGGAGATTCATAAAAGACTTCTCAAAAGTAGCTAAACCTCTGTGCAACCTTTTGGAAAAGGATACTACATTTGTGTTTGATGAAGACTATTTGAAGGCGTTTGAAACCATAAAGGAGAAACTAGTTACAGTACCAGTAATGATAACACCTGATTGGGGTAAACCATTCGAAGTTATGTGTGATGCTAGTGACTATGCAGTTGGGCCAGTGCTAGGACAAAGGAGTGAGAAGATATTCAGAGCCATTCATTATGCTAGCAAGACCCTGAATGGAGCTTAGCTTAATTACACAACAACTGAGAAGGAGATGGTGGCAGTAGTCTTTGCATGTGATAAATTAAGGCCTTATCTCATTGGTACCAAAGTATTCATTTTCATAGATCATGCTGCAATCTGATATATGTTTGAAAAGAAAGATGTCAAACCCTATTTAATTAGGTAGATTTTGTTATTACAAGATTTTTATGTAGAGATTCGGGACAAGAAAGGCAGTGAGAACGTAGTTGCAGACCATCTATCACGGTTGGAGAATGAAGAAGTGGTGGATAATACTCAAATTCTATAAACTTTTCCTGATGAGCTTCTTTTGGCAGTTTCAGCAAGGACTCCATGGTATGCAGATTTTGTTAATTATATAGCATGCAGAGACTTGCCATCTGACTTGACTCACCATCAAAAGAAGAAATTCCTACATAATATCAAGTCATATATATGGGACGACCCATTACTGTTCAAGAGATGTGCTGATAGAGTGGTTAGAAGGCGTGTCCCTATGGAGGAAACAAAATCAATCATGGAGCATTATCACTCATCGCCATATGGAGGTCATTTTGGTCCTACACGTACTGCTTCCAAGGTATTGAAATCTGGATTTTACTGGCCGACTTTGTTCAAGGACTGTTATGCGTTTGTAAAGACATGTGACCGGTGTCAATGCACGGGAACATTTCGAGGCATCACGAACTACCATTAACTAACATACTTGAGGTGGAGCTGTTTGACGTATGGGGCATAGATTTTATGGGTCCGTTTCCACCATCCTTCGGCCAAGTATATATTCTCCTTGCAATGTATTATGTATCCAAATGGGTCGAAGCCATTGCTACATCAACTAATGATGCAAAGGTAGTTTTAAAGTTTCTCCGGAAAAACATTTTCACTTGGTTTGGCACCTTAAGGGCAATAGTAAGTGACGAAGGTACACATTTCTGTAATAAACTTTTCAATTCCCTTTTGGCTAAGTATGATGTTAAGCACAAATGGGCACTTGGATACCACCCCAAGCAAATGGGCAAGCAAAGGTGTCCAACAGAGAAATCAAACAAATTTTGGAGAAGACAGTGAACACCAACTGTAAGGACTGGTCATACAAGCTAGATGACTCTCTTTGGGCATATCGCACAGCATACAAAACACCCATTGGAATGTCTCCATACCACCTGGTATTTGGAAAGGCCTATCATCTACCAGTTGAACTAGAGCACCGAGCTTATTGGGCTGTGAAGAAGTTAAACCTGGACATGAAATTAGTAGGTCCACAACGATTGTTGCAACTTGATGAGTTAGAGGAGTTCCGTAATGATGCATATGAGAATGCCAAGTTATACAAAGAGCGAACTAAGTTGTGGCATGACAAGAGAATCCTAAGAAGAGAATTCAAACCAGGTGAATGAGCTATTTTATTCAACTCTCAGTTGAAACTCTTTCCTGGAAAGCTCAAATCTAGGTGGTCGGGGCCATTTGTAATTAGCAAGGTATTTCCCTATGGTTCGGTAGAGTTGGTGAGCAAGGATGGATCTACATTCCAAGTGAATGGACAATGCCTCAAACATTACTATGGAATGGAGGAGCGAGCTGTGGACGAAATAACCCTCAAAGAATCAACTTAAACCCACATCTACGTCTAGCTAATGACGTAAAAGAAGCACTTATTGGGAGACAACCCAAGTTCTAATCCTTTTATTTTTATTTGTTTGATGAGTTATTTTTTGTTGTTTTAGCGACTTTGGTAATATTGTTTATTTTTGTTTTTAGGACCAATTTCAAGAATCATTACATCAAACCAATAGTGGAAATGCTACGCGGAGGAGGTGAAAAAAAAATTAATTCTCAGCTGCGGTACTAACGAACTGCTTACGATCATAAGAAGCGGTGGGGGAAGAAGACTTGGTGACTTTGGACTTCTTTTTGGGTGGCATTGTGCTTTAATTCGTTGGAAGACCAAAATTGGAGAGAAATACAAAGTTAGATCAACAATATGCTCTGAGATCAACAAAGTTGGGTGGTACACTGAAACTGTATTCCGGAAAGAGGATTTGATAACTTACTCTCAGAGCAAATTGAAAGTTTAGGTTGGAACACATTTGCATTTCCACCTCGGGCTTGCTCCATCCCATTGGTTAAGGAGTTCTATGCTAATGCCAAGGAACATGTGGATTTCAAAGTCTTCGTGCGAGGTCATTGGGTGAAATTTGATAGTGCCTCGATCAATGCCAAGGGACATGTGGATTTCAAAGTCTTCGTGCGAGGTCGTTGGGTGAAATTTGATAGTGCCTCGATCAATGCCTTCTACCATACGCCTGATATACTAAAATGATGATTATTCGAGACTACGAGATGAGGGCGTCGATCCTGATACTTTACTTCACACGCTTGCTAGGGAAGGCACCGAATGGAGACGTAATGCTACCGCTGTGACGAATTTTCCCGCAGCGGGATTGAAGCTTAATTGTAAAGTTTGGCATCACTTCATTATCACCAAACTAGTCCCGAGCAGTAACATCTATGAGGTTACAAGAGAACGAGCTACCTTAAACTATGCAATCCAAATGGGACTATCTATTGATGTAGGCAAAGTCATCCAACACAGCATTTTGTGCATCATAGTAGGGCTCGCCACAGGTAACCTTGGCCACCCATCATCCATGATCTATATGTTCAAGCGGGTGTCGCCACACGGGAGTCTGACGAAGTTTTACACCCTAAACCACCTCTCATGCTTGATTTTCAGTCTAAGCTTCGACGCGTCAATTTATGGCCAATCCGTCCCAACCATCACAACCCGCAACACAGCTCTTCCTACACCTCCACAATCTAGCCACCCTACAGGAGAAATTCTCCGACAGCTTGAAGCTATGGATTTGCGCATGACCCATTGGCAGGACGGCATGCAAGAGCAAATGAATCAACTACAACATTCTATGTTTCGATAATTCTAATACGAGAATGAGTGCATTGCCACCATAGCTTCATCACATCCCGAACTTGCTCCCCCTCCACCACCACAGTTTTCACATCACTCCCATCGTCCAACCCCACGGGATGACGACGAGGACATCTAAGTCCTCGCTACGATATTCTTCCCTTTTCATTCCTTTTTCCATTGAGGACAATGTGTCTTTCGAGTTTAGGGGGTGTACTGTTTTTAATTTTTGTGTGTTTCTTGCATGTTATTAAAAAAAATCCTTGTGCGTGTTTATTATTCTCGTATGCTTGTGTGGGCTAGATAAAATTGTTAGCTATGATGCATAAATTTGGGAACATGAGTCGGTGTAAGTTATGATGAGTTTTGTGCTGGAGTAAAAACTTTACCTTTCTTTGCAAACAATTGTGATATATGAGTATGTGAATTGAGTATAACGCTGGACATAATAGGCCAATTATAATTGATATAGGTGAAATTAGTGACCTTAGAAGTTCGAGCCAAACAACCTCTAAACGAAACAACATTTTTTATCCCATATAGTTGGAATAGTAGATCTATTGTAGGAAAACATGGATGTAGATGTGGATTCCGTGTGTGCTAAAATTTGTGTGGACTGCTGAGATCAATAGGATGAAAATTGGGTGAAAACCTTAAGTTAGGGGTCAAATTTTCGAGAATGAGTGTTTAATAAGGGGCATCGCACTGATCATGTAATATATATATATATATATATATATATATATATGGAACAAAATATTTGAATGACTATAAGAATCTCGTTGTGAAACATCTATTTGTAGCCTTTACGACTCGAGTGAATAAGCCTGCTAATGTTTAAAACTTGATGCCCTAAAGTCATCTGACTAGGGAGTCATCGGTTTAAAGCTCGCTACAATGGTCATTTAGAAAGTTTAATGGATAGATGTTCGCACAAATGGGACATAAAAATAAAAAGACGCACCATGTGCGAATTCACGAGCGGAGTAAAGAAATAAGTGACTTTTAAGGTCGGGAATTGAAGAAGCCTAAGAATGTATAATGTTGTACTTGACTTGCCCTCATGCACGTGTTTTGCAATGGAAAGGTAAAATTTGATGTTAGGTACCATAACTTGGAAATAACTCGTAGATTCGATATCATATTCTCGACGCTGTGCCATGAAAACAATCTATCCAGCTGAATAGTAGCTTTGAGTTGTATGTTGTTCTATGTGTGTTTTAGTTAACTATTTTTGTGTGTTGTTTGTGTTTGTTCGAGGACAAGCAAAGAACTGAGTTTGGGGGTGTTTGATGAGTGTAATTAACTCATTAAACAAGTACCTTTAAATCTTAGTTTTTGGTTTGATCTTGAGTACTGTTGAACGTTTTGATGCGTGTTTTCATGTTATTTTGTAGTGAGGTAACTTGGATCAAAATGGAGTGATTTAAAGCTTGTAATAGAGTTATGGTAATGCGCATAGAAGGAGGCATGTCTTGGAGGAGGAATGATGAAGAAAGAAGTAAAAAAAAAGAAATAAAGAAAGTCGAAGAAAAGAGAAACATCAGCGAAGCCGACATCGCGACGCTGCCGCAAGGGAGAACAATAAAATGGCCAACGTCGCGATGCCAGCCTTGGACGTCGCTACGCCAGCCATCCATCTGATTGCGACGTCAGATCTGGACGTCGCGACGTCGGTTGCCGAGTAAAAGGAAATTTTGATTTTTTTAAAAAGGAATCCGGCCCAATCCACCTCCAACTCGTCTTGCAAACTTAGGAAACTATAAATACATTTTGGTAGACCTACTCTTGGACGGCTAGAAGAGGAAAGAAGCACAAGGCAAAATTCTTGAAGAAATTCATCGAAGAAGGAAAGATTGACACAAGTTGGAGAAGAAATCAAGCGGCGACAATCAGTTTTTCTAAACTCTTATCTTTTTATTCGTGTTTTTCATGTTAAACTCCATGTTGTCAATTATATTTATCATGAACTAATACTTTAGATCTAGGGTTTGATGTAATCGACTTGAGACATGTTTTAATTCCTAATTATCTAGCTCTTTTGGATTTTTTTCTCAATTTATTTATGTTGTTTGGGTTTAATGCTTTCAATTACTTGGCCACTAGTTGAATGAATTTATGCGTGAATTTAGGCACTCAAGAAAGAGAAATTTAAGCGTGATCATAAAACAACATAACCTGGATTTCGTGGATTACGAGAGAAAGTACGGGTCTTTGAGGTTTGTTTGAATTAAGAACCACGTGCATTATAATTTTTATGTATTTAATTCGAAATAGATATATTGGAATTAAATCATAGAAATAAATTCTATAGGCACTCGAGAGAGGGGATATGATTAAATTCAGGTTCTTGCCTATAAATTAAGAGTCTGATTGAATTAATAATTTTAGGTTGAAAAACATTGTCGAAAGTGCAATGAAATCATTCCCTAGAATTTTATAATCTGATAACTTCGTTGAATTTTGCATTTGTTTAATTGCCAATTTTAGTTTATCATTATTAGATAAAAATCACAACATCATCCCATTTTGCTTGTTCAGATAAAGTGGAAACTACATAATTATAGTACTCAGTAGATATCAACATCAATCCCTGTGGGTTCGACACTTTAATTTCATCACTATATTACAAAACTTGACATCGTACACTTGCGGCATAAATTTACGTTATAGAAAACGCGTGACACTAAAATAAAAGAGAAATACATTGCACTAGTCGTGGCATGTAGGAAAAAGTTACTTACATTGTTGTGCAAAACTAATCTTGAGTAATTTGACTATACTCGTTTTAAAAAATAATCTACCTGAATACTACCTGTAGTATATAGTGGAAACTACATTCAAAAATTAAAGATCCTAAAAACAGAAAAAATGGTGTTGTGGTATGATCAAAATTTCATGTGATTTGATGTTTGGTTGATTGGAAGAAGTCTTAAGGTATTTGTATTTGTAGAGTTCTAAGTTGTGAAGATCAAATTTCAATGATAATTAGGAGTTTGTCTTAAAGGAGGACTCTGGATGGCTAAAGCCATGTTTTGGAACATCAAATCCGAGGGATGGACGTCACAACGCCAAGGAGTGGCGCTGCAGCACCAAGAAGAGAAAACAGGGCGCCGGGTCCCTAACTAGGAAAAATCAGTCAAGCGCCGCAGCTCCCAACTTTGGCGCCGCAACGCCTGTTAGCGTAATTTTACGCGATTTCCTGGTTTTATTCGGACTTTGAGACTTATTCTCCATGTTGGACTCCAATAAGAGGTTTTATATATATAGCCACATTGTATCTCCATATTGTAACATTCATATATTATTCTTTACATCTTCAACAACATATCGAGAGATTGAGAGCTTAGATTTCATTTGAGATTATTGAAATCTTGATATTGTGAACACAAAACTATTGATTATAGTAGATTGTTCTCCTCTACCCGTGATTTTTTTCTCGAATTGGGTTTTCACATAAATTCTTGTGTTCTTGTTTTCTTTTTCATTATTACATTATTGTCATTATCTTACGATTCGTTTCATAACAAGTGGTATCAGAGCGCAAAATTGATTATTCTGCATAGCGATAATGAAGTATGACATTCCGTTGTTGGATAAAAATACGAGACTTACATTATGATAAGTGAAGATGCGACCAGTGTGGTGTAGATGGATTTGGAGGAAGCCTTGCTTGGCTTTGATAGGATGCCTGCTACATAGACGTAGGGCGAAAAGCAGTGTAGGGATTGGAAAGCCCAATCTCAAATTCATCTACATCTCTCAAATCAAATTCTTTAGGATCTTTTTCAGTAAAATAATGCTGTTATGTTGTGGTTGAAGTTGGAGCAACTTTGCATGACAAAGAGCTTGACCAACAAGTTACACTTGAAACATTGTTTGTATTCTCATCGGATGTCTAAAGGTGCGTCATTGGATGAGCACTTAACTATGTTCAAAGAAATTGTGGCTAATTTGGAGACATTGGAGGTTAAGTATGACGAGGATAACTTGACTTTGATGTTATTGTGTTCGTTGCCACCATCATATGTGACTTTTAGGGATACTATTCTCTATAGTCTGGACACTCTCACCGTGGAAGAGGTCTATGATGCTTTACTATCTAAGGAGAAGATGAGACATCTCGCTGGAGGATTTGGAAATCATGTTGAAGGCTTGGTTGTACATGTGAGGAATCAAGATAGAAATCTTGGCAGAAATATGAGGGGCAGATCGAAGCCTATACATGCTAAGAAGATATGTCACTACTGTAAGAAGAATGGGCATATTAGAGCTGATTGTTACGCCTTGAAAAATAGAAATAGAGTTGCTGGTGCTACAGAGAAAATGAAGCAACATGTTAATACAGCGGAGGCTGATGTTGTGGAAGTTGAGCAAAGTGGTGGAAAGCTTGTTGTGATTTCTGACAGAGATTCTAAATTTTGAGATGAATGGGTTCATGACTCGACTTGTACATTTCATATGTGTCCTATCAGGGACTGGTTTTCTACATATGAAGGAGTTTTGAGAGGTGCTATGATTATGGGAAACAACGCGCCTTGCAAAATTGCTGGAGTTGGTACAGTTAGAATCAGAATGTTCGATGGGGCTATTAGAACACTTACAGATATAACACATGTTCTAGAACTTAAGCGAAATCTTATATCTTTGAGTGTACTTGTCTTAAAGGGTTATAGATACATTAGTGAATGTGGAGTTTTAAAGGTAAGCAAGGGTGCTATTGTATAAAGGGGTATAAAAAACTCTACACAACTGTATATTTTGTACGGTTCCACAGTGATAGTGGATGAAGCAATTTCTACTTCTTCTTTGATGGATGATAAAGTTACAAAACTTTGGCATATGAGGCTCGAGCATATGAGTGAGAATAGGATCACAGAGCTGAGTAGAAGGGGACTTCTTGATGGGTAGAAGACCAGTAAAATAGAGTTTTGTGAGCATTGTGTCTTTAGGAAACAGAAGAAATTCATATTTATTAAAGGAAGGCACAACACGAAGGGAATGCTTGAATATATCCATTCAGATCTTTGGGGACTAGCCATGGTATGATCTAAATGTGGCTATTATTACTTATTGACAGTAATTGATGACATCTCTAGAAAAGCTTAGGTATTCTTCTTGAAGTAGAAGAGTGATGTGTTTGGGACCTTCAAGGAATGGAAAACATTGGTAGAGAAGAAGATCAAAAAGTAAGTGAAATGTCTAAGCACTGATAATGGGTTAGAGTTTTGTTCAGATGAATCCAATAGCTTCTGCAAGTTGAAGGCATCTTGAGACACTTGACATTGCCTAAACTCCTCAATAAAATGGTGTAGCAGAACTGGATGAACAGAACCTTGATGGAAAAGGTTCATTGTATGCTTTCAAACTTTGGGTTGCCTAAGTCTTTTTGGTCTGAAGTTGCTAGTACAACTTGTTTTCTGATTAATCGTTCACCCTCAGTTGCCATTGATAAAAAGACACCATAAGATGTATGGTCTGGTAAACTTTCTTACTATTATGATTTGAAAATTTTTGGGTATCCTCTTATGCTCATGTAGATAATGGGAAGTTGGAGCCTAGGTTTAGAAAGTGCATCTTTCTTGGGTATAAATCAGGTGTAAATGGGTATAAGTTGTGGTGTCCTGAGACTAAAAATGTGGTTGTAAGTAGGAATGTAGTATTTGATGAACTTGCTATGGTTCATGGTTCACCTCTTGGGGATTTTGATAAAGCCGAGGAGCAAAATCATTCAACTCAAGTGGAGTTGGAAATTGATTCAGAGAAACAATCAGAGGTTGTAGAATAGTCTACTACAGATTAGTCCAGTTTGGGATTGATAGACAGTAATATCCTGCCTACTTTGCCTATACCACCAACACCACAATATTCTGTAGCTGAGGATAGACCTCGCAGACAAATTAGACCTCCACAGAAGTATAAGGAAGCAGATTTGGTAGCTTATGCATTGAGTGTGGCTGAAGATATTAATTTCGCTGAGGAGCTTGCTACATGTTCAGAGGCAGTCAGTTGGAGTGATTCTAGCAAATGGATGATTGCTATGCAGGAGGAGATGGATTCATTGAGCCAAAATAATACTTGAGACTTGGTGAAATTACCTAAAGTTAAAATGGTGGTTCGTTGTAAATGGGTGTTCAAAAGAAATGAAGGCACATCAGGGATTGAAAATGCTAGATACAAGGCTAGATTGGTGGCAAAAGGCTACGGTGAGATTCATGTGTTGATTTTACAGATGTGTTCTCACCAGTTATAAAGCATAGCTGTATTCGGGCTTTACTTTGAGTGGTGGCTAAGAATGATTTGGAGGTTGAGCAAATGGATGTCAAGACAACATTCTTATATGGAGAATGATTTTCAAATGCTTGCTTGCATTTTGGTAAAAATTCAGATGGAGTCATCAGTTATGTGTATTCAAATTATGCAGGGGATCTTGATAAGAGGAGATTGCTTACAGGGTATGTGTTTACTCTTGGAGGTTGTGGTATATGCTAGAAAGCTACTTTGCAAATTACAGTAGCTTTGTCTACAACAGAAGCAAAATACTTGGCCATTATAGAGGCATGTAAGGAGGCTATGTGGCTTAGAGGATTATTTGGTGAAATCAGTGAAGACTTGTAGATATCTACAGTATTTTGTGATAGTCAGAGTGTAATTCTTTTTTACTAAGGATCAGATATTTCAAGAGAGGACTAAGCACATTGATGTGATGTATCATTTTGTGCGTAATGTAATTGCTGGTGGTGATATTGTAGCGAGCAAGGTTGATACCAAAGATAATCCTGTTGATATAATGACAAAACCACTTCTCATTTCTAAGTTTGAGCATTACTTGAACTTAGTTGGGTATTTTTCATTGATTTAGTCCATTGGAGCTTGTTTGGAAGATGATAAATGGTGTTTGCTTGAAGATGTGTTTTAATTCCTTAAGATGGAATTTGGCTCAATGTGGAGATTTGTTGTGGTGTGATCCAAATTTCATGTGATTTGGTATTTGGTTGATTGGAGGAAATCCAAGGTATTTGGGTTTGTAGAGTTCTAAGTTGTGAAGATTAAATTTCAATGATAATTATGAGTTTGACTTAAAGGAGGACTCTTGGATGGTTAATGCATGTTTTGTAACATCAAACCTAAGAGACGGGTGCCACATCGCCAAGGAGTGGTGCCGCAGCGCTAAGAGGAGAAAACGGGGTAGCAGCCCGGGCGCCGCGACGTCGAGTCTCCTGTTGGGGAAATCAGCCCGGTGCCGCGGCGCCCCATTAGCGTAATTTTACTCGGTTTCTTGATTTTATTCGAACTTTGGGACTTCTTTTCCATTTTGGACTCCAATAAGATGTTGTATATATATATATATATAGCCACATTGTATCTCCATATTGTAACATTCATATATTATTCTTTACATCTTCAACAACATATTGAGAGATTGAAAGCTTAGATTTCAATTGAGATTATTGAAATCTTGATATTGTAAACAAAAAACTATTAATTATAGTGAATTGTTCTTCTCTTCCCGTGGTTTTTTCTTGAATCGGGTTTCCACATAAGTTCTTGTGTTCTTGTTTTCTTCTCCATTATTTCATTATTGTCATTATTTTATGATCTGTTTCATAACAAAGGGATAAAATAAAAAGAAAAGAATAGCGAAACACACCAAAGAGTACTGTTGAGGCAAGACGATTATAAGTACTATATTTGTCTAGCTAAGTCTTCGACACCGATTAGGGATTTGGAAAGAGGTTAAGTTGATGATGAAAATAAGTCAAATATCATTTGTTTAGTTAACATTCGAGCATGGCCGACCCTCAAGATTTTGAGGCCCTAGACGAAAAATTATCTTGAGGCCCCTACACATAATTTTTTTAGAGCGTATTAGCATCAAACGTGGTTGAATTAAACAATTTTTCATGATGTGAAACATTAAACCTATGGTACTCACTTATATCTTGATTCATTCGACAATCAATTTTCATGTTCAAGAAGGAAAAATCATATTTACCCATTAAATTAAAATATTTTATGATACACTACAAAAACTTTTATATATCATATATAATACGTATTATATAAAACAACATAAAAAATATCTTATAGTAACTAATTAGTTTTCTTGAAATTCCTAAATTTCTTAATTCCTTAAACTGCCCGCTAATTAGTCTTGAAATGTTCCAATAATCAAGCAAATTTATGCTATTTTTCTTTATTAAAAATTATTTATTTTCCCTTAAAAGCTAAATGTACTTTCAGAATAAAAAATGTGGGTAGTAAAATTGAAATGAAAAATTTTATTAGTAAGAGTAGTATTTTGCACATTTCATAAGGGACAACTATTTTGGGCTTTCCAAAAAAATTTGAGGCCCCCTTATACCTTGAGGCTCAAGGCCACTGCCTTGGGCCAGAACCGGCGCTGCATTTGGGTAAAAGAAATTTAAAAACCAAGATAAAAATACAAGTGATGAGAGACTATATTGACATACATGGGATTGGGTGTTGTTTGGGAAAAAACTTTGGAACTGGAAATACATGACTTGATTTTAGTAATATCTATGGAGTTGAGAATGTTTAAAATACACATTCAAAAGCTAATAAAAGATCTATGGAGTTTATGAAATAACCGTTAATTCTTATTTTAATTAACTTATCTAAATTTTGTGATATAAATATTCACTTTGAGGAAATATTGAATTACATCATACATCGAGATGAGTGTCTTTGTTTAGTTAAGTTTTAATTGTGCTTTATTCGAGGGCGAAATAAATATTCAAGTTTGGGGTGTTTGATAAGCATAAATACTACGCGTATCTTGACCATCAAAACAAAACATCTAGGAGTAATTCTATGAACGAGATATTTAACTTTATGAGTTTATTGATTATTTTATGAGAAATTCCAGTATTGGATGAGATGAAAATGAATTTTTTTTTAAAAAAAAGATTGAAGTTTGACATATTCTAGAAGATTAGGACCAATGAGTCGTGTTTGAAAGTTGAAGGTCTTCATATTGCAATATTTAAGGACCATTATGAACAAGAAAAAGGAAACATAAACCAAATTATGCAAGTGAAAGTTTAAATTCCTGCAATTTAAGATATTCTAATTTGACTAAAATTCTAGTTCAATATCATCTCGAAACTCTATTTTAGACATAAACTGAGGTCTATAGAGATGGATCTTTCTTTCAAACCAAAAAGGGAGGTTTGAAGGAACACATTTTTGAGGCAAACTGCATAGATTCTATCACAAATTTTCAAAAATTGTGGCCCTAAATTGAAGGTTAATATTCATCAATTGGCTACAATCATCCAAGAAGAATTTGAATATCTATTGTTGGGAATTTGGTGCTCAGGGACAATAATCGCTTGGATTCTTCGCTTCTATTATTGTATTTGAATCCGATTATATTTTTAATTAATCATTTTTTTTGTTTGCTTAATTCGCAGTTGTGAGTGGATAAGTAATTGGGTCTTAGGATGAACGATGTAGCATAAGTTTAATTTTATTTAATTCAAATTATTTCACACAGCTTTGATTATGTGCTAATTGCTTGATTTAAGTACAATATTGAGATAGAGGAGAGATCCAACTAGTGCAATAAGTATTTTAGGTTTTGATAAAGGATTGAGAAATACCCTTATAGCTTATAAAATCTCGATCAAATTCCTGTAAATTAATGTGTTATGTATATGAATTTATAAAGAGATATAGGAAATTCGGCCATGTGAATAGGGCTGATTTTGCTTGAGAGAGATTATTAGCTATAATTGATTAATTCGATTGTTACTATAATTTAATTATGTTGGATGGAATGGATGTTAATCAACATTTGTGAATTCGAAGTTTTTAACTAATTAATCTCATAAATTTCTCAAAGTCTTCAAACTTACATTAATTTAGAATAGATTACGATAAATTAGTTATAACATAAACAATTGTGAATTGATAATTGGCTACCACATTAATTGAGACAATATTCAGACTCAAATATCAAACTTTATTATTTATCACAATATGTACACTTGCTGATCATTAGCCTAATCTCTCGAGTTTTGAGATATATTTTATGGATTATACAAAGTTTTTGTTATATTATTTGTTTAAATATTTTATGTGTTGCTATGCTTGAAAAAAAAATATATATATATATTTAATGGACTCATAATAATGAAGGACTCAAGTTTTTGACAGGCAATCCTGTACGTGGGTCAAGGCAGTCGTAGATATTCCTACTGAAGGACATTGATAATGAGACGGGAGAGTTTGAGGAAGATGAAATCCTTGCGGCAGTCCTTAGAACAAAATATATATACATTTTTTTTTTTTTCCCTATTAAGCTTGATGAACCTCAGTAAAGGAATATATCGTAACTATTTGTAACGCAAGCCACAAAAGGGAAGAGGAAATTAGGCCCCTACTTTCAAAAAATTAGGATAATAGATTAATAATAACAAAAAATGATTTCCTTATTAATTATGCCGAAACGCCCACCCCTGAAAAATAAAATCCGAAAGCCCAAAAAAGCTCACAAATTGATTTTGTCTCTGCTTCTTTTCATTTCATAGTCTTCTTTTTTCTGTTTTTACGGGATTGTGAGTTAATCATGTAGGAATATTGGTTTAAAAGGTGTTACTTTTTCATAGTAATATACCTTAAACTCCTTAAAAAAGTGACATACGCTTTAAACATCATAAAATTGATGATTAATTTAGCTTATGTGTAAATATAAGGAACTAGTTAGTTCTACTGATGGAATTGTATATCAATGACAACAATTATACTTTAGTCTCTTTTTTACAATAATACTAAAACTTAGCTTCTGAAAAAATAAACATTTTATGTTACTTTTTAAAAAGAAATTACTTACGTTTTAATAAAGATTTTTGTATGTATATTCTATCAGGACAACAATTTTGTTATTTTGTCACTTTCATATTCATTATCTTGTTCTCATTTATCTATATAATAGATGAAGACATTAATTTTATTCATATCTTCAAAAAGAATACAAGAAAATAGTACGAGACTTCTTTAAAAAATCAATTCTAAATAATACAAGTTCGTTGTTTTTGCAGGCTCAAGCCATAAACATGGGCAAAACTCCAATTGCCCAATTTTAATTTCAAAATCAATTCATCTCATCACATTTCATCCATTTCCAAATTTAATCTTGAGCAATAATTATAACAGATACATCAAGTGTGATTTATTATTAAAAAGTGAAACTCAAATTAAAGTGATATATTATTACATGGTGTGACTTTTCGTTAGTTTGCGTTGTCGATTACTCATCTTAAAATAAGTATTTGTTATAGTTTATCTTCATCTTCAAAATGGAGTCATCAATACCAAGATTTCCTAAACTGGAGCGAGACTCAATGGCAATGTTGTTCAAACATACTCCACAGATCAAATGAAGTTTCACACCATACCGCATGGCCTCTGAAATGGATTTCAAAAGCCAACTCATTATATAGCCTGATCTGTGTTCCATAAAAGTGGCCGCAGCAAATTTAGATTTCTTTCCAAGAAGATGCTTCATTGCCGGGAAAACTCGTTACCGTCAATAAAAGTAATTAATGTTATTACGATCAAAGCTTCATGGTAAGCGGAGCAAGATTTTGGTTGACTGAACTTGTGGAGGAGCAGTGTTGTGGGTTTCATTTTCAGAAGGATGGGCTTATTTGTTTGGGGATATGGATTATTCTTCTCCAGTCTAAGTTTTGTTTGGGGATGTTTCTCGTTGAGGCATTCATTTGTATGTTTGTTAACAGTAAATATAACATAATACAATTTTATAGGGTAATTAGAATGTAATTAATGATCAATCATGCATGGTGTACACCATGTTTTATTTTACACTCTACCACGTGGCAATTGGACAAATTTTTTTTTTTTAAAAAATAGTTTTTTGAACCAATCATTTGTTGCCAACAATGGAAATGCCAAGCATGGTGTATAAGTGACATTATCATATGCCTATACTTTTATACTGGTATTTCAAAATGGTCCCAATTTTAAGTGTAGAATTGAAAAATGGAACATGTTTGGCAAAGTAAAAAGTATAACAAAGTTACTTTTAAGTAAAAAAATTCCAAATATGCAAAATTCACATGAAAACACAAAATATGCAAAAGCAAAATTCAAAGCCAAGTAACTTCTCAAATTTATAGTCGAAAGAATCGCCGAGAAATGGTATTACACAAATGATTATGTGAAGAGCGATGATTCCGACTTTTAGGTTTAATTGGGAGAAACATAATAAACTCACATATGAAAACATAAAATAGAAATTGCACCAAAAGTACGAGCAGCAGTCTGTGTACACAGAAATAACAAACTAGATTCTGGTTCTTGATATGGCATAACACAAAGAAAAAAGAAACCACTGATTTGGAAAAGAAAATCCTCTCTAATGCACAGATTCAGAATCCACCACAAACTAGTAATTAAAGACACCTTCCTCCGTATCCTGCATTTCTAAATAGTGCCTGCTTTACGTCTTCCGAACTTATAATTGCTCTCTCTTCTTTTTCCTGCACTAACTATTAACTATTGTTAAGTGGTAAAGTCTGACATTGGACAAATACAAAAATAATAGTCAAAGTTTTAACTATTTTGGAACCAAATTCCTATTCCTAGTATGGTATCAAATTTCAAGTCTCGTCAAACTTATTTGTTGAAATCGTCGTCGTCTAATTGCTTAGATCATATGGTGATTTACTAATTAATTACCTGACAAGAAGCTTGCATTGCAAATTCATTAAAGCAGCTAACGACACAGTTTTGAATGTGGAGGCCTAGTGCCTCTAGAGTGCTCAGTGTTGATAGCAACAAGCCAGGCTTCCCTGCACAGAATATCTCTATTTTTGTATCAGCGTCATTCCTCCTTTCCACATCAAACTGCATTCACTTATATAACATTCAGTATATATATAATTAAGTATTTTTTACATATATATTTTAAAATAAAATTAAGTACCTTGGGTGAATTTCTCACTAATATTTCATTAGGCTTTGCATCCTTCAAGATGGTCAGCTTATTTGATCCCACATCAATTTCTTCTTGCAAGTTATCGATTCTCTCCAATAGCTCTTTCATATAGTCTATAGTATCACCAAGTATAGAGGTTCTATCCATCTGTCAAAACACAAAAAATGAAAAAAAAATAAAATAAAGGGTAATTATTTGGGCTTTCAATAACGAAAGAATTCATCTTGAAAAGTCTCGATTCAAAAATTAATCTTTGCCGACATAAAAAAAAAAAAAAAAGAAAAGGGTAAACTTGCCTTGCTTATCTTGGGAACAACTGATCTGAGCATTGAAAGGCGATCGTTAAGGCGCTTCCTTCGCCGTCTTTCAGCCATTAGATTCTTGGAAGGCTGACCATTAAGCTTCTTCACCTTCTTATTAATCTTTGTTTCTGGGCAGAATACAGTGCCCATGTTAAAAGTAGTGGGCACCTGATCAGCTACTTGAAATGGTTCGACTTTACATATATCCAAATTCTGATGAAGAATATCATCATTCCCAAATAGAGAGTAGTTAATACTGTAATCTTGTTGTTGAGGAGGGAATTCAAGTGGAGGTGATAGATCATCTCGAAATGGGCAGTAGATTTCATTGAAAACTGAGCAACTCAGGCTCTGATCAACAGATGGAGAGTAATCCTGAAAGGAAGTATAAGTAGTGGTTGCTGGATTTGTATAAGTATTAAAATCCATCCGTTCATTACTTCCACTGGTGCATAATTCTTGATTCAATTCAACCGCATCAGGCTGACCTCTTAGACCTAGTAACTCCTCCAAGAAACCATATTGTTCACTATACAACTCCATCTCTAAGTAAGTAGGTTATACAACTTAATAAAATGAAGTGGCATATATATAGGGAGGGATATATAAGAAGGTTATACAACTTAATAAAATGAAGTGGCATATATATAGGGAGGGATATATAAGAAGAGAGGAAGTTCTCTATCCATTATAGTCATTAATAATATTACATATTTGGGTTTTTAATCAACTATTTATGAAATTGACGAGATGAGATCTACCGCTCTTATTTTACAGTCCCTTTGACGGCCTGTTTACTAGTTTTTTATTATCTTTTTACTACTTTGTGGTGTGGGGACTAAAATCAAATTATTAGTAGAATTTGATAAAATGCATGGTTGAAACGCTATAATTCTTATGAAATATATGATTTTGTTAATTTTGACTTAAATTAAAATTAAAATTTTAATTATTACCAATAAGAGGTTACACATTTTTTATACATTGGAGGTTCAACTCATTAAGAAATGAGAGATGTAAACACTACTTCTGAAATGATATCTTCCTATTTTTATTATAGAAGATGATGGAGGTTGACAATTTTTTAGTTAATGGTCTTTCGTATGTTATTACTAGGAACTTAATTGTGTTGTTAGTAGCTAGACGTGTGTAGTTGTTTTATAACATGCAAATGCACTACCATTTAGTTCCTAATTTATTTCAAAGTGGGTTTCTTGTATTGCCTATTTGACACATCAAAAGCTTATAAATCACAAAAACTCAAACTTGTTGATTCGTAAGATCGAATATGAAGATCTCATAACTCTTTATTTAATTCAAAATTAACTTATTGAAAAAAAATGATTACAACTCGTATTTAAAGCAGGTCAATAAATATAATGCAATTTGCATCCATTTTTGACGAAAAGTGTCGTGATCTCCTTATTTTTCTTGTTTCTTTAGTCATAGAATTAAATTTTTGTCTCTTTCCATTGCTTATTAGTTAATGGTGGTAGGGAGAAAAAAGCGAGATACAGAAAATCTATAGCAGCAGCTTTCTTTCCAAAACAATGGCGATTGCAAACAAGATGCGGATCCATGACAAGAAAATGGACATTACCAAAGTGAAGAAAATTCTCGATCCATAAATCCGTTGTCGTTATATTAAGGAATTGGCATTATTTTTTTTATTTGATGCATTGTTTGATTCATGAACGAACAAGATAGGCAAGATAAAGAAGAACATGCTTTACAAGCAGTAAAATGGGAAATGGAGGTGTGGATGTTTTTGTTAAAAGCATCGTAAAGATGCTTAATTTCAGAATCAAGGTTGTCTGCATGAGCATACACATTTTGTAAAAAGCGGAGATGGAGATTGAGATTGAGATTGTAGGGGAAACTATTTATAGGTAGATGTTCTTATTTATACTAGGAATGATTATGCCACATTTGAAAATTTTAATCTTGGAATAATGCATTATTTTTCTCGACATAAATCCGATGATGGAATTTTTGTTCCTCAAAAAAAGTATGCTACAGAAATTTTAGACACGTTTCAACTAAAGAATTGCAATTTTTTTAACACACCAGCTGAAACTTAGTAAGGATCCTGGAGGAAAACGTGTTAACATCATTCTTTATAAACAAATTGTGCTTGTGGGATGTTTGATATATTTGACTGTAACTAGGCATAATGAATGTCCAATTGAACATTGATTGTGAAGAGAACTTCACGTTATATTTTTATGTTAAGTTCATGAATTATTTCGTGGTCGTCAATCTATTCTTATCTAATTGACTACCGAAAGCAGAGTTCGTATATGTGACAATTTGTGTATGTCAAGCCATTTATTTAAGGAAAATTCTTGAAGAGTTCAAAATTATTGTGATAGTAGTTCGACAATCACACTTTACAAAAATCCTGTTTTGCAAGGAAAAAAACAAACACAACAATGTAAAGTATCATTTGAAAGAAGAATGAACAATTGATTTGATTTATTACAGAGGTATTGATTGAACTCCTGAAATTGGGTGCGTTTCAAAAATTATAGAATTTGCTTTGTGTTTGTATATGAGAAGACTGAATGTTTGTAAACTTTAAATTTTAGGGTGGGATGTTGATAGTTTTTTAGTTTGTATATGTGATTTATTAATTTACATGCTGTTTAATTAGTGAAATTAAAAATATTGTGTTCTGCTTCTTCCTTTAATTATAGAATTAACTTTTCATTTAACAATGGACATGTCAAATCGAAATTACAATGGAATCTTCTCTTAACATGTCAATCTCTCTAGGTGATTTTATGTCTTTTTCACCGAAATTTGCTTATGACCATAATATTTTAATTGGTTTATCTGGAAAGTTTGACCCACATTTCTGTCTGAACCGAAAAGGATGGAGATAGCATCATAGACCTGTCAGATTCTTTGTATGCATAAACTTCTGCACTATTAACTTCCCCATGAACACAAACTACTACAAACTTGCTTGACCCAAGAAAATTGCATACAGACAAAAAGTTTTACAAGAAATTGATGAGTTGGGTCCCAATTAAAAATACCTTTTACAAATTGGCTTTGATTGATTAGATGAAAATTTCAACTGAGTTGGTGAAGGCTGATTTGTTTCTTCTCCACTCGGCCTAACATGTTTAATTAATTAACAATAAGTAATAATATTGTCACTACAAATTTCACGAGTTTTTTTTTTTTTTTTTTTTTTAAAATCCCTATAGCTAAGTAGTTCAAAAAATGGAAGGTGTAAAAACTATCACTATAAATAAAAGAATTAGAAGTCGTATATACTGAAGAAATAATATTTTAAGGACCACTAATTATTTGTTCTTAGGTGAGGGTTTAGGGCATATCTGTTGCCAGCTTAAGTCAATTAATGGAACTACTAAACCAAACCCGGCATGCCGAAAGTCCAAGCATTTGCTCTTAATTTTTCTTCTTTAGATTTATTATCACTCAATTTTGTTTAACTTTCTTGATTTCCCACTATTCTTGTCAAGTTAAATATTTCTATTTCACACTTTTATATGAAAAGGTATTTATTATTTACTTAGGTGGTTGATAGACTCATTGTTTTGTTAACCTAAAAAATTTAACTCAAAACAATTTTTACCATGATCAAAAGTTCAAAACCGAATGGTTGGACATAGGAAGAAGTGCACTGAAAAGGAAAAGGAAATTATTACAATAGGGGTAGCACTCAGGGGGAACCAGGCTCGACTGGGTTGTGGACGCTAAATAGATGCTAGCTAGTCATTTTTGTTGTTGTTGTTATTATTAAATATTGTTATCTTAATTTTCTCATTTTGTTGGGAATTAAGACAACATTCTCGATTTGTCTACAGGATTTTTGTTCAAAGAATTTAATTGGAAGCTAGAAAAAAATATAAAGATGAAAAAAGAATACTATAAAGATCTCTCAAATCGGAGAAAAATCATGGGCTGTCAAATACAGAAAATTTCACTATAAGAAAAATTTACAACCATATAGAATCTTTCACGCATCCCAAACCCTCAACATACTACTAAATCGGACAAGGCGAGAATACAAACGATCCCCAAGTCTCATCCCAAGATAATCATAATTATCTCACAACTTGATAAATAAAATATTAAGAGGGAAGAATATATATAGGGTCACGAAAGGAGGGGAAATTAATTTCTAATCAATGTCGGATTTCTAAATAGTTCAATTACAACTAGAAAACTAAAATTCATTTTTAGTTGGCATAGACAAATACAATTCTATGTTAATTGGACAATACTAAGTCAAAATTTCAAATACATTTTAGTCTCGAAAACAATTTATGTGTATTGTACGTTGATATCGATAAAGTCATCCAAAAAGAAGAAAGTGATGAGTTAAGGAGAGCATCGAAATCTGGGATCAATATACAAAGCTACCTCGCAACTCAATCCTGAAAAGTTAAGAGCGGCCAGTCAACTATGTACTTACCTACTCGATTGGTGCAACCTGAAAAAGATAAGAATTATGGCCTACAATTATTGAAAAGTGAATCTCATTTGTTGATCATGTTGTCGAAAATTCGACTATCTCAATCTAAAGAATAAATAAAATGAACAGAAAATGAAATGCAGCAGATGAAACGAGGCATGTCAAAGTAAATCTCCTTAAAACATATTTCTTCCCCCCCAAATAAAGTACAAACGAGATTATAGACGTCTGTTTCCCAAGATACAATGCTTCTTTCAAAGTCGATACTACACAATACCAATATTGTCGGTCGAACCAAAGAATAATCATACTCGAACGCAATAACCATGAATATATTTGAATGAATTTTTGTAAACAGAATTTGGAGAGAGAATAAATTTAGAAATCAATTGTATTTAATTGATTTGGTATGTCGAAAAATGAATATGGAGGTGTCTATTTATAGAGATTGAAGTGTATCATTGAATGAGTGTATGACATTTCATGAACCAATGCACCACTTGGTTTGATTGTCTTAGCTATTGGATCGCACTATTTTATGATCTGACGGCCCAGATTAAAGCATGAAGGTTATTGTCCATTCATCATACCTATTCACCAATTTCTGAATAGTCACCAGCCATGCAAATGTCACAAGTACATCCAACTGAACCAACTGCCACGTAGGACGAAGTGACGCCACCTGTTATGTGTGTGCCACCTAGGATGCCAATTCATCGAGCATCCCGTTGCGATGTCATCGAACCATGAGTTCATTTTCGAAAACTATAAGGCTCCCCCAACTCCTCGCGACGATATGTACATGTGAAGTGTAAAGTGTGTCTCTGAAACGCTCAATGTGAACTTCACGATGTGCACGGGGTGAGGTGCGGCACGACATGAGTGGTGTTCTAGTTAGCTAGCCTTGGTTAGCCAAGGTTAACCAAGTTGTAGGTCACTTATTAAATTGTAATTTGTTCACACGTCCTATTATATAAACAAGTCTTTTTTCTTGTAAACTTTCGATGTGAGATTCCTAACCATATATAAGGCTGATCAGTGAACGCAACATTTTGATCTGTCAGTCGTTATTGCAAGCTCAGACAATAGACCAAACACATTATCTCTCATATCAAAATTTGGTTATCTATTGTGTTCATTATTTCGGCCCTGAACTATTTAGATTCTGCGAGTATTTTAGAGAATTCGCCTAAGTAAATTTTAAAAGAATCGGCCAAGTTCGCACTTACATAGGTGATGTTCTATAACAAATACCCTACTGTACTTACTTGTACTATTTATAGTCGTCATTAAAAGCAAAGATTATCCTTGATAAACTTCACAGGCATCACTTTTGCAACATAAAAATAGGAAGGAGTTAAACTCCTAAGTACTTCTTATCGAGTCATTCATAATTAGTTTTCCTATTGAACCTAGTCTGTGGGATATCCAATTTCCAGGTTAGGTTTCCACTAAAATGACTCATTGGGTTTAGGGCTTTAAACTCATTTCCCTCGATGCGCAGCCTATACGCTCTCTAGATAACCATTTAATAAACAGGTTCACTAGATTTTCTTTTGACTTAACAAAATCAATTGATATTGTTCCATTTGAGAGAGCAATTGTCGAACGGTCTTATGTCTTTGATGTATATGTCTTGACTTATCGTTATACACAAAATTTTCAGTCTTGGCTTTTGTTACCTAGTTATCGCAATGAATACAAATAGTTGGTACATGCTTTAGCCATATAGTGATATCTTCTACAAAATGTCTTAACCATTCTGCTTCTGCTCCCACTTTATCTAAAGCAATAACTCAAATTCCATAGTATATCGAGCTATACACGTTTGCTTAGAAGATTTTCATGATATAGCGCCACCACCGATAATAAATACATAACCACTTGATATCAATTGGCATCACTATATCCTTTAATTACTAGAGGATATTTCCTTAACATAATGAATACTCTCTGATCCGTTTCAAGTATACCAAAACTCTAAGTAATGCATCACAATGTTAATTACTTGGGTTACTTGTGTAACGACTGAGCTTACTTATCGAGTAAGCTATATTAGGTCTTGTACAATTCATTAAGTACATTAAACTCCCAACAATTTGGGAATATTCTAACTACTGTTACCCATTTCCACTATTTTTGTGAAGAACTATATGAAAAAGAAACGGGTTACTATTCTATTTAATATTATGAGTCTAAAAACCTCTTAATTATTTTATCAACATAATGGGTTTGAAACAAGAATATTCCATATGATGTTCTAGATATCTTCATTCCTAGAATCATGTCTGCTTTACCCATATTGGTAAGTATATTATTTGTTATAGATATCTTCATTCCTAGAATCATGTCAAAGTTATTGGTAAGTATATTATTTGTTCTATTGATGACTTCTATATTAGCCCCTATATAAACATGTCATCAACATATAAACAGACGAGTACGTATGCCTTTTCGAACTTTTTCAAATATACGCATTTGTCACATGCATTTATGATTAATCCATTCCTAATTATGATGTTGTCAAACTTTTCGTACCATTATTTAGGAGCTTGCTTTAAACCGTATAAGGACTTAACAAGTTTGTAAACTTTGTTCTCTTATCCTTTTACTATGAAACCTTCTGGTTGTTCCATATATACTTCTTCGTTTAATTCACCATTCAAGAACGCAGTCTTAACATCCATTTGATGTATCTGAAAATTATACAAGGTTGCTATAGCAATTAAAACTCAAATAGAAGTAATTCTTGTTACTGGAGAATATGTGTCAAAGAAATCAATCACTTCTTTTTGACGATATCCTTTTGTAACCAGTCGAGCCTTATATTTGTCTATTGAACCATCTGATCTTAACTTTCTTTTAAAGATCTATTTGCATCCTATTGGTTTAGTTCCCTTAGGAAGATCAACCAATTGCCAAGTATTATTACTTGTAATGCATTCAATTTCACTATTTATAGCTTCCTTCCAGAATACAGATTTTGGACTAGTCATAGCTTTTGTAAATGTTTGAGGCTCTTTCTCAATCATAAAAGATACAAAATCTAGACCAAATAATTTCGTAACTTTTTCTCTTTTACTCCTTCTTGATTCAGGTTCTTTATTGTTTTCAAAAACATTATCTAGTGTTCTTTTTTGAGTATTGTCAAGAATATATCTTTTATTAGGAACACATATTCAAAGAATTCAGCATCTCTAGATTCAATGATTGTATTGACATGAATTTCACCTATATCATGTTTATGCACAAGAAATTTGTACGCGCTACTATTTATTGCATATCCGATAAAGTGATCAATACTTTTAGGACCTAACTTAATTTTTTGGGGAGGTGGAATAACCACTTTAACTAGGCACCCCCACACTTTTAAGTATTTGTAAGAAGACATTCTACCTTTCCATATGTCATAAAGGTATCAAACCGATTTTCTTGTGGAGAACTATATTCAGGATAAAGTTAGCAGTTAGCATTGCTTCCCCCCACAAATTTTGTGGAAATTCAAATCTTATAAGCATAGTATTAATTATGTCTTTTAAAGTTCTATTTTTCCTCTCAGCAATCACATTTTGCTACGGAGTATACGATGTTGTTGTTCGGTAAATACTACTAAACTTAGCACATAATTCACTAAACATAGATGAATCATATTCACCACATCTATCGGATCTTAATACCTTAATTGATTTTCCAAGTTGATTTTCAACTTCATTTTTGCAAGTAACAAATGCATTTAATGTCTAGTCTTTGCTACTTAATAAATAAAATCATCAATAAACGTGATAAAATATTTTTTACCACCTTGAGTCTGAACAAATTTTAAATAAAAAATGTCGCTATGTATTAAACTTAACGGTTCACTACACCTTTCAATTGAGTTAAAATATTTTTTTCAATACAAATTTCACATTTATGTTTGTCTTCTGATTCAAGTTTAGGTATACGACCTAAACCTAAAAGTTTTCTTAAAAAACCACGATTTACATGTCATAATCTTCTATGCCATACATTTGAAGATTCAAGCAAGTAAATAGAAGTATTAGTTTTATTAATAACTTGTGGATACAAATATGTGAATTTTTTGTCCACTACAATATCATTGACCTTAAATAGACCATCAAATAAGTAACCCTTCCCAACATACGCTCCCTTAGTAAGTACAAATCTATCAAATTCAAACATCATTTTAAATCATTTTTTACTAAGAATAGCTCTTGAAATCAAATTCTTTCTGATATATGGGACATGTATAACTTCATTCAACATCAGTTCATTCATTGATGTGAATTTCAGAATAATCTTTCCAATCCCTTCAATTTTAGAAGTTGCTGAATTTCCCATGTGAATACACTCATTATGATTCAAGGTCTTATATTCAAATAATAGACCCTTATCTGCATAGATGTGACGAGTGGCTTCTATGTCCAACCATCAATCTTTGGCATTAGATACCAAGTTAACTTCAGAAACAACAACAGATAGGTTGATGTCTTCAACATCTCTAGAAATATTATCTATTTTGATTATATTGGCTTGGGGCGATTTCTTTTTCTATGTATTCCTTCTTTTTGCTTCGATAGTCTTTAGCCCGATGTCCCGACTTCCTGCAAATGTAACAGTTTCCTTTGAATCGTTTTGCATTGTTGACTTTTTCTTTGTCCATCGATGAGCCATAATGCTTCATTTTCTTGTTCTTAGACCCCAAATCTTCCACCATGTTAGCATTTGCTTCCATGTTGCACACATTATTCTTCTTTTCTGCATACCGATTATCTTCTTCAATGCGAAGTCGAACAAGTAAATCCTCCATCATCATCTCTTTGCGTTTATGCTTGAAATAGTTTTTGAAATCTTTTCATAGTGGAGGTAGTTTCTCGATCATAGCAACAATTTGGAAAGATCACTCAAAGTCATACCTTCAGCTTCAATATCATGAAGTAGAACTTGTATCTCTTGAACGTGACTCATTACTATCTTTGAATCAGTCATCTCGAAATCCAAAAATTTGACGACAATGAATTTTTTCTTTCAAGCATCTTTAGTCTTGTAGTAACGGCATAAAAAATATGCATGTTTCCATGCTTAAATGGCTAATTGAGTTTTTTTATCAGTAGCATTTTCCAATGTTTGTGCGGGACATTTTTCACGCAGAAACTTTACTAAGTTCAATGTTGTCAAATAGAATAGTATCTTCTATTGCCAAAGCTTGAAATTCGTGCCATCGAATTTTTTCGATTTCTCATGTTGTAAAATCGGTGACATGACAAATTTATTGGAACCAGAATTTGGCACAATCACAACACTATTATTATTTTTAACAGTACTAGCCCTTTTATGTAAAATCACAATTACAAAAAATAATCAATAAAAGAAATGTAGAAGAAAAGGAAAAAAACGATGTCTTAAGATTGTTGTCGAAAACTCGACTATCTTAATCTAAAGAATAAATAAAATGAACAGAAAATGAAATACAGTAGATGAAGCGAGACATGCTAAAACAAATCTCCTTAAGACATATTTCGCCCATAATAAAGTGCAAACGAGATTATGGATGTTTGTCTCCCAAGATACAACGCTCATTCCAAAGTTTATACTACAATGCCAACCTTATCGGTCGAACCAAAGAATGATCATACTCTAACGGAATAACCACAGACATATTTAAAAGAATTTTTGTCAACAAAATTTGGGGAAAGAATAAATTTAGCATCAATTGTATTTTAATTGATTTGGTGTGTCGAAAGTTGAATATGGAAGTCTCTATTTATAGAGATTGAAGTGTCATATTGAATGTGTGTATGTCATTTCATAAACTGGTGCATCACTTGGTCTGATTCATTTTAGCCATTGGATCGCACCATTTCATGATCTGATGACCCAGATTAAATCATGAAGGATAGTCTTCAGTCATCATACCTATTCACCAATTTTTGAATAGTCACCAGCCATGCAGATGCCACACGTACATCCAACTGAACCAACGTCGCGCAGGACGAAGTGACGCCATCTGTTATGCGCGTGCCACCTAGGATGCCAACTATTAAGCCTCATACTACCATGTTATCGAACCATAAGTCCATTTTCAAAAACTACCCAACTCCTCATGATGATGCGTACGTGCGAAGTACAACGTGAACATCTAAAGCACCCAATGCAAACTTTACGATGTGTACGGGCTCGGGCCAAGGCGTGGCACGAGTGGTGCTAGTGGTGGCTAGTTCGTTAGCCTTAGCTAGCCAAAGTTAGCTAAGATGTAGGTCATTTATTAAATTATAGTTTGTTCACATATTCCACCATATAAACAAGTATTTTTCTTGTAAACTCTCGATGTGAGATTCCTAACCATATATAAGACACTTAAAATGAGTTTATAAACTTATGGATCTATATTGAAGACTTTTTCAATTCACTCAAATTAATTGCAATGGTCGACATCATTAAATATCATGTTTAATGATTTAACCCAATTAAATACAATAGTTCCATCAAATCAATCATCAGAGAAACATGATTGATTCACCAAACTACGACAAGAAAGCTTACATGGATAAGATAATTAATAAGATTAGAATATTACACTTTCTATATTGAACATTAAAATCAAGCAACTTCAAGGACACGATAGTTAGAAATCGGAATAAGAGTTATTCGAAAAAATAAAATAATTCTTTCATGGAATCAAGATTTTTACTTGATGTTCATTTTTACATTATAATCAATTAACATAGATTTAAAATTTATATAAATCCATATCCTATTCTTAATCTTAATCACGAACTTCCAACTTTTGATTTCAAGAGATTGGTGCTTCCAAACTTCAAGCCTTCTATGGTATTTTCAAAGTATAGACATCGATGTGGGCACCTTTTCAATTAATTCAAAAAATTAATTATAGACTGAGAGGATCGATGAATAACAAAGAAAACAAGAAAATAAATTTTCAATTTTTCTCTCTATCTTCACTTGTGAATCGACCTCCATAGTGCCAGTAGAAATAGCAAAGTTTTAATCCAAGTCCAGCCCACAATTGATTTAATTGCTCATAAAGTTCCTAAACTTTAATAGAATAATAATTATACTTTCAAAGTAATTGTAATTAAGTCCAAGACTTTATAGGTCTATCATGGAGACTTGATCGGATATATGTTATTTCATGCTCCAGTAATTAGATCATGTCTAATCGACCACAGACAAATCAATTTAATTATAAGTTTTTATTTTTCACTAAAGGCAAAAGATTTACAAAAGCTAATGTATCTATAATATTTTTTGTTTGACCTACAATAGTTCAGATGAAATATCCAGTGATCAAGTAGAATTTAATTCTCTATACAGTCATGATATCAAATTAAACTCGATAGGTTACCATTTAATACACTCCAAATATATACTAGTATCATCGTTAAACTATTTCTACAATAAAGAAAATTCCAAACTCGAATAGTGAATAAGTCAATACTACAACCTTTCAGTACAAGCTCTCAACCCTCATATATTGGTTGTTAACAATTTTATTTATGATTGAAATATGAATTGTGTCACACTGTACTTCTTCACGCAAGTATCGAACTTATATGATTACAAGTAATCATTGACTATTTTATTCACATGCTTAAAATTAAATTAAAAAAAATAGTAACACTAAGTAAATAAACACTAAATTTATTTATTATAATATTATTATTTTACAACAAAAAATTATACTATATAGGCACACAATCCAATAAATCTCCTACTTGTCCTATAGTATATATATATCATGTCTTGCTACCTCATACCTTACAAATATCCATCGAAACCCTTAGATGATAGGTTTTTAGTAAACGAGCTCACAAGGTTATCTTCTAGCAGCAATTTCACTGGCAATCACATCTCTTTACCATCAATCTCTCTCAAAAGATGATATTGTCGTTCTATGTGTTTAGCTCTCTGACGATTCTTTGGTTCTTTAGAAATTTTCATGGTCTCACTATCATCATAGTATAATGTCAAGGTCCCCAACATCCATTAGGAATCTCTTGAGCCACTCTTCCTCTTTAATAGCTTCACAAGCTACCATATGCCCGACCTTTATGGTGGAATCGACGGTGTTTGATTGCTTGACCCCATGACCAAGTATAGACAAATGATCCCGATGTAGACTTTCGAGTGTATTTATCAGCCTAAAAAGCCTGATTTCGTACAACCTATCAGAACAAGATATAGTTAAGTGTAAAATAGCGTATGGTTGTTCGCTAAAAGTACTTGAAGATGTGTTTTACATCCAAACAAATGTTCTTATCGAGGATTAGATTGATATCGACTTACCTTACCAACAACATAGTAAATATTAAGTTTACAACATAACATACATGAGTCTAACTACCGTCTACACATAATGTATTCTACTCATGCACTTTATCTCTTCAAAACAAATTAAGGAAACTCCTTAGAGAGTCGAATTCCATGTATAAAGGGCAGATTATACCTCTTAAAATCTTGCATGGGAAATATAACAAGTTATCTTGTTAATATACGAAGTTTGGGAAATAACTATTAGTTTTTTCTTTCGATCTCTCAAGATCTAAATACCTAGAATATGGATAGCTTTACCCAAGTCATTCATATGAAATTGTTAGACCAACAACAATTTTCGAGATGATAACACTCCCACGTCATTTCCAATTAGTAGAATATTATCCACACAAACCTCCAAAAAAAATTATAATTTTATCATATATCTTCTTAGACACGGTGTTCGTCAAAGTTTTGATCAGAACCATATATTTTAATCACCTTGTCAAATCTTTTGTTTCAAAATCTTGATGTTGTTGAGCCTATAAATACACCTATAGCTTGCAAACTTTCCTTTCATGACCACGTTCTATGAATTCATATGTTGTATCATATAGATACGCTCCTTATGATTTCCATCATGGAATTCCACTCTCTGAGGAGTAGTTCCTTAATTATTTTTGGAAGAGATAAAGTGCATGAGTAGGATAAAGGGTAGATTATACTTCTTAAAATCTTTCATGGAAAATATAACAAGTTATCTTGTTAATATATGAAGCTTGGGAAAGAACTATTAGTTTTTTCTTTCGATCTCTCAAGATCTAAATACACAGAACATGGATAGCTTTACCCAAGCCATTCATGTGAAATTGTTAGACCAACGACAATTTTCGAGATGATAACACTCCCACGTCATTTTCAATTAGTAGAATACTATCTACACAAAGCTTCGAAAAATTATAATTTTATCCTATATCTTCTTAGACACAGTGTTCGTCGAAGCTTTGATCAAAACTATATAGTTTAATCACCTCATCAAATCTTTTGTTTCAAGGTCTTGATGTCGTTGAGCCTATATACAGCTTGCAAACTTTCCTTTCATGGCTACATTTTATAAATTCACATGTTGTATCATATAGATACGCTATTTATGATTGCTAATAAAAAAATGAGAGAATTGCAGTTAAGGTACCAAACCTTTTATTTAGTAGTAGACTTAACTCAAACCTTTTATTTATACTACCGTAAGTACCAAACCTTAAAAAAATTCATCCAGAATGACGATTTTCATTAGTTTGACTCAGAAACTGTCATTGACCTCAAAAATAAAAAAAATTAATAATTTTCCCCAAATAAGGCCAAATCGGATCAAACGAGGTCAAAAATGGAAAAAATCGAGCGAAACGGTCGGACGTCTGATTTGAGCATGCGAATGCCCAGATGCTTGTTCGGTTGGTTGTCAAAATCCCTAGAAAGTTTTGCAAAAATATTTGTTCATAAATTCGTGAAAGGTGGACATCTGGTTGATGCAATAGTCGACTTTTTATCATTAGATTTCATATGTATAACGAATATTTTGTTCGTCCAGATCCAAAGGCGGACGTCCAATTGATTGTTAAGTTCAACAGAGTATTTTGATTTTTGAGATCTATAAATACTCTTACTCTTTACATTCTTTAACAAGAGTCTCAAGAGCATTAGGTGAGATATATTTTGAAAGAATTCTTTGAAACTACATTGGACTCATTTTATTTATTTTTTCATATAAAAAGATTTAATTGATTCAAACTCTTTTCATCATCTTCATCAAAGTTTTTCATCTCTTTTTTTGTACTTAACTTATTTCTATCATTCATAGAAGATATATATTTTGAAGAAAAGTTTTGAACTTACATTATATCTATTTCTTCTACTTCCTATATTAGAACTTTGATTAATTGAATCAAACTTATAAAATCATAATATTTATCAAAGTTTCTCATATTTCTTTTGGTACTTAATTTATTACCATTATTTATTAAAAAAGAGATATATTTTGAGAAGATTTTTGAACTTATATTGCATTTAATTCTTCTTCCTATTTTCATTGAAAAACTTTGATTGATTGAATCTATCCCCTTTTTGGTACACATTAAAATTTTCATACTCATTCTTCTACTCATTTTCAATCACACATTTTTCAATAAATAATATTTTTCATCACATTAATAACTTTTCATTCTTTTTCAACAACCCATTCTCTATCAATCTACTATTCCAGAATACATTCTTCCAAAATAATGTGACTCAGACACACCCCTAATTTCTAATTATCACATTCATTAAATTTTTCATCTAACACTTGAGATATAATTTATTGTTATTTGTTGAAGTGTTGACATCTCTAGTACTTATTTTTTTTGTATCATTTATCAAGAAATGAGTTTCATTTTAAAATCATTTTATTATACTTGTGGATCATATTGAGATCCCGTAAAAATCAATAATGTGGGTCACATTGAGGTCCCGTTAAGCTCAATATTGTATAAGGATCACTGCTCATTATTTGTAAGTCACATGAAGTATTGTACATGATTGGATTATACCATAAGTTAATCAATATAGTGAAAAGATATTACTCGTGTCGGAGAGCTTAGTAACGGAGGATGTCGATTATTGCTTTGTATCAAACTTTCACAATTATATCATTTGCATCATCTCTTCCCATTTACTTATCACTTTCGTATTTGCGCTTATTATTTGAATTAATCTATTTCTATTTAGCCTTTACCTACTTGAATTTAGATTAATTTCTTGATTTTTTTTTAAAAAACCAATTCACCATCTCTTAGTTAGTTATTTTTAGGCTATCTGGCTTTTCATCCGAGCTGACCTCAGGGGTATTGTATTTGACCTTAGCAATAGATCATTAGTGGGATGACTTATCCGTTTTACTAAGGTCAAATTTCCGACTCATCATCATCATCCAGACTTATAATCATATTCAAACATACTGTAAGCTATTAGCTTAAACTTTTAGATAAAACAATTCAAAATGGTATTAGAACCCAACATGATAAACGACCAACTTGTTCGGTCTAAAAGTTCAAACAGACAATCTAATTTCAAGATTATTGTTCTCAAACAAGCCATCAACTTCAGGAGGAATGTTAAGGGCAGTGAAACAAATAAACAACGTAAAAAGGTTTGAGCTAGTCTTGTTCACAAGGTTTACATTTTAAGATATCATTTCAATACTTAATATGGTTATAAATATACATGAAGTTTTTGTATTCAAGTTTTACCCTCATTCATTTAATGAAATTGTACCCATAAAATTTCCCCATATATTTGGGACATGCTAAAAGCAAAGTTTAAATAATAAAGGGGAATTTTCAAAAATGTCACTAAATTTGAAAATCCAAAAAAAATTGTCATTTTCACTTTTTGTGAGCAAAAATGTCACTTTTTTGGTGCAAATTGTCCAAAATATCCTTAGTACCACCTTTTTAGGAGCATTTAATGTTTGATTTGAATGTCATTAATATTGTGATGTGATAATTTACTTTAAATATTATAAAAATTGTTTATATGTATATTATATTGAGTAATAATATTTTTCCTTAGACAAAAAAAAAAAAAAGATAAAAGAATTTGAAATATTAATATAACCACACATTCTTCTTCCCATTAACAAAACCTAACATTTTCTCCATCTTCTTCTTCTATTGATCAAGAACACATCACAATTGAATTCATCATCCATTTTGATAGGTTAGTCATTACAAGTAGTTTATAATTTTATCTTATAGATTACTATTTCTTAGATGTTTAAATGCAATATGATCAAATGCAATGTGAGAAATTTTTGAAACTATTATTCATTGATTTGTTTGATTTTTGAAATATTTGTGAAAGATAAAAACTACTAATATCCTTTACATAAATGAAGGATTCCATATTTAATGAAGCATTGTATTGTTCATTAATGAGAAGATGTTTTTATGTGGTAGTTGAAGAATGATTTATCACCATTAATGTTAATTTCTTCAAAGGTACCAAATACATGTTTTTCAATTTCCCGACTGTTCGTACATCTGTAAAACAGTTATGTTGAAACTGTCGAACCCGACGTTTATGAACTATCGGACCCGACATTTATGAACTGTCGGGATAGACAATTTAACTGTCGAATTCGATAGTTGAAAACTGTTAACACATCGTTCATTTCACCGTTTGCTACGCCATGGATTTCAATATTCGAAAGTTCCACATTCATATTATTAGATGTAGACATATGTATTATGCTGAATTCTTACTGTTGCAATCTCAACGTTTCAGGTATGAGTAATCATTTGAGATTCATCGTATCGTATGGAGGACAGTTTGTTCATGTGGATGACGAATGGAAGTGGACAGGGGACAAAACAACTTCAATTTTAGTGCCGACAAGTATTACCCTAACCGGACTCGTGCAACAATTGAAGGACAAACTTCGTATTCTTGATCCCCGGACAGAAATTGAATTAAAGTTCAAAGTCCCGAACTTCAATATACCTCCGGCCGAAATACGCGAAGATGAAGACTTAAAATGGTACATATCGATTCATAATGAAACTGCCATATGCATTACTGTTTTGGAAGCCGAGCTCCCAAGTGTTGGCATGGGGAGGAATACAAATTGTCCAGATCGTTCGTTTGCCCTAGCGGATGTCGAACAAAATGTACAACATGAGGAGATCAATCATCATGATAGGGTATCAAACAATAATGCACCCGAAACTCCGTTTTGTGATATTGGAACTGCACCTTCAGCTGAGATGTTAGACATCCCATCACATGGTACAGAGGCTGCTAATACTGATGACGTTGATGAGCAAATGTCTTCACATTCCAGGAGTTCGGATAGAAACGAATGGATTACAAGAGTGAATACATCCGATATTGCCGAAAGGCAAATATTCTTTAGCAAGAAAGATTTGTACTCGAGAATTCGTGTCCTTGCTTTGCAAGACAAGTTCCAATTTAAGGTCAGTAGGTCAAGCATGAAAATGTTAACTGTTGTATGTGCTGACGATAATTGCATGTGGATGTTACGTGCTTCGTCTGTGAAAAAGTTTGCAGTCTTCATGATCCGTAAATTCATCAATGTGCACACATGTACCGTAGATTTTCGTCGCAATGCACATCGACATGCCACTAGTTCAATAATTGCTGAGCATGTTTTGAGAAAATTGGACAATCCCTACCGAAAGTATGACCCTACTGATATTGCACGTGACATGGAACGTGAGTTTGGTGTCGAAATCAGTTATAGCAAAGCACGTAGGGGGAAGTTGGCTGCTTTACATTTGCTTCATGGTACACCAGAGGATAGTTTTCAATAACTATCTTCATACTGTCACGTTTTGGGAGAGTGCAACCCAGGGACGGTGACACACATTGAAGTTGACTCTCATAATAGGTTCCATTACTTCTTCCTTGCTTTCGGTGCAAGCATTCGTGGTTACATACAGTACTTGAGGCCCGTTATTTGTGTTGACGGTAGTCACTTGAAAGGTCCATACAAAGGTACTCTTCTACTAGCAACTGCCCAAGATGCAAACAAACAGATTTATCCATTAGCACGGGGGATCGTGGATGCAGAAACAAATAAATCCTGGATGTGGTTTCTGTCTAACTTGAAAGATCTTATTGGCGATTCAGAAGAACTAGTATTCGTTTCAGACAGGAAAACCAGCATTGAAAAAGCCATTTCTCACTTATGTCCATTGTCTCACCATGGTTGTTGTATGTGGCATATGGAAAAGAACTTAATACAGCGGTACAGCAACGCGAGTTCAATATTCCTATTCAAACGAGCGGCGACAACGTATCGGATCGAAGAGTTTGAAAGACTAATGGGTCAGATTCGTCGGGTAAGTGCAAGATCGTACGTGTACTTGGAGCGAGCAGGTTTTTCATTTTGGTCACGAGCATTATTCGTTGGCCAACGGTACAACATTATGACAAACAATAACGCAGAATCTTTGAACTCATTGTTAAGACATGCCCGTTCGTTACCGATCACGTGCTTGGTCGAACACATTCGGAGTACTATGCAGAGGTGGTTTTATGAACGTCGAACCCACCCAACCGCATGTCGTACTGTACTGTCGTCGAGGATGGAGAGTGAGTTACGGACAACATTCGAAGCCGGTACTAGGCTTCGAGCTCATGCATTGACAGACAGTTTAACACAGGTCGGAATATCCAATGACACGGACATGGTGGACTTTTCCGAAAATACATGCACATGTCGTCAGTTCCAGCTAAATCGTATGTCTTGTGTTCATGCAACTCGTGCTGCTTGCTTGAGAGGTACGTCATTATACGATTTGTGCTCCCCTTACTACACATCAGACTTTTGGATGGGTGCGTACAGCGAAGCAATATATCCCGTCTTGCGGGAAGTGGACTGGGTTGTTCCGACTGAAATTACAAGTACTTCTATTCTGCCACCCATTGTGCGTCGTCCCCCAGGTAGACCACCCACACGACGCAAGCGATCCAGATGTGAGGCTGTCCCACGACTCAGAAACTGCACTCGTTGTGGTAGAGTTGGTCATAACCGGACAACATGTTCACACCCCGCTACAACACAACCGACATAAATGTTGAACTATCGAGGGAAGACGTTCAGAACTTGCATTACTAGATAACGCTATGTTCCCTTTTGTACAATTTGAAGTTACGTCTTTGTTTTCAACTTGCATTACTATGTCGACCTTACATTCTCGTTCTATTACACTCTCGTTTGTAGTACGTAGTTGCCATCTTCAGAGTCAGTAATTAAATAGTGCTTTATTTGTACATGATAATATGACATGCTCATACATATTTTGCAAGAATATGTACAAGTAGCGAGACTCATTTCACAACACATCCCGACACTTCATCTGTCGTTCCCGGCAGATGTTCTCAGTAGTTCTCGACAGTTGGAACAGAACAGCAATTGAATAGGTACGTACAAAATCGAAAGGAAACTGCCAACCTCCGAATTCATTACTGATCATTACATATGCGCAAAATAAAGGGATGAACACAATGTCAACATAGTTCGGGCTTCATGAACAAAACGTACAAAATTTGAGCCCGTTGCCTACGACGTATTTGTAACACATCCTACCACAGCTATCAGAACGTGGTTACAATGCCATCAACGTGCATGTTCATCCACAGCAAAAGTTATTTACAATAAAACACCACTTACTACGGGATGGAATCCCATCACCGATCTACTATGCGCTGCACACGGAGCCGATATCGGCACCACTGTCGTCATCAGTACTGTCGTCGGACGATATGATAATTATTTCAGGAGCTCCAGCGATGGGGACCACGTCTTCATCATCAGTATCATCAGAGATCTCAATGGGGTTATCGAAGATATTTTGGAGCACAATGTTAGGTGATTGTGATTCTTCGCTCGTCAATGCGTCTAGGTCGGGAAACGGAACATGGGATGTGACTCTCCAACCATTTCTACGTACATCGTCCTCGTCATCCGACGAAATTACGATGGGGTAGTCAGGAGACGACCCGGGCATCGGCGTCGGCATGTTGAATAGCTCAGTGTCGTTGCTCGCAGTGGAGGAAGCCATAGGTTGCAAATCTCCCAGGAAACTGAAATGGTTTCTGTCAATTGCCCTTGCATGAAAATCTTTTCAAGAGTAACTTGCATGAGAGGTTGATAGGCTATTTATACTGGTTTAGGTGATATAACATTTATGATGTAAGTAGCTGCCAACCACCTAATTCAATATGTCAAACTTAAATGTGATGGTCAATTGGTGTGATGTTGCCAGTCATTCAGGTACGTATTTTCATTTTTTCACATTTGACACATAATTTGTTAACATTAACCAGGCACATTTACATACCTAGTTTCTTTGAATTTAATTATTTTTAAGTAATAAGATATTATTCTCGCCGTCATTACTTTGAAAAATGTGCCTGGAGACATAACAAATTATTCTATCAACATTACAAAACAACACGTTCGACATAAATTTAGCATGCTTAAAATTGAACAACTTAAATAAACAATAGCGTTGGTGAGGGAAAATAACATTTACGAAGCCAACATTTTGGCATCTTCACAAACGTCGGTGAACTTGTAATATAAAAAGTTGTCTTCCTTTTGCAGGATTACGAATCCAAAATAAGTACACGAACTTGATTGTGGCGTACAAAAACAATTTCTAACCCCGAATCGTATGCTGGGTCTACTGCAATCCCACCACATCAACACAAAATTACACTACACTATAAGTAGATTTTACCACCCACATAATATTTACATCAGGCACAATCATTGAATCCAATCACGCCTAATCCTCCTACTTCTTTTTGGTCCTTCTTGTACCCCTAGTATAAGGTGTCCTAGTGGACGCTGCGGGCATTCGAAGTCGCGAGGAACGACGCCTTCGAGTAGGGACCGCTCGAACGTCGACTGCATCGGGAAGTTCGAGATCATCGTCATGTTCGATCGGATCACCTACACATTCAGAGACAGTCATTTGATATCACCATGTCTTAAACATTATTATTATTGGAACGTAGGTATGCCATACCTCCCACATCCAGCTTTCCAGAAGTGGTAGGAGCGTCGTCAATCTGTATGCCATGCACTTCGGGCCCCATGTCTCCTCCGGGTACTGCGGTACAAGAAATATACAATCCATCAGGTCATTAATTTACATGACAGCAACATGAAAGCAAAATATGACCGCCCATTTACAGATTAATATGACTCGATAAATTAGATAAGATATGAATTAGGTACATTTCAATTATTACACTGGAAATTAGGTTCCATACCTCCCACATCCAGCGCTCCAGAAGTGGTAGGAGCGTCGTCAATCTGGCTGCCATGCACTTCGGGGCCCATGTCTTCTTCTGGTACTGCGGTACAAGAAATATACAATCCATCAGGTCATTAATTTACATGACAGCAACATGAAAGCAAAATATGACCGCCCATTTACAGATTAATATGACTCGATAAATTAGATAAGATATGAATTAGGTACATTTCAATTATTACACTGGAAATTAGGTTCCATACCTCCCACATCCAGCGCTCCAGAAGTGGTAGGAGCGTCGTCAATCTGTATGCCATGCACTTCGGGGCCCATGTCTCCTCCGGGTACTGCGGTACAAGAAATATACAATCCATCAGGTCATTAATTTACATGACAGCAACATGAAAGCAAAATATGACCGCCCATTTACAGATTAATATGACTCGATAAATTAGATAAGATATGAATTAGGTACATTTCAATTATTACACTGGAAATTAGGTTCCATACCTCCCACATCCAGCGCTCCAGAAGTGGTAGGAGCGTCGTCAATCTGTATGCCATGCACTTCGGGCCCCATGTCTCCTCCGGGTACTGTGAAACCAATATACAACCCATTTTCAGATTTACATTAAATCAACATGCCATTATATATGACCGCCCATTTTCAGAGTAATAAGACGCGGGTATGGGATGTCCAAACATTATTAAACTATACTAGAGCGACATGTTCAGACCGATAAATTTGATATGAATCAGGCACAAAGATCATACCGATATTTACGTCGTGTTGCAATGTATCCAAGTCGTCACGTCGGCCCGAATCCAATGCCGCGTGTTGGTCAAGGTCACCTCCATTTTCGTCTACTTAAAATGCAATATTGTGAGACAAAGACTGTGAAAAATTTATATGTACTAAAACTTGTAATGGACATGCGTACACATATTTTTAGTGTTTACACAATTTATACATGTACCTCTAGATGGAAATGATGATGGTACGGTATCAGTGTGCACGTCATGTGGAGCGACCGAGTGGGGAGAAACTGAGGGTCGTACTAATGTGGATATGAACTCTCGGAGTCTTGCAAATTCGCCCGTGACATGCTCAAATATTTCTAGTTTGACTGTCCGGAGTCGCATTTCAATTAGGACTCTTTGTTCGAACAACATGCCCTCGACGTCAGATCTACTCAAGCCAACTCCAGATTGTACACCTCGATGTCTGGATGTGGCATGTGCATAATCCCGAATGTATTCTTCTTGGGTTGGGTCAGATTGTGCACCCATCCTCCCTCCTTGGTGATGCACTTCTGGCCGCTCAGCGCTGCCACTGACGCTTTGTGCGCCTGCATGGCCATCTCCCGTGTCATTAGAACTGGACTCATCTTGCTCTGTGGCAGAGGGCCCCTCACGAACAGGCTCCTCGTCTGAATCTCTTTCACTATTTCCAGCTCCTCGAACAGGCTCCTCGGGTGAATCTCTTTCGGCATATCCATCTCCTCCACTAAGTTCGTCATCAGCTTCAAACTGTACATCCACGACGGTTGTTGCGATGTTGTCCAGAGCAGGCACGGGTTCATCATCGAAAGGCACAAGAGTGGAGATGTAGTTTTCGTTGCGCTCTAGCTCGGTCGGACGAAGTGTGGCGTAAACATGCAGCTGCCCAAAAAAGAGATTTGTTCGATAATTTGCTCAGGACATTATAACTTGTGAATGAAATTACAAACAATTGCATTGAACTGGAATGCGAAAGGTTACCCGCACTCTCTTGAAGAAAGCATTGTACGTGCGCAGCTGTGATTGTTTAGTGGCCGTCCAGCAGAGAAGCCGTGGGGAGCGTTCAGCAATACGTTTACCGAAGTGGGTACCAATTTCTGGAATCGCCTCGTATGCCCATATCTGTCCAAGAACGGTCGTACAGTGAGTACTTCTAAGTGAAAAATACAATATAGCCATTGAAATGATGCTACACAAAACACGTTAGGCAATCGGTCGTACCTGCATGGCTATGGGAAATCCGTGAACTGTGTAAGTGATTTCCTTCTCTTGCCTCTTCTTTGCATCCTGAAATTTCCTAGCCCAACTGCCTCCAAATCCCTTAATGAGGCGAGAGTATCCCACTCTACCCCAAGAGTATGCGAAAAATACGTCGAGGTCGTCGACGAGCGAAAGTGTCTCGACATCTATCCCAACATTATTATCTGGGGCTTTGAAAATACCTTCCACTATTAGAGCAAGACCAAGCTTGTACCTATCAGCCCGTGGGGTCGTTGAACGAGCACATGTCTTTTCAAGCTGTGCACAAGAAATCTTGTCCAAAGACTTGAAATACTTGTCCTTCAATCTGCTTTTTTCCAGGACTCGATGAAACCGATCATCGTCCGGAGGGACACCACAATGTAGACCCGTGACCAACGCATACTCTTGCAATCCAAACCGAAGGTAGTGACCTTGGACGTTGAACCACAACTCATGCTTCTTCTCTGTATGTATGTTTCTGAACACAAACTGTTGTAGGAGTTGAGCGGAGAATTGGATGTCCGCAACGTCAGCCAGGAAGCCGAGGGAAGACGCACGAAAATCTTGTCGCTGGCGCTCATCAAAAATTTCCAACACCTTCGACATGTACTTCAGGTTGCTGCATTGGGAAATTCGTGCAGACAACCGTGCGTCTTCCGGAACCAGATAGTTAAAATCCATACTCCCTGCAGTGTATGAAAAATAAAGATCAGGGTCAGTGTTTTCATATCCATACAATACGCAATGTAACGAAATTAAACTTCCCCGTCATTTAAAACGATATCATCATTTAAAGAATTGAGGTGCACAATAAATAGAACATTGTAATGGAAAATAATTTCAATTTCTGAGGATAATTTTCAATCTGTCGAGAATTACTGAGGTGAACTGTCGGGAACAACAGTTGAACTGTTGTTCCCGACAGTTCACGTCGAGAAACTGAGGTGAACTGTCGGGAACAACAGTTGACATCAGAAATCCCGACACTTCACCTTAGTAATTGATGATACCGGCAAGGCAATAACAACAATCATTTCGCATACAAGGCAAAAAAAATAATTCACGATGCCGGCAAGGCAATAACAACGAAAATAAGTCATGATGCCGACGACGCAATAACAACAATCATTGTGCCGACAAGACAACAAAAATAACTCATGATGCCGGCAAGGCAATAACAACAAAAATAATTCATGAAAAGCCGGCAAGGCAATAACAACAATCATTGTGCCGACAAGGCAATAATATCAAAAATAATTCATGAGATAGATTTTGAATAATGTCTCTGTAATTTTGAATAATATTTCTCTCTAATTTTCTGGTAATACACGGCTGTATATGCAGGCGGTGAAAACTAACGAGGGAGAAAGAGAATGAAACCATACCAGTCACCGGAACAGTGAGGAAAATCGAAAAAATAAAGCTCGCACCAGCTGCCGGCAGCCCCGTGCCGTCACGTATTGAACTGTCAAAGATTCAACTTGAGAAAATAGACAAATATTAAAAACTAACTAACTAAACCAGCAAGAAGAAATATACAAACCTGTGGGAAATGCGAAAATGAAATGGAGATTGCAATTTCAAATTTTTTGGGGTTCAAACTTGAAACCAGACCAGGGGCAGAGTCGGCTTCAGCTTCAACGAGAATGGAGTGATAATTTGAGGTAACTAATGATATTTGGGTTGGGTTGGGTTATATAAATGAATTTGGCATGTACCAAAAACAAAAGAGAAATAGAAATTAGAAATATAAACCTGGGCAGCTGGGCTATAACTTATAAATGATTGGGCATGTACCAAAACCAAAAAAAAAAAAATATTGAAGTTCTAAACCTGGACCGGGCTACAGCCCGGTCCAGGCCCCCCTCTATCCGTCCTTGCATCCCACTCCCATTAATTTACTATTAAAAAGTATTGTAGCACTTGAAACAACAAGATGAAAATTTGAGGAAAAATATTACATAAATGTTTGAACTTTCAACTACTTCACTGATACATTTGAAAAAGAATTTATATACTGTCCAATAAGGAAAAACATATTGTCTATTTGCACACAAGTAATCAACATAGAAACTCTAGAATCCAATACACTGCACACCTAGGTCTTCAGTTGATGTGATTTTTCTAACTTGGACATACATAAACACCCTGTCCCCATCAAAATAACCAAAATTAATAAATAGCTACCGAAAGGGAAGTCACGTGCACCTCAAGATGACCAAGTAAGGTGTGCCTAAGCACTTGTTTAGTAGAAATACATGACGTAACAAAATGCACCAACAAGGCAGAATTGCCACAAGGTTAACAACAAATTGCTTAGTTGTAAACTAGACCACTAAAATGTGACTACAAACACCAACATGATGTGAAAAAAAGAACTAGCTACCATTTAAAATGGGTGAATGAGTACACATGCAACCGAAATGTCAACTAGAAACTCTCTTTACTGAGATGTGCCCCATGCAAAAAATTGTTCCACTAAAAGTATGACAATTCACTACCTGGTTTAAATAGTTTGATAATTGAACACCTTTTCTATTCAAAATGTTTGAAGGGAATAATAATATTTGCTCATTAAAGGATGGTCCAAGACCTATAAACGTAGATTTCATAATGTCTTTTCATGCGCATCAAGTTTCACTTCAGCCTTCCCAGTGTTGGATGCTCTTGCAAATAAGTCATTGGGTACATTGGTTCGTGATTCTTCAAACAACTTCGTCAATAACTTCCACAAAGAAATTAGATTTCAAATTTCAAAATGATGAATATATGTACATATATACATACTATGAATTCTTTGTTCATTAACCTGTGTAGTTTATTCAAGAAATTTGAGATAATTATGAAATAACATGAATAAATCTAAATATATAAATATACTAAATGACGGAACTAGGTATAGGGCTTCCTAATGTAACAATGTTCTATGGTTTCATCTTTCAAAGACGTTAAATACTGATGTGGAGATAAATTGGACTGGAGTGTCTAAAACTATAAGAATTATAAGATGTGGTTTTCAGATGACAATATAGGGATTCTTGGATCTCAGCTGTTGGCGGAACGCTGAAAAAACAATGTTTCAATCAACTTGATATTATTGATTGAATTAAACCCAATTTCTCATATATATTCGGACTACCTTTGTTTTCATCAAATTTATTAAGAAAACCTTTGATGTTTTTCTTTATAGTCTTGATTACTCTTTGAAATTATTTGTCGAAAATCTTTAAAGACAACTGGAGAGCGGAAGATGTTGTAATAGCTTGAGCTTGTTTCATCAATTTTCTAATATGCGTAGATAATGTTATGTTTAACATATTTACTTCAGATTGCAAAGCTGACTACGATCAATGTTTGAAAAAACTAAGGAAAACGAGGATATCTCCATTTAACAAGAAACGTGGTTCGGTGCTGGTGGTGGTGGTCGGAAGATTGAAGGTGGCCTTTTTTTGGTGGTGGGTGGTGGCAGGGCCGGAGTAATAGGGCTCTTTGTTTTCTGCTTTTGGAAGTGTGCTTTAAGAAACAAATAGAGAGAGCGAGAGCCTCTAGTAATAAAAGAAAATAGCGTTCGTAGTGGCACTTTAAGCCTCCTCTTTACTATTTAGAGTCTATTAATCTCCTTATTTGAGATATAACCCAAGTTCAATCGAATTACGGTCTCCTAGTTTTTTGTCTTGTAATGAATGATTTTTCCGTAAAATATAAAGAGCGTAAAAATCATTCCAAAACAAGCTAGTAATGATAATGATGATCATCAATCTAGATGACGGTAAACCCCTAATTCGTTTTTCAATATTATTCATTTCCAACAGAACATTTTGAATTCGATAAACTTCGTTAAATTATTGAGTCATGAGATTCGTTCAATTACTCAAAATATTGCTCATATTAAGTAACCGTTGGGTCCCGTTTTGTCTTTTCCCAAGCTCTGAAATCCAATTCCAACGGCTATATCTGTCCTCCATTCCTTCAATCTAAATAGCTTATATTCAAAACCCATAAACATTTTAGCCTAATCCAGAATGGGCATTAATCGTAACAATGGTGAATCTACACTGGTAATCGTTGTGGAGTATCTAGAAACGTCCATGTCAAGAGATCTTCTCTACAAGTTCCCCGACAACTCCGCTTTCGATTTCGACTACGCCCAGAGTTCCATTTGGTCCCCTTTGCTCCCTCCGCCCATACATTCCTATCAAGAAAAAAATGGCTTCTCTGTTTCGAGGAAATTATCGTACGAGGAAGGAGATGGGTTGCTGGAAAATACCAAGAAAATGACGGCCAAGTTCAAGAGGAAGTTCACAAATGCTGTATTTGATCATCTTCACAAGTACCAAAAATGTCACTCTCTAGATTCATTTATGACACTTTCCTAATTCATGCATTTGTTGGTCCATACAGATCTGGGCACTACATTTCTTTACTATGTGGTGTTATTTATAGTACAAAAGAGTTATAAACTGTCTCAAACAGTAAAATAGAACTCTAACAATAGGCATGCAAAGTAAATTCAAGCTTTAAAAAATAACTATATACTTCTCTAAAACCTGGACAATCTTTCAGATATAAGTTACACAAGGTGCTCTGTCTAACTAACACCGTAATGTAATCTTATGCGAATTAGAAAGAACAAGGAAAATCTCTCTGAAGTTATTGAGCTGTCTACTAGAATGCAAACAAAGGATAGATTTAAGTAGTCATTACAATTCCAATTAATCAAGAAATATAGAAAAAGAAAAACTTCCTTGAAATTATTGGCAAACCAACGTTAATAACTTTCTTAAAAATCTTCTAAACATTCATTTAGAAGACTACTAAAATCTTCTCAAACAACATAGATACGGTAAGATGACGATAAACTAGTATAATCATAATACTCTTCAAATTTATCTTCTTTGTCTACAATTAAGAACGCGCAAAATCCCTCTAATGAAAGAAATAACACAATTTCAGACAAAAAAAAATAATGAAAAAAATTGTAAAACTCAGTCATCAAATGCAATTCATTTGAAAAGAGAAGAAATGAATTCAGGGGGTCAAGTTGGGTGACTCGGAGGCTTGACTCAGTTAATGATTTTCATTGAAAAAATAAAAACGTTTTACTAGTTAATGAATAATAAGTTGGCTTAATTAATATATAAATTATAAGTTAAGTTTTGCCACTTCCTAAACAAATTTCCAGGATGAAATAGGAGGAAAATAAAATATAAAGGTAAGTGAAATCTCATTGGATTATGGATAAATGAATGAGTAGAAAATGAGATGTGGGATCTCAAAAGGCACATATAACTCAAATTCATCGTCTCAGGTTAAGCCATTCCCTGTTTGCCCATAAGCAAAACAAGTTGCTTTGGTGCGTTGGAAAATTATTGGAACAATGGGCTCCACAGTTTCACGATACACCTAGTCGAATAGAATGTGGACAACAATTAACAAGGATCTAAGACCAACTTGTGAGACTCTAAGCAAACTTTAGCTCCAAGAAGAGAATGTGTTGGTTAAAAAGACTGAGTGATGCTAATTGAACAGGGCCATCGCAAATTTATTGTAAACACCGGTACATTAGCTCGGATATAATGATAATTGCATCAATTGCAGCACGCTGACAACTCCCAACATTTACCCCAAATATATTTCCAAACCCACAAGATACAAACATCCAAAACTGTTCGAACCAAAAAATCCTAATGTTCCCAAAAACCCTAATTCTTCGAAACCACTAAATTAACCGCTAAAGATTACATAAACACATCATTTTTCAGGAAAAACAAAATCATCAAAGAAATATATCCCACAAAATATTTGCTCAAAAAACATACCAGTTCGAGCTATATTAACCAAAGCAGAGTGAGCTCCATCTTCGACATCTGCTGCTTCAAATTTGAGTGGAATATGACGCGGAGTTGGGAGTCTTCGACATATTCGGCATCCTTCACTGGCAAGCCTCACGGCGACGCGGCCTAACGGAGTCGGGATTCTTGGTTCTCTCTCTCTCTCTCTCTCTCTCTCTCTATTTTGTTGGGGTGCAGGCGTGGAGCACTGGAGCATTGAAGGGTTGTCTTAACAAATAAAAAAAAATTAAATGGCCACCAAAAAATGGTACTATTACTGACTTTGTGCACAAATTTTAAATTTAGTCAAGTCACAATTAATGATATACATGTAAGGTATTTAAATTAGGCAAAGGGGCAAAAATGTCCAAATTTGACAATCTTGGAAAAACTTAAAAAAAGTGACATTTTTGTAAATGCAAACCCAAAAATTGACATCTAGTGCAATTTCCTCAATAATAAATATGGAATTCTTTCAATTGTCTTTAGATAATGTCGGCTGAACATAAATTTTATATATAGGGTTTTGGTTTTCATAGCGAAAACGCCCACCATTTTCATAATTTCACAAAAAATATTCCCTGCACACAAGCACTATATAGGTGGTGTGTTGGCAGTACCTCTATTGTGCTTTTTATGCGATTTTTGACAAGAATCAATAATAATGCACCATTAGAATTCTGTAAAAGTTTTTCCTGTATTTGTACCATAACTCATTTTACAAAGAGAAATGCTTCACGTACAAGAAATATTTCACATGAAAATTCACGGGACATATTTCCTGTACTTGAGGATTAATTATTTTTCAAATTGATCAAGCTAAGCCATCCACCAGTAAAGCTACATATGCATGATATTGCCTCCCGGAGCATAGTTCAGTGGTGCAAAGGACATGAGTGACATAGTCACAGTTGAGCTGGAAGTCGTAGTGTGAGGGTTCGATTCCTGACTCTAACAAAGTTTGGAATTGGATTTTTTGTGGGCATCAGTACGGCAGCTCTTGTACCCTGATTTGTTGAGTCATATCCCACTATTTACCTCCTTTACGATACTCTAAGATCGGGACTATGCGACTTTCAAGGTTGGGGTTCAACCTTTACATATGCATGATATTTAATTGCCGACAGAACGTGGCCAAATTCTAAGTAGAGGCAACAGCCTCGACTTTTATGTCAGACCCACTGATTTTGGCGCACTCTCACAAGCTGTGAGCCCATAGATTTGCGCTGTTTCTTTTCTCTCTCACTGCCATTTTGTCTGCTAGTTGTTTGGTTGTTAGCTTATTTGTCACGAATAGATTTTAGCTGCTACTCTAATATATACAATGCTAGTGTCAAGTATGTCCTGTCCCGTTATGGAAACCCATTCCCATTGTAATAAAATGAAATTTTTTTTTTTATTATATTGGGGTATAAAAGAATACAACCTCTTTCATACACCAATATGATCAATACATTCATTTTACTACTACTAAAGTTGGGGTTAGCAAATGTTTGGAAGTCATTACTGTCGTTAAATAGATAAAAATGAAAGTTGATGAGTAGGTTGTAATTGTAAATCTTATGAAATTTATGAAATTTATATATTCAATTTGCTATGAAATAAGATGATATAAATTGACAAAAGTAAACAAAATTAAGAATATATTGAGAAATGGTGTTTAAAATATAGTGGTCATCGAAATCTTTAACAGACTAAGTTATTAGAGTTTGAATTATTTTATAAATTAATCATTAAATTCATAATAATAAATTATAACTTTTAAAGTTTTCATAATGTCAAGTTTTCAAATTTTTTTTTTTTTTTTTTTAGAGAAATTCTACGTACAGTACTACGTGTTATTTATTGTTCTCATTTTGGCACAATGTTTACATTACCATAAAAAAATATTACAAGCCTAAATTCAATCATTCATTCACTACAAAAAAAAAGTAGCTTTTTACGACATTTAATATAAAGCATACCGTAAAAAAAAAGTGTGCATTTACGCATTCATTTATGATATGCATTTTCACGCCATAAAAAAAATGAATTAACGTCGTGCATTTCCTTTTTCTGTGACATGCATTGTATGTCGTAAAAAAAATATGAATATTTATGATATGACTTTATACAACGTTCACATGTATATCGTAAAGACTTTTTACACCTGCAATGCATGTCGTAAAAAACAAACTTTGGTGTTGTGATTGGCATGTTTTCTCGTTTCCCTTCCTTACTTTCTTATGAAATCTTGTTGATTGGCCTTAGCTAAATTAAAATAGTCGGAATTTTGTATTACGGACACTAAAGTTTATGTGTTTGTCTATAGAATGAGACGCTGTCCATTCAGATGTCTTTTCAATATTAGCAGAAAACGAGGCAAAACTCTTAACTATGAATCTGATCAAAAAACACTACGTGTCAATCAAAACGAACAGTAATTTTGTGATTTGCATCCTAATTTATCCACTATTTGATTTTGCAAAAAATTATATTTTAATAGATTCTAATAAAATTGATGTGGTCATTTACACTACTATTAATGTAGCGGCGAATAATTTAAATGAAAATCAAAGAATACTATTTTTATTCTAAATTTATATACATTTATTGTACGGTCTAATATTTTACGCCATATATGATTTTAAAAAAAAGAAAAAAAGATGTTCTCGAATCATGTTTAATAATTGTAAATACAATATGATCTTATTTAAATTTGTGCTTTATGAAAGACTAACCGTGAAACTGTCCAGAAAGCAAAAATAAAGCCAATTTCTTTGTGCATTAAGCTAATCCAAAACATTTGAGGACAGATTAATAAAAATATTTATGATACAATGCATGTAAATATTATTATATATATATATTCCTTTTCAGTAGAAACAAGAATTAATTAATTGGGCTCAGATTTAAGCCAATGGTTTTACAGCTAATTATTTAGCTAGCTAGGATGGTAATTAGGGAGACCCTGGTTTTGTTTAGAGACGACTGATAAGGACCCGATCGAATAGAATTGTAAAACCGGCCGGCACCTACCCACCCCAGTCAGGATACAATGAAAGAATAATAAAAGACAAACTCCACAATAATCCAAGTGGGCCATGTGAAGGATTTTTCAGTGATATAATTATAGACCATCTATAGGCTCTAAGAAATCATCGTTGTAACCCCATGAAAATAGGGCGACACCCAAAAACTTCACAAGGCCAGGTGAATTTATTGGTAAAAATCTAGTTTGTGAAAAGTATGGGGCTAATCATGATTAAGTGAGCCTAATTATTAAAACCAATAGGCATCGATCAATAAGGAAGCTTGAAATCCAGATTGGTCATATGGCACTTGAACTTTCGAAACGTACACCATAATCATTGCCTAGTAATACAATACCTAAAATAAGGAGAAAATGATGGCAATAAGAATGGTAGAAAGTGATTATATTGACAATCATCAACTAAGGGCAGCTATATATATTTAGGCCATAACTATGAGGAAGAAAATATTTAGGCCATAACTATGAGGAGTAGGGTATAACTACTAGAGATTCATGTAAATTGGCCAATAAGAACAAATGTACTTTTTTTGAAGGATATGCCAACCAAGAAGAGAAAGCTTTTGAAATTTGAGATGTGGCGCTGATAGAGGATTGCTTTTCAATTCTGCAGAACAAAGATCTAGGAAGTTTTAAATTACCAACTTCAATTGAAAATACTTGTTAAATTTACTGCTTTTGTTGATGCAGGTGCTAGCATAAATTTAATGCCATTATCTGTTAACAACATGAAGTCAAGGAAATAACCATATCATAGCAGCTTGCCGGTAGAAAATAACACACCGCAAGGAAAGGTTGATGACGTACTCATCATAATAGGAACCTTATTGAACTTTATTTTATGAAATTCTATTCATAGTAAATGAACAAAAGAATATGCATCAACATGATATGCAATTTATGAATTGTAATGAATTAATTCCGATCACATGATTCTTAGAGGGCAACAATACAAGTGAAAAGAAATTGAAAAATTAAGAGGGCAATACAAGTGAAAAGAGATAATATTGTCATATTTGGGATTTGGTTTCGTCGGAAAAAGGTACTATAGGAGTACAAATGCATAACTAATTCAATCATGTTATATGTACATTTTATTTTACATATTTCTCGACATTGTGCTACGCGTCGACACATAATTGAACATATTTTTTTTATTTTTTATAAAAAAGAACACTTTCCCACCTAACACAATTTGAATTCCCACACAATGTCAAAATATATATAAACTTAAGAATTTACACTTAGCATAATTCTAACTAATTTCAAATAGCATTGATAGAATTAGGAATAATTATCACACACACTCAAAAGCTAACTGTTCATTTCCTTGTTTCATTAACCAGTTTGAATTTTGAAATTTAGATATTATATCCTAAGACTTTAGTTAAGTATTTCTTTTGCTTTATTTGAGGATAAACAAATGTGCAAATTCCGAAGTATTTGATAAGTGAGATTTTACACTTATCTGAACCATCAAAAGTGAGTATTTGCGAGTGCTTTACTGTAAAGATACTTTATTTTGGTTATTTGATGATAAAATTACACACACACACACACAAAAAAAAAAAAACTGGGTTGGACGTGAAATGATGAAAAAGAGGCGACTTTTGATTGATTGGATTGGAAATTGAGGACTATTCTGTTGAAATTGAAAGTTTCAGGACCTGTCATGCAATTAAAACAAATTTGGAATGAGCCGAACATTAGGGTTGAGGACTAATTTGCACGAGAATGAAATGTGTTTGCCATTGCGATAGCAAGGGACAAAACACATGCTATCGCTTAAGGAAACAAACTAGATGCAATAGTAAAAATTGTTCAACCACATGTGATCGCAACATGAATGCCTGTGCGATTGTATGTGTTGAAATGAGGATAAAATTGCAATTTCCTATTCGAACTCACATTCTACGCGAATACAAATTGGGGCTCATTTTTAGACATATTTTCAAAACTCGGTGATGAACTAACTTTATTTTTTATTTTTTATTAATACGGGTAGCTAAAATTCATAGTTAGGGCAAACAATATAATTTACGTGCGATCCTTTATGTTAATCTTCAAGATTCTTTTAGTTTAATTCTTTATGAGTTGATTTCGATTATGATTCTTAAAATGCTTTTAAATAATTGACCACTAATTTAATGAATTGTGAATTTGTAACAAATCGAAAGATAAGTTATAGATTTTAGACCCATATCAAAATTCAGTAATTTGGATAAAATGGTAGAGGTCCGATTTTATAGTTATCGCAGTGATCGAGCTTAAATGCATTTGGTTAAAGCTTATTTAGATTCACATAAAGATGTGGTGAGTTGAGTTAGCTTGATTGGATTAATGTGAACTCGAGAAATGTAGATTGAGTAATTAAATCTTGATATGTGAATTAAAGGCTATCACTAGTTGAAATCGAAATCCTAACGTTCAAACTTAGAAGTTCATACCCTAATTCAAGTCAATTATGTAGATAATTTAGGTAATTAATCAAACACTATTCATTGTTTTGTCACTTAGGATTTAGGAATTGTAAATTAAGAATTAAATAATAGTAACAATCATCTGGACTTATAGATCAATTATATGATGTCGTATAGATACCTTAAAAATTGAAGATAGCTCATCATTGTTTTCAAGTACCAAAGCAGCCTACTACCACTCTACAGAAAAGGATTAGCTCATAAAGTGATCATGATTTCTTCACTGTTTAATACTTTTTGGGTATGGATTTTGTTTGTCTAAGAATCAAGAGCTTCTAAACACATAAACCTCATCCTATACCGAACATTAGCCACCCCTACTGGAGAATCTAGGTATTAATTGGACACTTCAAATACTCAAAAAAGGGAAATTAATTCCATTTTATTAATGTCATCACGAGCTTAGATGTTGTTGATTTGTGTATCGTTGAATCTTCAGATTTTCGATCTAAGATCAAATTAACGAGAAATCTCCATGATTTTATTCAACATGTAAAAACAGCCAAAGACGTAATGAAATCTCCAATGGAGTATAAATACTATAAAAAATAATAGAAAATTGTACAATTACTCAAAATACCCTCACATTAGAATTAAAATAAAATAAAAGGAAGTTAATGCACCAATTCTCGCATGGGCTGCTGCTGTGTGAAGTCTCGAGATACTCCACAATATCTCGACACTTCACTCGCAAGTAGCTATTTCGAACATACTCATGACACACTATACAAGTTTTTGTTTTCTATTCCATCAATTTTATTACCATGCAAAATAAAATGTATGAACATTGATAATTAGAAACAACTTTTAAAATTGAAATAACATGACAGTGAGAGAAAGAAGTAAATATTTTAAGCAACAAAATTCCCTTTTTTTTTTTTTTAAATAAAAGTTGTATCAGTGAAAGAGATGGCCAAACTACCAGTGATTAGCATGTCCTGGCGCATCCCCGACACTGAACTTGACCATATTAATTTATTTGTGTGATGGCCATTAATTAATTCTCTTGATCATATCTAATTCTTATGGTTGAACAATGAAGGTTGATGTGGGCTCATAGCAGTTTCATAATTTTGATGAAATAATTGAGAACCATCCACACAACAATATTAGGCGATTGCCTGCTCCACAGTTGCACTACAATCAAATCTAATCTTAATCCGTTCAAAGATTTCAATTCTGATAAACGTAGTTATACAATTAGTTTTATTACTTTTGTCTCTTAAAACAAAAGTGCGTAGGTTTTTATAATATTTCAGCTGAAGACAGAATGACTTGATTTTATTTATATAAGATTTTTCCAAAGTCGTGACTGCTCGTGAGCTGCAAATGTTTTTATATGTAAACCATTCTAGATAGCATATTTTTATATGATAGAAATACAACATAATTCAAGAAAAGTACTCTTATTTCTTCGGAGGACAATACAATGAAAAGCTAAAGAACTATACTTAATGCGTCTCAATGATACTCTTTGTTGTTGGAAATTTACTTAATATGCACAGCGAAATTTAAGCAATATTTCAATTTTCACTAAAATTTTTCTTTATATTTAAAAAGAAACAGTGAAAGAATTATACATTTGTTAAATTCTACAAACTCCTTTGCTTATCTTGAACATAAACAATCACGATTGTAATCCACAAGTGTCCAACCTCCAATTAAAATCCACACAGGAAACAAAAATGAGAGAATTATGGATTCTTTTTTTTTTTCTTGCACTAGCAAGATAATAATTGTGTTGTTTAATTTCTGAGAACCATAATAGCTTATTAATAGAAGTCCAAATGAGCTTGGCCCGACACTTAAACTTAATCTGGTCCAATGCTTAATTAAGTTGCCCTATTAATAAGTAATCAAATTAATTAATTATCCAACAATTGTCAATTAATTAATTAGTATATTTCATTCTTCTAGTTCTTATTTTTAGCATTACTCGTTAGGGTCTCCATCACGGTACCTAATGATGTGAATTATTATTTTAATATAATCAAAATAAGATAAATTAAAAAACCCTTTTAATTTATCATTAATTCACCTAAATTAATTAATTCGCATTCGTCATCCCATATTGACATCTAGTAATGTGTTAGAGAAATACATATGACGAAAAATGTCACGTGGTATAATAAAAAAACAAAACTTTTTCGGTGAAACTATAATCACTTCGCCATATGATTTGATCAATTACGAGATATGAAGTGTGTCAATCTCGATTATCAATCATATTTTTCATCCCACTATTAAGTCAATGTAAGTCAAAAACTCTTTTCGATTTATGAGTACAACTTGACCAATGATTTCGTTATCAACTTAATTGAATGAAACGTATATCATAATCTCTTACTATCTATGAGTCAGAAATTATCTATCGATCATTCACAACCGTAGCGACTCTTGGGAGAACAACATAGCCAAATCATGACAATCCCCATGTAAGACACTATGATGATTTTAAGTTAAAAGACCAATCCACTAATGAACGTTAGAAATTAACCAAAACACTCAAATAGTTATCCATGTAAAATCTCTTTGCGGGTCTCTAATGTTTTGTTCTTTAACAAAACATACATGTGTTCATTTAAATGTTACTACATTTGAGTTTGTGAGAACAACCACTTACTTCACAAGTGAAAAATGTCACATATGATGATTTATCCATAATAACGATATCCGTATCTTTTATTACTTATGACCATGGATAATTTAATATTTAGTCATATGTAATTTGTATTCACAATTACAACTCTTTGTGATTAACAAGTTACCAAAATTTGAATATACGAACTCTATTATTTAATTTAATAAAATATTAATACAATTAAATAATAGATCTACCATAAATAAAATGTATCAATTATATATTAAAAGTGTTTATATGTAAAGTTGATTGGACTTGAGGCATAACACTTACAAACTTCCACTTGTACTAGATCTAATATCTTATGTATCTTATACCATAAGAGTCTATATGACTATCATGTTTATGCTGCGATGACTCTTTGTTAGTGAATTTGCAATATTATCAATTATGGGAACTTGTTCTTTCTTTACGTTATTATTTGTATTATCTCTCTGATGAGATGATACCGCCTTAACACACGTTTGGATCATTGATAAGATCTTAGTTCTTTCACTTGCACGATGATTTCATTGTTATTACAATACAAATGAATGAGATCAGCAATGTTAGGAACTACTTCAAGTTCATTGATGAACTTTTTTATCCAAACCACAACCTTTGTTGCTTATGAAACAACGATGTATTTGGCTTCCATTATTGAATTAAAGTTTATTCCCCATTTTCAACTAACCGATTTATTGCTTTTTTATATCACAAGTGTATGATATCGTAACAAGTAATATAGTAGACATTTGAATCCGGATGATCGTTCCCACGAGGACTACAATTTAATACTTAATTTAATATTTCTAACTCTTATTTATTGAAAAACAAATAATTGTGATTTGATGATTGTTTTTCTAATTAGGATGCACACAAAGATCGATTTAAGATTCAAATATGAATGAGATATTAGGACATAACAATTTCATCTATTGATTACCTTTAAGTCTTAATTCAAGATTCACAAATCTAATGTAGTGTTCGATCAAATTCTTTTATTATATTCAAGTTACCTCTATTGAGTTCTCATTGAGTCTATATAACTAATTCAATTGCATATCTCTATGTTAATCAATCTTAGTTAAACACACAATTTGTTCTAAAAATTCATATAACGACTGCAATAATTAGCATAAGTATATCTACACTTTACACTAAATTACCGAATTTTAATATGTAGTCTAAATCTAAAACTCACCTCTCGATTCATAAAAAATTCACAAAATCATTGAATTATTGATTAAGTAATTCAAAAAATTATATACATAAATTAAATCAACATGTAAATGAAAGAACTACAATCTTTAATAAAACAAATAAAGGGCCTCAATAGATTACATTATTTTCTCTAATGAAAAACTTAGCTACTCATGGTAGATGAGTAAAAACAATAGATGATAATGAAGTACATCACCAGATTTTGAATAAAGATGTAAAAAGGGGATAAATCTTGCACCAAGATCTTCTTCTTCCAATCAATGCTTCAAACTTGTGATTTCTTGATTTTTTTCTCCTTCGATATGCTCTCCTAAATCTCAAGTTGTATCTTGTGTCTCTCAATGTGTGGAACCCCTCAAAAGTACCTCCCTTCTTCTATTTATACTTCTCCCCACATTTTTGCCAAATTTAGAGTTTTTATGGGCTTTAAAACGGGACACAAGGAGCGTCCTAGTTGCACTATCATCGCTTCAGCGCCATGGGAGTGGCGCCGTGTTGAAATTCAAGTTGGCACCATGATGCCACAACTCTGTCGCTCACCTTCAATGGTGGTGTTGAGGCGCCATACTTCTCTTTCTTTATCTCTTCTCAACGCCACCTCTTCGTCACGTCTCTTTTTCTTCTTCTTTTAATGTCAAAAATTGATTTTTTTGCCCTTTTGTTCCTCTTTTCTCATTTTATGCTAATAGACTTATTTTCTCCACTTTTTCAATAACTTGTACCACCTCACCAAACCTATAAAACAACATTAATAAACACATTAAAAATGTTCAATACTCATAAGATATGGAGAAAATCAAGTTAAAATATTATAAAACTCGTGAGTCAAACATACTCGTTAAATACCCCCAAACATAACAGTTTGCTAGTTCTTGAGCAAACACAAAGAAAAAGAAAATAAGTAAGAAACACACAAACAAAACTTAGTCAGATAGCTTGCCTTTTGGTTCAATATTGAGAACAATGCATGCCATTTATGAACAACTTCAAAATCACAATGCAAGAGCCAAACTTTCATTTATCCAATGCAAAGTAGGTTTGTGTGTAAAAAATCAAGTGTAATGTTGTACATTCACAAGTTGGTTCAATTCATAACCTCCAGTGATCAATTATTTCATTTATTCGCTCGTGAGATTCATACACTCCAAACTTGTTTTCTTTCACTCTTCCCAAGGTGTAATTCTAAAGTTCAGTTTCCATTATCAATTCCTTACACCACTCTAAATTAGTTAGTCTAATCTACGATGTCAACAATTCATTCATGTGATGATTCTCCCAAATAATGAGCACTCTAACAATCAAATTTATACCAAGTGATTCAAACTCACTAGTTATCTGAGCCACTCAACAATCATCTCTTACTTGAGCACTTATATATAGTTTTTTTTTATATTTTCTTTTCAGCTCAATATTGACCTTACCTTTTTGTCTCTTCTTGACTTCTGTAACGAGTTTTTGGTCAATAACTCGACTTTTGAATACCAAAGGGTACCAGGGTTCAATATACCCCTACGACTTACTAACTAGAGTAAAAAAAATGTGCATGCATGAGGCATAAACTGAATAAGTGTAATACTGATTTTTTTTTATATATAAAAGAAAGGCAAAATTTACAGAGGTTAGATCCTTAGCATTTGGTCATCACCAAGTTCACACTAGAAAATCAAAGACACTTCACACCAATCTTTTTCAACATGCATGAAATCACCATAATCTTAAATCATTTATTTTATCGGCTCGAACACCCCAAATTATTATATATACAATTAAAGAATGTTGTGAATCATAGGTTAATGGATTAAACATCTAAGTCATCTATTTAGGCTATACATATGAATCTTAATGTTCGTGTACGACGCTAAACTCAATTATCGTGCATGAATATTGTCACATTTGACATGGATAAACAGAAAATTCAACTAAAGCACATAATTCATTCACAATATATAAACTTGTTGACCTATGGTTTAATATACCTCCACTTGTTTTGATTATAACAAACAATACACTTTTGTTTCTAACAAGTTTTTGTTTCTTGAGTTTTTTATGAATACATTTTTTTAAGCATTCAAAGATTCAAATCATCATTCATTGAAGAACAAGTAATCAAAGAGAGGCTCGAAGAGATCAAGAACATTGAAGATGGAGTTATTTATCAAACCTCATTTATATATGTAAATGTATAACTCGTCAATGTTTAGCAAGTGCATAAAGCTCAAGTATTTCTCATAAATTCATCTCTTGCATAAATTGTTTTGACATGAAAATGATTTTGGAAAATGACCGTTTGCAATATATCAAAAACCTTGAAAAATCAGTTTCAAACGTCCCTCAAAAGATCACACTTCAACTTTCAATCAAAAAGTTATACTCCAATTTTTTATCTCATATTGGGACAGATTTTTTACACGGAAGATGATCTAATTTGAAGATTATTTTTGAATCAAAGCTGTAGCCCTTTGCGTTAGCTTTCCAACCCATTTTGAATCACCTTAATTGGACATCGGGAGAGAAAGATATGATCAAAATACTAAAGGTTGTCCTGCCTGTCTAAAACTATTTGGTTCATCCGAAATTTGTTCAATTCAAAATTTCGATCAGTCGGTTTTCTTATTAATTTAATCAATAATTCAAAATTCCTACCGTTTGATTCCTAGCGGCTTTATTAGTTTCGGTCAACCGAAACTCTCTTTCGAAATCTTCTGCAGCTCCGAGTTTTCTCTATAAATACACCTTTCTTCTTGCATTTAATTTCACCAACTTATAAGAAATATTTGAGAGCCTATTTATTGAGGAATCATTGAGTTTACTTAAGTTTAAAGTCTATATCATTTATTACAAAAAAATTTGTTGATCGATTTAATTTATTTCTTTCATCTTATCAAGAAATCCTTCTTAACAAAGAACTTTTCATAAAACTTCATCTATTCTTCATTCTTGATTAAAGTTTTCTTTGCCAACACTTATTTAAGTGTAAATCTCTCTCTATACTTAACTTTGTATTTTTTGTTTAGAGATATTCATTGGTTGAAAGATTTGGTACATTGATCCTTACTATTGCATCATTTATTGTTCATTAAAGTTTTTCAATTTAAAACACTTGAGCTTAAATATTTGCTATCTATTGAAGTATTATCCAAACTCTCTAAATACTTGACTTGATTGTATCATTTGTTTAGAGAATTCTTTCAATTGTAAAATTACAACTTATACTCTGTGGTTTCAAGAGCCCTTGTGAAAACTCGATTGTTGTTAAGGATATGTGCTCATTGTTGTAAGTCACCTAAAAATAAGTGCTTCTTGTTGTAAATCACTTAAGGATAAGTGCTCCTTGTTTGTAAGTCACTTAAGGATTGTTACTCCTTGTTTGTAAGTTACCATAATATTGCATTTGGCCTTACTCGTGACGGAGAGCTTGGTAACGAGGACGTAGAATACATTGTGTATCAAACCCCATTAAATTGACTTGTTATCTTTACTCATTGCACTTTACTTTACATTACCATTTATATTGTGCCATATTCATACTTGATTTAAGTTATCATATTTGCATAATTACTTGTTATATTACACTTTGCATTTATATCTTGTGTATAGAATAGTTTTGAGACTTAGCGTCGAAAAAGTTTCAAAAATCAATTTACCCCCCTCTTGGTTTGTTATTATTGGGTTCGAAAAACTAATATATGTTCTCAAATATACGATCAATGAAGGATAACCCAAACCGACAGTGGTGAATGTGCAAGAAATTGGTCTGAATGATTGTGCCCACATCAATACTGAGGCCCTTTTGAATCGACAAACCCCTCTTCCCCCATTCTTGTAAAAGTCATCATCTTTAGTATCCAGTACTCTATAGAACCTATATATTGAGGTTCTATTAAAAATTATCCAATTGCCCCACACAGTCTTTCAAAGCACTGTGTTCCTTAGCATTGTCATAAAATTCTCAAACCACGGGTTTCAATCCTGGTTATGATTGATCCTGAAAGTTTATATCAATTTGTTAAAACATTTTGTCTGTCTTTTGCATGTACTGATTAAACATCTTCTCTAAACATGATTTTTCTCTTGTTGGGAATTATTTGAACTATTCTCCTGCCGATTATTAGACCATCTGAAGTTCGGGTAATGCCTCTATCTTTGTTGTATGTTTGTCCATATGAGTTGAAATTGAGAGAACCACTTTGAATGAAATTTACTTGTTCCTCAGAAAACATAGACAAACAATTTTCTATAGGATGATTGCCCCCACAATTTTCACATGACGGACTGGCCATCACTACACGTGCTCTCTATGTTTGTGATTTTACAAGTCACTCCACCTATTTTGTTAATGAAACAATCTGTACATTGGTAGATGACGTGCTGTCTAATTCATAAATTACTGCTACATTCTATAGTATAACTCTTTCTAACGAGAACATTGAATGTGTAGTTGCAATTAACTCAAACAAATCTAGGCATTGTTGAACTAATTTACCGATGATTGATCCACCGAGACTTTGAAAATGGTAAAAGTTCTGTGTAGAAGTATTGCACTTGATTATATATGGTGATTCCATGATATGGACACTTTCTCATTAGCTCTTTGAATCTGTCCCATACCTTATGATATCTTTCTCTCTTTCTCTTTGTTGAAATGTTTGAATTTCTAGTCTAATTTTTGCTACTTTTGTCGGTGGAAATAATTTATTGCATAATTTTGTAGTCAGTTCCTTCTAATGCTTCCATGAGGTTGAATATCTAACCACTCCAATGCTGTATCCTTCAATGCGTAAGGAAATAAACTCAGGGCGATAGCATATTCATTAACTCTTGTAACATGGAAGTTCTAACAATTTCTGAGAAATTTGGAGATATGTGTGTTCGTGTTTTCATGAGGTAATCCGTAGAATTGTAAAGTATTGCTAGTCAAAATTTTCCAATCCGTCGTTATCTGAAAATTATTTACATTGACATATGGATATACAATACTAGAGCGCACGGGCACTGCTATGACGTCAAGAATATTGAGATTGTCAAGGGTTCTTCATTTATCTTCACTAGCTTATTTTGCTGATTTTGTGGTACCGCTACTCTCTCGGCTACTTGTCCAATTAGCTGTATAGGAATAGAAATCTTTTGATCTTCAACCATATCATGTTTTTGCTTTGTTGGTGTTCTTTGATTCTGCGTCTGAAGTAACGTTCTATTTTTTGGATCAAATGATTGTAGATTGTCACCTTGAGAATGGAGCATACAACGAACACCTTTTATATGTAAATAAAAGAAAATAAACTAATCAAATAACAGTAAAAAAATAAATATAAATTAAAACCTAAATGTAAATAGTTCCCCTTTAACGGCACAAAAAACTTGTTGCATTTTTACATCGCCAGTGTACAATATTGTAGCAGCGTTTTTGTAGCAGCGTGGTACTGCTAATACAATAGCAGCATGCTGGCTGTTGCATTCGTGCATGATGATAGCCCAAAAATAACTAACCAACATGGGGTAAATTGGTTTTTAAATTTTTTTCGAATAATGAATCTAAAATTAAGCAAGTAAAGACTAAATAGATTGATTTAAAAATAAGCATAAATATAAAAGTGATAAGTAAAAGGAAGAGAGGATGCAAACGACATAATTATGGAGGATCGATCCAAAGCAAAGATCTACATCCTTCGTTACAAAGCTTTTCGGCACGAGCAAGACCTTTTCACTATATTGATTAACTTATGATGCAATCCAACCTTTTACACAGCTTCCAATTACTTATAAATAAAGAGCACTGATCCTTATAAAATGTTAAGCTTCACGGGACCTCAATATGACCCACGCAGTGACTTTCAACAAGGAGCACTGATCCTTATACAATCTTGAACTTTAAGGGACTTCAACACGACCTACACTTTATCATACTGATTTTACAATGAAATTTATTTCTTGATAACTAATACAAACAAATTAAGTACTAAGAGATACTAACACTTCAATGAATAGTAATAAATGATAGCTCAAATGTTAGATGAAAAACTTTGATGAATATGATAGTCAAAAATTTCAATCAATCAAAATGTTTCAATGAGAAAATGAAGAAATAAATATAATATAGGTTCAAAAATCTTCTCAAGAAATATCTCTCTTATAATGGATGATTATAATAAATTAAGTACCAAGAGATAAATGAGAAACTTTGATGAATATGATGATTTTACAAATTTAACTCAATCAATCAAAGTTTTAATATGACAAAGAAAAAGGTTTATACAATGTAAGTGCAAAAATCGTCTTCAAAAATATATCTTTCTTTCAAAGAATAATTTGTGATAAATTAAGTATTAAGAGAGAAATTAGAAACTTTGATTAATATAATGTTTACAAGTTTGATTTAGTCAAAGTTTCAGTATGAAGAAATAGAAAAAGGTATGCAATGTAAGTACAAATATCTTCTTCAAAAATATATATCTTTTAAAATTGATATACATAAATTAAGCACGAAGAGAAATGAAAAACTTTGATGAGAAAATGATTTAAGAAGTTTTGATTCAACAATCAAAGTTTTTGTAGTAATGAAATAAATGAAATGAATATAAAAATGTAAGTTTAAAGAAGATATTTTACAAATATATTTTACAAGAAAGTTCCCTTCTAGTTATTTTTTGAATATAAAGTGAAGTAGTATTTATATTAGTCCAAATGCAAAAAGTTCTGCCCAATCGGACGACCCTACCGGACGTCTCCACTGAACCGAATAACCAACTAGTCGTTGCGGTAAGAATGGTAAAAGAAGTGACCGTTTGCGAATCGGACGTCCACCTGGTCAACCGGACTTCTGATTGATCATTGACCGTTGACTTTTTTTTCCCCCTTTTTAAGGGATATGATCTAAGTTCAAGTATCATTTTGAAAGATCAATCTTATTTTTGGTCAAAAATATTTTATGCTAATAATATGAAAATAACTCTTCGTGCACAAAAAGATTTTTGAGCTATTATCATTCATTATTAAATATCAAAGTATTATACATTTACATATGATCTCGAAAGTCTAGTCTTTGATCTTGTTTCGAAGTTTCTTTCATGTTTCGCTCTTAGACTCTTGATCTTGCTCTTGGTCTTTTTCATGAGCCCGATTTGGTAGTCTTCATTTTAATCTTTTAAGCTCTCGTCTCGAATGAGCCGACTTTAGTGTTTAACTTTCAGTTTGATCTTCATTTCGAGTCCAATTTATGATGTGTTGATTTTGACAATGCTTGATTGATTTTAACATTGAATTATCATCACTCAAAATCAATTGTTAGAAACAATATTAATCTTGTTTATTATGATCAAAACATTAAGGTTAAATCAACCACAAGTCAACAATTTCTCCATTTTCTATTATGATACAAGATGATTTGCAAGGTAAGATTGAACAATTGATATCACATTGATAAAGGAATATACATTATAAATTTTGTATGTAATCCATATATTCACTCCATCTTTTACAAACCAATAGTCATTCATTTTAAAGCATATGTTTATCAAGGCAAGCATCACATTCTCATCAAACATATCATCTCATACATTTTCCCCTTTCTGTCATAAGCAAAAAGATATAGTATTTAAGATCAAAACACGACCGTAGAAAACAATAAATGATTCAATAAAAGATACCCCATTTTCAATGCTTTTCAAATATATTTTACTCAATTTTCCCTTTTAACATAAGCAAGAAGATAGCAAATATGAGAGGAAGAGTATAGTATATAAAAACTTTAAGTCACCAATAGAAAATAGTAATATATTCCCCCTCAATTAAGCACTAGATGCCATCACATTTAAAAGTTTAAATAAGAGAATAATCATCACATTTATAGTAAAAATTATAATAAAAACATGAGTGATGAAATGACAAAAACATAATCATTTGGGTAAAAATCGTTTTATGGCACTAAAGTGTGATTCTCGAGTATTGGATTGAAATATAGCATATAATCATACACTAAACATAATATCGAGTTTACTAGCGATTAAATAAAGGAGAGATCCGATCATACATCGATATTGTATTATGTCTATGGAAGTACCTTGATCATCTAGTTTGATTGATGAGCTCATTGGAGTGTTCATTAATTTCAACTCTTCCATTTCAAAGTTATTGAGTATGTTCATAATGTACTTTGTTTGACTCCATTAGCTAGGAAGAGATTGGTCACTTTATACTTCAAAAGATCTAGTTGCACATTTGTTTCTTCCTTACGTTGATCTTCAACATCTTTATGATCTTTCTTGTTTTGATTTTATTTGCTCAATAGGAATCTCCAAACCTATATCATTATCAATACCTTTCTCTTGATCAATAGTATTAGTTTCATCAAAAGTAACAAGCACAGATTCTTCAACGACTAGAGTTATCTTGTTAAAGACTATAAGTTTTGTTAGTCGATGAGTAACTTAGAAACATTCCAATATCAGATTTTGAATCAAAATTTCTTTTTTGCTTAAAATAAAGCATTCACAACCAAAAACTTTAAAATAGACGATATTTGAAATTCTATTTTTCCAAAACTCAAAGTGGATTTTAGTTTATTTTCGACTAACTAAAACTTTATTTACAATACAGCAAGTGGTGTTAACGGTTTCGGCTCAAAAATGTTTTGTCATGCTATTTTCATTTAGTATGTTTATAATCATTTCTTGCAATGTGTGATTCTTCTTTTCTACTACATCATTTTATTGAGAATTCTAGTAGCCGAGAAATTATGATCATAGTCATAATTTTTTGCAAAAAATCATTAAATACAATATTTTCAAATTCTCCACCATGATCACTCCTAATAGTAGAAATATTATATCCTTTTTTATTTTGAACATTTTTACAAAAGTATTCAAATGCATTCAAAACTTCATCTTCTAGGTTCAAAAATGGGACTCAAGTAAATCTAGAAAAGTCATTAATATTGACGAAAGCATAATATTTACCATTTAAGTTTGTAATTCTAGATGGTCCAAAAATATTCATGTGGAGAAGTCAAAAAAATTTTGTAGTTGAAGAATGTTGCTTTAATTTTAAAAGAACTATTTACTTGTTTTCCATGCATCATAAATTTTGTCTTTCTCAAACTTGACAAACCTTTAATAAAATAATTTTTGGAAATTTTGAAAGTAGGTGTATGCTAACATTACCTAATATTTTATCTCATAACCAAATATCATATTTTAAACTTGATAAACATTTTTCTCCGCATTCAAACATAATGTTTATGACATAAACATTCTTACTTCGGCTTCCTATTACCTCTTTTGATGTAGTATCCTCAATAATGCACTTGGAAAAATCAAATTTGATATGATAACATTCATCACACAATTGATTAAAACTATGTAGATTACGTCTAAGGTTATCTACTAAGAAGATATTTTCAATAAAAGGAGATATATTACCAATAATTTCAATGTCAATGATTTTTCATTTTGCATTATATCTAAAAGTATCATGACCGTCATCCTTTATTTTGAGACTTGACAATAAAGCTTGATTTTCGATCATATGCTTTGAGCATCCATTATCTAAGGTCAATTTGCTCTCTATTTTCCTTGGTACCTACAAAAATAATTCAATTTTTGGTCTTTGGTACCCTTATATCCTTGGGTGCTCCATAGTTAGTGTTAGTGGATTTTTGAATCCACTTATAGTTGTCTTCAAAATGTAATTTCTTTTTGATAGAATAATAAAAAGCTATATGTCCATTTTTATTGCAAAAATTACAAATGACATTTGAAATAAGAGAAGTTGAAACTTTAACAAAAAAAAAAAAGTTTAAGAGATTTTTGTTTCAAAAATGGTTTATATCTAATTCCTCCTTTATCAAAAACACATTTTTACTCACCAAGTATTTAATTTTTCTTACCTTGAGTAAATTTGTGAATAATTTGAGTCAAATCTAAAATCTTTTCTTGTGAGGAGGATTTTTCATTAATTAAAGAATCATAATTGGCTTTTCCTTTTTTCACATCATTTTGAATTTCTAAAAGTTTCTTCACCTCATTTTTTAATAAAGAATTCTTCTTTTTAAGGATCGAATGATTTAAAGCAAGTTTTTCAAGAATTTCATCATAAGAAGTAGATAATTCATCGTATGAACAATTTTCATTTGAATTTACCTCATCATCAATAGCAATGAAGTACATGTTGGCAATTTCCTTTTGACTTTCATCTTCTTCATGGTCATCATCATCACTCTCATCCCATGTTGATTGAAATGCTTTCTTTTTTATAAATCCATTATTCTCTTCGCCATTTTCTTCTTCCTTTTGAAATCAACGATTGTTGCGAAAAAAATTTCATTTATTAACAAGAAGAACTAGATCATCAAGTTCTTCATCATTATTTTTGCTTGAAGTGTCTTCATCAACTACGGATTTTAAAGCAATTTGGCATCTTTTTTCTTTTTTGCTTTTCATTGTTTTCTCCTTTGTCTCCGTGTGATTTAGCTCATATGTCATCAATATTCCATAGAGATCTTTCAATGAATATGTGTTGATATCTTTGGTATTTTCTATCAACATTCTCAATGAACTCCATTCTTCCGAGAGTGACCTAAGCACTTTACTCACAAGTTCACCGTTAGTAAATTTTTTATCAAAGCACCTTTGAGACCATTAATAATATCGGTAAAACGAGTAATCATGTCAATAATCGGTTCATTTACTTTCATAAAGAGATTTTCAAAATCTTTAACTAAGAGATTTATCTTAGTTTCTTTCACTTTGATAGTTCCAATCTGAGTAATTTCTAAAGCATGCCAAATATCATAAGGAGAATCACATATACTAATATGATTACATTCATTTTCATCTAAAACATAATAAAATATATTTTTTGCTCTAGCATTTAAAGACAATTTTCTTTTATCCTCTTCATTATATTCATCTCTAGGTTAAGAAATTATTTAATCCGGTTTATCATCCTCTTTAATAACCTTTTTAGGCACATAGGGATCAAATTCAATTACTTCCCAAATATTATAATATAATGATTGAATAAATATTATCATTCTAGTCTTCCAATAGTTATAATGAGTACCATCAAAAAAATGAGGATGATTTGTAGAACGCCCCTCAAGATTTTGAAAAATATGACTTGCCATTACTCAAGATTATAAAATCTTTAAAATTGAGCACCTTGCTCTGATACCAATTGATAGTCCAATAATAACTAACCAAGATGGGGTGAATTGGTTTTTAAAACTTTTTTGAATAATTAATCTAAATTTAAGCAAGGAAAGATTAATATATTAATTCAAATAATAAACACAAATATAAAAGTGATAAGTAAAAGGGAGAGAGTATGTAAACGATATAATTGTGGAGGTTCGATCCAAAGCAATGATCTACGTCATCCGTTACCAAACTCTCCAGAATGAACAAGATCTTTTCACAATGTTGATTGACTTATGGTGTAATACAACTCTTTACAACGCTTTCGACGACTTACAAGCAAAGAATACCGATCCTTATACAATGTTGAGTTTTACGGGACCTCAACACGACCCACACTGTTGAGCTTTACGAGACCTAAATATGACCCACACGATGACTTACAACAAGGAGCACCGATCCTTATACAATGTTGAGTTTTAAGGGACTTCAACACGACATACACTTTATCAAACTGATTTTACAATGAAATTTCTCTCTTGATAAATAATACAAACAAATTAAGTACTAAGAGAAGATAGCATTTCAATGAATAGTAATAAACGATAGCTCAAATGTTAGATGAAATTTTTTGATGAATATGATAGTAAAAAAAATTAGATTCAATCAATCAAAGTATTTCAATAAGAAGATGAAGATAACTTTTCGTGCACAAAAAGATATTCGAGCTATTGTCATTCATTACTAAATATCAAAGGTTGTATATTTACATATGATCTCGAAAGTCTAGAATCTGATCTTGTTTCGAAGTTTCTTTCATGTTTAGCTTTTAAACTCTTGATCTTGTTATTCTTCATGAGCCCGATTTAATAGTCTTGATTTTGATCTTTTAAGCTCTAGTCTCATCTCGAGTAAGATTTATGATGTGTAGATTTTGACAATTATTGATTGATTTTAACATTGAACTATCATCACTCAAAATCAATTGATAGAAATAATATTAATCTTGTTTGTTATGATCAAAACATTAAGGATGAAATTAACCATAGTGACACACATGGTGCTCGTTGTTGCAGACGACGACGACGAGCTTTGCTATTTATGCACAATGCGCGCCATGCGCTACTTCGCGCGCCTCTGTCCTTTGCTACTCGTAACACCATCTCTAGATCCGTTTTCGACTAAAAATTAATTTTTTAAGACCATATTTTAGAACATGAAAAATAATCTCTAAAATGCTAGAAACAATAAAAATATAAACAATCAACTTTTTATTGTTCCAAGATAGAAAACCGTTTCTAACAAGTAGAAGGTAGGCTTTGATACCAAAGTTGAGAATCTACATAACATGCACAACGGAATTTAAACAATATTTCAATTTACACCAAAAAATCTTCTTTGTGTTAGAAAGAAATTATGATAGGAATTATACATTTGTTGAATTTAGCGAACTCTTTTGCTTATCTTGAACATGAATAATTACGATCTGCAATTCACAAATGTCCAATTATCCAACCTCTAATGGAAAGACACACAGGGAACACAAATATGATAATTATGGGTTTTCTTTTCTTGTGCATGCAAGATAATAATTGTATTGTTTTATTTCTCAAAATCCTAATAGCTTATTAATAGGAGTCCAAGTTGATTTGGCTCAACACTTGAACTTAATTCAGCCCAATGTTTAATTAATCTAATTATTAAAAATGGTCCATTAACTAATTAATTAATTAATTTGACTCATTAATAAGTAACCCAATTTATTAATTGTCCAACAATTATCAATTAATTAATTAGGATATTTCATTCTTCTAGTTCTCGTATTTTGTATAACACATTAGGTTCCCGATTACGATGTTTAACGACGTGAATTATTATTTTTGTAATCAAAATAAGATAAATTAAAACACCATTTTAATTTATCATTAATTCACATTCGTTATCTCAAACTGACATCTAACAATCTTTTAGGGCGACGAGAAATATCACGTGGTATGATAAAAAAACTTGTTTATTTACCATGAAACCATAATCACTTTGTCATATGATCTAATTAATTACGAGATATGAAGTGTATCAATCTCGATTATCGATCATATCTTTCATCCAGCAATTAAGTCAATGTAAGTTGAAAACGTTTTTCGACTTATGGGTACACATTGGCCAAATGATTTCATTATCAGCTTAATTGAATAAAATGTAGATTATAGTATCTTATTATCTAAAATTGACGAATCTTCTATTGATTATTCACAACTTTTATATAAAATTCTTGACATACTCGAACGATGTTGTATTAGCGACTCTTGACAAAGCAATATCTAACATCACCAAAGCATAATTGTCCCTATATATTACACTATGATGATTTCAAGTCAAATGATCAATTCCACTACCGAACCTTGGAGATTAACTACTGACACTCAGATAGTTATTTATATAGAACCTCTTCAGCAGGTCAGCAATATTTTGTTATTTAACAAAACACCCACATGTTTATTTAAATGTCACTACATCTTAGCTTGTGAGAGACCATCCACTCATGCACAAGTGAGAAATATCACACGTGATACATTCATATAACGATATTTATATCTCGTTATTACTACAACCACGGATAATTTAAGATTCAGTAATATATAATTTGTATCTCATAATCATAACTTTTTGTGATTAACAAGTTATTGAGACTTGATTCTTTCTACATACTCTATAATTTAATTTATTAGAATATCAATTCAATTAAATAATACATCAGTCATAAGTCAAATGCATCAATTATTTATTAAAAATATTTATATCCAAAATTGATTGGATCTAGAACTTAACATTTACATTCGTCACAATACATTGAATGTAGTGTCTCACAAGAGTAGCAAATAGTTGTTTATTAGTTCCTCCATACATTAACATGTCTAATTGTAGAAAATATAAAATTTGCATCAAGAATATATTCTTCCATAATCTAAAAGGATTGGTCTACTTCTTGTTTCTTCTAAACATTTGCAACTTATTCTAGAAAAATATACATTTTTCACAAACATATATATGTTATATAATCAACTTGCCAATATTAATTGTCATGACGGTGCGAGCTTTCCTTAAATTATTATGTACATCCAATAATTAACATTATACGATTAGATATATCTAATGTATACTTCACTATAAAAATTAATTGTTCACCATGTATAATCTACCAATGAATAATGATTGGAACAAGAGATCCTCTTAGCATTATGAAGACGCAACTTGAAGCACACAATTCGAACTGCTTTACTTAGAGGGCAATTGATTTAGCACCAAAAAAATAAAATACAATAATGTATAGTACCATGTTACCTAAAGTCTTGGAGTCGAATTAAGTTTTTATTTAAGATAAGCAATTAAGAAACCTATAATTAGACATTCAATTGCGTTTTCATATGGGATACTCTGTCTTGTACCAATAATTTATATCACACTGTTCAAGTTTCGTTGGCACTTGTTCATGTCCAGCTAGCTACTCTAATTCACTTTTTCTGTAGAGTTGATTTTAAAAAAGGTCATTGAAGTTCAATTGAAATTTTAAAATCGATTATTTAAGTATTTTTCTCATCCATTTTATTATTAAAGTTTATTTTTTTTACAAAATTGGTCTCTCTGCTAGAAACATCCACTCTAGATTCAATGTAGTTCCATTAAACTTCGACTTTATGGTTGCGTCCGTATCGTGAAATTTAGATATTCAAACTAAAACGTGATTCTTAGGGGAAAACACATCACGTTCAGCCAAAAAACCTCGAATGGATGATGTCATTAATTTTATATTCCGCAAGTTTATGGACTGCGACAAGAAATAAAGTAGATATGAGAGTTTGAATTATCAATCCCACGATTACTAGTATCTAATTGTTGGTTTAACTATTTCTAACTTCAATTCGATTGAAAAGAATAAAAGTAGTTTAATTTTTTTTTTTTTATCCTTAATATTTTTCTAAATGATAGTTGAATTATTAGAATTTATGAGTTCATCATAGTTATCCCCTTAATCTCAATCACCAAATTTTTATAACAATTTATCATATGTACATGGTCGAATTCTTCTAAATATGTTTATATAGGTCTCTCCAAGTTCAAACAAATCCTACCCAATTAAGTCAATTCATGATGTCTCTATGTGAATCTGAATAAACATTATTCAAGCGCATTCAATCACCAGAAAATTCAATTAATAATCATGATAAACATAAAGGTGTATCGAGACCCATTTATCCAAATTGCAAGTTTTTACTACGAAGTATAACTCGTATCTCGACATAATTATCACTCGCAAATTAATGAATTAATGATCAAGTATTCAAAGAATTAAGCATAGAAGTAAAACAATTCACAAGTATTAATTGAAAATCAGAACTTTTAAATTAAAGTTAAAGAACTAGATTGCATTCATTTGTCTCGCCTAATCGTTTAGTTACACATCACGAGAGAAGAGAAATATAAAAATATATTGGAGTAAATCACTATATTTGAATGAAAAACAAGAAAAAGTGGACGACGTTGCATCAAGAAGGTTCGTCTTCAAGCCAAAAAATTTAAAACCAATTTTATTGATTTGTGCTCTTTCTTTCTGTGATGTATTTCACTTTTTTTATTTATTTTTTATTTTTTATTTTTACCTAAACAAGGTACATTTATGCAGAAAAAAAAAAAGATTTTCGAAGTTATGTTACTAAAAGGAGTCAAAACCGATCAAGAAAATTCAAAATGTTATAAAGTTCCCATGGCTGAAACAACACTTGATCATGTTCTGTGGGAAATCAATGCGCTCCATCGCTATTTATTTGATGTTTGCAGCTTTGATTTATGCTATTTGGCGTGGGCATAATTCTATAACCCATTGTGATGCTCCTAAACATGAGTATATTGTTATTCAAGGCATTATTTTTTCTGTTTCTGTACGGGTGAATCTATGTAAGGGCTTGGTTCCATCGATGAGAATAAATGGCTCCAACACTAATGGCTTTTCTGCAAATATTTTGTGACTAGATTATTAGCACTATTTATTGTTTGGGCTAGGAAGCATATTTTCTAGCCTTGTTTTTCTAGGGTATGCCCTTGTGATCTTGTATTTATCTTTCATATTTCGGATATAATACACAAACACTTGATCATGGTCAACCCTCAACTTTTTGAATTGTTGCAATTTGGTTCCCAAAATAATGTTTTGTTCGATTTTGATCTTTTTTGGGTCTAATCTTTATTTTTGATGTCGAACCTCCAAAACTTTCCAAACCAGTCTCCAAAAGTTCATACTTATTAAATTTGTCCATCTCAAGTTCCAAAACTCTACAATTTAGTGCCCAAAAACTTGAATTTCCCTCTTTAAACTTACAATTTGCTTCCGATAGCTCTCTTTTTTACTTTTTATCTTTTCCCATACCATTCAGGTAGTCTTTAATTGCCCGAAACCAACTCTCAATTAGCTTAAAATCTCACTTTTCCGCACTAATTTTATCAAAGCCGAGATTTTTTTTCTTTCTACAATTGACAAAATTATACTAAATTAGATAAAAGTCTGCTCAATTAATCATAATATATAATGTTCAAAAGAGCGAATAAGTGTGTTTTCCACGCTTATTCAATACCCTGAAATTTAAACTCTTGTTCGTTCCAACAAGATTATCTACTAAATGCGCTAACAAAAAAATAAAAATAAAAATAAAAATGCATCAAATAATTTTGTCGAAATTGCATCAAGTATCGAAATTATTTGACAATTTATGAAAAGTTCATAAATAATGCAAATAAAAATAATTTTCACTTTTTCTAATGTTCAATCAATATGAGTGCATAGTTAATCTAATCACCACGAACTTTTAAGTCGGTTATTTTCTTATCATTAAGGGTCCGTTTGATAGGTAGGAAAAAATGTGGAAAAGGAAAATGTTTTCTAACTTTTGTCAATTAAGGGTGTTTGATAGCGTTTCTTTTCCTGACAAAATGTTTTCCACATTTTTCTAGATACAATCATTTGATGCACAAAAACTTGATTTTGAAAACATTTTCCACCTTTTTTTTAAGCAATGGCAACCAATTCTATCAACTATTGTAAAAAGAATTTTCATTTTTGTTGACAATTTCTATATAAAACAAAGTCAAATGAATATGAAACTTTTTTCTAATTGTTTAATTTTTTTTTTTTTTGGTAATTAGAACAAATTCTAGACGTATTGATAGAAAAATTATCACTTTAATGGACAATTTTTATAAAAAACGAAGTCAAATGGACATCAAACTTTCAACATTTTCCAGGTAGAAAATTATACCAATCAAACACAATTAATTACAATTCTCAGCAAAACAAATTCTTGGCAATTCAATTCCCAGTAAAACATTTTCTTTCCACCCACTTTTCACCTTTGCAATCAAACGGACCCTAATAGTCGAATATTTTCTTACTATCTCATGGGATGCACACCTTCAATTCATTTTTTACAGTCTCACCCGGGGTGTTAATTCTAAGATTGATTTCACAACACTCGTTCATTTCCTACATAAGTTTGGTTTTGATTTTGCCAATAAAAGTAAATATCTCGATATGCACAATTATTCTCCCTAGATTTGAGTATCTCAGCCTTCAAGCTTCACCTAAGCTACTAACCATCACTAAAAATGAAAATCCCAAGTATTCAAAAATAAGCCGGATAGTAACAATACTTATAACTATTTTGTTACTGTCTCAAAGCACTTTGGTGTGTTTTTTCTTTTATTTTTCGTTGTGTCCATTTTTCTATATTTGATATCTTTTCCTAAGAAATTGCATGCAGCCTTCTTCCTAGTAGTAGATCATCTCCTAAACAATATTGTAGTTAATATTTTTTATGTTCTACGAATAGCGCAATAAGCAATTGAAATTGACACCCTAATATATGTTTTACTACTTAGGTTTCCCATGTTATTAGCCAATATATGTTTACACAGTTATTAAACAAGTACGAAATCTAAATATCTCCCAACACCATAGAGATCTAAATTCAATTGGTCAAATGGTTCTGTTTTTCATTTATGATCTTAGTTTATTATAGAGATCTAAATTCATTCTATCAATGTAAAAAATCATATTAATCATCATAATTTCGTGCTTAATATTATATGATCTACCATGAATAAGTATCAAATTCGCGAAAAAAAAAACATTATCTATTCACAATTTATGAATCATAAATGATTTTAGATAATCATAATCATTGGTCGACAAAAGCTGTCCAACTCACGTAAACACATAAAATAAGAAAATATTTTTTAAATTTTTTTTCTTTTCAAGATTTTTATAGCATATTACATAAATTAACAAACCACCAAACTTAAAATACATATTGTCCTCGCTGTGTATATGAAGAAATCTCAACAATACTGCACTGTCTTCTATCATCATTCTTTGCTCATTTGCTCGTTCTTGCATGATATTTCTTCCATAATTGAAACGAAAAAGAAGAATATTTTCAAATTCACTCATACGGGAGTTCAAGCGAACTTTATGCCGAATGATTTATGTAACCTAGTTTTCATCTTAGACCAAACCTATTTTAGCATTTTTTTTAAGGTTTTTTAATTTTTTATATTTGTTTTTATACTTTTTCTAAAATATCGGAATTTTAATTTATTTAACAGTAAATCGAATTCATTAAATTGAAATTCTTAAACGAAGAGATCTCCAGTTTACTTTCTTCCTAAATTCCAATTATAGTGTTACTCGTTTCCTGCTAGTTAACGTTTTCCTTTCTTCGACTGCTTTCCATCATTTGAATTTGGTTGTTTATTCCCGGCCCTCCTCTTCGAACATACTTAATCGTTTGTTTAAATTAATTTCTTATTTTTTAAAATGTACGTTAAAACATATTCTAAATTCGATATATCTAACTAATGCGAAAGAATTGAAAAAAAAAAAAAAAAAAGATAGAAAATTGGGTTGCCTCCCAATAAACGCTCGATTTATATTCTTTGCTCTCGACTTTGGATAAATATTTTTCACAGCACTTCAAATAGGACTTTGGATCTTTTCCTTAGTGTGCATAAATTGTCTTTATAGCAAGCACACTTTGTATGTCTTCTAGAATCTTAACTTACCGTCTTGAATATGATATGACTTACCAAATCACTTGATTCGAACTCAACTAAAAATACTTAGATATTCTTATCAATGTTAATCACAAAATCAATGAAGTTGAAGGTTTGAATGCTAATTTCATCTTCTTTGAATGCCTCTGATTTTTTCTATCTCAACATGATTAATTCTTCGATCTCTAGGTGCTCTTCTTCTTTATAGTTGATTCATCGGGTTGAATGAGAAACATATCCCCATAAGAATGTTATTTGGCTCATCTAGAATTTTTTGTGCTTCAATTCTTTTATAATTTTTCGTAGTGAAGACATGTCCTAGAAGCATATCTCCGTCATTACCTAAGTATCATCATGGAAACATTTCTCCAATTTTATGTGGAGTGGTCCGCAATAAACAATTTTTAGTATAATGCAAAATCTCACAGTCTTCACAAGTCGGATTCATCTCCTCATCAAAAATCAATTGAAAAAATAATACCACTAGCAAGTCACACCTTCATCAAGTTCGATAAGTAAATTATATCTGATAAGGGCATTTTTTATACGTTTATTTTGGTTCACAAACATGAATAATTGTCGATAAACATTCGGAATAGAGCTTAATTTGTGTGAATTATGTTTGTAGGGCAACAATGAAAATTATGATGGAAATTAGAAGAAAAGTAGAGAAAATGGGCCAAAACGAAGGAAAACAAAAGTTCAGGGACCAAAATGCAAATAATCAAAAGATGACCCGATGCCAACTCAAGAGCGGACATAAGCCTAATCATACATTGAGGAATGCATGGGATGATTGGAGGACAAGAATGAACAAAAGAGGTCAAAACAAGAGAATAATGAAGTTGGAGGACCAAAATGAAGATTTATGATAGTTGTTTGTACCATGCGGCCGCAAGGTGTAATCCTCCATGCGGCCGCAAGCAAGGATGCAGGGAAAATTTTTGGAAAAAAAGTTGTTCCTTGCGGGTGCAAGGAATTTGTCCTTGCGGCCGCAAGGAAGAAATCCGGCGCGAATTTTCTGGTTTCCTTATCCGACTCCAACACGTATGGTAATGATTCTAGGGCAACTATAAAAGCTAAAAGACGTCCAGAAACTAGGGTTATGCCTTCCTAGAGAGAAAAACAACCTTTTTGGAGCGAGAACGAAGGCAAGGACGAAGGATTTCACTCCAAGATCGAAGATTTCAAGCTTTACATTCAAGAATTGGGTGATGTCTTCTCCTAAATATTTTCTTTGTTATTTTAATTTATCCATGCTAGGCTAGGTTTTTAATTGTACTAGGTGAACGATGAACCTCGTATTGTGAACTTTTAATTTCTATTTTGCAATTTGATATTTAAACACGTTTGATGGATGTTGAATGATTTATATACACTTTCTTGTCTCTACAATTATATGCGCAATGGTTGTATGAGTTTGGGTGATTTATTTTATGCATTCGAAAGAAGGGAAATAGATTCTACCAGGTATAAATCATCATAAGGTCCGATAGGGGATAGAAATATACCGCTATGCTTTATGTGAATCTCTAAGTGTTTACAAAACGTCATGCATTCTTTTATATTGCATTTGCCATAGAAATATAGTCAAATGGTATATTAGAATAGGTTCAATTCTACTCGAAAGAGTAATATTGAATAAGTTAGAAACATTGATTCTTCAACCAATTCCTCGTGTTGTCAAATTGTGAAATAGGAGTTACAAAGTGAACTTGCTTGGTGATTCGGGATCCTAGTACGCTTTTTCATACATTAATTTCTTCAACTTTTGCATTTAACCATCATTATTGCATTTAGTCGGAATTTTAGTTTAATTTACATTTAGTCATAGTTACTCATAAAATCTAGAACAATCATCTTGAATTTAATAGATTCGGTTAAGGTCGAGATAATAATAATCACGTTAAATCAATCCTCGTGGGAACGATACTCGAAATTCTAGAATTTCCACTTTATTACTTGTCAACAAACCGTGCACTTGCAGTGATTTAAATTCGAAACATATTTTCGTGAACAAGTTTTTGGCGCCATTGCCGGGGATTGAGTATTAATTTGATTTTTGTTATTTAGACACTAATTCGAACTTTTTTTTATTTTATTATTGTTTTTATTTTTTGGCTAACCCCGTACTATTAATCTATCTCGTGTTTGCACTATCTCCCTATACTTTTTCAGATGATTGCATGATTCTAACTTGGTAAGGCAATGAAATTTTTGCAATGGATAATCTCTGTATACATTATGAAGATATGTTTGGAGGATACCCGAGTTGTTATAATTGCTACGAGATGCATTGTACTGGACAATGTTTGCGATGACACCCTTGTTTCAACACGCCGAAACTTATGATATTTAGAGAATATTTAAAGTGTCGGAAGCGAGCAATTGACGAAAACCATGAAGGGTACATGCTGATCGTTTGTGATTTTATACCTGACAATTGGGATGAGGACTTCCAACTGGTAGGAGATGGTCCTCCTCTATTTCATGAAAAAGTAATTGCAAAGTATTTTGAAAAATTGGTCAAGTTGGATGAAGGCGATATGCTTTTGGGAGATTGCACGTATTGGGAAGAATTTCATTATTGGGGGTACAATCCACTTGAAAGGGTCGTAAGGACCGACTTTTCATTGCATATGGATTTAGATTGCGGACCAATCATTCCACCCGATGGGAGTTCATCAATTGAAGAAGAGCAAAAAACGAGTGAAAATTTAATCACAGTGGAGCTCAGCGAGGATGAGGCGATCAATAAGGAGGAAATCAACTCATATTTTTTCGACTTTATTGATTGTCCAAAAGTTGATTTTGTGATTAAGCCCGACGAGGAAATACAGATCTACATGGTGGAAGTTGAGTCAGATGGAATAGATAAGTCCTATTATGTTGAAAATGACAAGGAAGATGTGTGGAGATCAAATGAAAAGTGGACCAAAGCCAAAAGAAGAAAGATGGACAAAACATCAAAAGCTTTCTTTAGGTGCCCGTGATTAGCTGTCATACAGTCGAGCTATAGACTATAAACAAGCGCTGGTTGGGAGGCAACCCAACAATTCTTCCCTTTTATTTATTTCGCTTTATGCATTAGATTAGGAATTTCTTTTTCAAGTTTTTTATAATTTTTAATAAGATTACTTTTTCATCGTCTCTACAGGTAATAAAAGAGTTTATGCATGGTCCACATTATTTTTCTTCCACCATCTTCACCTTTGCATCTCCATCAATCAGGGGAGTATTCCTCACCTTTTGTTCTCTATCTTCTATGAATTTATCCTTAATTTTATGCACTGCTAAGTTTGCATTCTATTATTCTTGAAACATTGAGGACAATGTTCTATATACGTTTGGGGGTGGAACAATGTTCTATATACGTTTGTGTGATTGTGTGAAAAAAAAAATTCCATTTGTTATTTGTTCTAAGTTTTACTGTTGCATTGTTAGTAGTAGTTTACAATTTTGTGTGCTTGTGTGGGTTTAACAACTCTGTTGACTATGATGTTAGATATTGGATTATGTACGGGCCATGAATGATGAAAATCGTGCATTATTAGCTTGATCAATACATGTTAATGTGAAACTTGATTTATTTTGCGCACGACACTCATGCTTGCATACTGGGCTACTGATTTGACTCATTGGTTAGAGATAGTTGACCATAGAAATTATACCCAAAAACCCTTTTTTGTGCTAAACCATGACCAACTTTTTAGAAGAGTTTAGATGTGATTGAACTGTTGCAAGGGAACATTGAGACGAGTAGGGGCTCCGTGCATGATGTTATGTGTGGATTGTCTTAAACCATTGAGATGAAAACAAAGTGAAAGTTTCAAGTTAGGTTGTAGTTTTTGAAATTGGGTGTCTAAAAAATAAGGGGTATTGCACTAATCATTGAGTAAACAACGACATTTGTTCGAGCCTATATAACTCGAGTGATTAAGCCTGTAAGGGTTTAAAACCTGGTGCCCTATGGTCATCTGACTTGGGAGTCATCGGCCTAAAGCTCGCTACAGGGGTTATATAGAAAGCAAAGGAAAGATGTTATGTAAAAGAAAAGAGAAAAATGGTATCTATCTATCTATTGATGAATTATATACAGACTCTTGTATATGAAATGCATTGATTAGCCCCAGACACTCGGTTGACAAAACTATACCCCTAACGCGAGGCAACTAACTCAGTTTAATCTACAAGGTTGAAGAAATCAAAAAAAAAAAAAATAGGAGAGCCCTTACTTATTGAAGTGTGAACTTGTAAGAGTAAGATCTATCTAAGCTAAGAGATGGGAAGGAATAGATGTGAATAGACTCAACCTTAGAACACACCTCGGGATACTTAAGTGAAAATTATAAGTTTGGGGGTGTGTGTATCTCTCGAGCGATGAGGAAAAAAAAATTGGACTACATTGGGTCGGGTATGAGTCAAACATGATCCTAACATGTTGGTATGAATTCACACACACACTTCGAGTTTTGCATATAACATGTGGAGATTGATTTGATTATTCGTGACTGAAATTGTTCATGTGCCCTTACTAAGTTCCAATCCTGAGATACAACAAAGTTGTTGAACCATGTCCTACTTGGAAGTAAGTTATGAATTTGTTTGAGGACAAACAATGAAGCAAGTTTGGGGGAGTTGATAAGGGCATTTTTTATACGTTTATTTTGGTTCACAAACATGAATAATTGTCGATAAACATTCGGAATAGAGCTTAATTTGTGTGAATTATGTTTGTAGGGCAACAATGAAAATTATGATGGAAATTAGAAGAAAAGTAGAGAAAATGGGCCAAAACGAAGGAAAACAAAAGTTCAGGGACCAAAATGCAAATAATCAAAAGATGACCCGATGCCAACTCAAGAGCGGACATAAGCCTAATCATACATTGAGGAATGCATGGGATGATTGGAGGACAAGAATGAACAAAAGAGGTCAAAACAAGAGAATAATGAAGTTGGAGGACCAAAATGAAGATTTATGATAGTTGTTTGTACCATGCGGCCGCAAGGTGTAATCCTCCATGCGGCCGCAAGCAAGGATGCAGGGAAAATTTTTGGAAAAAAAGTTGTTCCTTGCGGGTGCAAGGAATTTGTCCTTGCGGCCGCAAGGAAGAAATCCGGCGCGAATTTTCTGGTTTCCTTATCCGACTCCAACACGTATGGTAATGATTCTAGGGCAACTATAAAAGCTAAAAGACGTCCAGAAACTAGGGTTATGCCTTCCTAGAGAGAAAAACAACCTTTTTGGAGCGAGAACGAAGGCAAGGACGAAGATTTCACTCCAAGATCGAAGATTTCAAGCTTTACATTCAAGAATTGGGTGATGTCTTCTCCTAAATATTTTCTTTGTTATTTTAATTTATCCATGCTAGGCTAGGTTTTTAATTGTACTAGGTGAACGATGAACCTCGTATTGTGAACTTTTAATTTCTATTTTGCAATTTGATATTTAAACACGTTTATGGATGTTGAATGATTTATATACACTTTCTTGTCTCTACAATTATATGCGCAATGGTTGTATGAGTTTGGGTGATTTATTTTATGCATTCGAAAGAAGGGAAATAGATTCTACAAGGTATAAATCATCATAAGGTCCGATAGGGGATAGAAATATACCGCTATGCTTTATGTGAATCTCTAAGTGTTTACAAAACGTCATGCATTCTTTTATATTGCATTTGTCATAGAAATATAGTCAAATGGTATATTAGAATAGGTTCAATTCTACTCGAAAGAGATTATTGAATAAGTTAGAAACATTGATTCTTCAACCAATTCCTCGTGTTGTCAAATTGTGAAATAGGAGTTACAAAGTGAACTTGCTTGGTGATTCGGGATCCTAGTACGCTTTTTCAGACATTAATTTCATCAACCTTTTGCATTCGACATATTCTTGCAATTAATCATAATTTTAGTTTAATTTACATTTTAGTCATAGTTACTCATAAAATCTAGAACAATCATCTTGAATTTAATAGATTCGGTTAAGGTCGAGATAATAATAATCACGTTAAATCAATCCTCGTGGGAACGATACTCGAAATTCTAGGATTTCCACTTTATTACTTGTCAACAAACCGTGCACTTGCGGTGATTTAAATTCGAAACATATTTTCGTGAACAATATCCAATCATGTGAAATTGTTGCATAAGAATTCAACTCCAACGAGCATATGACCATTATCAATATCGACATCAATCATTGCATAGTGTAACTTGTCACGTGCTTGTGTTTCATTCTGTCGACACACTAAAAGTGCAGCCCAAGATTAAAGGCCCAAAGTGTAAAGCCCAATTCGAAAGTCCGGGATAAAGGCCTAGATAGAATTGCTGATGAATCTAATGGAAGCCCAAGAACCAAGAAGCATCATCACCCAAACTTGCAAGATGCCCAGAGGCTAAGCGAACGGGGTGGCCATATGATCGCCCAGAGCGATAGTCCTATCATCGCCCAAACCGTCAAATCACCCAGGAGTTAGACGAATCTAAGGCATTATGATCATCTAATCCAGCAGTTATGGAAGCGGTTATTAGACAAATTCGACATGTCACACGATTCGAAGATGGGCAATTAGAAGGCAAGAGTAATAGCAACGGTTAATAGGTAACCTCTCCCCAACAAGTCGGTCACCATGAAAAAAGTGGATAGTTACGGAGTAATTGAGCAGTTTCGAGCGGTTTTACCACCCAGAAGTTACCAAAGAAATATAAAAAGGAAATGAAGATATAGAAAAAAGACTATGAATCAAAAACTCTCAACATAGAATATGTAATTTCAATTTTTTAGTGTAACTTTAAAATTCTTCTTTTAGTACTCGTGTGCTTGCGCCCCTTGGAGGCATTTTGTTTGTCCCCAATTGTAAATCTTCGCCAATAAAACACCAATTTTTGGGACTTCGTCTCAAAAGGTTTGTTCCTTACACAATCATCTGATCCCTTTTTTAATTGTTAGCGACTAAACCCGCGAAACAATTTGGCACGCCCAGTGGGACATTGGTGTTTGGTAAGTGAAGATACAAAAAGTGAGACATTATGCCTCATAAAAGTTCTGATAAGGAACCAACAGGTCAAGGAGTAGTCCAATCTGTGATCGAGCGATATGAGGAGCAGCAAAACTCTCCACGAACAGATGGACAGAGTCAGAGCAGTCACAGTCGTTACGAGCCAATGACAGAGTTGAGTCCTCGCACCATGCGTGCATTGCTTGGGGAACTCACGCAGGATGTCGTTGAACAGGTAGATTTACGAAATGTTCACAATATGGAAATATGTACCCAAAATGAGAATGTACACTATGACAATATGACTAAACAACTAAGTACGAAATCATAAACAAGTTAGTAGGCCAAATATGTCAACCCGTTGTACCCATAGGGAGTCACTTTCAAACCAGGACAACAGTAGGACATACTTCGCCACATAATTTTCCTGGTTTGAACTCAAGTCAAAGTTTAGAACCACCTTTTGATCCATCTACCTCAAACCAATGTGGGAATGGAGTGCTAAACTTGAATGGTGATAACGTGACTACAAACCTGGGAGTAATCCAAATGTAAGAGATAATGTCCCGAACAATGGACAGAGTACTCTACGTGCTAATGATGGATTAAATACTCAGTTCAATGGTCACGGTGGCCCAAATAATGGCACTTTTATGGCCAACCAAAGGCCAACCATCAGGTCTCACATAAATCAACCAGTAAATCAACCCGTGGGAATTTCGCATGATCCTAACGTCATGTTGAGGAATAAAATAATGGAGATAGTGCAGGATCAAATGGTTGTTGGAGTACGTCCTGTCATTAGGCCGACCTACACAAAACCATATCCTGATTGGGTAGATCAAGCATATCCATGGCCTAGAGGGTATAAAGTTCCAGAATTTTCATTGTTCACTAGGTTAGAAGAAGTGTCTACTCTAGAGCATATAGGGCGATTCATGCTGCAAAGTGGTGAAGTGAATGATTATCATAAATTGAGATTGTTCCCTAGTTCGTAAACTGGAGTAACTTTTTCCTGGTTCATTAATCTGCCGACAAATTCTGTTCAAACATGGCAACAAATGGAACAGTTATTCTATGCTAATTTTATAAAACTGAGTCTGAAGTCACTCTGGCCGATTTGGCGAATCTACGTCAAATGCCCAACGAATGGGCAGAAGGTTTTCTTCAAAGTTCAAAACAGCCCGGAGTAAATGTTTTGTACCTCTGCCTGAGAAAGAATTTGTCAAAATCGCTCAAAGTTGTTTAAACTTTGATTTAAAGAAAAAATTCCAAGATAGGAAATTCCCTGATTTATTTTAACTTAGCGCGAATGTAATCAGATATGAGCGGTTGATAAGAGAAGATGAACAAATGAAGAATTCTAGTAAAAAGACCTATTACAAAGACCCAAACTTCAATGTTCATACTATCGCGATGAATATTACGATCAAACTAAAATATGTTTAGGCGAATAAGTCAAAGGAGATGCATATGCTTGTCCCATAATAGCTAAACCTAGGGCGTCGGGCAAGGATGAGCCTGTAAGGTGAAAATAAGCTAGGATGTTTTCGTTCGATGTTACTAAAGCTGATCTTATATTCGATAAATTATATAAGGATAAGCAAATAAAGTTGAGCGATAAACATAAATTGCCAGACCCTGAACAAATTAAGGGTAAAAAATATTGTAAATGGCATAATGCATGGTCACATATGACTAATTATTGCTTATTTTTCGCAATGTGTTACAGGATGCCATTTAATCAGTACGAATCACGTTCGAAGAAAAGAAGAAAATGGCAGTGGATGAAAACCAGTTCCCACAGCCACTTGGCATAAATATGGTGACAACCGATTTCAAAAACAAATTGCCAAAAATTCAAATTGGTTATTGAGAAGAAGACCACACGCCATATCCCAGCGTCTTTGAGCGTTTCAAAGGGAAGGAACCTAAAATGGATGAAGATGTGTGCAAGATGTAAAGAAGAAGTAGGAGTAAATACAAAACCACCAAAGATACGGCAGCATCACTATCGCCCTGATTTTGTCCCAAACGCTCAGCCTTTTAGAGGGTGAGGTACGTCATTCTATAGGAGATCGCCTTTGGAGAGGCAGTTCAAGCCAATCAATCAGGGGAGAACATTCAGGCCACAGCCTCACCAACCAAATGTATGGCATTCGTTCCAGTATAATGTAGGAAGGGTGATACCTTTCAACGAAATGACCAGAACTCAACATAGGCGTTTTCAGTGCAATTATGGAAGAATTATGAGGCAACAACAGGGATTACCATGTCCTAAGGCACCTAAACTTCTCAAAGTAGTCGATCAGAATGTCATCGAAGATAGTGAAGAGACTGATACAGGTGAGTCAATGGGAGAATTACCAGAAAGTTCGTCTGGGAAATCGAGGTTTAAGCGAATAGAAGAGATGAAGAAGATTCGGACCAGCCCCTTACTATTCAATTCGGTATGTTACCTCCTGTCATGGCTAATAACTATTTACTAGCCGGTGAGTTCAAAAGTATAGGAAAACAAGAAGAAGAAATGGAGGATAACGAAGAAGAGACGTGTGTTGGAATGTGACGAAGGCCAAACTTCTAAAAAGGCATACGATGGGGAAGAGAATGATGGTATGACCGACATCGAAGAAGAAATTGATCTAGAAGCAGAGAGAATAAAAAGAGGAGTGTCGCGCACAATACCTTGTTGAAGCAATTACACCGAGAAGGGGTTCATGAAGTAGACTTGTTGGGAGAACCATCCGGGTATTCTTTCGATTTTTATGTGCTGTACGGGACGTCCAAGAAGAAAAAGAGAGTACCTCGCTCTGAAAAGTGTGGGTCACCTCCAAGAATAATGCCTCCTCCCACAGGTTGGGTAACTGGAGAAGAGGCATTAGAAAAGAGGAAAGAAAAAGCTCAAAAAGGAGTTCGGTGCGATATGTTACATGTTGATTTATCCCAAAGAAATAATTCAGCAGATGACAAACATGAAGTAGAAATAGATGCTGCTGAAAAAGTTATCTTCAAAAGGCCGGCCATGAAATTAACCAAACACTTGAGGTCATTGTATGTGAAAGCTTTAGTCAATGGAATACATGTGGCAAAAGTGCACATTGATAATGGGGCAGCTATAAACACTATTCCGTCCAGAATGATGAGGAAGGTTGCCAAAACAGAGAGTGATATAATTCTAACAGAAGTTATTCTCACGAGTTTCAATGGGGAAGCAACTTTGGCTAAAAGAGTTATAATACTTGACATAACTGTAGGAACAACCACCAGGACTACAATCTTCTTTGTAATAGACGGTCCTACTAGTTACAATGTGTTACTAGGAAGAGATTGGATCCATGGGAGTCGCTGCATACCTTCATCGATCCACCAATGCTTGATTTTCTGGAATGACAAATGCGAAGCAGAAGTGGTACAGGCAGATCATAGACCCTTTATGGCAGAAGCAAACTCAGTAGAAAAGTTTATGTACGAAGGGAATTATGGGCCTGTCAGGGTGGTCCAAGATGGAGAAGAAACTCAAATTGTTACACAAAGTGAGGAGCCATTTTCAGTTGATGCACTTACCGAAATGTTCAATCAAATGAGGCCAAACATAGTGGTCTTGGAAGAGCCAGTGATTGGTAAAAGACTAATCAAAGAACTTTAGATGAGCTCTCAACAACTGAGGCAAATGGCCGACATCCAGGCCTTTAAAGCCAAATTAATGGCTTTCAATAAAGAATGTAAGAACGTGATGAAAGAAGAAGCGGCGCTAAAAGCACTGGGAAACAAATTAGCAATGTTCAAGATGGAGCAGACTATTCGCCGAGAAGTTAATAAGGTGGATTGTTTGGAGGAGGAAACACCTACAAGAAATGTGGACGATGAAACAATAAGGATCGCCAAGCCTGGATATGCTCAAGCACAGGACCCCCTGATCAAGGTGAATATTGATAATGAAGAGGAAGACCGCCCAGCATTTGTTAGCCAAATACTCACTCAAGAGGTTAGTGATAAATTAATCGCCTTATTAAAAGAATACAAAGATTGTTTTGCTTGAGAATATGAACACATGCCTGGTTTAGATAGAAATTTGGTGGAACATAGATTGCCAACTAAACCAAATTTTAAGCCTCATAAGCAACCCCCTAGGCATTTTGCTCCCAATGTACTTCCTGAAATTAAGAAAGGGATAGAGCGATTATTAAAAGTAGATTTTATTAGGACGGCCATGTATGTTGAATGGTCATCTAATATAGTGCCAGTATTAAAAAAGAATGGCAAGTTAAGAGTGTGTATAGATTTCAGGAATTTGAATTTAGCCACGCCTAAGGATGAATATCCAATGCCTACGGTAGATTTTTTAGTAGACTCGACTGCTGGGCACGTAATATATTCCTTTTGGATGGGTATTCGGGATATAATCAAATTTACATAGCTGAGGAAGACATACACTAAACTGCTTTTAGATGCCCTGGATCATTAGGATGTTTTGAGTGGGTAGTCATACATTTTGGTTTAAAGAATGCAGGGGCAACTTATCAAAGAGCGATGAATTTGTAGAAGTCTATGTAGATGATATTGTGGTCAAGTTCGTTAAAGAAGAGGACCACTTTAAACAACTTAGATGTTCATTTGAGCGAATGAGGCAGCATAAACTAAAACTAAATCCCATGAAGTGTGCATTTGGTGTTAATGTAGGAAATTTCCTCGATTTTCTAGTGCACAAAAGGGGGATTGAACTCGATAAAAACAAAGCGAAAGCCATCTTAGAGGCTAAACCTCTTAGTAATAAAAAAGAGTTGCAAAGGTTCCTAAGCTAAGTAAACTTCTTAAGACGCTTTATATCTAATTGTGCAGGGCGAACGAAAGCTTTTTCACCTCTTTTAAAGCTGAAAAGTCAGGACAAATTCGTCTGGAAAGAAGAGCATCAAATGGCTTTTGAAAGCCTGAATGTATATTTAACAAATCCACCAATATTAGTGTCCCCAATCCAAGGACGGCCAATTGATAAGTGTGTAAAAACACACTTATTTGGCACTTTTCTGAAATTAATTATAATTGAAATTGAGTCGATTTCTATTCATAATTATGTAATTTTCACTTTTGTAGGCTAAAACCTCGATTGGAAGAAGAACGAGGCGAAAGAAGAAGAAAAAAGACTAAAAGAGTACAAAATTGTGAAGTTGATGACCAAATTGTATGAGATGAAAGTTGAGGGACCTAACATGCAATTATCTTAGGGACCTAGCTGAAAATTGCACAAAGTATTTCTTAGGTTTGACCGACATTTTCAATTAAAAAATGGTGTTGGGGACTATTTTGTAACTTTCCTAAAGTTGGGGGACTTTAGTTGCAATTTTCTCTAGATATTTTGAAGACTTCTTGGCTAAGTAAACAAAATATCTATCCCCATCTAAAAAATAGACTTGGTTGGGACGTCCATGGATGCTTCTTCTTTTATTTTTTTATTTTTCCATTTTGCTTCCCTTTTCTCTTCATTTTGTAAAATCTTGGAACACTTTGGAGATGAATCAAAGAGCACAAAGGGGAATACATCAAGGATTTGGCAACGTTTTGGAAAAATCAAGTTCAAGCTTCAACTAGGTTTTATTCAATAACTTTGGTTTTTTCTCATTTATTTTGCCATTTTTGTAATGTGTTGTATAAATATTCTCCTTTTTTACCATATGTATAAAATGAGCTAAGTGTGTTGTGTTGGAATTTATGTAGTAACTTAACCAAAATTTCATTAATATCTACATAGGTATTGAATGATTAAAATGCATTTGTTATCAAAATCATAGTGTATTGATTATCATGTTTAAAATGATTTCATTTACTTGATCACTAGATGGAGTTGCTAGGTAGTTTGTGTAATAATTGAGAAATTGTTGCACTTAGTAGGCCGAAATAATCGATACCTTGGGTTCGTCTAGTATACTAGGCGCGTCTAGGTGATATAGAGATATACACCTACCTCAAGTGACCTGTTGAGTATTTTCACAAAAATTCATGCAATTAGTTATGTTTGTATCGACATAGAAATATGCGGTATGAATTAATCGATTATGGTTAATATGACCTCGAGAGAGTGTATTAACTAAAATAGGAAAATCGGGTCTAACTATCGTGTTTTGGTCATTTGCATCGGCATGTTATTGGTTTGATATTAATGAAACAAAAGGTTAAGCGACATCGTAAATTCCAACCACGTTTTTCTCTCTGAAGTTGCCAAGACGTTTTATTTTCTTATTTTGTAGATTGTTAGTTTATTTACCTTTTTTTTTTAAATCGTGTTTTTAATTGTGTGTGTTTCTTTTGTCGTTAGAATTAAAATTGATTAGAGTCGAGTAATCGAAAGTATACATTTCTCGTGGGATCGACAATCCGGACTCTAAATGTCTACTTTACTACTTGTACGCGACCAGTGCTCTTGCAGCATATTTTCAGCGAACAAGTTTTTTTGCGCCGTTGCCCGGGAATGTTTTTACTTTGATTACCACTGTAGTTAATTTTAGTGTTAACACTTTCTTTTATTTATTTTTATTTTCTTTTGTTTTTGTTTATTTTGGCTAACCCCCGTACTACTAATCTCTCTTGTGTTTGTATTTTTTTCCCCTTATTTTTCAAAGATTTGCTTGATTTCTAACTTGGTAAAGTCACAAAATGTTTGCACTAGTGAGTCTCTACAGTGACTATCGAAATATGTTTGGAGGTCCAAGATGCAACATTTGTCAAGCGGATGCATTGTACAGGACTATGCTTGTATTCGTGTACTGAGGATTCAATGTATAAACTTCTTCAGTTTAGATATTATTTGAAATGTCGAAAACAAGCACTAGATAATTTCGATGAAAGCTACATGCTCGCGGGAGATTGGGTATCCGATGATTGGGATGAGGACATCACATTTTCTGGTGATGGTCCAACACATTTGAATGAACGGGTACTTGCAAAATACTACACTGAACTTGCCAAGTTGGATGAAGAGGACATGCTTTTGGGAGATTACAAATATTGGGATGGATTCCGGAAATGGGGGTATAGTCCACTCGACGGGTTTAATAAGAAAGACTTGCCATTGCCTGTGGAGTTTGATGGCAGACCGGTCATTCAATCTGATGATGAGTCAACTATTGAAGAACTTGAAGAGAATGACATCAATCACAAATGAACTGAACGAAATTGTAGCAAACGATGAGGATGAGAGTAGTGTGCATGCTTTCGACTTCATTGATTGCCCTAAAATTGAGTTTTTGATTAGGCCCGTTGAAGGGATTGAAATCTTTATAGTTGAGTTTGAATTGGATGGAATGGGAAAGTCCTACTACATTACAAAGGGCGATGATGAGTTTTGGCGATCAAACGAAGAGTGGACCAAGGCAAAAAGAAGAAAAATGAATAGGGCATCCAAAGCCTTCTATAGGAGCCCATGATTCATTTGCCAAAGTCAAGCTAAAAAAAAAAAAAAAAAAAAAAAAGCGCTTGTTGGGAGGCAACCCAACTTTTCTAACTTTTTGAGCTTTATTTACTTTTATGCATCTTCTATGTTTTTAGTTTAATTATCTTTCGGTTTGTTTTTATAGGAAACTTTTTGAAGTCCCATATTACATGGTTCCTCATAAGTTTGGGAGTGCATTAGTGTACAAGGAGGTCACTTGTCCAAGCTACTCAAAGAGCATTACAAGTCCAAATTTGATGCATCGGTACCTCTTCGCAATCATCCGTTCAGGGAAGTTTTGTTATTTCTTTTTCCTTTAGCTTGTTCTTTTTCACATTGAGGACAATGTGTGGATTAAGTTTGGGGGTATTGAGCCTTGCCGGCTTTTGTTGATTTGAATTCATGTTATAGCCTTGCCAGCTTTTGATTTTGTGCTTTAATTGGTGATGTTGTATTAAAATGTTAGATAGCCTTGCCGGCTTTGAATTGCATGAAGTTTGGAATTGTTATTGATTCATAAACTATGCTTGTCAAATTATGCTACTTGTGCCTAATTTTTTCGAAAAATTGCTTATCCATGTGAGATTATGAGTTCCATTGAGCACATAGTCATGATTGATTATTATTTAGATGTGGAAATGATTGTTTTATGGGAAATTTTTTGAATTGGTAGAACTTAGGTTGTGAGTTATTGTTGAAAAATTATATCAACCTATATACATTTCTCTTCCACTTTGCCATGTTATGAAATAAGTTTGGGGGTGGTCGAGCCGAAATGATTTTATTGAAGAAGTGTGTTGATTCCATGCATGTAAAAAAATTGTGTGGAGTGTTTTTTGCCAAGTATAAGCTAGGTATTGACCATATGCTAGACTCTAAGCCTCATTTGTTGCTTAAAAAGAACATTTCACTTTGTTAAATCTTATGTCTCACTTTGTAACCTTTTTTACTCGAGTTATTAAGTCCGTTGGGGTGTCTTAAAACCTGGTACCCTTTGGTCTAAACAACCGGGGAGTTATCGACCCAAAGCTCATTACAAGGGTCAAGAAGAAAGCTTAAGGGAGTGAGGTCAATTTTGAGCTTTTATTGAAAATTTTGATTTGGTGCAATTGTAATTGATTTTGGGCTTAGATAACTAGTGGGTTTGACTTACTTGGTATAAACTTGATTATGAAAGCACTCATTAGTGGAGAATCATCACATTTCTAGATGTTGAAAATGTCGGTTAGACCCAGCCAAACTAGAGCGGAAAAAGAAAAGAGTGATTGGAGAGAACTATTTAGATTTACACCTTGGGAAAATAAAAGAAATATCTATTTGAGTGTGTGAATCTCACGAGCGTGAAAGGATATATTTGACTACAAAGGGTCGGTTGGAACCAATTTAAAATTTTTCCATCTTGACAATTGTTTCCTAATTTAGATGATAATTGAAAGTGACTATGTACCTACACACACCGATCGAACTTTGGATAAGTTTAATTTATTTTTGGTAGCATCATTTGGAGCATGGTTGTGAATTGATATACAATTATTAATACTCTTTAATATTTTTGTCAAGTTGTCTAATATGTTGATCTTTATCATATCTGCATGATTGTGTTAGAAGTTAATCTTGCTCGGGACGAGCAAAAGCTCAAGTTTGGGGGTGTGATGAGTGTGTAAAAACACACTTATTTGACACTTTTCTGGAATTAATTATAATTGAAATTGAGTCGATTTTTATTCATAATTATGTAATTTTCACTTTTGCAGGCTAAAACCCCGATTGGAAGAAGAACGAGGTGAAAGGAGAAGAAAAAAGACTAAAAGAGTACAAAATTGTGAAGCTGATGACCAAATTATACGAGATCAAAGTTGAGGGACCTAGCTGAAAATTGCACAAAGTATTTCTTAGGTTTGACCGGCATTTTCAATTAAAAATGGTTTTGGGGACTATTTTGTAACTTTCCTAAAGTTTGGGGACTTTAGTTGCAATTTTCTCTAGATATTTTGAAGACTTCTTGGCTAAGTAAACAAAATATCTATCCCCATCTAAAAAATAGACTTGGCTAGGACGTCCATGGATGCTTCTTCTTTTATTTTATTTTTTATTTTTCCATTTTGCTTCCCTTTTCTCTTCATTTTGTAAAATCTTGGAACACTTTGGAGATGAATCAAAGAGCACAAAGGGGAATACATCAAGGATTTGGCAACGTTTTGGAAAAATCAAGTTCAAGCTTCAACTAGGTTTTATTCAATAACTTTGGTTTTTTCTCATTTATTTTGCCATTTTTGTAATGTGTTGTATAAATATTCTCCTTTTTTACCATATGTATAAAATGAGCTAAGTGTGTTGTGTTGGAATTTATGTAGTAACTTAACCAAAATTTCATTAATATCTACATAGGTATTGAATGATTAAAATGCATTTGTTATCAAAATCATAGTGTATTGATTATCATGTTTAAAATGATTTCATTTACTTGATCACTAGATGGAGTTGCTAGGTAGTTTGTGTAATAATTGAGAAATTGTTGCACTTAGTAGGCCGAAATAATCGATACCTTGGGTTCGTCTAGTATACTAGGCGCGTCTAGGTGATATAGAGATATACACCTACCTCAAGTGACCTGTTGAGTATTTTCACAAAAATTCATGCAATTAGTTATGTTTGTATCGACATAGAAATATGCGGTATGAATTAATCGATTATGGTTAATATGACCTCGAGAGAGGGTATTAACTAAAATAGGAAAATTGGGTCTAAGTATCGTATTTTGGTCATTTGCATCGGCGTGTTATTGGTTTGATGTTAATGAAACAAAAGGTTAAGCGACATCGTAAATTCCAACCACGTTTTTCTCTCCGAAGTTGCCAAGACGTTTTATTTTCTTATTTTGTAGATTGTTAGTTTATTTACCGATTTTTTTTAAATCATGTTTTTAATTGTGTGTGTTTCTTTTTTCGTTAGAATTAAAATTGATTAGAGTCGAGTAATCGAAAATATACATTCCTCGTGGGATCGACAATCCGGACTCTAAAGGTCCATTTTACTACTTGTACGCAACCCGTACGCTTGCGGCATATTTTCAGCGAACACCAATGAAGTTGTACGTATCGGCCGAACAAGGATCGATAGCCGGGATGATCGTACAAGAAGACCAATTTGGTAAAGAAATGGCGATTTACTATTTAAGTAGACGATTGACAAAATGCGAATGTAATTATTCTGCCATTGAGAAATTATGTCTCGCGTTATATTTCACATGTACAAAATTAAGGGCCTATCTACGGCCTGTAACAGTTTATTTGATTTCTAAAATAAATTTATTTAAGTACATGTTCTCGCGCCCTATTTTGCATCAGAGAGTAGGCCTTTGAATTTTAGCATTGTCAAAATTTGAAATAAAGTATGTACCCAAAAAGGCAGTTAAAAATCATGCATTGGCTAATTTTCTGGCCGATCATCCATGCCTTGACATACCTGAAGAGATTGAATTGGAAATTGATTCATTTGAATTGAAACCATGGATCTTATATTTCGATGGATCAAAAACTTCCAAATGAGCAGGGGTAGGAGTAGCTTTAATAAATCCTTTAAGGATTTGTTACAAATTCACATTCGCTTTGGATAGGATGTGTACTAACAATCAGGCCGAATACGAGGCCTTAATCGTAGGTTTAGAATTGATGATAGATATGGAAATAAAGAATGTGATTATTAGGGGCGATTCTCAACTGATAATTCACCAATTGATTGGTGACTATAAATGCCAAAGTGGTTCCATTATAGGTCAATATGAAATCGCCCAAGAATTGTTGGAAGAATTTGATCAAGTAGAGCTTCAATGTATTAATATAATATACAATGACATAGCGAATGCGTTGGCCCAAATGGCATCAAGGGTATTCGAAGGCGCTAAATTGGGAGTCTACATGTGAATATGGAGTAATACTACCCATAGTCCAAAGAAGGGCGAGAAAGGTAGAGGTTCAGTGCATAGAGGATGAAGATGCAATGGATTGGAGAGCGGAGATTAAAGGTTCCTTAAAGAACCTAATGAAGAAGGTAATAGAAAAATGAAGTTACGTTTACTAAATTATACGTTAATAGATGAAGAGTTGTTCAAGAAGCGCTCTGATGGTGTATTGTTAAAATGTGTAAGTTTGCAAGAAGCTAGAACAATCATGGCTGAGGTGCATGAGGGAATATGTAGGGCACATCAAGCCGGCCAAAAGTTGCGATGGCTAATTATAAAGAATGGATATTTCTGGCCCAAGATGGGAGAATCATATGTTCAATACGCAAAGAGTTGTCTAGCATGCCAAAAACATAGTCCAATACAAAGGGCACCCGCAAGAAAGATGGCACCCATTATCAAGCATTGGTCGTTCAAGAGTTGGGCGATAGACTTGATAGGGAAGATTTATCCCCCTTCGTCCAAACAACATACGTTTATTATAGTGGCGACGGACTTTTTCACTAAGTGTGTGGAAGCGATACCTTTAAAGGAGATCACCTAAAAGAGTGTCATAGAATTTATTCGTGATCATATTATTTATAGATTTGGGATTCCACAGACTTTGATGGTGGATCACGAAACTTCCTTGAATGGAGATCAAGTTAAGGAATTCTTGAATGAGTTTGGAGTTAAGTTGGTAAACTCCATACCTTATTACACTCAATCCCAACGGGCAAGCAGAATCTTCTAATAAGATTCTAAAAACTATCATAAGGAAAATGATAGATGAAAATGCCAGAAATTGGTACGAATATTTAAACAATGCCTTATGAGCTTATAAAACGTTACCTCGTTCAAGTACCAAAATTATTCCTTTCCAACTTACTTATGGACATGAGGCTATTTTGCCTACGGAAATCAATGTGCAGTCCATTAGAGTGTGTTGGCAACATAAGTTAAGTGATGAGGAATATACTGAATAACTAGTTCAAAACTTGTTGGAATTGGACGAGTTAAAATTGGACGTCCTAGATAAGTTGCAAGTTCAAAAACAAAGAATGTTTAAGTCTTATAATAAGAAAGTCATAGCCAAATCTTTTAGTTTGGGCGAATTGGTTTGGAGGACGATACTCCCCTTGGATAGCAAGGATCCAAAATATGGCAAGTGGTCGCCCAACTGGGAAGGACCATATAAAGTAAAAAGCGTGTTGCCTAATGGGGCTTACCACTTGGAGGATTTAGACGGTACTAGGCATATCAAATTTATTAATGGTAAGTACTTGAAAAATATGTTCCTTCTTTATTGGAAAGTGAACAAGTAAAAGCATAAGTAATACGATTGCGTTGAGCGATTGTAAATGAATAAACTGGACGATCACGTTCGAATAAGCCAGAAAACAAAAATGTATTCGAAGTAATATTCTTTATTACCACATATTTATTACCTAAGCCGCAAATTACAGCAGGCTGTTATTTATCTTCTACTGACTACAACAAGAAAACAGTAATTATCCCTCTCACACCCCTAAGTACATCGCTGCATTGTTTCTTATAAAATAAGAGAGACAAAATAGTGAAAATACAAGTAACCGCAATTTAGAGCAGACTACAAATTGGTTCTTGATCAATTCCGATAGAAAGAGTGAAACCGGGCGCCCTCGCCTTCCTAAATGCATTGCTGCAGATGGCAGACAAAGAGACTGAGAAGCACTCTCAACAAGCAATTAGTTTTCGGCACCCCTTCAAGCGTATCACTGCAGCAGTAAGCAGGGAAGAACTTTGCCGCTGAGGAAACGCTTTCTGCAAGAGAGCAGAGAAGACATTCATTGGTCAAAGACCAATTCCTATACCTCACATACCAAGGTAACATCAAGAAAAGTGGCAAAAGGGGGAGGGATCAAATGATCCATTTTTATGGAAGACGAGAGTCTTGATCAGTGATGGAAATGTCAAACGATGGCAGGAATGTAGTCTTGAAGAAAAGAATGGAAGTGAGAATGGTAGGCACAAGATACACACGCATTTATAGAGAGTTGAATGTGAAAAGACAGAATACGAATGACCATATTCATGCTTAGCAATTGAAACTGAATGGTCCAAAGTCTTGGAAAAGGCTACGGAATACCAAGAGAAAATGTGCATGAATCTTAGCATAAAGTAATTGGGCGTGATTAAATGCAAAACGTCAATTAATGCACGAGAAGACAAAATAATCGTTCACTATTACATTCAAAATTGGCAATAAGAGTGTTTTAATTACAATTCGCCCCAAGCTGAACGTATTTGCTCCCTAAGTTTTCCCCAGTCCTCGCTCTGTTGAGAAGAGGTGATATTCAACTCAACTGCGAAATACTCATCAACCTTCAGCTATTTATACTACTCAACCAAAGACTTAGCTCGTTCAAACCCCTGGGAAGCATTGTGCTTTTTGGCAGCCATTCTCGCTCTGCAGTCATCCATCCTTACTTGAAGCTCCTTCATCTCAGCGGCCAAACTTAGCATCAAAGAGTCTTCAACCATAACTTTGGAGAAGATGTCGGTCAATTCAACCATGGTTTTGTCAATCTCTTGAAGCAAAGACTCTTTCTCAGATACAGCACGAAGGTATTGAGTACTCTTGACCTTCAATTCCACGTTCTTAGCTAGCAAAAAGAGGACGTTGGACTGAACAATCTTCAACTTCGCTTTAAACCCAGTAGAAACATTATGTGACAGAAGTGAAAGTGCGTACACCAATTTTGCACTCAACACCTCAAACTTGTCTTTCTGTTTAGCAGCACTGGCTTGGCCAAGATCCATGTCCACGAAGGAAACGTACTCAAGCAATGATTGTTTAAGAGACTTCATGTGTTCATCTGAAAGGGCGGAAGATGTCATAGAAGGGTGACTAGGTGAAGCAGAGCGAGGTGCTTTTATTTGTTCCCAGGAGGTGAACAAGTCTTGGATGGAATATATAATGTTGTCAGCTCCCTACAAAGAAAGATGCCAACATTAAGGATTTTCACTACAATAAACGAAGTAAGGATAAGAGTAAAGCACAAGGTTACCTCATCAACAACATTGGGGATTCCAGGCACGCCACCAGTCATTTCCACAACTTGTGGAGATTTCCCTTTGTCTGGGCGAGAAGATTCTACCACATTGGGCATACCCGTAGGAACATCTGCATAATTCGAGAAGCAATGAACCAACAACCAGTAGCACAAGAAAGAACAAAACATCGAAGTATGCATTACCTTCTAGTTCAACACTTGGGGGGTCGACGCCCTGATGAGAAGATGGCCTTTCTAGAGGCAGTGATGAAGATACCAGGACTAGGGATTTCTCTGTAAGCATAGCCCTCTCATCACCCGATTTGGGCAAAGTAGTTTCAGTTGAAGATGATGAAATAGAAACTGCCAAAGCTGAATCCTTTAAGAGAAATGTTGAGCTTTTCTAGAAAATTCAGGAAAGTCGTTAATACATGAAGGGAAATGTCTTATGAAATAAATAGACTCTATTACCTTTCTCTTAAGGATGAGAGGGGCATCATCATCATCATCATCCTCTGGGAAAATCGAAGAAGTTAAGGCTGGCCGCTTACGGCTGGAGGCACATTTGGCTGTAGTAGCCTTTGGAAGTGGAGAAGTAGATGGAAGAGTGGGGCGTTTGGTGCGAACGGGTGACGGACGAATCTTACTGGATAAAGGAATAGGAAAAATAGAAAGAGTATTTGGTCCATCTAGCAAGTGTAAAGCACGGTTGGCGTCAGTTGAGAACAATCTACGCTTCACAGATGGCCACAACTGGTCAAAAAGGGGATGTGTGATAGCAGTGGGACCGAAAGGGGCGTAAGCAAAGCCTTTAGCTAGGAGACTGTTACGGGCATCAATGCCTGTGCCTCAATTTTATTGATAGTATAAAAACGTTATGTTAAATTCTTAGAATAGCAAGGAGGAACATGCCACATTTGGCCGAAGCTAAGCTGGGAAGTAAAAAATTGGGGTGCATATATCTCAACCCCTGCTTTGGCATTCGTTCCTAAAACAATGTCATGAAACAACTCTCTTCCTACCAAAAATTGAACTCAAACAGGCATGAATGTGTCTACTTTGGCTAGAGTAGAATGAGGTCGTACATAAGGGGGAATCTGATGAGGAGGAAAAGGAAAAAAAGGAAGGTATCGAATTTAAAGTATAAAAAAATGTAAAAACGTCCCTACTAGACATATTTATAGGGCTCAATTGATGAATAAACAGCCCATAGCAACTAACCTCACGATGAGGAGATGGAGGAGTGCCAAGTTGTGAGAAATAGGCTCTCAACCACAATTGAGCAAGCCAGAGAGGCCCACTGCCGGTGGGAGATGTACCATTTCTCAATTGGGATTGAAGAGAGACCATGTCTCTATAAAAGGTAGCCAAAAAGAAAGAACATAAATTTAAAGATCTACCTCGAGCTAACTCATGTGATAAAGGCAAATAGCTCATAGAGGGCTTCAGGCTAGGGACGCAAAGAACATATTTACAAAGCTAAACCTGAATGAAGGCGACACGCTCAGCATGGTTAGGCTCAGAAGTGGAAGTAGTATAAAGGCCTTGCATGTTTGAATAAGATTCAGTAATCTTCTTGTCCAATTTCGGAGCGACACCAAAATTCATGATGCCAGGAAAGATAATGTCGCCCAAAGGCGGAATATTCACCAAGGCTCTAACATCCCTTAGAATAATGGACATGGGACCAAGAGGGAAAACAAAAGTGTTGTATTCAGAAGACCAACAACTCAGGGCGATTGGAAAAAGCACCGAGTCATAAGTTAGGGGGAAAAGAGTAATTTCTAATAGGTCCAGAATCTTAGCACGTTCAAAAATTGCTTTGGTGGGACCATGATTCACCATATGTGCATGCCATCTACGAAAACTAGGATCAGTTTTTGGCCAAGTACAAATACCTTTATCGCGGATTGGCTTCAAGGGCAAAAAGTTCAGGAATAGAGGGTCTTGAGAACAAGGGAACAATTGACCCACCACCGTTTGTCCAATAGCTTCAACATCATTGAATGATGGACCCAAGTAGAACTCATTAAGATCAGCGTTGGCCTGTGAATGAAAAGTCGGATTTACATACGGCCTTGTAAGAAGATTTTGGAAATCTTCGAAGCTGAAAGAGTCATCAGAACGAGTTTGTGAGGTCGCCATTGAATGCAGAATGCAAGCTTGTTGATGTTCGATTGAGAAACGTAGTAAGGAAGCAATAAGATGAACTGCGAAATGACGAAGAAGAAAAGCAAAATATAGCAACGTGATTCAAGAGCAGTGAAATGGCGAGTCTGTTGGGATTATAAGGGTTTATAACGTTGCACCCCTTCAGGCAATAGAAATATGTGATGATTAGAATTCTTGGGAAATTCAAGTGTTGTTGGAGAAATACAAAGTAAATATGGCAAAGATTAATAATTGGTATTAATTCTGCCATATTGGGGGGTAATTGTTGACACACTAAAAGTGCAGCCCAAGATTAAAGGCCCAAAGTGTAAAGCCCAATTCGGAAGTTCAGAATAAAGGCCTAGATAGAATTGCTGATGAATCTAATGGAAGCCCAAAAACCAAGAAGCATCATCGCCCAAACTTGCAAGATGCCCAAAGGCTGAGCGAACGGGGTGCCATATTATCGCCCAGAGCGATAGTCCTATCATCGCTCAAACCATTAAATCGCCCAAGAGTTAGACGAATCTAAGGCATTATGGTCATCTAATCTAGCAGTTATGGTTATTAGACAAATTCGACATGTCCCACGATTTGAAGATGGGCAATTAGAAGGCAAGAGTAATAGCAACGGTTATGAGGTAACCTCTCCCCAACAAGTCGGTCACCATGAAGAAAGTGGATAGTTATGGAGTAATTGAGCAGTTCCGAGCGGTTTTACCACCCAGAAGTTACCAAAGAAATATAAAAAGGAAATAAAGACATAGAAGAAAGACGTCGAATCAAAAACTCTCAACAGAGAATATGTAATTTCAATTTCTTAGTGTAACTTTAAAATTCTTCTTTCAGTACTCGTGTGCTTGCGCCCCTTAAAGGAATTTTGTTTGTCCCCAATTGTAAATTTTCGCCAATAAAACACCACTTTTTGGGACTTCGTCTCAAGAGGTTTGTTCCTTACACAATCGTTTGATCCATTTTTTAATTGTTAGCGACTAAACCCGGGAAACACATTCCCTGTTAATGAAATAAAGAAAAACAAGTAGAACAACTGAAAAAGAAATATAAAACAAAAGCTAAAAATAATTTAAATGAATATTTAATAAAAAAAATCTCCAACGAGTACGACAAAAACTCGTTGATTTTATATTCCACAATGAAGGGACCATGACAAGTAATAAAATAGACCTAAGAGTTCGGATTATTGTCCCTACTAGGAGTAGTATCTAACTATTGGTTCAATATTTCCAACATGAGTTCGATTGAAAACAAATAAAAGCAGTTTTAATTTTATCCTAAATATTATCAATCTACAAAAAACTATTCAAAAGTGCGCAAGGGAAGATTTTGAAGTTTTTATATGATGATTAAATCGTTATGTTTCACGAGTTCACCGTAGTTATCTCCTTAATCTCAATCACCAGATTTTTTAACAATTAGTCATATGTACCTAGTTGCATTCTTCTAAATTAATTATTCACATCTCTTGAGTTCAAACTACCTACCCAATTAAGTCAATCTATCATTTTTCTATGTCAATCCAGATAAACCTTATTGAAGAGCATTCAATCATCGAAAATTTCAATTAATGATCATGACAACTATAAAAGTGTATCTCCATCCTTTTATCCATATTGCAGGTTTTTACTACACGGTATCATAATTATCGTTTACAAATTAATGAATTCACAAGCATTGAAGTAGAAACAATTCACAAGCATCAATTGAAAATCGGAATTTTAAAATTAAAATTAATGTTCAAAAACTAGGTTACATTCGATCGTCCCTATTAATTGTTTAGTTATACATCACATGAGAAGAAAAATAACAGATAAGATTGGAGTACATCACCAGGTTTGATGGAAAAAGGAGAAAAAGTGAATAATCTTGCACCAGAAATATTCTTCTACTAAGAACTTCTAAACCAATAGGTCGGACCGCTGTCAGCCACTATTTGTTAATTGTGGCCCAACCACGGGAAAAATAGGTCAAGGCGGCCAGATCGTGGTGGAACTGATTTGGAAATCAGTGTTTATGTGTTATTGCAATGTGTTCCCCATATTAAGATTTTATCTGATTTTAGTCCTTTTTTCATTCTAATCTTCAATTCAGAGATGTCGAAACTTCCAAAATCTTCCACTTCATAATCATTTGAAAATGGTGTCTCAAGTTTTGAAAGTATGCAATTTAGTCCTAAAACATTTAAAAAGTTGAATCTCACGCCATACTTGCAATTTTCTTCCTATAGCTATCTTTTTACCTTTTTTGTCACTCCCATGTCATCCATTTAGTCCTTAATTACTTCAAATAAACTCCAAATGAGCTCAAAATAGCTCGTTTTGTGTTAATTGCATTCAATACTAGGTTTTTTCTACAATTAATAAAAGTACACTAAATTAGGTAGAAATCCGCTTAATTAGGCATATTTTGTAATGTTTAAAGCAAGAATGAGAGTGTAAAAACACACTTATCAGCTACCTTTTGACCCTTACCATATTTCAACATAAAAATGTCACAACAAAGATGAAGCAAGTTGAAAAGAATCATTCGCTATAACAATCATTAATTAGTCCACATCAAGGTTTATCAGCCCCTTTATGGCATTAATCTAGCTGATAGAGTGACCTATTACGTAACTTTATTTAACTTTACTAACTAAATGGGTCAAAAATACTTGAAGGATCAATTCGAAATGTTTCAGTGACCGTTTTTTGAAAAGGAAAGAGATTGGATTGACTGGCATTTCTTTTGTAAAGAATTTTTTAATTAATTATAGGAATCGAAAACTGTCCAATATTTTTTGAAAATTCACATAATACTTCGGACATGGTTGTACTTCCTGACATGGTCCTGTGCACAATGTTCGCTAAAAATCAACTCAGGTACATTTAGGGTTTAGTGGCTGGTGAGTCAACAAGCTAATTTTACCCAAATAACTCAGAAATTTAAGATACAAAAAATAAAGTGAAAACTACGCCCAATACATGTTTTTTATTAAGATTTCAATTATTACTTTGTATATAAAAAAAATTCCCAAAAATACTCCAAAATTGTAGTAAAAAAGAAAAGGATGGAATGACTTCACTCGTATGAATGTTCAAATAAAAGCTAATTTTATTGCACCAAACACACCCCCACGCGTATCGAGGTCAAAATCCCTAAACCGCATTCTTCATATTCTCTCGTGATTTCATCCATCCAGAAACCTCTCAAGAAATCAAAAATCCATGCCAAATCCTAAATCCCCGATACAGATTGATCGTTTTTCAGATACACCGCACTCTGTAATCTTTCGTAGTTATATATACATACACAAATTGGGAAAGAGATGAATAGAAGTTCTAAAAGAGTACGAAATGGTGCTGTGGGAGATCACATTGGAACAACCTATTTCATGGGTCTGAAACGTACATACAAACGAGCTATCAAGATTCAACGAAAGTTTATTACTTCTAAGCATCCCAAGATCCGTCAATTTGCACAAAGCTAACGTTTTGTACCTTTATTTTTTTTCTTTGTATGTTCTATTACCATTTGCTGATTCAATTAGTTTGGGCTGTAGATAAATTTTATGGGCTTGATGTAATTGATACCATTGTTATCAAATACATTTATTTCATCTTATTTGTTTGTGTAGTGGTAATCGGACAAAATTTATATACTGTATGAAGCTAAATATGTTGCATGATGAATTTTGTGGATTTGATGCATTGATACTATTGTTACGAAATACTGTGAGACGAATCTATCTCAGCCCTCGTTGAATATATCCAACAGCACCACGAAGCGTAGTAAACTCGATAATGTGTCGATCAACTGCAGCTTACAGCTATGTAAGCTCTGCCATCATTCGAGCCTGCTGCTCGATCAGAACGGTCATCTGTCCCATGAGTGCAACAGATGGATCAACGAAAACAGAAGGAATATTAGCAGGTGGAGGGACAGACTCAGAGGTAGAAGGAAAATAAGTAAAAGAAGATGGAATATCAGTTGGTGGAGGAGCATAGGAAAAAGAAAGGAAATCTGAGGGATCAAAAGATATAAGGTCATCTATAGGATCAGCTGGCACAATCGGGTCAATAGGCTGTGCGGCTCAGAAGAAGCATATGACCTATTCTGAGCAATAGTAGTATGGCCAATCAGTAAGGAAACCCACCTTGGAACCTCCTCTGGGAAACTCGCTCCTAGAGCTGTCACTAACCTTATATCAAGCAAGCATAAGGTAGCCCCACCCGTGTCCCCGTGACATGAAAGGTTTGCAAAATCTGTTAACTATGAACATAGGCAGATCAATAGAGTCGTCATGAAATAGGGCGTACAAAAAATGAGCCTTCTCTATGGGTAATGAAGAAGTATAAGACACGGGCCAATGATTCGTGCACACAACACGCCACAGAATCTGGTGATCAGTAGGAAAAGAGCTGGTGCGAATCGCACGTGGACTTCCCTCCAACATTGTTGATATGATCCAAGGTGCCGTTGAAGCAATGACAAGCCCGGGAAAAGATCCATTGATAGTTGATGAAAGACCGATGACTCGAGCGAGGGCAAAACGAGTGACAAAGGCAATGAGATTACTTGTTCAATCAACGATGGACAATGTCATCTTCTACACGGAAAGGGAGGCAAGTTTCATGTTGGGGTCGAGGTTGGAAGTCCAATGGATCATACGTATCAAGGCGGGAGAAAGTGGGGATGAAATTTATACCTATGCGACTGCATAGATATAACAGCATTGCGACCACAAAGGCATATACCGAAACTCAAATGGGGTTTTTCGGTTGTTCCTTGCAGCCGCAACTAACAAAAAAATTGCGAAATTTTCTTTTTTCGCGAATTTTCCATAATTGCTAGAATTTATGTTCAGTCAATCTCTTACCTTATTTATGAGATTATGCACGGTTTTACCTAGTTTCTAGGGTTTGGTATAAATACCAAAAACATTCATTGTGTTTGGATTTTTGACAAAATTTAATAGAGAGGCTATTGCTTTTCTTGTTCTTCCTTGAACAATCAATTCGAACTTATCAAGATCTAAATCTTGTGGCGTTCAAAATATCGGATCGTGGGTTCTTCATTGTGTAATCAAGGGGCTCAACGCATCTTTGTTATCGTTGGATTTTTTGGCTCACTTCATTGGGTTCAAGTCCAAAACCGAATTTAATTGGTGTTCTTGGGTTCTGCATCAATCTAGTTGTGGGTTTCATAGTCACCGTTGCTACGGGGTTCGCATCAGTTGGTATCAAATCTTTAGCTCCAATTCTATCAGGTTATATCTTTTATTTTCTTTGTTAAGTTATTTAAATTCGTTTCTCGGTACTTTGGTCGAGTTCTTGAGTTGTTCTTCATTTTCGATTCCTAGATCCATCAATTCCTTGTTGGTAGAATAATCTTGTGTTATCCAAAAAAAAGTACTGTTCATCGTAGTTACTGTTCATCCATGAAAAAAAAATTTGTTCACGTGTGATACAGTTCATCCGTATAAAAAAATCTGAGATTTGTTTGATTGATTTGCTACCAACATTCTACAAATTTCGAATCATCAATAGTTCTTGTCATCAAATTGGTTCAAAACTTATATTGGAAACCTTCACGAGTCTTTCCATTGTCATCCAAATTGTTTTTGTCCTTCCAAAAATTTCTATACTTCTCTTGAGTCACAATTATCCACACATTTCGTTTTTGAAGTCACAAGCTTGATCCGATGAGTTCATTGTAGTCTTTAGAAGCACTTGGTGAAAGCATTGAGTGGTAAAAGGCAGAGGGTGAGATTATTAGAGGGTAAAACCCAATTGAGTGATTCCGAGTGAAATTTGATGAGGCAAAAATTGAGAGAATGTCAGATGGAAGAGTCAAATTCCAGCAGGAATGATAATCAGACCAATTTGCAGGATGATAGGATGGATAGGTTTGAACGGTTGTTGATGGATATGGGAATAAGGATGGAGCAGTAGAATGCTTCGATGGTAAATCTCATTAGGGAACAACCAGTGAATGTACCTCATGATAGGAGGATGGGTAGGCGAGTTCCTAGGATGGATAAACAGGAGGTTGGTAGTGAATGGGAAGAAGATGCGTTTGAATGGGATGAGATGGAACGAAGGAGGCCTAGAGGAAATAGGTTTGAACAACGGGGTAGAAACAATTATGGAGGTGAAGCTGATGGTAATTTGGGAAATGTAAAAATGACGATTCCACAGTTTAAGGATATGAGTGATCCCGATGCATATTTAGAGTGAGAGAAAAAGGTGGAGCTGATTTTTGATTGCCATAACTATTTGGAGGATAAAAAGGTGAAGATTGCGGTGTTGGAGTTCATTGATTATGCCATCACTTGGTGGGATCAAGTTGTCACTTCACGGCATAGGAATCGGGAGAGACCTATAAATATTTGGGATGAATTGAAGGTAGTGATGAGGAAACGATTTGTACCTAGTCATTACTACAGGAAGCTCCATCAAAAACTACAGAGTTTGTATCAGGGTTCGAAAAGTGTAGAAGATTATCATAAGGAGATGGAGATTTTGATGATTAGGGCAAATGTGGAGGAAGATCGAGAAGCTACCATGGCTAGGTTCTTGAATGGGTTAAACAATGAGATTGCTAATGTGGTAGAACTACAGCACTATGTTAAGTTGGAGGATATGTTGCATGTAGCCATGAAGGTGGAAAGACAATTGAAGAGGAAATGGAGTACGAGGCAACCGGTGAACACTTCGTCTCCTAACCCAAATTGGAAGTCGAGGTGAGAAGGTAATAAAGAGAATGAAGCGGAATTTAAAGGAAGGACTGAAATGCAACGGGGAAGAGAAGAAGGTGCTAGCAAAATCGTACCTAAAATGGAACCGCAGCAATCAAGGAGTAGAGATATAAGTTGTTTTCGGTGTTTGGGAAAGGGGCACATTACTTCTCAGTGTTGTAACAAAAGGGTACTGATTCTACGGGATGACGGAGAGGTGGTGAGTGAGAGTGAAGGAGAATATGACGATATGCCAGCGTTGGAGGAGGTTGATGAAGTAGGAAAAGTGGAGTTTGCTGTTGGTGAACTACTGGTAACAATGAGAACTTTTAACACTTAAGTCGATACGGATGAAACTGAACAACAGCGGGAAAACATATTCCACACCCGGTGTCACATCCACGATAAGGTATGTAGCCTGATCATTGATGGCGGGAGTTGCACAAATGTGGTTAGCACAACCTTAGTTGAAAAATTGAGTTTGGTATTGTTTAGACACCCTAGGCCTTATAAATTGCAATGGTTGAATGAGAGTGGAGAGGTGAGGGTGAATAAATGAGTGTTGATTGATTTCTCAATTGGGAGTTATAGTGATAAGGTTGTATGTGATGTGGTGCCTATGCAAGCAGACCATATTTTGTTAGGAAGACCATGGCAGTATGATAGGAAAGTTTACACATGATGGGTATAGGAACCGATATAGTTTTGTTGAGGATGGGAGGTTTATCACTCTTGCGCCATTAACATCGGCACAAGTTTATGAAGACCAAGTTAAATTGAAGAATAAGGAAGAGAGAAGAGCAGAGAGTCCGTGAAAAGGAGAGAAAATGGTGAGGTGGCTGAGAGTGGGGAAAAGAAAGAGAGGCCACGTGAGAAGAGAGAAAACAGTAAGCTGGCAAGTAAGAGAGAAAATGGCGAGGTGGATGAGAGAAGAAAAAGGAGAGATATGCCTCAAGAGAGGAGAGAAAAAGAGTCAGTTGAGAGGAGAGAAAAGCAGAAAGAAAACTTCTTCGCGAAAGGGAGTGAATTGAAAAAGGCTATAGTTGATAATAGACAAATGTTGTTGTTAGTATATAAGAAGTCCCTCCTCAATTTCAAGGAATCTCACATACCCCTCCCCAGTTTGGTTAAGTCTTTGTTGCAGGAGTTCGGAGATGTGTTCCTAGAGGACATGCCAAGCGGACTACCACCAATTCAGGGTATTGAGCACCAAATTGACTTTATACCTGGGGCTGTCATTCCAAACTAACCAGCCTACCGAAGTAATCCTGAAGAGACGAATGAGCTTCAAAAGCAAGTCGAGGAGTTGATGAGCAAATGCTACGTGAGGGAGAGCATAAGCCCATGTGATGTGCCTGTCCTGTTGGTGCCAAAGAAGGACGGAACTTGGAGGATGTGTGTGGACTGCAGGGCTATCAACAATATCACGGTAAAGTATCGTCACCCTATCCCTATACTAGATGATATGCTAGATGAGCTGCATGGTGCTTGTATTTTTAGTAAAATTGATCTTAAAAGTGGGTACCATCAAATTTGTATGCGGTGAGGGGGGGTTATGAATGGAAAACGGCATTTAAAACTAAATATGGATTATATGAATGGTTGGTTATGCTGTTTGGTCTCACTAATGTACCAAGCACTTTTATGCGATTGATGAATCATGTGTTGCGTGCTTTCATTGGTAAATTTGTGGTAGTTTATTTTGATGACATTTTAATCTATAGCAAAACCCTTGAAGAACATTTGGAGCATTTAAGTTGTGTGCTTGTAGTGCTAAAGAAAGAACAATTGTATGCTAATTTTAAAAAGTATAATTTATGTATGGAGAATGTAGTATTTCTAGGATTTATGGTTGGGGCTAATGGAGTAGAAGTGGATGAGGAGAAACTTAAGGCTATAAAAGATTGGCCAACACCTAAGAGCATAACTGAAGTTAGGAGTTTCCATGGACTGTTAGTTTTTATAGGTGGTTTGTAAAGGATTTTAGCACAATCACCACACCACTCACTGAAATCGTTAAGAAGAGCGTATGTTTTCAATGGGGTGATGCACAAGAACATGCATTTAATACTATTAAGGATAGACTGTGTAAAGCACCTGTTTTGGCACTACCTAATTTTGACAAAACATTCGAGATTGAGTGTGATGCATTAGGTATAGGTATTGGAGCAGTATTAATGTAGGATCGAAGGCCTATAGCTTATTTCAGTGAAAAGTTGAATGAGGTTGATTTGAACTATCCCACATATGACAAGGAGTTGTACTCACTTGTTCGAGCACTGGAGACTTGGCAGCACTACTTGTGGCCTAAGGAGTTCGTGATACACACTGATCACGAGTCATTGAAGCACTTGCGGGGTTAAGGTAAGTTGAACAAAAGACATGCGAGGTGGATGGAGTTTATAAAGTCATTTCCATACGTTATCTGGTATAAACAAGGTAAGGAAAATGGGGGTGGCAGATGTGTTATCTCGAAGGTATGCGCTTCTAAATTCTTTAAGTGCACGTTTGCTTGGCTTTGAACACATTAAAGGTATGTATGCGAGTGATTCTGATTTTTCTAGCATTTATGAATCATCAACAAGGGGGCTATCGATAAATTTATAAGCACAATGGGTATTTGTTTAGGGAGAATAAGTTGTGTGTTCCGAACTGTTCTATACGTGAATTGTTGGTAAGGAAAGCACATGGTGGGGGTTTAATGGGTCATTTTGGGGTACAAAAGACCTTAGACATGATATGGGAATATTTCTATTGGCCTAAAATGAGAAGTGAGGTAGAACACGTTTGTGGGAAATGCATAACTTGTAAACATGCTAAGTCCAAAGTTTTGCCTCATGGTTTGTATACTCCTCTGCCTGTACCTAGTGAACATTGGATGGATATTTCAATGGATTTTGTGTTAGGTTTACCTAGGACAAAAAAGGGTCGGGACTCAATTTTTGTTGTGGTGGATAGGTTTAGTAAAATGGCACATCAGACAGAGATGTTAAGTTTTTGAGTCATTTTTGGTGTGTTTTGTGGAAAAAGTTAGGCACTAAATTGTTGTTTTCTACTACTTGTCATCCACAAACCGAGGTAGTTAATAGAACCATGACTCAGTTGCTTCATACAGTGATAAACAAGAATCTGAAAAGTTGGGAGGAGTGTTTACCTTTCATTGAATTTGCTTATAATAGAGCGTACACTCCACTACTTCGTTTTCGCCTTTTGAAGTTGTTTATGGGTTTAATCCACTAACACCTTTGGATTTGTTACCTTTGCCTGTAAATGAACGAGGTAGCTTGGATGGTAAGCGAAAAGATGAATTGGTAAAGTCACTGTACGAGAAGGTCAAGGCGCAAATTGAAGAGAAGAATAAGCTCGTTGCAACAAAAGTAAACAAAGGAAAAATGCACATGACATTTGAACCAGAAGATTGGGTTTGGGTGTATTTTAGGAAAGAGCGCTTTCTGGTTCAGAGGAAGTCTAAGCTGCAACCACGTGGAGGTGGGTCATTACAAGTCCTCAAGAGGATCAACGATAATGCCTACAAAGTGGACCTCCCAAGTGAGTATAATGTTTCGGCTACATTTAATGTTGATGATCTATCTCTGTTTGATACAGGTACCGATTCGAGGATTGATCCTTTCGAAGAGGGAGGGGATAATATGATCCAAGGTGCTGTTGAAGCAATGACAAGCCTGGGGAAAGATCCATTGATAGTTGACAAAGGACCGATGAGTCGAGCAAGGGCAAAACGAGTGACAGAGGCAATGGGATTACTTGTTCAAACAACGATGGACGATGTCAAGTTCTACACGGAAAAAGAGGCAAGTTTTATGTTGGGATCGAGGTCGGAAGTCCAATGGATCTGCATATCGAGGCGAGAGAAAGCGAGGCTGAAATTTATGCTAATGTGGCCGCATAGACATAACAGCCTTGCGACCGCAAAGGCATAAACAAAACTCAAATGGGGTTTTTCGATTTTTCCTTGTGACTGCAAGGAACAAAAAAATTGTGAAATTTTCCTTTTCCGCAAATTTTCCATAATTACTACAATTCTATATTTAGTCAATCTCCTACCTTATTTATGAGATTATGCACGTTTTTACCTAGTTTATAGGTTTTGGTATAAATACCAAAAACATTCATTGTGTTTGGACTTTTGACAAAATTTCATAGAGAAGCTATTACTTTCCTTATTCTTCCTTGAACAATCAATTCGAACTTATCAAGATCTAAATCTTGTGGCATTCAAAACATCGGATTGTGGGTTCTTCATTGTGTAATCGAGGGGTTTAATGCATCTTTGTTATCGTTGGGTTTTTTGGTTCACTTCGTTGGGTTCAAGTCCAAAATCGGATTTAATTGGCGTTCTTGGGTTCCTCATCAATCTAGTTGTGGGGTTCGTAGTCACCGTTGCTACGGGGTTCGCATCAATTAGGTTAAACACCATCGAATGGACTTAAGAGTCTGCCATAAGAGTATCAAAAGTCAAATAAGCAAATAATGGGTGAACGACTCTGGGGATATGAGCTACGCTTGACATAACATAAGGACTGATCTTAATCGTCTTACCCCTAAGAAAGACTCTAAAAGACAAACTGCTAACGTCATGAATGTTAGCATAGAACTCATGAATAAGAAGACTGGACAGAGGGATCAACTTAACCAACAAAGGCTCCCAACCCCGGGAAGTGAAAATAGCCGCGAGGTCAGGTGACAGGTCAGACATAATGACCTCGCGCTCAAATAAAACTGGGCTCAAGGAAAATTGTGACCCAAACGTGTCCTAGACAACAGCAGAAATGAACCTAGTCCTAATGTAAGAAGTGGATGTACCAGGAGTCATAGCAACAGTACGAACTCGCTTAGGCAGCATCTGAAACATGTAAAACCAATATATCAATACCACGATATGATATGCAAAAGATGCATGATAGGCATGAGGTGAATGAATGAGCGTAAACCGAGGCAAAAAGGTCAAATGCAACGTGCCATAGCATGAATGTACAGAATGATGACGTGAATTCTAGAGTGGTTGACGTGAAGACATGATGCTTGCCATGATGTCTTGCCGAGGTGACGTGAGTCGCGATGTCAACACCAAAACTAATGCTGGACATGGGTCGGTTTGGTTCGGTTCTCTTCAAAATCAAACCGACCCAAAAATTTTCAGGTATTTAATAAATGGAACCGTCAGTCCAAATATAATTATGGAACCGTTCGAGTCCGGTTCCGGTCGGTTCGATTCTGTTCGGTTCCGTACTATAATTAATTTTTTTATCACTTACAACAACACTATATAAATATAACTAATGACGTGTTCATTCGTAACTTTTACAAATTAACGTAACCCAATTTTAAAACATATAAGTAACTCGATGTCCAATAAGATTAATTCAATATATACAAATACCAAAAAGTAGATACTAATATTAAAATATTGATGATCCATATCAATAACTCATTTATTTCAAGCAGTCCGCATAAAGAAAATGAAATATAAATTAAAAGCTATAAAAATAAAATATTTTTAAGTATTGGTAATACTTACCTACTATTTGATTTAATTAGTAGCTACCGCCACTGATGAAATGAAGGAGCTTCAAAATCGATTTGGGAATAGGGATGTAGGTTTTAAAATTATAAAATGATTTAGATTTATACGAGAGTGGATGCTAACCAAATGAAATTGGAATGGAAAGGGGAATGATAATGCCCAAATGTTGGGCTAACAAAAAATTAATTTGGTTGGACTTGACTGGTTTTTTAAATTAATTTGCTAATTCGTTTAGAAAAAATTAAAATAATTTAATTAATTCAATATAAAAATTATTTAGATTCGGTTCTTCGGTTCTTGGTCTAGAATCGAGAACTGATCCAAACCCATTAGTTTTGGATTCAAATACTCGTTCGGGTATTTAACTTATGAAGAACCGCTCGGTTCGGTTTGGGTTCGGTTCGGTTCGATTCGAGAGTTTTGTTCAGCCATAACCAAAACAACGTAAACAACATCAACATAAACTATACCAATCACGACTCAACAACAACTCCAATTCCCAAAAAATAAATAACCAACCTCAATCCAACTACAAAGATTATCCCAAACCCAAAACTCGTGCCAAAAGCGAGTTAAAAATCTACTACATTCATAACTACAAACCACTAACAAATCCCACTCCAAACTTTATCAACAACTAATTGAAATGAAGAAATGGAATGAAGAACAAAAATATACCACGAAAATCGCGTCAAATTAGTCCAGAAATCCAATGTTCAACATAAAATTGTGCAATAATAGATGACATTGTATGATAATGAACCAAACATGAGGTGCAAATGCAAAAAATTGAAGTAACGGGCAAAAATCGAAACATCCCGAAATAATTGCAAAAATGGGAAGAAACCAACTTTTTAGTAATTTACCTTTTAAATTCATTGATTTGATGAAATAGCACCTTAATGAAGTGATTTGGGATGATTAAAGTGCTGGGAAGGTAGAAATTTGATGTGGGTGATTGAGTTTTTTAGAGAAATCAAGAGAAAAGTGGGAACAAATGCTTAAAACCCTGAAAAATAACATTAAAATCCAAATATACGGGTTGTCCCTCGAAAATAGCACTCGGTATTTGAAAATTAAGAAAAATAGCACCCTTTTTTGTTTAAATTAAAACAAATTTAGAAATTGACAACCAAATGAACTCAACCATGTATGTGAACTCACAAGTAGAGCATTATCAATAAAGATTTTCCCACATACTTAATCAAGTTCAAAATTGAGTAAAGTGTATAAGTGACTCACGTGTGTGTGTGAAGTGCCACTATTTTCTCGTAACATAATTTCAAACCTTAAATTTGTGAGAAAAGACATGCGAATATCACTATTAAATAAGTATCTTCCTTACTCATGAAAAATATGATTTTTAGGACCTGAAAAACGAACTCACTTATATAAATTGAGCATATAATTTTTTAAGTTGCATTTCCCAAATATTACATCTTATGTTCATACTCTTGTGCATTAAGCGATTAAACTGACCCATGTAATGAGCTTTAGGCCAGCTAACCCAAGTCAGTTGATCATAGACACCAGGTTATGAAAACCTCTCGGGCTTAATTGCTCGAGTCAAATAGGTTTCGAATGAAAGTATAAGATACTTTCATTCGAAACCTATTTGACTCGAGCAATTAAGCCCGAGAGGTTTTCATAACCTGGTGTATATATATATATATATATATTTGCATCATAAGCTAAGGTCATCTAATTGTAGGTCAATTCACATTCAAGGTCACATTATCAACAGATGACGGTCATCACAAGTCTCAACATGCGATCCAGACTCACTCACAAGATCACAGTGTGTGATGTACAGATTATACATACTCCACATTAAATCGAACCAAGTAATGGAAATGACAGTATAGGACAGATGGATGCATACTTGGTCACAAATGCTACGTTTAAGAGCACCATGAAACGTCTCGAGCCCAAAAACACATTTTTTTTGAAAAAAAAAAATTAATACCCAAGGAAAAGTAAAAACACAACTAAGTGAGATATATGCTAGAATGAATGTACTCAATAAACTGCACATGCGTACACCTAAGAATCTAATCAAGGAGAAACATGGATGCTCTTACCTTTAAGAGCATGATCAATCTCACGACTGTCCAGGTCACTCCTTTTAACCAAAGCCTTCTTAGAAGTAGAAGTGATTTTAGTTAACCGAATCATCATCTTAGTTAAGTGGCTGACTTGATTAGCCAGAAAGTTAACCTTGCTAGAGAAATCCTGACTTTCACTTCTAGTCACAAGTTTACGGCACCTAGGTCTTGTATGTCCCAAAGCGCCACAATGGTGATAAGTGGGAATGAACCTAGGTTCAAACCTGCTCGAAGGTTGTTGCCAATATGTAGGACAATTGAACCTACATTGTCGAGTATGTCTAGATCCTAAGACATTTTTGCTCTTTTGTTCAGGAAAAACAGTATTCCGAGCTTTGTTAGTGGCCGGGACGAATATGGTCTTGGATATACTAGCAGAATATTACTATTTTGAACATAACCTAGACCGTGCCTATTTCTAGCAGGCTTGTTCATCCCCAACAGATTATCAAGTTTCCGCGAACCACTTATGAATGATTGAAGTTGAGTGTTAGATTTTTCAAGATTACTTGTTAAGGATTCAACTTTGACTTCCAAATTCTCGTTAAGAAGTTTCAACTTACTCGTGTTTTTGGTAGAGTCCTGAAGGTCACCTATGAGTTTTTTTTTCTCTCTTTCAAGATCATTTACCTTTTTCAGCACAGATTTATTGACCTTTTTAATTTTAAGACTCTCCTCAAATAGTTCATGATAAGATTCGTGAATATAAGGTTCATCCTCAGATTCTTCCTCGGATTTTTCACTATGTTCATCACTTTCAACCTTATCCTTATCATATTCAATCGTAGTTAGCCATAAAGTTTTATTCATCCTCACAACCACATGTATAACTAAGAGCACTCGAATCTGATTTATCATCGCTCAAGGTCACTGCTAACACCTTACGTCTTTCTTTATTTGAACTCTTTTTCAAGTTAGGACATTTATTTATAGTTATCGTAACCCTGACACTTATGGCATCTAACAGATTGGGTTTTCTTATTGGGGGTCCTAGAGTTGTTTTTCTCACGTTTATCTTTCGATAATTTATTAGGAACTTCATTTTTCCGTTCTTGGGCTTTCTCCTATTCCTCATCACCTTCTGAGATTTTTTAACGAAATAAGCTATTTCGTCGTCTCTAAGCGTCTCAGTATCAGTGGACTCACTTTCTTCTTCTCTAATAGTGTTCACGGCTATAAATTTAACATTTTTAGGTTGAGAAACGATGAGTTCATATGTTTGAACGGATCCTACGAGTTCTTCTATCTTAAATGTATCTAAGTCCTTACTTTCTTCAATCACGGTGACTTTAGGTCTAAACCTTTCAAGTAGTGATCTAAGGATTTTTCTAATGATCTTGGACTCGAGAATCTTCTCACCTAGGTTATCGAACGATTCATCGTCTTTCATATTAATATCTTCAAACCTAGAGGTTAACATCTGCAGTTTAGATTTTTTAACCGTTTTAGTTCCCTCGTGTGTGGTTTCTAAGATATCCCAAATTTCTTTAGTAGTCTCACACATCGAAACTCTCATAAACTCTTCATCAGACACAGCAATGAACAGGGCATAAATGCCCTTACTATTCCAATTACACTCAGCTAAGTCATCTTTAGTCCACTGTGAAATATCAGTAGGTGTAACTATACCAGCAACAATAGTTAAAGGTGGAGTCCACCCACTTTGAACGAAAATCCAAATACGTTCATCTAACGCTTTAAGAAAGGCTCTCATTCGAACTTTCCAATAAGCATAGTTGCTTCCATCGAAAAACGGAGGCACAGACAATGACTAACTCATCTAGGATTAAATAAGGGTCAGGAATCGAAATAAAACTATGATACCAATTGAAAATACGTAGTGCGACCCAAATTACACCTAAAGGGGGGTGAATATGTGATTAAGCGGAATTAAAATAACTTAACAATTAGATAGCAACAAGTCACTATTAATTATTTTCTAGACGGTTAATCATACAATTCAATTATTGTTATGTTGAAATACCGCAGTTATGTAAGTAATAAATTAACAAAAGAATTGATCATGGAGAAACCCAATTGAGTGAAAACTCCAGGCACTTTGTCAGTCATCAATTCACTACAAACGACTTATAACTTACAGTCTACCATACTAGACGACGACACGTATTATCTAACATGTTGACTGCAATTCCAAAGCTCTCATAAATTTTGTGCTCCTGCACCGACTCTCAACTGCAAATTCCAAAGCTTTCTTGAATTGTGCTCTCCTACAGTAACTCCCAACTTTTTGAAATCGTCTATCTCATGTGAATTTACGAAAAACATCGCGTTCTCCAATGACTAGAACTCCAGTCACCTTCCCTTGATCTTCAGAAACTCTGACAGATATGAAGGAAGTAGCAGTTTGGTATTTGGATTATAAATTTGATATTTTTCCTACCGCCAAGAACTAATCACTATGAATAATGAAGATTGAAATCTCAAAAGGATGAAAAGAATATGAAAAGCAAAGAGTTTGCTCAATGATCAACCTTGTAAAACCTTTATGTGGCGTTTGGATATTTATATGTAGGTTAGGGAATGAATTGGTAGGATGAAAAGCCTTTAAAAAACAAATTAAAAAATTTCTGGATAACACTGTCGCTCCACTGTCTCGAGCGAAGGTTGAGTGACAGTCGAGCGACATGTCGTCACTCGAGTGAAAACAAGGTGACAGTCAGGCGATAAAGTTTCTGTTTCTAACGCTTAAGTCAATCCTTGGCGATAGTATAGCAAAATTCAATGCCGTTCTTCCTTCTTTCTCATTCTCAAACCCTAGACCTAAAATGACACAACTTTCACTAATTGCACATTACTCTTTGACTTTTTAAAACACATTAACTTTAGTCCTTTTTATTCACAAATTTGTCAATTACATGAAATACCTAACTACACATTCTCTCATAAAATAATTTTACATGTAAATCAAAAACATTTCCTTCTTTTTGAACTATATATTTTTCAAAAAATTAATATTCCAAAATATGTTTTCTTACCAAAATTGGGCTCAAACTAAGGCTTAATCAGCTATACAGACCTCTTGCGAAATCCTGAATCAAATCCAGAAAAAAAAAATGCTAAAATGAAAAGAGAATTCTTTAATAACATATTCGAATTCAAAATAACACTCGCAAGTTGGAGACGGGGGATTTCCAGCACTAACTCCTCCGGCTAGACTGCATTTATCCTCAATTTTACTTAATTTTATGCTTTTCAATATAGCTGTGGGTGTGTTGCGATCCGGCAACCACAGTAAGAAGGGAAAGCCAAAGTGGTTATAATATCTTAACTTGGTAATTAAGGGCGTTATAATCTACTCTTTCTTTTGGAATTAACGTCAGCTACGCTACATAATCTTAACCAATTAAACTTCTGCTCGAAGAATTTCTCTAAGAACGTTGCTTTCTTTTCACTACACTAATCCCAAAATGGTTCCTGCTCAAACACCAAATGTTACCACAAGAAACAAGAAAGATGAAGAAAATGTAGCTTTTACTTTCAATAATTAAAAATCAGTGCCTCCCTCTTGTATAGTGATTGATCAATGGGAAACTGCTATCTCTACGTTGATTTACAAGAGAGAGAGAGAGATACTGTGCATAATGCTAGCTTCAAAAACCCAGCTTCAATACATTCTGCACTTTGTTTCGACCAGCAGCATAATTGTATTATCAAGATTAATCATCTCTCTCTCTTGTGCTGATCAGTTGAGACTACTGTAATATTGTCATCTTTCTTACCGCTACTAGCTTCTGTTGAACCATTTCCATTACGACAAGGAGCCAACTCCTTTGATTCCATATCCTCCTCGATTGGAAGTGTTAGCTTTGATCCTTCTAAAGCAACACCGAGGACAATGTTATTTTCAAGTGACGGCCTGCCCACAGGTGATGATGGACTAGATTTTTTGCCATCTTGTGATGATGCAGGCACCTTGTGCATGTTACCACCACCCGGCTCTTGGACGGTAAAAGGCTTTTTCTCAACAACCTCCGACAAAACATTTCCTGTACCTAATTTTTCTCCAACAAATCCAACACTGCTTGAAACCAAATCAGAATTCATATTTGACATTGTAGTATTAGTTGATGACGATGACGATGCAACCTTCGCAATTTTCTTCTTGTCAAAGTTCGACTCTGATAAATTGATATCCTCTTTAGTACCATCTTTCGACAATGTTGATTCGGTCATCACATCAACCATGGGATTTGGTGGTGAGTGTGCATCTAACTTTGTATCTTTCTCTCCACTAGATTGTGCTGGACGAGAGGTAGACTTGGTTTTATCCTCGCCATTAATCTTGTATGAAGGCTCAATCAACAGGAGGGAGTGGTTATCCGTTGCTCTGGCCCGAGTGAAAATGGTCTCACTAAATGGCACATTCTCCAAATTGGGCTCACCATATATTTTCTGTACTGTGCGAATAGGTGTGGCTAGTCGAGCCTTGTGATGGCTGACTACTCTAAGGAGATCCAACAACACAGCTTCCTGTATTACATTCAGGACTCATGAATTAGTCATTAATAAGTATATATTCTCAATTTACTACCACATCAGGAAACGAGCAAAAGTGTCCTTTGTTATAATTTCATTATGCCCCGTTACATAGGAAAGGGTGAAATAGAAGGGCTTTTGCAACATAAAAGAGTAAATTTCTGAAAACTCTTGCAACATACAAGGGTGGAATAAAACGGACTGTCGCAACAGTCCTTCATAGTCCCTTCATTATATGTACAAGGACTCCCCGTAGCAGTAGGCCATGGGTCAGAAAACTCTGGGATGGACGCAAAAGAATTGGTTACATTCATCCGCAACCCAAATGAATGGACTATGAACGGGTCAGTCAAGCAGTTAATATGTGAGAGATCTAACTGTAAACGTGAAGAATCATCAACAGGTCAACCAAAAACCATCCTTCTCCATAAAAGCACACAACAGTAAATTTATGCCACAAGTTTCGAGCTATTGAAGACTGTCTTTTTTCCATCTTGTTTATCTTCTACCTTCAAACAATTCCTTTTTCTTTTCTTTTTTTTTAACGCAAAATTCCATTTTTATTTCGAGAAGGGAAAAAGTAGAGCATAAAAACTCATAACTGCAGAGCTTCTCATCTGTACAGTTACTAATACAATCCTATTTTGCTGCTAAAATGAAAGGAAATTTATGCAATACAAAAATTGTAAGAATTCCTAATATACAGGCTTAACTTTACTCTGGACAAAAATAGCCACCCATATCAAAACATGTTTTATCAATTAAATAAATTACCTGTATAAAATCCAGTGATATTGGAAATTGCATGTGCTATTTATGGCGTAATAATGATATATTTGGTTGATAAAAAAAACTCTGATATATTTGGGCTTAGATGACTCCAGATGACAAGAGTACCATCTAAAAAGAAGCACTGCCTAAGAATGTTTATCACAGGACAGCCTGCCCTCCCATCCCCCAATATCAACAGTATTACAATGACAAATATAAGGGGAACACAAGCTCTACATATTTCTATGTTATAGCCCATTATTTCGAAATACAATAGAACATCCGAGTTATAAACAGCTACATCGTTTAATCTATTAGTTGTAAGTAATTTTTACCTTGACACACGAGTATTCTTCAAAACGTGAGGTTTTCACAAAGCACGACACCATAATCTGTCCAGTAGTACATAGAAAAGGATTACGAAAGCAGCTTTTGTAATACAAAAGCAGAGAAAACAAAGGACACAGTAACAGATGCCAAAGTACATGTATTTGTATAAATATCGAGACATTGACAGAGTACTTTACTCAAATGTGTCGACACAGGTTGTGGAGCAAAGTCTTTAGAGCAATTACTTTATATTTAACGTCAAAGTCAAGTCCAAACAGTCTGTCTTCCAATGTCCTCACCAAACAGTCTGTCTCTCAATATCCTCACTCAGTGAAAACAAAAAATGGAATTTTCCCTTCCATCAATCATTAACATAATATCATCATACCAGTGGCTGATTGGACACATTTCAATAGATAATTACTGAAAATTCAACTATTCAAAGAAGTTGTAGAAATGTAGAAAGAATTCTAGTTAATTTGTATGATGTTTCATACTATAGCTTTCTTATGCAAAAATGATAGTAGCATAAACTTAATAGGAAAGTATCTATTGTTAAAGCAGTGTAGTTGTCCATCAATCAACAGTATTAACTAGATAATTCCAAGATTAATTAATACTAAAGGTAATACCTCCTCCAGGGTTTCCAACCCTGCAATTTGGCTATGTTAAGATCTTCAGTTAAACAAATAACAAGAGAACCTCCTTGCTCATTAATTTCTCTCCTCAAGTGCATCCACGAATGGAAACAACCATCATACAAGAACATGATAAAACATATGGAAGGATTAGGCAGTAAGATAGAACTTACCAACAGAGCCTGATTCTCTGGATCAATATTATCCAGGAAAACTCTTCTATGTAATTTTTTCTGTTCTATTTGAGGATTTTTGGCCAAAACTTTGCGCATATCAGCTACAATATTCTGTTAATTGAAAAGAGGATAGAAACATGAAATACAGAAAAAGAACTTACATGTAATTAAATGGACAAGGTATAAAACAACTACTCACGTTGATCTTGTTCACATCCAAGTGATTAATAGCAATATGGGTCTTAATGCGCCAATGAGTCTTCTGGCTTAGATTCCTTACCACATTAACGGTGAATCTATGATTTGGGATGTGAATAGCTTCACGATCATCACCTCGTATGACTGTTGGTGACCACCAACCCACATGCTGAAACAAAATTAGATAACTATAAATAATGTAGTGCACGTTTTAGTCCTTTTTTAAGAGCAATGTTTAATTGGACAATGCAACAACCCAATAGATTACAGGATGCTATTATTTTTTATTTCTAACAGTGTCCTCCTTACTATTTGTTTTAGTGGTGGACAGCAGACAAACCTCAACAGTACCGGAAACTTCATAGCCTTCAATCTTTGTCTGGATCCAATCATTTAAAATAAATGATCTTGTTGTATGTATTATTATACTTGAGAGGAAATTCGTGAATATCTGAAGAAACCAGGAAAAAGTTCAGAAGTACATGAGATACAGCTCAAGTGCTAAGAAGTTACATAACTGATATCATACAGATAAGCATGTACTGACCTCTTACAAAATCATTTTCTTTACAGAAAATAACAAACAATGTAATAAATATAAGATATTCCGAAAGACAGTTGTGAATTGCAGAGAGAACTGTGAAGAGAGGTTAATTTTACCTCTCGACCAGCAAGAGTGAGCAATACTGTCCCAAGACCTCCAGCAGTTAACCATCTCTGGGTAGAAAAACCAAGTAACTCCATGAACAAGGAAACAGCAGCAACCCACACTGCAGTGTATACAGCTTTGCCTGCAAATTCAAAGCCCATCTGCAGAGGCAAGATTCATCATTAACAATATGATAACTGACTGAACCACGTGAATGCTTATAAAACACTAGTCTGACATTTTCAAGGTCAACTAAGAGATGGTATACTTCTATGCCTAAAGTTGTTGGATGTCTCATTAAAATTATCTCATCAATTTCATGGATGCCTCGAAATAAACTGCATCAGAAAAAGAATCTCAGGTGCTTAAAAGTATTCTGTTATCCAAAAATTTAAAGCCTTGGAACAAGAGCTTGACGTCTTTAAATGAAGTTCAAGAAAGCATTGGTCCTTGTGCAAATGGTAGATGGAGACCATGAACAAACGAATGGGTAAATGTCTTCCTAAACTAAAGTCAGTTTTTCCTCATGTGTATTTTACACACTCCATTCCAGTTATAAGTTTTCCCATATGTATTTGAGTTGTTCCAGTGCTTTACTATAGCAACAGATAAGATTATTTCCCTTATCTATTCAATAAGCAGTATCATGTCTTGTCGCCCATATTTTTCACAAAAGTTCACTTTCCAAGATACAACAAATCCAATCAGTTTACATGTAACATAAGAAAACATACAAGTATTGCATAAATGTCAAAGAAATCAACATACATTTCTTGCAGCACTAGAGTCTTTGGTCTCCACAAAGAAATTTTGTACTTGTTGAATCAAGCTGTCAAAACAAAACATTACGAAGTTTTAAACATCATAATGACAACCCTATTCCAATGCTACCCAAAAAAAAAAAGGGAAAAAATGGAAGGACAGGAAGAATAACAGGCTATATATCAACCACTGTGGAAATATGGGGAAAGATAGCAACAACAACATTTAACAAAATAACAAAGACTTGATGCTTCTAGATTGGATTCGAAGACACAGCACACTTTTCTGTCTAGAAAGAAATGAATTTATAAGACTGTTAGCTATTCAAAAGAGATATATGGAAACAAGCTAATATCCAACAAAAATAATATTGAAGTATTAGACAGACAAGATGAGACCTTTAGCCCAAAAAGCCAAAAAAGTATCTCTGCCAAAAAAGAGAAATTTGAAATAGTGAAGAAAAAAAAAATGATGCAAAATAAGTTGATAAACACGTGTGTACTGCAGCAGCATAATAGAGGTAGGAGAAGTAAACAAGAATGCAAGTGAAGACGAACAAGAAGAAGAAGAAGAAAAGATGCTATATTATGTTGCAGCATAAGGTTTTTCCAGCACAAAAGAGAAAAACTAGTAGTACAATTAATTTTTGTTTACATCATCCACAGTACCCACAGGAGAAATGGAGTAAAAATATATCCCAGCATAAGAAGTTGTAAGCAGCAGTTATATTATCCTTCTAACAATAAAACAACAAGAATATCTGTTCATTCAACTTGGGAAGACAGATGAAAAACGGATGTGCACGTGGTAAGTAACAAAACAGTTTTATCTTAGCCATAGCTCTCTCTTTTATTTTGGAAGTGATCAAAATTACCTTGATAAACAGTAGGCAAAGGCTAGGACAGCAGATAGTGATTGTACAAAATTCAAAAGCCGTTGTTTGACAGCTTGGCTTGTGACTGAAGGTAGAATGACTGGATTTAAAGCTCTGTATAAGATTTGCAATTATTAGAGCTAGAAGAGGTGCTATCAATTAGCGTCAAGAGAAAGCAGCATTGGTTCAGGTATTGTGATTTAAAAATGTCATGCAACTGAAACCTGCATATGAGTGTCACTCCCGTCCACAGGAGCAAAGGTCGAAAATAACAAGTCATCATATAACGTGCGCTACTCTTCTCCCAACTCCTATCACTCTTCTGCATAAAATTTCAATTTGAAGGACTAATCGAGAGAGATTAAAATTTGAAAGAGAAAGAATGCTAGTAAATGAAAATCAGTACATGAAGGAAAAGGATCCTGCCAAGTCGCATGAGTGGTCCAATACCCCATGCTGCAAAGGCAATGATAGCCACAGCAGGAACCAATTGCAGCACAATAGGTCTTCCGAGAAAAGCATTATATGATCTGCATAATAAAATGACATAATTGAATGGAAATTATCTTCTCTTCACTCTTCAGTGAGCACGGGGAAAAATAGGCCCTAACCAGTTTCCCCCTTCCCAGTTGAAAAAGAGACCACTCCAAACAAATCACTAGCAAATAATACCTTGTAATCACCACAGCAGCTGATCTCACAATAGGAATCTCATTCCCTCCACCTGGTTTTAGAAGGGAATGGCATAAGAATATATCACATCTAGTAGATATGTAACTTAATTTCCCACACGCACTCCTTAAGAGATGGAGTTTTGAAGCATCCTTTTGCTGAAGATTTAACTGGCAAAATGCAGATTCGCCAAGTTACCTTCCAAGAGAAGAAAATAGCAGCAAAGCTTGACCTATAATTTAGTACATAAAACACATGGTACAAGAGAAAAGCTGATAGAGACACAGAAAGCAGGTTCATGTGAATCTGCGATTGTGTCTGGATACAGGGAAAACAGCATTGCTTAATCAATGCAACAACAATCAGACTATTATTAAGTAAAAGTTAGTAAAAATTAAATACAGGAACATCCAAGTATAAAGTTCTGAGGTTAAATGTGAGACTGAAAACTAGTAGTTTCAGTTCTAATGATGGAAGTGCAGAAAACAGATGAAATGCAAGATGTGCCCGCAAATATTACAAACACAAAAAAGGTATTAGAAGGAAAAATTAATTAATCTAGAAATACATCGTAACACCACAAGGTTCTGAGGCTAAAGAGGAGCATACCAAAGAATGTGATGACGAAGGTATGCTAAAAGAGCGTAATTGAACCTTTTCCATCATGCCCTAAGAAATGACAAAGAAACAAACAAAGAAAGGCATTGGTGATTGGAAATGTAAATAAATGGCCATGCATTATGCTTGGGAAATAGGCATAATTGGACCTAATTCATTATTTGCTAGAGAATAATAAATAATTAAATTAATGAAGTATCAGCAATCTGGAAACGTACATAAATGACAGAGTAATGTATTTAGATACGATAGGTAATGTACCTTTGATTGGCAAGTGTAACCACGAATTCTTTGAAATCTCCATTCCTGGGGCACCAGCAAAGCACTGGCAGCTGCCATTGGCTAGACAAATATGATGGCAATGCCCTTAAAGGGACAATATAGGTCCCAAAGTGTAAGCTTTTCACAGGTGTATCCTATGTATTTATGAGAACGCTTATTATACAAAATTACAAAGTCAAGGAACACAGAAAAATTGTAGTGGAAGAACAGCAATATCACTAAATCAAGAAAAAAGATCAAGATCCAAGAAAATTGAACTATAATGTTTCAACATGGCACTCTGAATAAGTGAGAACAGAAAGCGTCAAAAGTAAAAAACAACTAATTGTTAGGTAAAATCTCACATCATATAAGTTTAAAAATACTAAACAACATGTAAAGGCTTGGGTTATTTTCTTCTTATTAAAATTGACATTTTAATATGGAATTTCAACTCTTAGAATCATATCAAAGTCCCTTGAACTCAAACAAGCGATTCGGTTTGTGTGAAACTCAAACGAGTATTCGAATTTCAAGATAGCTGTGCTCAAACGAGCACCAACTTACGAAGGCACAAGGATAAAATCCCACATCAAATACTAACGGTTTGGGTTAATCCTCCAAATGGGTTCCAAGTCTCAATGCTAAGAACATTGCAAATGCAACCGTGGATTGCTAAAATGTTTATGCACATAAGCAAACTAAACATTGTTGCAAAAAACCCTCTCCAATACAAGGAAAAAAAAAAAGTATATTGGATTTTCTCTCCCTTCCTTTCTATTTTATTTATTTTTATTATAGAGCAAATAAAATACATAATACCATTCTATTTTATAGAGCAGGTAAAACACACGTAGACCAAAATATTTAGTGGTAGATAGAACTCACTGGAGACCAATTTTAGGTTTGACCATCTATTCATTATAAATGAATGACAACCAGACGGCAAGCTTTTCAACTTGCTTGCCACTGCAATCCAAGCATTGGACATGTCTAGAAGTTTACAATGTTTTCACCTTGAAAATCTATTTGCCTACACATATGCAAGTTATAGACCTCCCAATTTTATCCATCATGACGTCAACTTATTAACGCCTGCATTCCATTTCTTACATCAAATATTGACATGATCATCCCTTTTACTCGTTTCAATAAAAACATCATGTTTCAGTTTCATTCCGCCAAATTATCATAATCAAACCCATAAATTTTCAACCTAGAAAGAAAGGAAGAAAAATAAATTGAGCCCGGAATTGATTAAGTAAAGATTAGGTCGCAAAGTGAGCAAAGGCAAGACGAATCTTACCAAGTCTGTACGCCAGAAGTCGAGAAGTTTGCTCGAATTTTCTGATTGCAATTGTTTTGCAACAATTAGAGACCGAGCGGATGATAATCTTGGCCGGTAGGCGGTAGGGCATTGGGAAGTAACTGTTCCGGGGTATAATTGAAAACTACAGAGTTTAGCATAATCTCTTATCTGCACGTGTTTATCATTTTGACAGGCCACAAAAGACGCGTCAAATAACACAAATTTCTAAAGAAAAGTATTAGCCAAATTAGTCCCAGATTTCAAAGAAAGATCAAAAATTAGATTTCTAGATCAAATGGCGAGGATATGCAGATAGCCCAAATAAAGGATCAAAATTTCGAAATAGCATTTGACTATTCTAAATAAATGAAACTACCTAAAATACCCTCAGATGATAATTATATCTAAGTCACCATAACACGAAAAGAATACAATTAAATTCTAAAAGAATTATATTATCATAAAAATGATTGATAAAACTTATAAAAAAAACTCAAATCTAAAAGAGGGTCATATAAGATTAAGAGAATTATGAAAAACAAAAAAGAAATTGAATTTGAAAAGATAAAATATCAAGAACAATTAAATGCATCTCAAAAAATATTAAAATGTTTTTAAGGAAAACATCATAGAAAATTGTGCTAAAGGAATAGGAAGATCTATAATAATAAAAGATATACATGATATTATAGATAAATTAGAAAAAAGGAAAAATGGTATTTCAAAATATAATATACCTTTCAATCTGAATATAGATATGATAACTGATCTTGACATAATAAATTCTCAAACATTATTAGATTTTGAAGAACTACTTAAAAACTTATAAATGAGAAGACCTATCACAAATAATTACCACAAGAATATAACAAATTAATATATAGATTAACTTTAAAATTTTATATATCTATAGTTAATAATAGATTGGATCTTTATAAATTAAAAGAATACATAGAATACATGACTGTTTGAAGATTTATTTGATTTTAAAAGTTATTAGATTATTATTTGATTTTAGTTCGCTCATAGTAACACCCCCCACAATTTGGTATCAGAGTCATAGAATACATGGAAACTATAATTAGAAGAATAGATAATTATTATAAATTAGAAACAGAAGTACGAAATTATATATTTTTAGAACATATTCCTAATAGATTAAAAATAATAACATTATAATTAAAAAATTACCTATAGAAGTAAAAGATCAAATATTACATAAATTAATAGTAGAGATTATAAAAGATATACATACATATGAAAAAATTATGGAAAGTTTTGAAAATGGAGAAATCAATTTATATTATAAAGAAACATATGAATCATCATAAAAATTAGACTCTATTAAATAAATATTGATTAAAAGAAAATGATTTATAAAAAAATAAAATAGTTTTTCAGGAGAACTAAATTAATGGAATTAATGGAAATAAAAGATATCTTAGACAAAAATTAAAAAGAGTAAGATTAATAAATCAACAAATAGTAAATGAACTATTAATCCTTAAAAACATAACAAATACACAAGAAAAACAAATATTAAAGTTAAAACAAGAAAGATATAAAGAAAGAGCAAAATATTATGAAAAATCAAAAGAATTAACAAAAAATGAATCTATAAAACAAAAGTGTGATAAGATTATAAAAAATTGTAAAGATATTGAATGTATAACATATTACTTAAGTAAAGAAAAGATGAAAAATCATTAAAAATGTCAATAGGCGAATATATAGAAGAACTAAAAACATTAATAAAAACATTAATAAATGATATTCAAAATATGAATAATGAAATAAAAGAAGTAAGAAATGATATAAATATATTAAAACTTGAAGTAAGAGAGTTAAAAGAGAATAATAATTGTAAAGACAAGAAAAAAAAACTTATAGAAAAATAGATGACTAAAATAGGAAAGAAACATATTGAACAAAAAGAAGTAGTAATAGAATCAGGAAGTATGAATGATGAATTTAGAAAAAAAGTATATTACCAAAAATAATAGAAGAAGAAGAGAAAATGAAAAAATTTAAAGAGAAGATACTTGGAAAATTAAGAATTGAAGAAAAACGGGATAATAAAGATGAATGAATAATTAGATTTACTTATAAAAAATTTTGACCAATTAAGTTTAAAAAATTTAGAAGAATATAAAGTTTTGATGAATACTGGAGGAAGACCTATTAAAGAAGAAACCTCTAATAGAGAGTTACCAGATCTAGCTGAAAGTTACGCACCTTTATACAACAAATCATATAGAGAATACTCTGATAAGGTAAGAGATAAACAACCACCAAGAGAAAACAAATATAGAGATCGATTTGGATCAAATGATAATTATGATAAACTCATCAATCATGGAGGAGTAAAATTAGATTTAAATTGTAAAATAGACACTAAGAAAGCCTTATTAACTTGAGCAAATTCAATGATATTATTCTTTTTCTACAATAAAGATGATACATGAGAAAGTACTGAAAGAAAAATAGATTGCTTAGTAGCATCCTTTGAAGGAGATGTTAGAAACTGGTGGGAATGAATAAATAGTGATACAAAGGTACTAATAGAAAGAAATGTACAGACAAAAATAATAAAATCAAATAAAGAAAGTATAGAAAGATTAGTAGAATATATTGTAAATAAATTTTTAAGAGAAAATTGGATAAAAAAAATGCTAAATAAGAAGCAATTAAAGAAAAAGATAATGCTAGAATAAAGTTAATAAACTTAACAATATGCGATATGTGTAAAATTAAAGAATACACTTGTGATTTAAAGAATACTATTATGTTCAGTTTTATAGTAATGAAAATCAAGATGTATATAAAGATATGTACTATCGTAAATTATCAGGTTCATGGGGATTCATACATTAAAACATAATTTGAAAAGTATATTAAAAATAATCCTGAAATATCTAGATCTTTAGGATCAAGAATAAAATTCATATTTGAAAGACTCGCATATATATATATATATATATATATGCAAAGACAATTATTAAAAAAATCAGAAAAATTAATTAAGATATGTTGTGAAGATATGGAAAAACCTATACAATGGGGATGTAATCCTGATAAAAGAAATACTAAAAGAAAATACAAATATAGAAAGTTTAAAAAATTCAAAAATTTTAGGAAAAAATACATGAAACCTAGAAGACAATATTATAAAAGACAATATAATTTAGATAAACACCAAAAGAATAAACCTTATAAAAAAATAGAAGTTAATGTAAATATTGGAATTGTGGAGAAACATGACATATAAATCATGATTGATTTAAGAAAAAAGTTAAAATATTACAAAAAGAATATTTAGAAATAGAAACTGAGTTAAGTGAAATATCTTATATGTAAAACAGATTCAGAAGATAATGGATCAGAATTTGAATAAAGAAATTGAAGAAATAAAAAACGATAATATAGATATACAAGAATATAAATGAATAGATGGTTATGGATTAAAAGTAACCTTTGATAATAACAAATTTAAGAAAATACAAAAATTATCTAGGAAATTTGGAAGTTTTAGATAGAATATTTAAAAGAGAAAGAATAGCAATAAATGAATATCATAAAATTGAAAAAACTATAGATGTTAGAACAATTCAAGGAACTCATAAGTTAAACATTTTAACAAGAAAAATAGTAGATGAATGAAAAACAAAGTAAAAAAATCCAATATGTTTACTTAACAAGAATACAAATAATGTTTAAATTCTTATTTAGGAAATGAATAGATTCACTCTTAACTATAAGTTTACATTATGGAAGAATAATAAATATGAAAAATAGTCATTTAGGAATTATAGAAGGAAACTTAGTATACCAAAAATTAATATTTACTTGTTATCCAAAATATTGTGTCTCATTAAAAGATAAAAACATTAATGAAGTCTTAGGACTACATTTCAAGTTACATAAAAATGATATAATGGAACCAGGAGGCCAAATTATGACTATAGAATATAGAGCCTTATAGACATTTATTAATTCTAATTATGGATATATTTATTCTAAAAAACCATATATAGAAGTTTTCTAAGAAATCATTTATTAGGAATGAGTTTTCTAAATGGATTAGAAGATTATAATATAAAAAGAGAAGGATTATATATAACACATAATGATCAAACTACATTATGTGAAAAAAGATGAATGAATAATCAAATAAGTTTTCCATTAGCTGTATATATACAAGTTACCATATTAGAAACAAATATAATAACATGTACCTTAATAAATACATGAAGTGATATAACAATATTTAAAAGTTTCTTAATAAAATCATGTAATGAAAATAGTAAGATAAAAATAACATGAGTAACAAGAGACACTACAACAAAAATAGCATACGACAATGTTCAAAAAATGTTGCTGTAGACCTACGGCAACGTTCGGCAAACGTTGCAGGGCTACGGTAACGTTTGGCAAATGTTGCCGTATGTATTTTTTTTTTTTATACACATCAATTTATGATAATTGATTGGCAAAATTGAAAATGACTCCTTAAGAACAAATTTTGGAATTGCATAAAAATTGATAATTTCATTAGAAATTTTTGAATCCATACACTTGAACATTAGAATATGATACAACACCACTTAAATAAAAATGAGCTTCAAAATGAATCAAAAGGTAATAGAGAAACTCGATCATAAACGGAACACAGAAGCTACTCTCTTTCTTCTTTTCAGATGTCTTCACAACTGCAAAACATTCTTCAACAGTCTTCTTCTCTTCCTCAGTCTCCTCACCAAACAAATCCACATCATCATCGTCATCATCCTCGACCGCAGAGGCCTGAAATTCAAAATTTGTGCTATTTATAAGGTCAAGCATTAAAAATGATAAACACACTAATAATCAATAATGCATCAAAGGACTTCACTGGTTTTGAACAATAGAAACTGACTTGTGCTATGACTAATTACACGTCAAGTTTTATAAAAAAGGTAAAAAGTGTGATCCTAGAACAAGGCAGCTGAAAAGGATTCAACAAGAAGATTATCGAACATGTGCTTGTAGGAACAAGATCAATTTTCATTTCGAAGAAATTTCAGAAACTTGTCGCTCTAATAAGTCTGATTTCATAGACATGAAGGAGTAACAATTTTCTTTAAAACATTCTTTCGATGAATCAACCATCAACATGCTTAAGTATGCTAGAAATTTCCTCTATTAATTTCCAAAGGCAACTGCTTCAACGTCTATAGCCACACTGACAAATGTGTTTATACAAATCTAAAGGGGAAAACATATTGTTTTGCTTAGGACTTTTTCCAATGCTATTATTTTCTTCATGTGAATTTCTTGTGCGAATAAATAACTCTTATGTAGCCTTGTAGGTTTATCTTATGCAAAGGAAACTATGTTTAAATATGCTATCCATCTTGTTTGATGTTATTACCTCTGACTGATAAAAAATTAGTTTTAATTTTCTTTCTTCTATTATTTTCTCTTTTATATTTCTTCCTATCTTTTCGGTTGTTCGCTTAATAAATATTTTCCAGTTAAGGCGATTATTAAATGTTGGGAGGGTAAAGATATAACAAACAAGTTCCTCATTATCTCTCAGGAGACTTTCAGTTTTAGACAAATCGCTTCCTTCGGATACATATGAAAATCGTCATTATGAGCTCTTAAAATCTTAGGCTAAATATAAACACTCAGATCAAAAATATATTGAATAGTTAGTAAAAAAAAGGTGTAAGAAAACTCACAAGGAAATCAGTTCAGTGAGCCCCCCAATATCACCAGTCATGGTCCCTATTAGTCCCATTGTTGATAGTCCTCTGAAAAATCAAAGACAATACAAATTCATAAGCATCAATTGTATAGCAAAACACGAGACATCCATAAAACCTCTTCCCCCTCCCAGGTGTATTTCTGGCACCGATTTGATGCTGTTGACAAAAAATAGGAGTATAGCTGTAAGTTACATTGCAATGACCCGTAAGGTAGATCATCTAATTTATCCTAACGCGGGGGCGTGTTTCCCCATTGATCTTTCAATGATCGGAGTATAGCAGCTGCATCAACATTCATTTTTCATAAATACAGATATGCTCTATGCATCAAAAAGAATCTTACAGAAACTCTATCAATCAAAACACTTTTATTATGTATATAATGATATGATTACAAAATATGAAGCCTCTGAGAACTCCTTTTGGCATTAGTATCAAAAGTTTCTATCAATTTTTTCGCTCATCTGAGTTTGTATAAAATAGACATTCACGAGTTCAAAACTTTCAGTCAGACAAAAATGCAAACATTTCATCAGCAAATCTATACTGTCTTGCGGGCTCGTCTCAGAAGAGATTGCATTGATCCATGTCAAGATAACCAGACAGCAGAAAAGCAGCCAGAAGGCTGCCAATTCTCAAAGGATGAAACTAAACCAAGAATGATATTTTCATACTACTTCAAGTTTTTGCTTTGCACTCTATCCGACCAACGCTTTTCCCCCAACAAATCATCATAAAGACAGACACAAAGAAAAAGAAATACTTAAACAGGGTCTTACAATTTTCTCCGCCGGCCACCCATGTTAACAACTACAAAAATGACAGCCCTTCCTGCTTAACAACAATATGCATTATGACAAGTCCTTGTAATCAGTAACTTCACCAACGATGCCTTTTTGATAGACCCCCAATCCCATAGCTGCAGCCAAATCATCCACATTCCAAAAGGTTCACTAGTTAGTTAGTAGGAGGGGTAAAAATGTAATAGGTGGTAGTAAGGATTGCCTATAAATAGAAGGGAAAAGAACTGGAAAGGCATGCAAAATATTGTGAAATTGGCTGAGCCAAGGGGGGGAGATCTAGGCCTCTCAAAAGCTTAGAATTGTTTTGTTCATTACAATTTCAGTCTCATTTCAATACAATAATCATTACAAATCTGTGTTCTTCTTACATTCATAATTCACAGCTCTATACCAACACAAATATTACATAACTGAGGCCTAATTTGATACTATTTCAGCATGTTTTTTAGCACTTTAGTTGCAGAGAAACCAGCCACAGCAGGGGATCCTATCAAATTGGTATCAGAGCACTCAATTCTGGGGCAGATGGAAACCAAATTCAGCAAGGAACTGGAGAAGAAATGGAGCTCGTTATTCAATCGATTTGATCAGATGATGATGCGACAAATAGGAGGAGATCGAGCAAGGGATTCTGGACTGGATTCACATGGCCGGCTAAAAACATCAATTTCCTATGGAGAAAATACGGATCGATGGGTGTCGGAGGCGGAGAAGATTTTCTCCAGAAATCAGTTATCGGAGGCAGAGAAAATCACGGCAGCAACAGCCTGTTTTCACTGGAGAACATGGAATTGGTTTCAGGAGGTAGATCAACTACGACCGGTGCGAACATGGGATGAATTGAAGGGCTTGATGTTGGCTCGATTTTGCGTAAATAAGCTCCCTGGTGAAGTAGGATTGTTGTTGGAGGAGAAGAAATCCGCCGTGGAGGAGCAAAGGGAGAAGGAGAACAAAGAGGCGAAAGAAGCTTCGGCCGAAATCTCCATCATCTCTAAAATTTCCCCAAAGTTGGAGGAAACTGGAGTAACTGGCCGCATCACGCACCACCGGGAGGAGCCGGGCAGGAAGGGAAATGAGGTGGCAGTCACTTCGCCAGAGCCCACCATTAATTTAGAAATCCCACCGAAAATTGAAGAAATCAAACGGAGCAAAGCCAGACAGAATCGCAGGGAGGAATTAGAGAAGAATGGTAATTTTGTTAATGGGTTGAAGTCTATGATATGGGCCGAGGGTAAGATGTTAAAGCTTCACAGGTTGGGCCATATTTCGGAGTGGGCCAAAAAAGTGAAACAAAGAAATGAATTTATAAATCAAGCCCAAGCAAATTACAGCCCAACTGGGAATAAAATTAAGGCAAACAATCCAACCCACACCTCCAAGCCATCTTGCCAGAACTTTCCTCAGACCCACACGATTCATCAGAAGGCAGCGACAGCCTCTTTAATCTGTCCGACGACGATGACTCAAGGTGCGACACCCTTCAAAAAGATGATAGATTTAGAGTCACAGGTGCAAAGGGATAAGGGACTGGGTTATCGTTGTGATAAGAATGGCAATCTGGGTCATATAACTCAAAATAGGGAGCCGCAAATTTTATTGGTTCAGGAGTGTGACAAGGATGATCAATTAGATGGGTCAAAAGTGGGAGAAGATCACGAACTAGGGGAGTTGGTCGAGCTGTCACTCAATTTCGCGATGGGTCTCACCACACCAAAAACTATGAAAATTAGGGGCTCGAGTTTGGGGCAGTCAGTAATAGTCTTGATTGATTGTGGAGCTACACCTAATTTCATTTCAGCAATATTGGTTGGTCAATTGGGGCAGCAGACCATAGAAACTACAAGCTACGAGGTTCCTATCACTTCAGTTCATTTTCTGGAAGGGCCGCAAAGGGGTGCCACTGGTTATGGAATCTGTATGAGTAACATTTTAATGGTTCATCAATAGCTTTACATATCCAGAGCAGATGCACCAGCTGTAGCCATTAGATCTACTGTTGCAGCAGAGAAGAACCTATTCCAGCAGCTATACAGATCAGCAACAACGTCCACAGTCCACCTTGAGGACAAGGTGGATTTTCGGGCGGCGGGTATTGATAGACCCCCAATCCCATAGCTGCAGCCAAATCATCCACATTCCAGAAGGTTCACTAGTTAGTTAGTAGGAGGGGTAAAAATGTAATAGGTGGTAGTAAGGATTGCCTATAAATAGAAGGGAAAAGAACTGGAAAGGCATGCAAAATATTGTGAAATTGGCTGAGCCAAGGGGGAGAGATCTAGGCCTCTCAAAAGCTTAGAATTGTTCTGTTCATTACAATTTCAGTCTCATTTCAATACAATAATCATTACAAATCTGTGTTCTTCTTACATTCATAATTCACAGCTCTATACCAACACAAATATTACATAACTGAGGCCTAATTTGATACTATTTCAGCATGTTTTTTAGCACTTTAGTTGCAGAGAAACCAGCCACAGCAGGGGATCCTATCACTTTTCCCCTACTAATAGGCTCGAGGATACACCCAAAGAAATTGCCATTGGAACTGAGCTTGGATTTATGGAAATGGAGCAGCCTCATCGCCGTCCAGAAAGGGAGAAGATAATTTGGGGGGTTTACACTATTTACAACTTAGGGCTTAGTATTGGCTTGGTTTTTGGGCTTCAATTTGAACCCATTTATTAATTTTTTAAAAAAAATTTTTTGCAAGGCAAACGTTGCGAAAAGTGATAAACGTTACGAAATGTCTCACTTTTTGCAACGTTTGCAAAATGTAAGACTTTTCCCAACATTTAATCTTTAGCAACGTTTATCAAACATTGCGAAAAGTCTTACATTTCGCAATGTTTGCTAAACGTTGCTAAATATAAAACATTTTGTAACATTCAATAACGTTGTTAAATGTGTCTACCGCAATATTTTTCTAAAAAACGTTGCCAAAACTCATTTATTAATACAAATGGTAACATTCACTTACTAAAATGTTGCCAAAAGACCTTTTAGCAACATTTATCAACAAATGTTGTCTTTTTTGGTGTTGCAAATGATTATTTTTGTTGTAGTGAGAAAGTACTCAGATAATTAATAGTGCCGATAAAGTCAATATAATACTTGGAAGTAAACAAATAGTTGTAAATAAAATATATAATTTTAATAAGTTAGAATGTGATATATTATTATGAAATGACTTTATACAACAATTTCAATATTATAAGCAAAATAATTATATGATAATATTACAAACACATTGTGCACATTTATTAAAAATCTCAAGAGAATTTAGACCTTATAGAGATCAGTTAGCCCAACGTAGTGATAGATGGGAGAAAAAACCAATTTGAAATAAAGAAATAAATACAAAAATACTATACAAAAAAAAATAAAATTTAAGAGCAGGAATAGAAATAATCATAGAACAACTAGAAAATATTTGTGGAAAAAATCTATTATTATTTTGGAAGCTATATCATCCTAGAGCCAAAATAGAACTAACAGAAAATGTAATCATAAGAGTTAGACCAATGATGTATACTATACAAGATACACAAGAATTTAAAACTCAAATAAAAGAGTTATTAGAACAAAAATTAATCAGACCAAGTAATAGACTTCATAGTAGTCCAGCTTTTATGTTATGAAACATTCTGAGCAAGTTAGAGGAAATGCCAAAATGGTAATAAATTATAAAGAATTAAATAAGTACATTAAATTTGATGGATATTTTTTACCAGATAAAGAAGTCCTAATAAATCTTGCAAAATGAAAACAATATTATTTCAAATTTAACTGTAAGTCAGGATTTTGGTAAGTCAAAATGGAAGAAGATAGTATACAATACACAGCCTTTAGTATACCCCCAAGGAAAATACGAATGGTTAGTAATGCCTTTTGGTTTAAAAAATGCACCACAAATATATCAAAGAAAAATGAATAATGTATTTAAAAAATTTAATGAATTCTTAATAGTTTATGTTGATGATATATTAATATGTTCAAATATTAAGGAAGAACATAAAAACCATTTGATACAATTTATAAATGAATGTAAAAAAGAAAGAATAGTCCTTTCAAAAAAGAAAGTTATAATAAAAAAAACAAAAGATTGATTTTCTTGGATTATCAATAGATAGAAAATGTATAAAATTGCAAACACATATATCTAAAAAGATAGAAAATTTTCCAAATAAATTAGAATCAAAAGAACAAATACATAAATTTTTAGGATATTTAAATTATGCAGAAGGATTTATTGAAAATCTTTCAAGAGAAATAAAATATAAATTCTACTTAGAAAAATAAATACTAAATGATGGAATGAAGAACATATAGAAATAGTTAAAACATTAAAAGAAGAATGTAAAAATTTATCAAAATTAAGACTACTAGATGAAAAAAGATAATTTAATTGTTAATACTACGCTTCTAATAAATATTGGACAGCTATACTAAAAACATATTTAAATTAAATATGTAGATATTCAAGCGGAAATTTTAACCAAACAGAAATAAATTATACACTCATGAAAAAGAATTGTTAGCAATTATTAGAGGAATAAAGAAGTTTCCATTATTTTTATTATCTAAAACATTTATTGTTGAAACAGATAATTCTCAAGTTGCAGGATTAGTCAAGAATAGATTACCATTTTAACCTCAATACAGGAGGCTCCATAGATGGCAAGCTTATTTAGCATTTTATAATTTTGATATAATTCATATTAAATGAGCTAATAATTATCTTGTAGATTTTCTCAGCAGAAAAATAGAATTTGCTGATGGATAGAGACAAAGTCATGGAATTATACCAATTGGTAATTCCTATACAAAAAGGACTGACTTCCTCAAAGAGAAAGCTGAAGACATAGAAACTAGTGCAACACAGATCTCAGAGATGTTCAACTCAAATATAAAAATACTGATGAATATCAATGCTGAACATCATAAAGAGACAATAGAACTCAAAAATCAAGTTGATGTTATTGCAACACAACTAAAAAATATACTGTTTGAAACAAAAATACCAAAGAGCTCATAAATGAGTTTTCCAAAACAATACCAAACAGGTACAACTGGAAGCAACAGTGGACCCAGATGTGAAAACATACCAATCGTTATAAAAAGAGATGCATTTCCAGTAACATCAACTAAAAAAGTAATGATACGTGCAGATTCAAATAGAAGTGATTCCAAAATTATCAATATTATGGACCAAGATGATAAGATCCCTTTAGACCCAAAAGAAGAAGAATATGCTAGAATAGTCGAGACAATCTATGAAATAAAAATGTGTGACTCCCATTTCATATCTCCGGGAAATAATGTTTACCCCAAAGTCACAACCATGGAAGAAAGTGACCCTACATTTATAAAAATTATTGCAAACTATGGATTCTTGGATTTGATATATCCAGAAAAAAAATCTTAACGAAATATCAAAATTTGATACTATGTTCATACAAGAAGTGTTAAAATTTGCCAAAGGACGAAGGGTATATCTAAAATTATACTCGATAAGTCTTAAATTTGATGGAGTTGTTTATTATCAAGTTGAACATATAATATCAATTGGATATGTAGCAGCAAATTTTCAAATAGATGTCACAGAAAGTGATAAAAAAATCTCCAAAAGTTACCAAGTCATGGATTAAGCGTAGAAGAGCACTTGGAATAAAAGTCATATACAATATTGCCAAGAATCTTTATGATAAAAAATTCTCATGTCTATGTCAGTATGAAAATTGGATGCTAGTAACAAATGGAGGATATGAAAAATCAAAAATGTTGAAGGAATACATCACAACATTTGATATACATCAATTTTTGAGATGTCATACCACTATAAAAGAATCTTGCCAGCTACGAGACTGTAACAACCCGGGTCCCACTTAACGGGCTGTCCCGGCAGTTAGATCGACGACGTACTGTCCTCACTGTACCAACATGGGTCTTTTCAGCATACTTTGTCCTCACTCGCACGCTATCCGAGAAAACTTCTCAGGGGGTCACCCATCATTGAATTGCTCCAAGCCAGCACGCTTAACTGTGGAGTTTCTAACGATGTGCTTTCGAAAAAGAAGATGCACCTTGTTGGTATGAGTAGTACCTATCAAATCTATTAAGTTTTCGTGGTCTGGGGGTATTACAATCACCCTCCGTTAAACTCGCGACGTCCTCGTCGCGCTTGATCAATCCGAGGATCCGTTGCCAGACATTGGGATTCTAGAGGTGGCTCCTAGGGGTTCAAGAGGTGGCTCCCGCCATATGGTGCAGCACTTTGTCCTGCATAGCACTTAGTTCCCGATTTCCGGCTGGCAAACGGGCTCTGAGACCATTTGTAACGACCCGGGTCCCACTTAACGGGCTGTCCGGGCCGTTAGACCGACGACGTACTGTCCTCACTGTACCAACATGGGTCTTTTCAGCATACTTTGTCCTCACTCGCAAGCTCTCCGAGAAAACTTCCCAAGGGGTCACCCATCATTGAATTGCTCCAAGCCAAGCACGCTTAACTGTGAAGTTTCTAACAATGCGCTTTCGAAAAAGAAGGTGTACCTTGTTGGTATGAGTAGTACCTATCAAATCTCTTAAGCTTTCGTGGTCTGGGGGTATTACAGAGATTGTCCAAACTGCATGTGAAGATGTAGGATCAAGAAGGACAATAATAGAATGACAAGTATGCCTTTGATAAATTATTGATATAATGTAAAGAGCTAAATAGATTCTTGATAGATCTAAAAGAAAATTTCTTTCTTATTTTAACAACTAAGATAGTTTTTCTTTAATCCAAGTACAGAGATTTATCTTTAGAAACAATACAGTGAAAGCAAGAAGCTGAAATAACAAAGATCTCATTGAGGCAAGAGGTCGTTGAATGGAGCAGTTTGCATATTCAGAGCCGAAGGTCACTCAGTTCTAAGAATAAAGATCCAGATCAAAATTAAGGTAGAACTATAATTTTTTGTTAAATTTTGAAAGAATTTTCTTAATATCCTAGAGAATTACAAGGATTATTTATGACGTGTGAATTATCATAATGTTTATATCATTGTTACATGATGCTTATATTATTTATAAAAATGCTAGGATATAAAATTGAAAGATTAGATGATTTGTTAGAAAGATTATTGGAAAAAAAAGGAAATCTAAGATCACAACTAGAAAATATAGATATGTTATCTGAAAAACATAATAAACTTATGAAAGAATATGAACAAAAAATTACAAATTATGCTAATATATTAGATCAAAGAATGAATTTATATTTTAAAATTCAGAATATGAAAAATTCAGAGCAAATTCAAAACTTACTCTAAAGAGGAAGGATATATTATGCAATATATGAGCATTCGTTTCATTAAGGGTAAAATAGACTTTTCCGTAAAAAACCTAAGTAGACCAAGTCAACATGCCAATTATAGAAGTCTCCCATCAAATGGCTAAGGTAAAAATATTAATACTTTGATATTTAGTAATAATTGATAAAAGCTCAAAAATAATTTTGTACACTAAAAATTATTTTGATTATCACTTGTATAAAATATTTTGATCAAAGTAAAATTGATTTTCAAAATAATATTTTGAACTTATCATATTTCTAAAATATCATTTACTTTTGAAAAACTAGATGAAAGGACTTTACAAAATTCCACATTTTAAAAAAAAAATATTCAGAACGGACCAAATTGGGTCATATCGAACAATTAGTTCGACAATTGGTCAATCGACCCAATAAATCGGGCGAATGATGTGACCGTTCAATCGAAAATACAACGATTCAAAATTTGACCACTATGACTTCTCACCGTTTTGTCCAACGAATATATTTTTGTGTTATCCGAACTATTATAGGTCATTTGATCTCTCATTTGAACTAACAAAAAGTTTAGCGAATTGTTATCTATAAATTGATTTTCTTATGTAATAAATGTAAGGGGTCCTTCGAGTGTATTGAAAAAATATTTTGAGCAAATCTTTTAACTTAGATTGCATTTATTTCTTTTAAATCTTCATATTGAAATTTTTTGATTGATTGAATCAAACTCTTAAAACATCATATTCATCAAAATCTCGTGTCCAATACTTGAGCTATTATTCATCGATATTCATTGAAGTGTTAGTCTCTCTTAGTACTTAATTTATTGATATCATTTATTTAAAAAACATTTATTGTAAAACCATTTCTTTAAATCTTTGGATCATATTGATGTCTATTGAAAGTTCAATATTGTATAAGGATTGTTGCTACATGTGTGTAAGATTGAAAGCATTGTAAGAATTTTATTTGGGAAGTTACTAAAATTTGCATGCCTTTCTTCATCTTTGATATGTCAATTTATATATTTCGAATCAGGCATTGGGTGTAAATGGGTATTTTTTGTTAGTGCGATGTGGCAGTTATTGATTGGCTGACTTTTAGCTAATTTTACTCTCTACTTATGTTTTATTCACCGGCTTAATCCTTATACTTTTGTTAAAGTATGTTGGCTCCCATTATGCACTCAAGGCACTCACGAGGCTTTGCGCTTATGATTGTTCATTGCTAATTTTGAATTCGCATAAACATTAGCTCTTCAAAGTACTTACTTAGACACCCAGACTCGTGAATATTTTATTAATAACAAATCGTCTATGAAGTCCTAGTATAATCATTTATATTTGACTTAGGACTTATTTCAGATTTTTCAAATGAGCGAGCTTAAAAGTGGATTGATATAATAAAAAATAAAAACAAATAAAAAATATTATACGCTTTAACGACCTCTTGTAATAAGTGAACTCAAAATCTTACCCAACTTTCTTCTATGGGTAGGCTAATATTTTGCAAAAGATGAGATAGGATAAATTAACCCATATATAGTTGAAGTTCGAGCTTAACTATTTATCTTAATTGGCGAACTTATTCACTTGAGGCAAAGAATATATATTGGAACTTCAGGTGCATTAATGACAGTGGATGCGTTGATTAACTGAAACAATTCATTCATAATTACCATTTCTAATATGTTTTTCAATATGCATTCATCTCTATGCACGTAAGGCATAGCCCAATTTGTATAGTTTGTTTGAATGTGCCCTTTCGTATTCAAAAGTTGGGATCAGTTCATTTTTTTGATGATCAAGATTGAATTTGTTGATTTCAATGACCATGAAACTTATATATACTGTGTTATTGTCATTGTTTTTCTTTTCGAAACAAAAATAAAAAAGAAGAAGAAGAAGAAGAAGAGTTATTATGTTTCTTTCTTAAAATTATCGATCCTTTAGAAAATTCATGTCTCGTGATGTATTTTCAAGTTGATGATACTCGGGATAGTGTTGATAGTGTTTTACTATCATTCTTGTTGATTTTATTGTATTTTTCTCGTATGTTCTTTACAGTTCCTATGTCTAGGAGATATATGATTATACGAGCTTTCAGGATTGGAACAATCCCCTACTTGCAACATAATCAACGTATAACTAGGATTAAGAAATATGAAAATTTTCCATGTTTTTGCATTTTCTACATATATGCATCTAGGTGGAAAAGCGATGGTTCTAGTTGGTTACTTTATCATGGGCTATCAGACAATCAAGTTTCATTTTGCCAAACTTAATTCCACCAAAACGCTTTCTGTCTGCCATTTCAATTGCATGATCTTAGGAGTATTGCCATTATGTGAACCCAAATGATGAACTATGTGAGCTTATGTTGAGAAACAAAGACTAGTTAAGAAAGAACTAGTTGCCTCAGAACTTAGTTCATCATAGGCTGGCCTCAGAAGGGTCACTTTCATCATAGGCCACCTTTAGGGAAAAAGGAGCAGCTCAGTACAAAAAGGCCAACTCTACTTTTATCCTTTTTTGTGTATTGTACATCAGTCTATATGAGGATAGGACATAGGCAACCGTTGCTTATTACTCTATATAAGCCATCACTATTCCTTCATTGTAAATCAGAACATATGTGTTAATAATATTCCATTGTTCATCATTTTTATCTCTTAAATTCAACATGGTATCAGAGCAGGTTTTAAACTTGTAGAAGCAAAAGGCCAACATAGCCTAAGAAAGTTTCCCACATTCAAACCATGTCTCAACACACGGACAACACCAAGATCACAAGCATAGTACTCAATGGCAACAGAAATTATATACCCTGGTCCAGATCAGTTACGATCGGTCTCAGTGGCAAAGGCAAACTACAGTTTGTCACAGGCACCAAAGAAAAACCCAAACCCACAGATCCCCAGAAACCAACAGAGGCAGAAATAGCCAAAGTTGAAGAATGGCAAACCACAGACCACATGGTTATGTCGTGGCTGCTAAACACCATGGAGCCACACATTTCCAACATGTTCATGTACTACAACTCGTCAAAAGAAGTGTGGGACAAAGCCAAGAAATTATATGGCCAACAGAAGAACTTCGCCCACATTTTTAGCCTCAAACATGAGATTTCAAAGATCAAACAAAGTAATCAAAGCAACATGCAATTGGTGACAGAGTTAGTTTCAAAATGGGAGGAACTAAACACATATCTCCCACCAACAACAGACAAGGTCGAGATTCAGAAAAGGAACGAGCATGATTTAGTTTTTACTTATCTGGGAGCACTCGATGCAAGTTATGAGGCAGCCCGATCCCAAATCCTCATCTCAGCCGAAATGCCAAGCTTCGATGATATAGTAGCAACAATCGAGCAAGAGGAATCCCGAAGAACACTCATGAACCGACAACAATCGGAAAATTTCGAGAACAATCGAACCTTCAAGGCCCAATATCCAATCCCTAATTCCAAAGACTCGGCCAAAACGAAGGGGAACTCAACCGCCGACTGGTGCGACCACTGCAAACGTGCAGGGCACAACCAAGAAGGCTGTTGGATCCTTCATCCTCATCTCCGATCGGCTCGGAACAAGGGGGAGAGAGGAAACTGGAATGGAGCAAGAAGGGAGAGGCGATTTGGAGGTGCAAGCAGAGGGGTTGATTTTGGCCCTAATGAAGGGGCTAGACCTGGAGTTGGGCCTGGACCTGCTGGACTCGGGCATAATGGACCTGGAGTTGGACCTAGACTTGGGCCTGGACCTGCTGGACTCGGGCACAATGGACCTGGACTGGCGGGACTTGGATTTGGTCAAGAATTGGGCCAATCTAATTTAAATGAAGGTATTGGGCCTTCTGGAACTCCTACAGCTCAATTGACACAGCTACTGGGCCAACTAAACGGTTTGTTACAACAACAAACTTCAGGTTTTGTACACTCTAAACCCAATTTAAATATTTCTAAAATTGCTAATTTCTGTCAAAATACGAGTAAATGGATTATTGACTCTGGTGCTACCGACCATATGACATGGGACAAAAATAAAATTCAAAATACCACCCAAATTAGGGAACCTCAGCACGTAATTGTTGCGAATGGAAATAAAGCCCAAATTTAGGGCTCTGGTACAGCCAGACTTTTTTCAAAAACCGTGAAAAATATTTTATACTTACTGGGCTTTAATTCAACTCTATTATCTGTTAGTAAAATAACTCAAAATTTAAATTGTAATGTTATATTCTCACCAGACAGAGTGACCTTTCAGGATCGAGAATCAGGGAAGAAGATTGGTGAGGCTTTTTTAAAAAATGGGCTTTATTATCTTGAAGAAATTCCCAATAGATGTCATGTGTCGATCAGTTCTACAAATCATGACAAGTTGCTGCATTGGAGATTTGGTCATCCATCTGATCAAGTTTTAAACAAACTTTTTTGTTATAATCTTAACTCTAGCAATTGCGATGTTTGTAAGTTTTCAAAGCAAACTAGGTTGTCGTTTTCCTTATCTACCCATGTATCGGAAAAATGCTTTGACTTAATTCACTCTGATGTGTGGGGGCCGGCTCCTGTGGATTCTTATAACAACTTTAAATATTTTGTTACATTTATCGATGATTTTTCTCGTACTATTTGGATTTATCTTTTGAAAGGAAAAAAATGAGGTTTTCTCATGTTTCTAAGAATATTTTACTTTTATTGAAAATCAATATGATGCAAAAATTAAGATCTTTAGATCTGATAATGAGACAGAATATGTAAACAAAATTTTTTTAGACTTTTTTAAATTAAAAGGAATTTTACATCAGACTACCTGTATTAACACACCTGAACAAAATGGAGTTTCCGAAAGGAAAAATTGTCACCTACTTGAAGTCACTAGGTCTCTTCTCTTCCAAAGTAATGTCCCAAAATCCTACTGGTCAGACGTCGTGTTAACGACTACTTACCTTATAAATAGATTGCCTAGTGCAAGGTTGAAAAACATGAGTCCGTTAGAAATTCTTAAAGATAGGAAAATTAACCTTGACCATATACGAGTCTTCGGCTGTACATGTTTCGTACACATAAAAAGACATGACAAATTGGATAAAAACTCGGTTAAGACCATGTTTTTAGGATATTCTTCTGAAAAAAAAGGATATAAGTGTTATGATCCAAAAACTCATAAACTCTACTTCTCACGTGACGTTTCCTTTTTTGAAAACACGCCCCATTACCAACAAAATGAACAAGAACATGCGCAAGGTCAACCAACTATGTTACCACCAAATACTTTCTTTTTCCCGGAAGAAACAAATCAAGAACAGGTTGAGCATGAGAAGGATGAACAAACTGGTAGAACAAGTGCAATTTCTTCAGGGGGAGAAGAAGACGAGGAAAATGAATCAAGTGAGGAATCAACTCAAGAAGAAATTGTCTTGAGAAGATCCAGTCGACAAATCCGACCCCCTGCCAGATTAAGGGATTATGTATCCCATCAGGTGATGTATCCAATTCAAAAGGGTGATGTATCCCATCAGGTAATGTATCCTATTGAAAAGTGTATCTCTTATAAACAAGTTTCTCCTGAATATCGGGCCTATTTGGGTAACATATCCAAACAAACCAAACCAACGAACTTTAATGAAGCCACCCAGGATCCTATCTGGCGTAAGGCTATGAAGGAAGAACTTAAGCTTTAGAAAAAAATGACACATGGGATATTACCCACTTACCAAGGGGCAAAAAACTTGTAGGCTGTCGATGGGTTTATAAAATCAAATACAATAGTGATGGTACGATTGAAAGATATAAGGCTAGGTTAGTTGCCAAAGGTTTTACCCAGACCTACGGCATTGACTACCAAGAAACCTTTGCACCGGTAGCACAAATGACCACCGTTAGAATTCTATTATCTGTAGCTACCAATTCAGGATGGAATCTGTTTCAAATGGATGTTAAAAATGCTTTCCTTCAAGGAATTCTGGAAGAAGAGGTCTATATTACTCTTCCCCCAGGCCATAAAAATACTTCAGATCCATCGCTAGTGTGTAAGCTAAAAAAGTCAATCTACGGCCTAAAACAATCTCCAAGAGCATGGTATGCCAAACTAAGTTTTTCCCTTTTGAAAAATAATTTTATCAAAAGCACAGCCGATTCATCCATGTTTGTCAAACACTCACAAAATTCCACTACTATTATTTTAGTCTATGTTGACAACATCATCATCACTGGGAATGATAATGAAGAAATTAAAAGAGTCAAACGACACTTGAAAGATGAATTTGATATCAAAGACCTTGGGAAACTCTCATATTTTCTTGGAATAGAAATAGCTCACTCCAGCAAAGGCCTATTCCTATCTCAAAAAAAATATGTCATTGACTTGTTAAAAGAAACTGGTAAGCTAGGAGTTAAACCCGTCGGTACCCCAATGGAAACCAATGTTAAACCTGGACCAGAAAATGGTGATCTACTACCTGACATAGGACAATATCAAAGGTTGGTAGGGAAACTAATCTATCTTACAGTTACCAGACCTGACATTGCATTTGCAGTAAGTGTTGTAAGCCAATTTATGCATGCTCCACGTACCAGCCACTTAAGTGCCATTGATAGGATACTAAGATATCTTAAAGGCACTCCAGGTCAAGGAATTTGGATGCGGAAAAATAACTCTAATACTGTAATTGGTTTTTCTAATGCAAATTGGGCCGGGAGCTGCGATAGAAAATCAACCATAGGCTTCTGTACCTTTGTAGGTGGCAACTTGGTCACTTGGAAAAGCAAAAAACAAAATGTTGTAGCAAGGTCAAGTGCAGAAGCAGAGTATCGTGCCATGGCATCCACAGCAAGCGAACTCATTTGGATCAATCAACTGCTTAAAGACATGAAGACACAGTACATAGGAGCTATGCAAATGTACTGCGACAATCAAGATGCGCGACATATTGCATCCAATCCAGTCTTTCATGAGAGGACCAAACACATCGAAGTCGACTGTCACTTTGTCAGAGAAAAAGTACAGTCGGGAGAAATAGAAACCCCATTCGTTAGAAGCAAAGAACAATTGACGGACATCTTTACCAAGGCACTCGATAAAACCAGTCATTTTAACATTCTTGGCAAGTTGGGATCAATTAATTTATTCGAACCCAACTTGAGGGGGAGTGTTGAGAAACAAAGACTAGTTAAGAAAGAACTAGTTGCCTCAGAAATTAGTTCATCATAGGCTGGCCTCAGAAGGGTCACTTTCATCATAGGCCACCTTTAGGGAAAAAGGAGCAGCTCAGTACAAAAAGGCCAACTCTACTTTTATCCTTTTTTGTGTATTGTACAGCAGTCTATATGAGGATAGGACATAGGCAACCGTTGCTTATTACTCTATATAAGCCATCACTATTCCTTCATTGTAAATCAGAACATATGCGTTAATAATATTCCATTGTTCATCATTTTTATCTCTTAAATTCAACAGCTTAAGATAGGAATTTTGCTAGGTTAATTGGTTTGGAATGTAATATTTTTAGTTGATTTAGTAAATTCGACCTTATGCTTGTAACTTTTCTTTGCAATAAAAAATTATGCATTTTCTGTTATGATTGTCTATTGGTTACGTGAGTAACCTATTTTGCTCGAGTTAATAAGCTTGTTTATATGACAGAATCTTCCTAATGATATGTGGGACAAACATTGTTATGAGTTGTCCAAGTTGCCAAGAAATAATTCATTTGCACGAGGAAGAAACCAATGTATTTTTACTTAACACTATTTTATTCATAATACTTGCTCAAATGTTCCCCATTATAGGGATGTTTGAGAGGTTCATTGTTATGGTCCTCTAATTTATATGTTCTTGACCCTATTATTTCGACTACGGTATATGACCCTTCCCATTTTGAGTCTAACAAACCTGACCCCATCTCTTTGTCTGTGATAAAAAGTTTCTTTAGTACTGATCGCTAATCTTGAAGGTTTTCCTATGAACTTTGAAGTCAAAATACTTTTCCATCGTTCTTTTATTCACTGCGAGCTTCATTTAGGAGGCATCCCATTTTTCCTACAAGAGATTTAGGTGCATTTGTGGCTTCTTCGTTCTTTTCTTTATCAAAGTTCAGCTTCCTTGCCGAACTTAAGCATATTTCCACTGTAATCATAGCTTCGACTCCGTAAGCTAAACATAAAGGATTTCTTTCTTAGCAGTCCTAGTTGTAGTGCGGTATGACCATAAGAATTGCGATAACTTGTCAGCCCATAATCGCTTCTTAGAATCCTGAAATGACAAAAAATATTCATTGATTTATTTCTATGGATCCTTGATTTTTCACGTATAGCTTTCAACTTTTTCCCTTAGAATTGTGCTTTGTTATCTGAAATAATAGAGTATGAAATCTCGAAATGACAAATAATATTATTCCAGATGAACTTACAGGTATTAACTTCGACAATGTTGGCAACACGCAAGGCCGTACCTGTGTTTCGCGGGGCCTGAGGCGAACTTCAAAATTTGGGCCCCCAAGTCATAACAGACACTCCTCTTTTTTTTTTAAGAGTTTAAAAGAACTAAATTTGTTAACTTAAATTCAACAATAAAGTAACAAGGAAAACTAAAATATTCAAAATATTTATTTTGCAATCAAGTAACAATACAAAGATGTTCTAACCGATCACATAAATATAACTCGTCTTGCAGTTTTCGAGGCAAAAATATCAATCAATTTTAATGGTCGAGTTGTTCAACTATTTCTTTTTCAATGGATAACGTGGCCAATCCATTTTCCACTTTGTCCTAATTTGGACTTAAAAATGCCATATTGTAATTTATATTTTGATACAAAAGTTTCTAGTGTCTCTCTAGCATGTCTCTAATGTCTTTTATGTATTCTAAATGTGTCTGCAGGTCCATTTCAAATTAGAAATTAGAAAAAGATAAATAAATAAACAAAGAATTATAAGATTAACCTGTAATTAGACTTTACAAGTACATAGCAGAAGTCCCTTTTTCATACTTAAAGATTCATATATAAATTCCATCTTCTTTATTAACTGTAAATATTAAACACAAAACATACAGACGTTTATTGAGGTCAAAAGCTCGTATTTATTGCTTGAAGTAGAATGTTAAGCTCTAATTAAATGTAATGAAACATGATTCGAACCTGGGTTCTCCTTCAACTTTTGTTGTAATCTCTGTGAACAGATAACATCTTACAAAAAGGTCTGCAAGAAATTTATTCTAAGATGGATTATGTATAAACCGCAACGAATGCATCATCAAACCTGAGCAAGGGTAAAAGTTTCTCCAAGGACAGCATACTCGCATTTCAAAACCTGAAAAGGTAGGACTTAATAAGATTGCTCCTTCAACCATTCTGGAAAATTTGTCGAACTTCAAAGAATTGAAAGATAATACAATGTCCCATTAGATGAGATGGAATTGAATTTTTTCCACTAATTGTGGAAAACATTATTGTGCCTAACTTGCATTTTAGAATAAAAAATAAAATGGAATTCATTTATAGGTCCATCATATTATCATGGAATTATAAGATCAGTTCTTGAGCTAATAACATGTCTTTCTATTACAATCAAAGGAAGATAAAAAACACGAAGTGTAGAAATGGTCAAGAACAAAAGGAAAGGAAAATTGTATTCAATAGAAAATACTGATCCCCCGCCTCCAGATAGCCACCATAACCTTCAAAATCAAAAAAAATGAAAATACAAAACCATATCAAGCACAAAATCAAATACTGGATGCATTCAGAAATGGAAGCACTAATTAAATAAAAATCAGCAAAACAAAAGCAAAAGCTCGAGCGCATGATCAAAACCTGCTACAGCAATACTAATCAAATAGGTAACACATTAAATCCTCACTAATAGCACTATAGCAAAAAAAAAATGAGTAATACTAATATGATTAAGAAAATATTATGGCAAAGCAAACACCAAATTTTAGAAACAGTGAAAACCCAGTAATTAAAGAAAAACCAAAACCAGAATTAGAATGAGAAGAAAAACGCACAAACTATAAGGGGTAATAAAGGAAGGGGCGAAGGGCTGACCTGAAGGTGTGGAGGCGGACTGGCGGAGTAGTGGACTGAGGGGAGGAAAATAGAAGTTAGAACCAGAGGGAAGTCAGGCGTGGGGATGAGGGAAGTCGCAGGGAAGGGGCCGAAGGGTAGCAAGAATGGTCGAGTGGAGGCGGACTGGCGGTCGTGGAGGAAAGTAGCTGTAGTAGAACTCAGGCGCAGGGAATCACAGATGAGGGAAGCGAATCGTGTTTTAGGTTTAAAAAATAAAATAAAAAATAAAATGGGCCCCCAAAATTTATGGGCCTGAGGCGGCGGCCTCTTGGGCCTCCCCTCAGGTCCGGCTCTGGCAACACGTTATGCTTCATCCCATTTAGTGAAATAATCTACTGCACCACAATCATGAACCTCATTTTAGCTCTTCCTCTAGGTAAAGATCCAACAAACTCAATATCCCACATCGCACAAAGTTAAGGGCTATTAGCGATAACCAATTTATGTAAAGGTTTTGGATTTATAATTGTGAACATCTTGTATATCTTACTTTTATGGAAAAATCCATGGCATCCTTTCTCACAGTTGGCCAATAATATCCATATTTCAATACTTTCTATTCTAGTGTGTATTCGCCAGCGTGACCTCCACACATGCCTTCGCGTATTTCTCTCACTACATACATTGCTTCCTCATAGCCAATGAATCTTAACAAATTGGAAAGAATTTGTCAAAGGGGATCTAAAGTTTTCCTCAAAGAATTATTATGCAAAAATTAAGATTCTTCGCGTAGAAGCACGAGGACATAGTTGGAGACTCAAAATTGTAGCCACCATCTCAAAATTGACCCAAATTTTAGCCCACATAGGCAAAAGCAAAGGATCCTCAACCCAGAATGCTATGAGGCAGTGAGGCATAGATCAACAAGGTGGTAACCAATGGCTACATTAATAAGCCCCATTACCCCAAGTAGGTCTCAAACCATATATTTATATTAGAACACAATGAAAAATGGAGAGTCTGCATAGACTTCTCCAATTTGAATCTCCATGCGGCCTAAAAGCGTATTGGTTCAATTAAAGCATGTCCCAAGTATAACTTTTTCTTGCCCCGGATTAACCAATTAGTCGATAAAATAGTTGCAGGAGCTACTCAACTTCATAGATGCCTGCCATGCTATAATCAAATCCCCATGAACACTTCGAATGAGGAGCATACCTCTTCCATCGTAGATAGAAGTCTCTCCCTTACAAGGTAATGTCCTTCAATTGAAATATACTGAAGCTACCTATCAAAGGCTAGTAATGTTTGCTATGTTAATCGGCAAGACAATGAAGGTGTACTTGGATGACATGCTAGTAAAAAATCTTAAGACCAAGGATCACATCAAACACCTAGGAGAGAGTTTCAAAATTTTGAGCTTAAGGCTACAAAATTCTTGTTGCTGTACTTGTCTAGTTCGAAAGAGGCGATCAACTCCATACTTGTAAGAGAAGAGGACAACCAACAATTGTCCGTTTAAGAAAAACACTTCCATAAGTGGAGTCTCGCTAGCCTGATATGAAGAAGCTCACCCTTTCACTTGACACTGCTTCTAGAAAGTAGAGGACCTATTTTCTAACCTACGTCATCCATGTTCTTACAAACTTCTCACTCAAGCAGGTACTCCAGAAACTGGATGATTTTGGAAGGTTGATGAAGTAGGTTGTTGCCTTGAGTCAATTCGACATTATCTTGAAGTCTAGGACCTTCATCAAAGAACAAGCCCTTACTTATTTTGAAGCAGAGTTCACCAACATCCCCAAAATAGAGGCGGCGATGAAACTTTTTGAGCCCCAAACTGGCACTTTTTCGTCAACAGATCATTCAAAGAAGTGGGTTTCGAGATGGGAAATTTCAAAGTAAATCCAAAAGGCCACAAACTTAACTATGCTATGAGGTTTATATTCAAAGCCTCCAACAATATGGCAAAGTATGAAGCCCTTCTAATTGGACTGGAGCTAGCTCATGAGATGCAAGTGAAGAGGAGAAGAACATAGTAACTCCTAGTCAATGATAACTTCACCGCCAGGGAGAAGAACATGGAAGCGTACCAGAAACAAGTGATCGAATTTCTCTTACGCTTAGAATTTTTAAACTGACGCAAATCACACGTCTTGAGAATGCCCATGCCATGCACTATCCAAATTGGCCAGTATTATAGACTCTAAACTACTGAATAAAATGCCTATTGAGCACCTCCAAAAGCGTCCATCAGCGAAGATGCTTAGGTGATGTGGGTAAAAGGCACCAATCATGGAAGATACGATGAAGAGGAACACTAAAGCGTTGGGGTTCACTTCGGTTAAATGAGTAGAAATTATATAACTCATATGAAAATGAATTAGAGAGTGATCTCATACAGAAGATAAAACATTGATTTAAATACATTAAAAGATAGGTCTTAATAATTGTTTGAAAGAATATGTCAAAACAAGTTATTGGTACGTAAAGATTATCTAAGCATTCATTATGAAAAAATTGTCAACAATAAATCAACGTCTTTAATAAACTAAAATCATTTGTAGAACATATACTTCAAACAAATAAGAAGATCAAAGAACAATACTACAAATTTAAAAAAAGGAATAGAGTTTAATACCATATTTTTGGAATCTTGATAAAGGAAAAAATTAGATCTTACATTCTCCCAAAATATTGCAAATCATAGCCTTTTGCTCTTTGATCTTGATATTTTATGTACTTTTCTCTCTAAAATTGTAAAAAGTTTATATAACTGTCGAAATCCTATCTAAAAAAAATGAGTCCAAATATGTTTCTAAAGCTGAATTTGAGCCAAACTAGGAAACAAGAAAAATCTGGAAATTTTCCACGAATTACCCCCTCACAATAGCATACGTTAAAGCTATCGCAAGGGGTACTCAATTTAGTCCCTCCTTTTCAATATGGTGCTATTGCGATAGCATCCAAGGACCAAGTCACTTTCAAACTGTACATTTTAGTCCCCCATTTGAAATTCTTGTCTAGCCTCTTTCCTTCTGTATTTGGAATGTAGGTCATTAACTTCCAAACATCATGCATTCGTCCCAATTTTTCCAAGTCCTAAGAAATTGCAGTTGGAGTCCCAAAACTTAAAGACTTGATTTTTCGGTCCCTAATTCCTCAATTTTACACAGTTTCGATCCAATTTCATCCAAACTTGTCCAATTTGGATTTTCTCCTAAATCAGTCATAAATTATGCAAAAAACTAAGTATCTAAAACAATACAAGCACTCTAAATGTCCACTTTCGATGGCTCGAATAAGTGTATGCATGTCAAAATGAACGGGCCAACCCAAATCGATCAGTGTGTAAACTTAAACGGCATGAGCTTGATAGTTCTACCAACAAAGCCCACGTTGATTCTCAGTCAGAGTCAGGCTCAAACCGTAATATAATATAAAAGACCAGATCGGGCCATAAGCTTGCCACTGTGAAGGGCCAGTTCCGATCCGATTAGGAGTGAACCGTCTATTTATTTTAAAATTTAAAGAATGAAGCAAATTTTATACTAATTAAAATTTTTTGTAATTTGAAAAAGTTGAATGCATACCTACCTTGTCAATGGCAGGTAAAAGTGGGGGATATACGGATAGTGTCTCATGTTGTTGTTGTTTTTTTTTTTTTTTTTTCAAATTCTAACTGCAACTTGAATGATCGATGGCGTGTGAAAGTACAATCAGCAGCTTGGACCCTTTCCCTCAAATGTTCATTTAAATCAAGAGTCATGCTACACTATCCAAGTTGGATTACAAAAGGGGAGTGCCCAAGTGATTTGACACCCCCACTTTTGTCATGCAACTTAGGCAAAGTAGCATAACTCTTAAATCAATAAATGAAAAGTTGTTTTAACTTTTAGATACTATAAATGTGGAACTTTTTTTTTTCTTTAATGAAATCTAATTATTAATTTGGAAGATTTTATTGATAATATGATATTATAATTCATTTGAATTTTATATTTATTGTAATCATGTAATCATAGTTATTAGACCCGACCCGAACATTGACTTGGACAAGGTACTGGGTCTTGGGTTACTGGTTGAATTGGTGGGTCAATGGTCAGACCGGCGGATAATGACATAAAAATCTATAAAAAAATTAAAATGCTTGACCAATTTTTTTATAAAAATACTTTTAGAAAACATATAATGATAAATTGGATACATACTACTTCTTGCATATAATAAACATTGAAGTACTTTAGAGCTCTATTGGTGAGGAAGTAATTGTTTTATTTAGATGTCCAAGGTTTTCAATTCCTTGAACCTCTAATATTTTAAAATTCAATTTTGAAAACCAGTCAACCGATCGAGTTAACTTGGTCAACATCGCCGGTTAACTCGTTCAAATCCGAGTTTTGACCGAATCATGTACATCCATATTAAATTAATCTAACCGGCCTGGACAAGGACCCGGGTCACCGATTTTCCGGCTCGACCGGTCGGTCCAGACCGGGTTTTATAACTATGCATGTAATCAATACAAAATGAAAAAAGAAAAAATAAAAATGCAATTACATACGTACATTTTTATTAAAACAAAATTACATACTTTCTTAGATTGGCTTTCTACGACTAATTGACATCCATGTGTTCTAACTTTGTAAACAAAAATAATTTGCAACTAGGTACATACTATAGTTTAAGTACGTGTCAACTAGGTTGGCACTCACTCCACTATCAATTATTTGTATTTATTTAGTTTACGTAAATTCCCACTAGGTTGGCGCTTACCTGTATTAAGTTATTTAAATTATTGTTTTGCTTGTCGATCAATAATTTTATCTTGTATTCTCCTTTCAACCAATACCCAGTCTTCTACACAAATCAGTGCTTCAAAAATATCTTTCTTGAGTCTTAATTTCCACAATTGTACAATATCCAAATTTAATATCTCATCTTCAGGAATTAAACTATAGTGATCAAAATTATAGTGTTTTTCCAATTGTACAAGTGTAGTGTTGGTGTTATTGGTTGAACTTGAACTTGAACTTGAACTTGTAGAAGAAGAATAACTATCACGACGTTTCTGAGCTATCATACAAAATTAAAAAGAATATTTCTTTTTAGAGACTATGGTGGAACTTGAACACGAATATTTACATTGTTTCCATATTTACTAGAATAATAGTTATATAGTTCATTAGGAAAAACTTTTTAATTTTTTATTCGTAAGATTTATCTTGAAACATAAATTTTCTAGAAGTTGTTCCATGGCACAATGAATGACAAATAATTTAATTCGAGGGCCCATAATACCACAATAAAAATAAGTGGTAGGCTTTCATAATATTTTCGAAATTTTTCTCCATTGCATTAACTATACCAGTAAAAAATTGATCATCTCTACAACCTGAAAATTGATTTGCAATTTCTATCAAATGTTGAAGAAAAATACACCTTGTTGGGTAATAAACCCTCAAACAAGCTTTGTTGCCTTATAGAAAGGTTTCAAAAATTTCATGACATTAAATTCTGATTCCCAATTTAAATCATCAATACAAAATTGGTCTTGTTTTGAATTAACATACACATTAATAGCATCAGTATCACATTAACACGACTTTAACATAAGAAATATTGAATTCCGTCTATTTGACGCATCATCAAGATTTTTTTTTTTTAAAATCCAAAATTATTGCAATTTTTTTCCCCAAAATCTTGTAGTCTATAATTAGAACCAGAAATATAATTAATTGTCTGTCTAATTTTTTGTATTTGTGATTGAATTAATTTCAAACCATCATGGACAACTAAATCAAATATGTGACAAACACATTGCATGTGAAATAATTTTGAAGATTTGGTTTAAGAGGTCAATACATGCATTATTTTGCTTAGCATTATCAAAACTAATACTAGATAATTTATTTAAAAAAACCAAAATCATTAAAAACTGGTAATAAACTATTACATAAATTTAGACCATTGTGTGGATATTCTTGTAAACGAAAAGCTATAATTCTATTTTGTAATAACCAATTATTATCTATATAATGTGCTGTGATGCAAATGTAACCATTATGGTTACGTACGGGCCAACAATCAAATGTAAAAAACATAATTCCATCAAAGTTGTTGAAGATTATCTTTTATGGTATGAAATAATACCATGCAATCATAACGAGCACGTTGATCTATAATTAAATATAGCTCCATTTGTTTTGACTATAACAAACAAGATACTTATGTTTCTAATAAGACTTGTTTCTTGAGTTTTTCATATATAAATCTTTTTAAACATTCAAAGGTTCAAATCGTCATCAATTGAAGAACAAGCGATCGAAAGAGACTCGAAGAGAACAAGAACTTTGAAGATTGGAGTTTAGAAGTTTTTTATTGAAACTTTAATTTATATGTAAATGTATCAACTTGTTAATCTTTAGCAAGTGCATAAAGTTCAAATTATTTTCATAATTCATTATTTGCATAAAAATATTTTTTTTATTCATAATATGAAATAGATTTTGAAAAAATAAATATTTTGATATAAAAATTATTTTCCAAAATTCTCATACTTCGGTCAACCGAAGTATACACCGATCTACCGGAATTTTGTATGACCGAAATAACAAAATTGTTCAGCCGAAATTCCAACGGTTTAAAATATACAACGGCTATAATCATCTTTCGATCGACTGAAATGATCAACCGAAAGTTGCTGATTTTCAACATCTTGATCTATAAATAGCCATCTCTTTTGCATTCAATTCTAACCACTTATAAGAGCAATTAAGAGAGTATATTTAGTTAAAATCATTGAGCTTGCTTGATTTTATATTATATTTCATTTATTACAAAAGAATCTCTTGATTGATCAAACTAATTTCATCTATTTTATCAAGAATCCTATTTTGCAAGAGACCCTCTCAATCTCATCTATTTTCAATTCATGATAAATGTTTTCTTTGCCAACACACTTATATTGAAGAGTAAATCTCTCTTCGTACTTAACTTGTATTATTTGTTAAGAGAGGATTTGTTGATAACTTTGATACAAAAATACAAACTATTTTATTATCCATTATTCATCAAAGTTTACAATATAAACACTTGAGCTTTATTATTTGCTATCTATTGAAGTGTTATCATAACTCTCTAAATACTTGACTTGATTATATCATTTATTAAGAGAGTTCTTTCAATTGTAAAATTATCATTTATATTTTGGTGGTTTCGAGAGTCATGTGAAAACTCGATTGTTGTTAAGGATATGTGCTCCTTGTTGTAAGTCACTTAAGGATTGGTACTACTTGTTTGTAAGTTACCACTATAGTGCATTTGACTTTGCTCGTGACGGAGAGCTTGGTAACGAGGACGTAGAACACATTGTGTATCAAATCCCATTAAATTCGCTTGTCATCTTTACGTTATTGGACTTTACTTTAAATTGCTATTAACATTATGCTATATGCACTTAAGTGACAATACTTGAATTAAGATATCGAATTTGCACATTTACTTCTCTTGTTACACTTTGCATTTATAACTCGTATATTAAATAGTTTTGAAATTAATTGTCGAAAAAGTTTCAGAAACCAATTCACCCCCATCTTGATTAGTTATTCTTAGGTTATCAATTGGTATCAGAGTCTAGGTGCGCATTTTAAAATATTTTACATCTTGTATTATGGCTAATCATAATATTGAGAGGCATTCTACAAATCGTCACATTTGTTTGATGATGCACATTATAATTATTGAAAAACTAAAATGATAATTTATATCCAATGAATTGATTATAATGTTTGGGAGGTTATTGAGTCTGGTTCTCATAAACTTGCTAAGGTTATTAAAGATGATGGAAAATTGGACCAGATTATTTCAAAACTTAGAGAAGAACATGATGAAGATGATAAAAGAAAATTGTCTTTGAATGTAAAAACCAAAAATCTTCTTTATTGTGCTTTAAATATAAATGAATTTAATTGTATTAGCACATGTGATTCCGCATATGATATTTGGCATGCATTAGAAATCACACACATGGGTACAAACAAAGTAAAAGAAATTAAGATAAATCTTTTGTTTAAAGATTTTGAAAATTTCTTTATGAAATAAGATGAACCAATTGCTAGCATGATTACTCGGTACACCGATATTGTTAATGGCCTTAAAGGTTTTGATCGAAAATTTAATAATGGTGAACTTGTTAGCAAAATGCTTAGCTTTCTCTCGGAAGATTGAGGCTCATTGAGGATGTTGATAGAAAACACTAAAGATGTTAACACAATATCTCTATTCTGAATTAAAATCTAGAATTTATCAAGTCCCAATTCTTTTGTGAAGTAAACTTCATAGGTTTTACACTTTCTCTCGAAATCCATAAAACATACGTTGTGTCAATCCTATGATCGTGCCTAAATTCCTCTCTTTCGAGTGCCAAAATTGACCAGCATCTATTCATTCAATTATTAATCATGTAATTGAAAGCATTTATATCACGACACAATTAAATATAAATGGGAAATTCCAAAAGAAATAATTCATATATTCATCAAACCATAATCTCAAGTGGCTACATCAAATCCTAACTAAATTATTTAGCTCATGAAGAAACTAATAAAATCTAAACAATCTACAATGGAAAACATAAAGAAGAAGATAAGAAAAACTCTTTTTGGAGTGTTGCTCGAAGTCCCCTTTGATATTTCCATGCTTTCTTCAATTGATTTCTTCCATTCTTTGTGTTTAATGTCCTTTGTCTTCAGCCCTTTTTTCCTTCTTTTCTTTTCTCCCACAAAAGCCCCCCCACTAAAATTATGTCTTCAATGTTGTATTTATAGTATTTTGAAGTTTAGGAAGGGTTGGAGTTGTATTGGGCCAAGAAAAAAGTCCAAAAAATTAAAAACTTTTTTTTCTAGCACAGTGGCGCCTTGGCGCCTATGATTCTATTTATTTTCAGCAATGGTGACACCTTGGCGCCTGTATTCGGGTGGAAACAACACTGCGCGTCGTTTCGTATTTTTATCATAATGTTTGCTCCCTATATCCGATTGAGGTGATTCAAGATGATTTGAAAAGATGATTCGAAGGGATACAATTTTGCTTCAGATATCATTTTTCAATTCAAATTTTTGCTATGTCAAAAATAAGTCTCAATATGAGGTTACAAATCTGAAGCATAACTTTTTCGGTTGGAAATTGATGTATGATCATACTTTGATTATATTTGATCCCTTTGATTTCTTTCTTCACCCAATTGACTCAAAGCACTCCCGAATCTTCGTCATGAGGTTTGGCGCAAATTTTAAGTATTTGCACTTTTAGTCCCCAAACTTTGGATCTTTTACAATTTAGTTCATTTCTCCAATTTTGTCAACTTTTGCTTATTTTCTCCAATCTCACCAATCTACATCACCACATTAAAATCACAAATTAAAACATCAACAACTCATAAGAATGAACCAAATGACATTGATATCATGAGTGAAATATCACTCATCAACTATCTACTTCATATGATGAAATCATTGATAGCTTTTGAAAAACTTGCTCTCAAACATTCCACTCTCGAAAAGAAACACATTTTATTGAAAAATGAGACCAAAGATATTTTAAAAACTCAAAAGGATTTTGAGAAAGAAAAGGACGATCATGAATCTCTAATCAAAGAAAATGTTTCTCTAAAAGAAAAATTCCTAGATTTAACCAACATTGTGCACAAATTCACTCGAGGAAAGAAAAACTTTGAGTTAATGCTTCGGGAACAAAAATGTGTTTTTGATAAATGAGGAATTGGATACAAAACTTTTCTAAAAGAAAAATATCTTGAAAATATATTTGTTGAAGCTTCTAATACCACATGTAGCTTTTATAACAAATTTGGACATATAGCTTTTAATTGCTTGATCAAAAAGAAACTAAACTTTCAAAGAAATAAATGGGTTCAAGGGTCCACTAGCACTAACTATCAAGGACCCAAAGTTGAATGGGTACTAAGATTAAAAAAATTGAATAAATTCTTGTAGGTGTCTTCAAGGATAAAGATCAATTGGTTCTTCGATAGTGGTTGCTCAAAACATATGACCGGAGACAAAACACTATGTCAAACTTTAAAAGGAAGGATGGCGTCATGTCACGATTAGAGATAATGTTAAAGGAAAAATCATGGGCATTGGAAAATTGGTAACCATTTATCTCCATCTATTGAAAACGTTTTATTAGTAGATAATCTCAAACATAATTTGTTAAGTATTAGTCAACTATGTGATAAAGGTTATCATATCAAGTTTGATTCTTCAAAATGCCTTACTAATGATGCTACATCGAAAGAGGTACTATTCATAGGAAGCCGAAGTAAAGATATTTATGTCATTAACATTGAATTTGAAAAAAAATTAAAATGTTTGTCAAGTTTTAAAGATGATACTTGGTTATGGCATAGAAGATTATCCCATGTTAGTATGGACCTAATTTCAAAAATCTCAAAAAATTGCTTTGTTAAAGGTCTACCAAATTTGAAATTTGAAAAGGACAAAATTTTTTATGCTTGTAAATTTGGAAAACAAACAAAAAGTTCTTTCAAAACTAAGAAATTTTCTTCAACCACAAAACATTTACAACTTCTTCACATGGATCTCTTTGGACCTTCTAAAACTGCAAGTTTAAGTGGTAAGCGCTATGTATTTGTCATTGTTGATGACTTCTCAAGATTTACTTGGGTTTTGTTTTTTAACTTGAAAAATGAGGCTTTAAAAATATTCAAGCATTTTTGTAAAATTGTTTAAAATGAAAAATGATACTCTATTACAACAATTAGAAGTGATCATGGTGGAGAATTTGATAATATTGCATTTGATGATTTTTGTAAAGAAAATGGATATGAACATAATTTTTTGCCTTCTAGAACTCCTCAACAAAATGGTATAGTAGAAAGAAAGAATCACACATTGCAAGAAATGACTAGGACCATGTTAAATGAAAATAATTTACCCAAATATTTTTTATCGAAGTCGTTAACACCGCTTGCTACATTATGAATAGAGTTTTGGTAAGTCGAAAGAAAATCAAAACTCTATATAAGCTTTGGAAAAATAGAGTTCACAATATCAGTTATTTTAAGGTTTTTGGTTGCAAATGTTTTGTTCTAAAATACAAAAGAAATTTTGGGAAAGTTTGATTCAAAATTCGATATTAGAATCTTTCTTGGATATTCTCACATACTAGCAAAGTTTATAGAGTTTTCAACAAAAGAACTCTACTAGTGAAAGAATCCATGCATGTTACATTTGATGAAGTTAATTCTCTTGATCATGAGAAAGGTGTTGATGTAGGTTTGGAAATTCCTTTTGAGCAAATGAATATTCAAGATCAAAATAAGGAAAATCCTAAAGATATTGAAGATAACGATTTGGAAGAACCAATTTTTCAAGAAGGAGAATGAGAATCTTCCAAAAATCAAAGTGATCCAACACTTCCCGTTGAATGGAAGTTTGTTCCCTTTCATCCAAAGGAGCTCATAATTGGTGATCCTTCCAAAGGTGTAAGTACTAGAAACTCTACCAAATGTTTTCTAAATAATTGGGCTTTCATTTCTCAAATTGAACCAAAGAATTTCAAAGAACCCGAATTTGATGATTTTTGGATTCTAGTAATGCAAGAACTAAATTAATTTGAAAGAAATTGTGTTTGGAATTTAGTTGATAGATCAAATGATCAAACCGTTATTGGTACAAAATGAATTTTTCGAAATAAATGAAATGAAAAGGGTATAATTGTGTATAACAAGGCTAGATTAGTGGCATAAGATTACAATCAAGAAGAAGGTATAGATTTCGAAGAAACTTTTGCACTGGTTGCTAGATTAGAATCTATTCACATGCTTCTTGCTTTTGCCTGCCGTAAAGGCTTTACTCTCTATCAGATGGATGTCAAAAGTGCATTTTTAAACGGTTTTATTCAATAAGAAGTTTATGTTGAGCAACCTTTTGGTTTCAAAAATCACAAATTTTCGGAAAATGTGTTTAAACTTAGAAAAGCTCTATATAGTTTGAAACAAGTTCTTGGAGCTTGGTATGAAAGATTGAGCAAAACTCTTATTGCAAATGGTTTTCAAATGGGAAATGCGGATACTACACTTTTTATCAAAACTAAAAGGGATGACATGATTGTTGTACAAATTTATGTTGATGACATTATTTTTTGTGCAACTAATATTTTCCTTTGTGAAGAGTTTTCAAAGTGTATGAGCAAGGAATTTGAAATGTGTATGATGGGAGAACTAAAGTTATTTCTTGGACTTCAAATCAAAAAAACTAATAAAGGTATCTTCATTAGTCAAATAAAATACATCATAGACATGCTCAAGAAATTTGATTTTAAAGACTTGAAGCCAATGAATAATCCAATGAGTTCATCAATTAAATTGGATAAAGATGAGCAAGGTACTTCGATTAACATAACAAAATATCGAAATATGATCGGATCTCTCCTTTATTTAACCGCTAGTAGACCCGATATTATGTTTAGTGTTTTCTTATATTCTAGATTTCAATCTAAACCTAAAGAGTCACATCTAAGTACCTTAAAATGAATTTTTAGATATCTATGTGACACTAGAACTTTGGGACTTTGGTATCCAAAGGGCACTCATATTGACCTTATTAGCTATTCGGATGCCGATTGGACGGGTTGCAATATTGATCAAAAAAGTACAAGTGGAACTTGTCACTTTCTAAGCTTTGCTCTTGTGTTATGGTTTAACAAAAAATAAAATTCCGTTGCACTATCCACCGACGAAGCCGAATATATCTCGACCGCTAGTTGTTGTGCTCCAGTTCTTTGGATGAAACAAACTCTTAGCGATTATCATTTAACTTTTGAAAATATTCTCATTATGTGTGATAACACTAGTGCTATAAGTTTGTCAAAAAATCCCATCTTGCACTCTCGCACCAAACATATTGAAATTCGACATCATTTTCTTAAAAATCATGTGCAAAAAGGTTATATTTACTTGGAATTTGTTAGTACCAAAAGACAATTGACAAATATTCTTACTAAATCTCTGGCTCTCAATAGATTTTCATATATTAGAAGAGGTTTGGATATTATTGATAAATTTGAAATTTGTGGCTAAATTTATTTTATATGCATGATTAAATCGAAATTACATGTGAATATAATTTTACAGTATTTCGGTAGACCAAAATATTCTGGTCGACCAAAAGGCAATGTTTCGGTTGAACAAACGAACAATCGAAAGCACAATTTCGGTCATACAAGGGTTCACCGAAATCGACTGCAACTCACCCTTTCTTTTGAGCTGTTTTGGTCAACCATTTAAATGTTTCGATCGACCTACTGATCAACCGAAACAATTATTCGATCGACCGGATGAACAACTAGTAAGCTTTTGTAGAATCTGGTAAGTTTGCACAAAATCGGTAAGAAATAGAGTTTCGGTCGACCAAAATAGTTGTGTTTCAGCACCTTCAAAACTTAATTTTATCCCCAAGTCTTCAATTGAAAACCTAATATTGCAATTTCTAACTCTTCTCCTCTCTTCAATTATTCATTTTCTTCCAAGTTGCTTCAAGATTTCCACAAATCTACTATAGTCATCAACAATCACATCACAAATTCAAAATTTTATCCTCCATTTTGTTAAGAAAAATAAAAAACCTAGATTTTGTTCTAAAACTTCAAATCTTAATTTTCTCTCAAAATTCCATTTTAAATCATTAAACTACTTCAAAGATTTGTATCCTACTCATTTCCTATCAATTCGCACTCGTTTTCCCACCAAACATTTCGAAAAACCAAAATCTCTCTCACACTTGTTCAACACATCCAAACCTACAATGCCTCCAAAGAAGAAATCGAAGAAGGGAGAATCTAGTTCATCCAACGTTAAAGTTGACACACCTTTGCCCGACCGATTAACTGATTGTCCAATTTAAATTGGTATATCTATCGACTTTCATATCGAAGCTCCATCTTTTTGTATAGAAGAATATTTTGAGGGAATTGGATGGATAAATGTGGTTTCTATTTCCGAGAATACTTACCCTATAATTTTATCGAAATGTCACTTTTTGTTTGTACCACGTAACTTGCACGATCAAGGATAAATGCATTTCACTCAATAGACCCACTATTCGACAAATCCTTGGTTTAGAAGATTGTGATAACTATGCCTATGTCCAAAATTATCGTGTTAGGATTGATGGTTATAATGAACTTGAGGATTGTAGTCGTGTCACCAACCGACCCTTAACTACCAAAATGACTTTAACCTAAACCATCTTACAATCTCGTGCAAAATTCTCCATTGTGCAATTGCACATATCATCGTCCTTCGAAGTGGCCATTACGAAGATGTTCATTACCTTAACTTGTTCATCCTTGATTCCCTTCTTATTGATCGAAAATTGGACTTATCTTACATATTTTTGAAACATATTCGATATGTCCACTCTTCATCAGAGTCTTAGGCTTACCATATGGCATGCTTCTTACAAAAATCTTTGAACACTTCAATGTACCATTAGACAGTGAGCTTATTCTTAAATCAAAATATATTGATATCATCAACCTTACCACCGTTAAAGGAATGAAAATTGTTAAAGGTGACGGGCAATGGATGTGTCATACTCAAGGCTTTGATAATAATTGGGGGCCCACACTTGGCCATTCACCGAAGAAGAGACGGAGGAGAATATGGGTGTTGGTGAGGGTTAAAGTGCAGGTATTGGTGATGGTGATGATTCTCCTCGACCAAGGCATAGGCCTACAATTCCACAAGTTGCACCTACCCACGGCCGATATGTATCTGGAAATCAATTCAACAACTGAGAAGGTCGAATTGATTCCCTTGCCACTATCGTAAATAGCCATATTGAAACACTTGAACAAATGATGGAGCAAATGAGAATATCCCAAGAGGCCTTCTTTGCACATATGTACTCCATCTATCCTCGAGGCCCTCCTTCACCAGTGGAAGATTGAAGTATCTTTTTAGTTTTTTTTTCATTTTAACTTATGTCATGACCTATGATTAATATCCACTGTTTTTCTTCTTTCCTCGCACCTATGCCATGATTGTGCAGGAAGTTTTTAACTTCAACGACCTCTTTCTTTTTGATGATGTCAAAGGGGGAAAAGAAATATGATTTATTATGTGATTCTATGAATTGTGATTTAATGATGGAAATGCATGTCTTTATATTACAATTGTGTTTTGGAAGTATGCTTGTGATATCATGCTATCTTTATATACAATGGAAATGAAATATACACAAACTTGGTTATACATGTGAAAAATATTCCCATTAATGTATAAAAGATATGGGGAAATGAAGATACCATTCTTGCATATTTCTACAGTTCACATATTGTTTGTCATAATAAAAAAAGGGGGAAATTGTTAATATATGATTAAATATAGCTCCATTTGTTTTGATTATAACAAACAAGATACTTATGTTTCGAATAAGACTTGTTTCTTGAGTTTTTCGTGTATAAATCTTCTTAAACATTCAAAGGCTCAATTCGTCATCGACTGAAGAACAAGCGATCGAAAGAGACTCGAAGAGAACAAGAACTTTGAAGATTGGAGTTTAGAAGTTCTTTATTGAAACTTCAATTTATATGTAAAGGTATCAACTCATCAATCTTTAGCAAGTGCATAAAGCTCAAATTATTTTCATAATTCATCACTTACATAAAAATATTTCTTTATTCATAATTTGTTTGGAAAAAATAAATATTTTGATATAAAAATTAACTTCCAAAATTCTCATACTTCGATCGACTGAAGTATACACCGGTCGATCGAAATTTTGTTTGACCGAAATAACAAAATTGCTTAGTTGAAATTTCAATGGTTTAAAATATACAATGGCTATAATCATCTTTCAATCAACCGAAATGATAAATCGAAAGTTGCTGATTTTCAACATCTTGATCTATAAATAGCCATCTCTTTTGCATTCAATTTTAACCACTTACAAGAGCAATTGAGAGAGTATATTTATTGAAAATCGTTGAGCTTACTTGGTTTTATAATTTATTTCAGTTATTACAAAGGAATCTCTTGATTGATCAAACTAGTTTCATCTATTTCATCAAGAATCCTATTTTGCAAGGGAACCTCTCAATCTCATCTATTTTCAATTCTTGATAAATGTTTTCTTTGCCAACACTTATATTAAAGTGTAAATCTCTCTTCATACTTAACTTGTATTATTTGTTAAGAGAGATCATTTGTTGAAAAATTTGATTCAAAGATACAAACTATTTCATTATCTATTATTTATCAAAGTTTACAACATAAACACTTGATCTTTATTATTTGCTATCCTTTGAAGTGTTGTCCTAACTCTCTAACACACTTGACTTGATTATATCATTTGTTAAGAGAGTTCTTGAGAGTTCTTTCAATTGTAAAATTATCATTTATATTTTGGTAGTTTCGAGAGCTTTGTGAAAACTCGATTTTTGTTATGGATAGATGCTCCTTGTCGTAAGTCACATAAGGATAAGTGCTTCTTGTTGTAAGTCACTTAAAGATAAGTGCTTATTGTTGTAAGTCACTTAAGGATTTGGACTCCTTGTTTGTAAGTTACCACTATAGTGCATTTGGTCTTGCTCGTGACGGAAAGCTTGGTAACGGGAACGTAGAACACATTATGTATCGAACTCAATAAATTAGCTTATCATCTTTATATTATTGCACTTTACTTTAAATTACTATTTACATTATGCTATATCTACTTAAGTGACAATACTTGAATTAAGATATCGAATTTGCATATTTACTTCTCCTATTACACTTTGCATTTATGTCTTGTGTATTAAATAGTTTTGAGATTAATTGTCGAAAAAGTTTTAAAAACCAATTCACCCCCTTTTGGTTAGTTATTCTTGGGTTATCATAGCAGTATTTCTACTTACCTTTCGATAAGAGGGCTGAACATATTTTTGTATAAACTCCTCAAAGTATTGATCTTTTTTGTAAAAGTGAAGGGCATCTTACTTGCTACCAAAAATTTCGACATTCCAAATCTTAGTGAGTAAAGTTAGTAAAAGTAATTGATGAATCAACGCCTCTAGAAGAAGTAATTTGTGTTTGACTAGGATCTAAATGTCCCATTTCATTAGGATGAGAATTTTTATGTTGCTGCAAAGTGCTAAGGCCTTGGTTATGCCTTTGAACATATTTCTTTTCCCAAGTTGTATCTACTCTAAAAGTTTTCCAAACATCCGATGTTTGTTTATTTTTTTTTTCGACATTCTAGATGATCCAATATTTGTAGTATCATCCACAAAATTTATTGGAGAGCAACTATTCCATAAATTGAATGTGATTCCATAAATTAAAAATATTAATAAAGAAAAGAAAAATATTTGTGGACAATGTATAATTATTTAAAATATTAAGAAGGTAATAAATTAATGGCTGAAAAGAATATTAAAAAATATAGAAAATTAAATCAACAAAATGTAAACAATACAAAGAATAATTTTGAAATTTCAAAAAAAAAATGTAAATAGGAAGCTGAAAAGCAAAAATAAAATAAAATGTATTGAAACATGAAGATGAACTTCGATAATAATATTTAGCTCTTGTTCAACCTCTATTTTATTCAAAATGCATTTTTCTCGCATTCTCCAATAAAATAATATTGCACGCAAACTCAAAACTTTTCATTCTTTTTTAATCGCATATTCTTAAAAAAATTACTATTCCAGAATATATTTTCCCTCAAAATACATTTTAATGGAGCCCAAACATGGGCATATCATGAATGAGAAGACCTTTATCTAAATTCAATTTTTGACAGTTTAATAACATTTGGCAAGAAAGAAAATAAATCAAAAGTTCCAGGCTTTTATTGATATTTTCCACTAAAAATTGAATCATTTGACTTGTCAAATCTTAATAATAATAATAATAATAATAATAATAATAAATTGATTGACAAGCTTGCCAATGGCAATCTTGTCAATTCTCATTTAACATTTATTACATCCATCCCATAAAAATAGACTTTTTTTTTGTTTCAAATTATATTGAGAGTATAATTAATGTCTTAATTATTCTAGTATACCTCTATTTAATGTGTATTGTTATCAATAAATATAAACTATAATTGTTCAGTGTAGGGTATATTAAGAAAAATATATACAAAATCTATCGTTTCAACATACATCAATTAAGTTTTCTTAATGTATGTGAAAATAGAAATAATCCTATCTTTATTGGACATAGAGTATTTGTTATTAATTATGTATAGAGAGAGTGCTCTCATTTAAGAGTAAAGCTACTGGCCAAGGGTTAAAACTAGGCTAAAAAACAGGGATTTAAAAAATGGTGAGTTGGCAGCAATTCTTTGCAAATCTGGAGGGAAGACTTTTTTACTCTAAAAAATATTGAACCGGACCGAGACATTCCACAGAATAATGAAACCCACTTTCCCCAAATACATCCCATTCTCCTCATTTCTCATTTTGCTCGACGTCGCTGGTTCCCGGAGTGAATGCCTAGGAAAATCTTCTCCATTACCTTGCTTGAAAAGGTGTGAACATGAGTGAAGGTTGATTTTTGGGGGTTTTGAGAAAGCTTTGAGTTACTTTTTTTTTTTATTTTTTTAGAGAAGGAGGGCGGTACCTCCGAAATTTTATTAATGTGTCCTCACTTGTGGCGGAGGAATACCGTGGTTACAAATAATATCAATGAAATCAATAAATGAGGAAGTACTACTTCTCTTACAATGAAAGTAAAGGTAATAGGAAAGTAGTAAAATAAGGAGTACTACCTCTCTTACAAAAAGCACAAGTTAAATCAAAAATAAAAATAAAAGCAAAATACAAATACTTAAATTCTAGTATTGGGCAAACCATATCTGTCAATCTGAACAAGCGCCCTGACATGTTATGGTAGGTCGGCTGGTCCATATTCCTGGTATCTTCGCTGATGCCAACCCTCGGTGACAAGTGCATCTACAACTTGGTTCCTCTCTCTGACGATGTGGGAAACCCTATCTCTGTCAAAGGAAACGATATCTGTAATCTATCTGAGTATCCCCTGGATAGGCCACGGTTCGCTACCTTTGGTGATACAGTGAATGGCAGCAGTCGAGTCTGCCTCAACCCAAATATCTAACAAACTAAGATCTCTACCAGTAGTATCCCGTCACGAATAGCCCTTAGTTTCGCGTCTAATATCATACATTGTCCATATGAAGTTGAGAAAGCCCGATACAATTTCCTGCGTAGTCCCTGATGATGCCTCCCCCACTAGCAAACCCATCCTTGACATAACTATCGGTGTTGATCTTAACAGATCCAAATGATGGAGTGCACCACCAAACCATGATTGAAAAAACTTTGAGTTAAACTTATATTTTCCCTAAATTTGGAATCCAAAAATTCGACAGAGATACCATTTACTAACATTGGCCCTTCCCGACTTCGGAGGCGAATCAAACGCAGGTGATTTCTACACTCTTTGCCAGAATGCTTATTACTTTTCCAGATTTGGTAGGAGTCAATGAGTTGGATGCTTTCTATATAGCTTGGTTGGATTAAAATTTTGGACTCTATTTATTGTCATTTTTTATCTGTAAATTTTGGTTTTGGGTTTAATTCTTTACATTATTATTATTATTATTTTAATTTGTGAGAGATTTGTTCAACTCGAATTGTTAGGGTTTGGGTGTCAACAGTTTTAGCATGTTACCCATAGGAAAAACTGAAAAAAAAAAAGTAAATTAGCTCTTCTCCCCGAATAAAATCATATTTTTAACAAATTGTAATAAACATTTGCGACTAAAACCGATTTATCGAAATTTGCTGTTCTTCATCATATGTATGTATTACATCTAATTATTTATTTTAGTCAAGCACTATTTTTCGTGGTGGATTCCTATTGTAGAATGAGCAGAAGGAATTACGGAATCTGTCATAGTTGTAGAGCTAAAGACCACTTTTTTGCCGAATGCCCACGAAAACGCTAATGCCCACTATGCAAGTCAGGATTTGAGAAGTGTTTCGTGGTGGAGAAAGAGACTACCAACAAAGGACGATTATTTCTTTGCTGTAGTGAAAATTGTGGATTTTGGGATTGGATTGTGAAAGAAGGATCAAGCAGTCAATCTTTTAGCAGTAGCACTTCCTTAATTAACCCGATGACAAACAAAAGCGTTGAAGATATGTCACGCATGTTCCAATCTCGAGTTTACTTGAATGATGAAGAATAAATACAAATTTCGATGACCGTGACTATCTGCAAGGCAAAAGGTAGCATGGAAGAAAATGCTAAAGGGAAGGGGTCGACATGATTAGTAGAAATTAATCGTGGCAACTAAATATTTTGTTTTGTCTTGTTGTATAACAATGTTTCTGTATATCACTTTAGTATCACTAGCCGGTGCCAATATCCCTCTTGCTTTGTATATCACTTTAGTATCACTAGGTAGAATATTTATGTTTTGTCTTGTTGCATTTGGATCAGTAAGGACTTTAAGACGGGGTTTTGGAGCATCAAATAGTTTGTTTTCGTGAGAAATGATTCTTAAAATGTTAAATATTTTTGTTATTTGTTCTAATAAGTCAGGTGATTATTGAACTTAATTTTTTGAGAAAACGATCTTTATTCAAATAAATAAATAAATCAAATTGTACTGCTAATGATCTGCATGTGGTTGAATAACTTGACAGAATTTGTGAAAATGATTGTAGCATTAATCAAAATATTTCTTGAATCAATGAATCAATAAACAAATTCCCCAAAAGTATAAACAAAAAATGAAGCACTAAAATTCTGTAAAAAAAAAAAAAAAAAAACTGGCATTCCGGTCGCTATCCCATTAAGCACTAAGAAATGAAGCACTAAAATCCTATATATTTGTCTGCTCGTTCGCCTTCACCGACAGATTTATAATCTCATTCTTCTCAACATTGTCATCCCTCGGCCTATAACTCAGAAATCTCAATTAGTTTGTACCCATGTTACTGGAAAAAATAAAATGCATAGTTGACAACTCTCTAGTTTAAGTATGACAGAACAAGTAAATCCCATTTCCCACTCTAAAAATCTATTACTCTCATTCACACTAAAAGCTTCAGTTTAGTCCTAAAAATTAGTCAAAATAGTTTAACGTGCACGTTAAAATTAACAAGAAAGAAAGATAACTTCACTTACTTGAAAATGAGTTTCACATGCACTAAAATCACTGTGGCATAAAACATGATAGGAAAAATAAAAAGAATTTCCATACTTCAACTACTAGCAATATGAAAGTTATCAAATGAATCGTACTCCAAATACATGTATAATAGGATCCATCATTTAACCATCCACAAAACAAATGGGAAATTATCAAATGAAACTTCAACGAGGTCTCCTTCAAGAATCACTTTTAACTCTTTGCCAACTTACTCACACACCACTGCCACATCGTATTCAAAAAAGGTTTTGATAGTAGTACGGTAATGTTTGACATTAATTGATAAATTGTAATTCTAAATAAGTGCAAAGCTATAGCATGAAAAGGAAAATACCTTTGCTTTCTTCGATACCATCTCCAATGTGCTCTTTCTTCGAAGTTTCTTTGGCGCTCCCTTCCGTCGTGTCATTTTCAGATCTAATATTGGTACGTTATCAGTTTTTGAAAAATCAGTACAATCATTAAAGAGTCGAGACGTACTATGATGCGAAATGGAAATGCTTCCAGAACTCGATTTTGTAGTCATAAGCTCTTTATATTGACATTTTATCCAATCCATTATCGCATGTGACCGAATTTCATCATCTGCAGCAAGGTCTACTAACTGCGCAAAACCCTTTAACATCTCTTCATATCTCAATTGTGAAGGGGTACTAACTGATCCATCGTAGTTTACTACGCCCTCGTATGAGCTCGACGAACATCTCTCCTCCATTTTCGCAGTATATACCTATCCGGAATATATGTGACGTCATTCCAAATAAGCACTGCGATCGCATGCCTGCAAAGTATTCCCCAAAACTCGAACAAATGGCAATTGCAAACAATCTCACATGTATCTTGCACAAATGAGACGTGGAACGTTTTCCTCTTACTACCTCCTTCATACATAACAGTCTCTCGTACATTGAATGTCAAACCAAAAGATTCTACAGATGTAGACATGACATCGCAATAATATTTCCCATGAACTCTTTCTGAACTTCTCTAAATTTAGAAATGGTTTATACTGTCTGATACTGTCGCCCCATTTCAAATTGTGTTGCACATGGTACCATTTGTGAGAATGATTTGAAATCAGCTTGGAACTCCTTCTCAACCTTATTTCTCAAGGCACGTTCGTACTGTTCAACAAATTACTTCAACGAGGTCTTCGAATGTACATAACCATCGAAGAAAGCATTCATACTCTCACTTCTCTGCGTAGTTGACATTCCTGCCCAGAAAGTGGTTTTCAAATAGTAAAGAACCTAACGCCCCCTATTTTCGTATAATCCCAACAACCAATCATTTTCATACAAGCCATACCCATCAATCGTCGCTGTCCAACCATCTTCAAATTCTTCACAGAATTGTGAATCATAGACCAATCTGTGTATAGCACCGAATATTGAATCATTATCTACATGGTATCCAAACTTCTCTGGTAGCTATTTCAAAATATGCCATAAACACTATCTATGCTTCGTATTTGGAAAAACAATCTGAATCGCATTTTGCATAGCCTTATCTTGATCCGTAATTATTCCATGTAGAGCTTCACCATGCATGCACTGAAGCCATGTCTTGAACAACCATACAAAAGTGTTCGTGTCTTCATTCGATACCAAACCACAGCCAAACAGTGTTGATTGTCCATGATGATTTACACTAACAAATGGGGCGAAATGCACGTCGTACTTATTTGTGAGATACATGGTATCAAATGTAACTACATCACCAAACTCCTTGTATGCTTGCCTACAACGATAATCTGCCCAAAATACATTTCTAAGACGCGACTCGTCGTCCAAATCCATACTAAAGTAAAACCCTGGGCTTTGTGCTTGCATTTGTGAAAAATATGTCTGTATTGCTGCTGCATCTCCTTCTCCAAGTCGTAGTCGCCTTACTTGTTCTATTTAGTTCTTGCAATCGTTTTCAATGCAAGTCATGTTCTTGTATCCACTTGCTTCTACCACTGCAGAGTTGTAACTTTTATGCAACGAAATCCCGGCCAAATCATTTACTTTAATCTTTCGTTTGACATGTTCACTCAAATGTCTATTGCATCGATATAACCTTAACTTAGAAGGACTTGTTTCATGATTGTGGTCGAGGTACACCGCGTTAATTCTCCAGATCCCAAAAGCATATGAAGATGCAGATATCCTGGCTTTACAACTCGTCTTAACTATTGGTTGTGGCTTCAATGAACCACTACTATTACCGCTTATTGGCCTTCACGACTACATGTCAACGTCACATATCTTAAGAGTCCATCACCCCCTTTTTTGAATTCCTTTTCTTTATAGGAAAACCAACTGTATAAGCATATTTCGAGTATAATTCATACATATCTTTGTCATCTTTAAATAGCATACCAACCGTAGGCACATTTATAGCATTTTCCCTCGATTTTTCACGTTCGACTACGTTCACAGATTCCATCACGTTCTCATTATTGGATTCTACCAACACATCATCGTGCTCATTCTGTACGTCTTCTATACTGTACAAACATTGGATGAATTAGTGGAATGCATAGTTATGAGCAACAATTTTCAAAACCAACCATTGGATGAATTGTTGGTAAGACCAATAAATAAAAAAACATATTAACTAACTGAATAGATAAAAACCTAGCCTATTAAGAGTATATGAAAGGCAAAAACAGTGAGCTTTCCATAAAGTCATATCAAACAAATTAAATTTAAATAGTACAAAATGAAAGAGTGTAGAAATTACCTAGTTCGATTCGCCTCCGAAGTCGGGAAGGGGTAATATGGGAGAGAATTAGTAAGAGAATAAGTCGGGAAGGGCCAATGGTGGTAAATGGTATCTCTGTCGAATTTTTGGATTCCAAATTTAGTGTAAATATGAATTTAACTCAAAGCTTTCTCAAAACCCCCAAAAATCAACCTTCACTCTTGTTCACACCTTTTCGGGCAAGGTAATGGAGAAGATTTTCGTGGGCATTCACTCCGGGAACCGGCGACGTCGAGAAAAAGTAGAAATGAGAAGAATGGGATGTATTTGGGGAAAGTGGGTTTCATTATTCTGTGAAATGTCTCGGTCCGGTTCAATATTTTTTAGAGTAAAAAAGTCTTTCCTCCAAATTTGCAAAGCATTGCTGCCAGCTCACCATTTTTTAAATCCCTGTTTTTTTAGCCTAGTTTTAACCCTGGGCCAGTAGCTTTACTCATTTAATGCAAGAAGTTTGAACGTGGAGAGAAATTTCTCTCCTCTTTAATTTTTTTTTTCTTATATTATTTTTACATGAGCTTGGTGGTTGGGCCTTTCTACAAAAATCGGACTGGTCCAATATTACTGGTAGGCAACCTATGAACTGGCCAATCCGGTTATGGGCTGATTCTTAGGTCAATCTATTTGCAGGGAGCTTTCTGGGCCAAGCAAGACCACCCATTTTGACATGTCTAAATAAGTGTACAAACACACTTTCACCAATTATATGATTCTAGTGGATTTGTCAATAGATCTAGCCATGGAAAAAAATTGGCAATAAACGATTCACATAGTTGACCCATTTTTTCCCCTTTGGAATAAGACTTAGTTTGTTGTTGTTCTTGATTGAATTTGTCAAATGCGTGTTATGCTATATTTACATTGGGCTTGTTACTATCGTCATCTTGCTGTGTAAAGTTCCCTTTGTTGAACGGCTTGAAATGTGCAAGTCTATATGACAAATTATGGTAGCCGGTAGGCATTCGGGGAACATTATGGTGAGTGGTTCTAAGTTCCTATTTCAGTCATTTCTAACCAATAAATGAGGCATTTCTCTTTGTAACTCAAAATGGAAGAATAGAGACTATTTGTAATGACCCAAGCCTCATGCCTGTCCGTTCTCTTGCGTATTGTTCGCTTTAGGAAGGATTTGAGCTTGGGTCGTTACATTATTCCTCCCTGGATTTCGTCACAATTACTATTCCTCTAATTTGCAACAGGTTGATGTGGTCTTTAAAGAAATGTTCATCTTGATCCTTTGGTTTGGGAAGAAGAAAACTAAATTTAATCTCATAGAACAGGTCCTTGACTTTCATCATATCCTCGGTGCTCAAATTTATATTCTTGTTCCTTGTGTGTAAAGATAAAGAACAAAGGCCAAAGGGAAGGAAACAAATTCTCACATATATCGACTGCTGATGCAAAGCAGCTATTGATGTTACATTATGTGGTGATTCACCAATTGATTAGTTACTGATGTCTGCAGTTGAGGACAATACAATGTAAATGTAGATGTTCCTGTTCTAGTCTTGAAACTCCGTTAGTTTATATGTTTAATCATGTAAATGCCTATAACACGAAAACATGCGAATCTTCTTAGAACATGACCTCTTAATCTAAGAACATTTTAACAACCATTAGGCAGGGGCGAATCCAGGATTCTAAGTCAGCACGGGCGGCCGTTGACCACTTGACCAGTCCCGTCGATCGCAATAAAATATTAAGAGCCATTTGATGCCCATTTTTGCAAAAAATACATTTTGAAATAGTGATTTGATGGAGAATGTGTAGTTAAAAATAAGAAAAGAATTAATTTCTGTGTAATATTATTTTATTAGAGAATGTGCGATTAAAAAAAGGAAAAATGTATTTTCAAAAAAATGGGAATCAACAAAGTCTAAAATTTAAATGTAACAATTATTTTGTTCAAACTAAACAGATAAAATTATGTGATAAAAATTAGTCGTCCTCACCAAATTACATCATATCCAAGTTTTGAATAATTCAAAGGAAGAGCATGGATGTGAAATTTTATAATAGCAATTGCATGATTTGCATCAAAACCGACAAACTTAATATATACTATTTTATGAAATTTTTGTAAAAGCTTTAACAGTTGCCATTATGGTCAGTGTTCAAATTGCTAAATGGAGGTCCCAGGTTCGAAACTTCAAAACCTTTCTTTATTAATCAATTTTGGCAAATAGCCAAATACAAATAGAACTAAAAATATTTCATAAAAAGTTGGTTGGAAGATTCAAACCCAAGACATGAAGCATGAATAGACGCTTCCTCACCAACCAAGATACATGAGAAGTTTGAACATAAATTGAATGACCAGTTATATATATCTAAAACAGATATCTATTATCAACAAAAAAAATTTACTTCCGGCGGATCAGCCCGGGCGGCTGCGGGGGCTGGCCAAGTGCTGGATCCACCCCTGCCATTAGGTATAATTTAACTTGTTTTAAGTACAATTGCAGGCTCCCTTGATTATGATAATTGTAAGTAAAATGTATAATATATTTTTACTTATCTTTTATTTATTGGTTTGCTTACATTAGAATGATTTTTAAAGTCCAAACATGTGCCAAAAACATGTGCAAAAGTGAAGTCCGAATACAAGTAAGCCAGAATTAACTGGGTGCGACAGTTTTGTAAAATTTTGGCCGCAATTTCCTTAGAGTTTCTAAAACCTAAATAAGGTGCAACTCTTACTTACCTTAAAGCAGCATACACAGAAATATTTACTTACCATCTTGGACAAGATTGATTCGTCCAATAATGAAAAGAATGAAAGATTATATTAGCTTATAAAATCTTTCCTTAATTCAATTATGGACCATATCAATCATATTTTATGTAATTCTTACCATATATAACGTCATTATTTTAGTTTAGAGATGTTTGGGCCTTGTGGAAGTCTTTATATAAGTGAAGAGGAACATTAAGGAACAAACAAGCTTTGAGAGAAATTTTTATACACCCGGTGAGCCTACAGCTTGATGTTCAAAATCTTTCTATAATACTTTATCGAGTTCTAACCTGTTGAAGATTTTACTCAGCATCTCAAAGCAAAACTTGTGTTCTTCAATCATATTTAAAGAGAACACACCTTGGCATCAGTGATATAATTTTGTTCAAGTACTACTTGATTCAGGTGGTGGTTATGATATAATACAATAGTGAAATAGCGATAAAGTCAAGACTAGAGTATTTGATTCCACTTCTCCAACAAGTCAAAAGGAATAAGAAAACGAGGGAGTTGTTCTTTATTTGCTTTTGATTGTTCTAGTCAATTTTGCGAAATTGCTAAATCAAGACTATTGTATTTTTACATCTTGATTAATGGCTTAGTTTTCCATATCATATCTGTGTCCTTCTTTACTTAATTCTGCAGTAGATTATTATTTGTAAAACACAAATCTGTTGAGTCGCTTAGTTAGAACTGTGCGTAAAACTGCATGCAAGAAGTTCTGACAGACCTGCATATTCTGGCTGAATCGTAAAATTGTGATTACTTGGTTAATCAACTAGGTATTATTCTTTACAATAATAAAAATATTCCTCTTTTTTTCCCTTTTCTTTTTTTTTTTTCATTTTTTTCATCAATGCTGGCCAGTCGAGGTTTTTTAATCTCAATGGACAAACCTTAGAGATTTGCCTCTGGCTCTATAATCAAACCTCCCCAGATTCTGAAACCTCCCTTTATGAAGAGATTTTATGTTTAGCATAGATAAACCAGAATGGTAAGGATTTGAGCTTTATGACAATCAAATATAGTGCAGCCATCATCTCTCAATATTCAGCTTTTTTTTTTGCCAGTGGTTGGTTACATAATTGAATGATCTGTGAATTCATAATCTACACCAATTAATTGAGTTCACTGCTCTTATTATATTTACATTGTCTGTCTGATCATTTGTGTGAATGGAGAAAAATGAATGAGCATAATATTTCTAGAAGCATTTAATTCAGGATAAATTTGTTCAAATATGTTTGTTAGTGTGCTAAAACCATCATACTAATTATTCATAATCCATCAGAAGTAGCCTGAAAGAACAAGAAAACTATAGTATTGAAATCAATGACAAAATTAAATAATATTGCTCGTGATCCCATCTTTATCTTTTTTTTTTCCTCCTTTTTTTCTATTCATTTTTAGGTCCTAACTAGCCAACTGGGTACGTGTCGATTACTCAATTTATGCCAAATAGAGTATATCCGAGCTGCACGTCCCATAGGCTAATATGATTCAGCCTATGTTGGAAATTTATTTATACATCCACAACAAAATTTATAATATTTTTTAATTCCGTGCAAAATTATCTTCGTGTTTAGATAAAAATCGCTATTAGAATTTTACCTTTAACAAATTCATCCAAGTCCTTTGAGAATTTTGATCACGAACAATCACAATCGTTGCTCCTCCTTATGAATTGTGATCTGCCACTATCTTTCCACGTTATAGTTGTTCAATTATCCAGCCTCAAATTGTAATCCACATAAGAGAACAAAAATGAGATATTAGGTTTCTCTTTCTTGTGTAACAAGATTATAATTATGTAATGTAAGTTATGAAAACCTTAAACCCTAGTAGTTTTTTAATGGGTAATTGGCGCAAAAGGTCCCTACCTATGACGGTTGTTGTGGAAAACGTCCCTACGTTCGATTTTTTGGTGCAGAACGTCCCTACCTTTGCATTTTCTTGCGCAAAACGTCCTTTTAACCAATTTTTAACATAAAATGACCGTTATACCCTCTTATATAAATAAAACAAAAAAAGGAAAGAAAAGAAAAATAAAGAATAAATTGCAATCTAGTCCAAAACATTTTTAAAAGTGCAAATCAATCCAAATAAATTATTAAAATATTAAAAATAATCAAAAATAAAAATAAAAACCTTTTATTTGGAGGCTGACGGAGTGGAGGAGAGGGATAGGAAAGAAAAGTTGTTATTTTTTTATTATTATTTTTAATATTTTAATAATTTATATGGATTGATTTGCACTTTTTAAAATGTTTTGGACTAGATTGCAATTTATTCTTTATTTTCCTTTTCCTTTCTTTTTTGTTTTATTTATATAAGAGGGTATAATGGTCATTTTATGTTAAAAATTGGTCAAAAGGATGTTTTGCGCAAGAAAATGCAAAGGTAGGGACGTTCTGCACCAAAAAATTGAACGTAAGGACGTTTTCCACAACAACCGTCATAGGTAGGGACGTTTTGCGCCAATTACCCTTTTTTAATAGATATATATTTAAGTGGGCTTGACCCACCCATTATACATAAGCCGGCCCACTCGTTAATTAATCTAAGGGAGGAATACATAAATCATGTGTTTACTATATTCAATTTCATTTTCAAGAAACAAGGTTTAAAAATTCAAAAATTATATATATATATATATATATATATATATATATATATATATATATATATATATATATTAAAATAAACTTTAATTCCTAAAATCAAGCATTCGGTTACATATGTTTCCATCCCAAACAAGACGACCGAACAAAGAGAGAAACTACAAAAAAAAACTTGTTAGAGAAAATAACTTCGATTCCCACCATTGGAATCTGTGTATCAGAAAATTGAACAAAAATAGAATCTACAAAGAATTCATCGGAGCAAATAACTTCGATTCTTACCGCTAGATTTGATTAAATAAAACCCACCAAACTATTGAGGTCACAAATCGGAAGTTGTCGTATGGTATATCAGAAGATCGAACAAAGAGAGAACTTGTTAGAACAAATAACTTCAATTCTCATCGTCGAAATTTGATTAATTGAAACCCGTTGAACGATTGATGTCACAAATTGGAAGTTGTCGGCAATGTGTATCAGCATTTCTGAAGGCAACGATAACAACCAAGGTCGAAGAAATCAATGGCATGTGACTAGTTTTCTTGAATTCTCGACTTGTGACCTATGAACAATGACATGTGACCGTTATATGTGACCGGTGGCCTATAAACTATGACATGTGATATTGATCCAATGATCTATGACCAGTTTACTTGGATCGGTGACCTATGGAAATTGATCTACTACCTACGCAATATGATTTGTTATCTGTGAACTGTAACATATGAATTGTGACATGTTATCAGTGCACAAAGACAATTAACATACGATTTGTGACCATTTAATGTTGATCTATGACCTATATAACATGACTTGTGACATGTGATGTGTGACACGTGACTTGCAAACTGTGACCAGTTCTATTTGATCTGCAATCTATTAACATTTATCTGTGACCTATACATAATAACATGTGACCTAGCACCACCAACAGTACCATCACTCGATATCAACATAGTATTTCATATATACTCTATAAACATATGACCACAGTCACCGCCACCACCACTACCACTACCACTACCACCTTCACCTCAAAAATCACCATAAAACACCTCAAAAAATATCACAAAACCACCACAAACTATAAAATTCCACTAAAGAGAAGAGTCCACAAATTATAAAAAACAATCCAACAAAAAGGAGAGGGAAACTAAAAAGCACACAAGTTAAGTCTTCCTAACCCTTCTACCCCCAACTTTTCTATCTGTATACCCCAAAATTCATAGGTAGAGGAGGCTTCTTATCCTTTCTAGTACTGCTCCTCAGCAAATACCTCGATGTTGCAACCTTTCTCTGAACCATCATCGGGATGGAAGTCACCGCCATTTTTCTCCTGCTATCAAACTTCTTTGCATCCCCTTTCGAACAAAGGTCTCCAAATATTGCTCAAAGTAACAAGCAAACCGAATGATTATTCCTCATCTCTACTTGCCTCAATCCTCAACTTCAAAGACTTTGTGAAATAATTTAAGGTTTGGGGTAGGTGGAAGATGAGGTGGGGGCGGTCGGGGGTGGGTCGATTAATTAATTTTATAATAATATTATTAATATTAATAGTTTAATTATCACATGATTTTTGGATAAGTAAACCTTAAATTTGAATTTTGAAATATAGTCTTTAAAAAACTTGCTCCAATGTAATTTTCACTTAATCTATTTAATTAAACTTGACTTATAAGTTAATTAAATTAACTAATTAGATAAAATCCATTAATAAACAATCAAATTATTAAATTCTACAAATGTCTCGCACTAATCAATTAATTAAGTATCATTCTTCTAGTTCTGGCCCTCAGTGTAAGATCTCATTAGGCTCTCGATCAAGTTATCAGATGATGTGAATTATTATTTTGATCTAATTAAAATAAGATAAATTAAACTCCTCTCACAATTTATCATTAATTCACCTAAATTTGCTAATTCATATTTGTCATCCCTAATTGACATCTAGTAATATATAAAGGCAATACATGTTAGGAAAAATGTCACTTGATGTGACAAACAAAACTTGTTCCTATCGTGGAACTACAATCTCTTTGTTAATATGATTAATTAAATTACGAGATATAGAGATGTGCCTATCTTGATTAATCGATCATTTATTTCATTTCACTCATAAGTCATAATCATCGAAACTCTTTTCAACTTATGTACTTACCTTGGCCAAGAATTTCAATATCAACTCAAGTGGATAAAATGTAGATCATAATTTCTTACAATCTAAGAGTGATGAATTTTTTATTGATCACTTAGATCCTTCATATGATTCTTATCGTACTTGAATGATGTCGTATTAGCGATTCTTAGAAGATAAACATTCAACATCACAAAAGTATGAATGTTTCATATAAGGTACTATTTTGACATCAAGTCGAATGACCAATTCTACTTCAAAACGTTAAAGACTAACTACTGACAATCTGATAGTTATCCATATGGAGTTCCTACAACAGGTCTTCAATGCTTTGTTCTCTTAACAAAATATTTACATGTCCATTTAAATGTCATAAATACTCATTTCCTATGTAAGAAATGGCACATGTACTGATCTATCTATAATAACGATATACATATCTTTATTATTAATTACGATCGTGACTAATTTAAGATTAAATCATATGTAGTTTGTATTTACCAATCACAATTCCCTATGATCATAAGTTACCAAAACAAATATATGGATTCTATTAATTTAATTTGTAAGAATAATAATTTCATTAAATAATAGATTTTTCATAAATAATAATTCATCAATCATATTAAAATGTGTTTATATCCAAAATTGATTGGACCTAGGGCGTTTAATATTTACAAATTCCCAATGGCATTAGATCCAATCACTCGTGTATCTAACATCATAAGAGTCTATATGATGATTATGTTTATGCATTGACAACTCTTTGTTAGTGAATCTGTAATATTATCACTTGTGGAAACTTATTCACTCTTTACATCATTTCTTTGTATTATCTTTCTTATCAGATGATACCACATTAATACATGTTTGAATTGTTGATGAAAACTTAATTCCTTCTAAGCACATGATGGCTCAATTGTTATTGAACACAAAGGTATAAGATAAAAAATGCTAGGAATACTTCAAATTCATTAATGAACTTCTTGATCTAGAAAAAAACTAAGTTGATGAGACTTTAGTTACTTCGCTTGCGCGATGACTCTATCTTTATCATAATATAGAGGTATATGATTAACAATGCTAGGAACTACTCCATGTTTATTAATGAATTTCTTGATCTAGACCAAAAGCTTTGAGGGTTCTAAAATAACGATGTGCTATGCTTCTATTATTAAGTCGACTATTGTTTCTAGTTTGGAACCTTTTCAAGTAAGTGTTACATTATTGAGAGTAAATAATATCTTGATTGAGATTTGTTATCATCCTAGAATGACTGAAAGTTAGCATCAGTGCATCTTTGAACTCTTAATTCATTTTCTCCATATATAGTATTCTTAAGATTTTATCTATAAACGTAGATTGGGATAAGTCAAGTAATCTTCTAGATTTATCTCCATTATCTTGATTCCTATTATATAAGCTGTTTTTCTAATATATTTCATGGAGAAATTACTTGACAACCATGATTTTAGTGATTGAAGCATAGGCGTATGGTTTCCGATTTATAATATGTCATCTACATACAATATTAAAAATATGACAACGCTCCCAATTTATAATATGTCATCTACATACAATATTAAAAATATGACAACGCTCCTGCTTGTCTTCTTGTAAACACATGATTCATCTTTGTCTTTAATAAAATCAAACTTTCTGATTATCTCATCAAAACAAAGATTCCAGCTCCTAGAGGCTTACTTCAATCCGTATATGGATATGTGAAGCTTGTATACCTTATTAAAATATTTGGATTCATAACTCTTGAGTTGTGTCATGTACAGTTCTTCTTTCAAATTTTCGTTAAGGAATGCATTTTGATATCCATTTGTCATATCTCATAGTGATATATAACTATTTAAAGCAAGATTCGAATGGACTTAAACATGGCTATATGTGAAAAGGTTTTGTCAAAGTCAATTCATTATCTTTGTTTGTAATCTAATGCTACTAGCTTTGCTTTGTATATATAGATGTTTCTATCTATGTCGAACTTTTTCTTGTAAATATGTTTATAACTTATGGGTTTTATACTTCCGGCGAGTTGACCAAGTTCCAAACTTTGTTTACATAAATCGACTTCATCTGAATTCCATGGCTTTCTGTCATCTCTTTAGGCTAATAATTGACTTTACTTTTGCAGAATTATAGGTTCATCATCCTCGATTAGTAACCATGAATTTGTACCTTCTTCATTAGAAATGCCTAGTTAGTAATCATAAAACGTACATTATAGGAGGTCAATGATCCTACTAACTTACGTGAAGCCGACATGTCCTCAAGAATTTCTACTTCCTGATCAAGAATTTGTCCCTTGGTGGTTGTGGGAAAAGACTCAGGTTTATCTACATAATCAACGATATTGTGTATTCTTGTACATGTTCAAGTTCTAATTTGCTCCTACTATCCTCTCTTAGCATAAGCTCATTCATTAGAAAGACAGAATGTTTTGAAATAAAGACTTGTTTTCACATGAGATTATGGAATTGATATCCAATCATTTTTATTGGATATCCTACAAATGTGTTGATTGAATTTAGACTCTAGCTATATTTGATTCAATGCGCTTCAAGTAAGCGTCACAACCTTTAACTTTTATATCAGACAAGTCAAGCCTTCTGCTATTCTATAATTGGTATGAAGTTGTCCACCTATTTAGAGGTCATACGATTTAGTGTACAACACGCAACATTCAGTGCATGACCCCAAAAAGATTTTGAGAGGTTTGCATGGCTCGTCATTGATCATATCATATCTAATAATGTGAAATTCTTTCAGATACACCATTGTTACAATTTATGTGGTGGAGTCCACTGCGAGAGAATCACATTCTCCTTTAAATAATCTAAAAATCTTCTTTTCAGATATTCTCACACTAAAATCTAATCGTGGTGGAGATTACGTTTGTCTAATTATTTTTCTACTTCTAGCTTAAATTCCTTGAGCTTTTCAAAATCTTCAGCTTGAATCACATTAAGTATAAATAACCGTATGTAAAATTGATGAAATAATATAAACTCTAATAATTGATACGGGTCAACATACATCAGTGTGTACTAAGCTCAATAATTGTGTAGCTCTTTCTCCTTTTTCAGCAAAAGGAGATTTTGTCATCTTGCCTACTTTGCATGATTTGCATTTATCAAGTATTTCAAAATCAGTTGATGTCAAATATCTATCTCTATATAATTTGGAAATGCATTTTTCATTTATGTGACATAGTATAAAGTGCTAGAGATAAGTATGATTTAGGTTATTACTTTATGCATTTTATTTTCTATAATATAATAGAAGACTCAAGAATATAAATGTCATTTTATTATCTTATCAAGATAAAAGGAAAACAATTATTGTTAACGTTAATTGAAAAACAATTCAGGTTTAAACTGGAAATTAAAATAATGTTGTTGGTAATGGTAGAAACAAAATAATCAGCCTCTAATGGTCTTCCATAAGAGAGAACAAGAATGAGAGATTATGTTTACCTTTCTTGTGCAAGCAAGAATATGAACGTGTAATGTGAGTTGTGAAAATACCAAACCCTAGTAGTTTATTTATAGATGTTTAAGAAAGTTTGACCCACCCATTAAATGTAAGTCAACCCATTAATTAATCAATCTAATTAATAAAAACCGGCCTTTAAGTTATTTAATTACTTGAGTTCATTAATAAACAATCTAATTAATTAATTCTACAAATGTCCCACACTTAATTAATTCTTAATATCATTTTTCTATTTCTCGCCTTTTCTATGTGACTCGTTAGGCTTCCAATCAGAGTATCATACAACGTGAATTTTTATTTTAATCTAATAGAAATAAGATAATTTAGAAATCCCATTTTGATTTATAGTTAATTCATCTAGATAAATTAATTCATATTCAACATCCCGATTGATATCTATCAATGTGTCAGGGTTTCGTCCTGCTTTTAAGTCAATAATAATTGAAATTCTTTTAGACTTATATACTCACATTGGCTAATGATTTCAATATCAACTTAAGCGACAAACATATATCATAATCTCTTACTATGTAAGAGTGACAAATTATTCATTATTCATTAAGCATTCACAATCTTTATATGATCTTGACATGCCCTAACGATACCGCATTAGAGTATCTTGATAGAGCAATATCCACCATCATCAAAATATGACTATCCCCATATAAGGTACTATGATGACCTCAAGTCTAAGGACCAATTTTACTACCAAACAATATAAATAGATAATTATTCATGTGGAGTCTCTGCAGCAGGTGTCCAACGTTTTGTTATCTTAACAAAACATCCACACGTCCATTTAAATGTTACCACATTTTAGTTTGTGAGATTAGTACTCGCTTCACAAGTAAGATGTGCCACATGTGCTAGTATATCCGTAAAAACCATATTCGTATATCTTTATTACTTACGATCATAGATAATTTAAGATTCAGTCATATGTAATTTGTATCTTACTATTACAACTCTTTGTAATCAACAAATTATTGAGACTTGAATTTACGGACTCTATTAGTTTAATTTTTCACAATAGTAATTTAATTGAATAATCAATTTGCCATAAATAATAATGTATCAATCATATTAAAAAGTGTTTACTGGAAAATCGATTGAACCTAGGACATAAAACTTGTAGACTCTGTATAATTTTTTTTGATACACATAGTACTGTTAAGTTCTCTTTTTATTTGCATAAGCATTTGAAGCTGCTTCAGTGGCATCTACATTTTTCAGCTGGCGGTGTGAACTAAAAGATTGGGGTATGTGCTTAACATAGAATACTCCATATCAGCACCCTAGTATGTATCGATATTAAACAAAAAGTTGTAGCAGCATATATATGGTGTCATTTGGTTAAACTTCTTCAGAAAAAGAAGAGTTATCTTATCATCCATGCTTTATTTCATGATAAATTCATAACTAGCACTAATTTACATCGTCTAAGTTCTTACACAAGTTTTAACTTAATAACACTGTAGGGCAGCTTCGCAGATGGCTATTCGTAATGCAGAAGTAACAACAGTATAGTGATATAGTCAGTTGGACGTTGTGCCTGCTTTAAGACTATTGTGATTAACAGTTATTTCCACGACTTTTTGAATGCATGGCTAAATGACTGATTTAGCTACTAGTAGGGCTGTATATTCGTAGTTTGAATCCACTTCTCAGCGGTCGAAGGGTGGAGTCAAGAAAGCTAGCTGCTGCTTTTAAATTTTATAGTCCTTTCTTTGATAATCCAACCTCCCCTGAATTGGTTATTCCTAAACGAGTCGCGAAAGGTTGAACCCAATCACAAGGCTAAGTCACGTTTATGATAAGGGTAATTAGCACATAATGTGGGGACCTTTCATTGTTATTGTGGAAAACGTTAACACCTTTCATTTTTTAGCATTTTCACTCTTAAAGGTCATTTTCACCTATTTTCTCCATTAAAAATCATGAAATGACAAATACACACCTCTTTAAATAAAAGAAAAAGAAAAAAAAAACTAATTGAAACCACAGTCCCAAAATTTTTTATAAAACGCAAATAAGTCGTAAATAAATTATTAAAATGGTAATTAATACATAATGTCCTTATCTTTCACAGTTATTACGAAAAACTTTCATACCATTCATCTTTTTGGCATTTTCACCCTTAATTACACATTTGATTGCACAAACCACTATTTTTATCCAATTTCATCCAATTTCTCAATAAAAAGATGTGAAATAACGAATATAACATCATATTTAAATAAAAAGCTAAATAATTAAATTGCAATCATAGTCCCATTTTTTTAAAAAAAAGTGCAAACGAGTCCCAATTAAATTTATTTTAAAATTTAAAAAAATTAAAATGCAAACGAGTCTCAAATAAATTATTAAAGAATTAGAAATTTAAAAAAAATATTTAAATAGATTGTTATATTTGTTATTTCACAGTTTTTTATTGAAAAATTGGATGAAAAATGGACAGAAATAGTGGTTTGCACAATCAAATATGTAATTAAGGGTGAAAATGTCAAAAAATGAAAGGTATTGACGTTTTCCACAATAAAAATGAAAGGTGAGGACGCTATATGCTAATTACTCTTATGATAATATGAGTTGCTTTTTACATCTCCCATGAAAATATTCGACGGTAGTGAGGCGACATCCTTATAAGGTAATGGCCAATATGAGCTACAATGTAATTTTTATTTTACTTGGATTTGAAAACTCTACAAGTTTGGATTTAGATTGTTGACCTTTAGCAAATCCCACCCTAAAAGCAAATGTTGTTGAGTAATGCTTGGTCTCTCATTGTTAATGCCTTATTGGACATCTTTTTCTTTGACTCCTATTTTGCATCTTTCTCATTGTCGGATTAGTTAATTTTTTCAAATTAAATATTTAAAGCCAGTTGAGAATATCCACAAATAAACTAGGAAACGGGTCAATCCCATTTAAGTAGCAAAAGACAGAATTTAAAGCATTATTAGCCTGAGGTTTCTTTTCATTTTCTTCTTTTTGGCTTCCAAGCAAAGTTAGTGGAATCTAATATTATATCTTCTTCAGTAGCACTTTTGCTGTAGTTTATGTGTCAAATTAATGCTTTTTAGGGAAAATTGGGGATGGCCTATTCAACCTTTCAATGTAGTATGGTTATCCGTTTCGAAAAGTCTTTTAACTTATTTAAATTTTGATTCTTACGTGATGAAATTTGTCAGTGTGAACGTTAAACTTGTACACAACTATAATGTGACTTAAAAATTATATTGTTTTTGCTTTAAATCACATGAACGTGGCTATGATTTTAACATCTACATTTATGGGATTTGTCACGTGAAATTCAAATTCACAGAGAAAGCAGGGGAATATATATATATATATATATTTTTTTTAATATTGTAGATGGTTGGATGATGCTCATGTGCGGAACAAGGTGCCACCCATTGCCTGGGTTTTCCCTCCCAAATCCCCAATTAAGGCGGTGCTTTGCGGGAAGAAAAATTTATAGATATTCAAGTCGTACCTAACTTACTTTCATGATATTTTAACAATGTTGGATATTGGGTGAATGAGAAAACACAATGTGGGCCAAAAGATATAGGATTATTTTTGGATGGATAGACTTTCTTGAAGAAATTTTTCAAATCTAGAAGGTTGATTCGTAAATAGAGAAAACTCCAATAACATAAAAGGCTTGAATAGATGCAAGAATTTGTCGACACAATAAAGCTCTGTATTTAAGCTCCGTGGGTTAAAACTTTATGTGAACCACTATGGATAAAAATTATGTACCACTAGACTTATCCAAACTTTTAATGGTCACTATACTTTTTAATAGTCACTAAACTTTGTTTTTTTTAGAAGTAATCACCATAAATTTGAAGTTATTTTCCATTTTTTGCCAAACATAAAAAAAGATTATGAATACTTTTACAAGTTATTTCTTAGCAATCATTGTAGTTTAACATTGCTTTCCATCCGTCAATCCGTATCGTTTAAAAAATTAAACGTTTATGTTTATCACTACCCAAGTGTAAAAAGAAATGGGAGTGATTAATATCTGAAAATGATGGGTCGAGAAACAAAGTTGAAGGTAGCGTTTTATTCCAAGCTTTGTGTCCTTCAAATGTGACAAGCAATGAGATTGAGGTCCACCAGTGTAGGCATGTGACACAAACCACACGATTGGCATCTTTGAATAGATTGAATCAGTTTTAGATTATAATCGAGAAAACGTGCAAGGTCGGCACGCATGCTAAGATATGGTGCTATGGTAAAAGCCGTATTCATGTCACAAACTCTTCCAATTGCCATCGATAATGAAATGTTTATAAAACGATTACTGCCCCCCAATTGCTATCATAATGCTTTAAAAATTAAGTACTCGAGACTACAAAAACAAAAAGAGATACAATGACGTTATGAACTGGAATGCAATGCGATGATATTATAACAAAAAACACTTGCAAAAGAATATTGACGAACTTGTATCCCAATTTTAAAATAGAAAGCAAGGAAGGGCTCACAGTATTTTTTTTAACTCCTTTGAAAGGAAGGGTGGCAATCAAGGGCAGACCGAGCACCCGGCCAGTCCCAGCGGCCACCCGCGTTGGATCCGCCGAGAACTTTTTTTTTTTTTTTTTTTTTTACAATAGATAAATTTTTTAGCTTATATAACTATTATTTCATTTCATTTTCAAACGACTCCTTCATTTGAGCTGGTTAGAGCTTGCAATTCTTATGAGATGTCTTTAGTTCGATTCTCTAACTTGTAATTCATATATTTTTAGTTCTCTAATTTTTACTAATTTACAATTTTACGAAAATTAATGGTAATAGGGAGGGGAGAGTCGAACCCGTGACTATTCTTAAAGATTATTGAAATCCTTACCATTAAAGCACTTGCTGAGTTTGATATTATTGTTAAATAATAATATATAGTAAGTTTTAAATATTAATAAACGACCTCGCACTTACGATAGCTGATTGTTGACGTTGATTGGTCAACGTCTGCTTGAGCTGAACTTTAATGTTGGGTCCGCTCCTGGTGGCAATTTCATCATTTATCCATCTCGGTCTAATATATTCTTTTTTGCTCTTTCTTCAATGGAAGGTAAGGGTCAATTTTATTGTGGAGCTATATGCAAGGGCTGGACATGGTCCGATTCGGTTCGATTCTCAGAATCGAACCGACCCAAAATTTTTAGGTATTTAGTAAATGGAACCGTCGGGTTCAAATATAATTATGGAACAGTTCGAGTTTGGTTGTTCTGTTTGGTTCGGTTCCGAATCATAATTAAATTTGTTAACATTTACAACAACACTATATAAATATAACTAATAACATATTTATTCGTAACTATTACAAAATAACATAGCCCAATTTAAAAACATATAAATAATAAGTTATCCAATAAAATTAATTCAATATATACAAATACCAAAAAGTAGATGATAATACTAAAATACCGGTAATTCATATCAATAATTCATTTATTTCAAGCAGCCTACATATGTTCAGAAAAAATTAAAAGAATTCAATTAATTCATTATAAAAAAATTAAGAAAATCATTTAGATTCGGTTCTTATTCGGTTATTGGCCTAGAATCGAGAACCGAACCGAACCCATCGGTTCTCGATTTAGATACCCATTTGGGTATTTAATTTATGAAGAACTGCTCGGTTCGGTTCGATTCGGTTTAGGAACTTTTGTCCAGCCCTATTAATGCAATGCATAAAAAATAATGCCCTTACAATTGTTCAATTCTAGCTTCTTCTTTTTTCCTATTATTCTTTATCTTTTTTTTCTTTTCTCTTCATTTCATCACGCAAGATAGAAAATCATTATATCATCAGGGTAGTGATCCATAAACCTGGTAGTACTTTTTATGAAGTACAAACGAGAGAATTTACCCCGGAAGCATGAACAATTTTAAGATAATTAAATCATATGCTAACCTTGGGAAGTAGAAATGAGAATTTATAAGTATGAGAGCCCGCAATCAAAAGTGACGAACTATTTTTGTGAAATCATTTCTTATCGACAAAAATCATTATCAAAACACACGTGAATAAAAGCCTAAAGCATTATTTCATAACCAACGAATGAAGGACATGAAAGCTGAAAAAAAAAAGAACTAATAACAGAAATAATTAGAAATCAATCAATCAATGGCCGCCACGTCACTAACTAAAAGGACTCATTTACACCTAAAGTCTGAACAGACATTTATAAATATGCGTGCTTGGGATGAAGAATGATATGCTGAATTTGTAATAGCTTCCTCTCAAATACATTTATCTTTTTACTCCCTATTGAGCAGCATAATAGTAAGTTTAGTAGGGGGAAGTCATGTCTAGGTGAGGGGAATTTGTTGATCATTGTTTAGAGGCCAACAAGTTTGAACATCGGTGGGAACTAGGACAAAGATAACCATGGTCTTGTTGTTTTTAGCAATAAAATCATAGATATTTGTATAGGAACAAGTCAAGTAGAAGTAGATTGGGTGGAGGTAAATTTATTGGAGATAATAGTTGAAACTTTAGAGCGATGGTTCGGCCAACAATAATATTGGGTGGAGGTAAATTATTGGAGATTATAGTTGAAACTTAGAGCGATGGTTCGGTCAACAATAACGTAAATCCAAAGAAGCGGTGAGAGGAAACTCCGGTAAAGCTACAATTAGTTTCGTCTCTTGCCCAACGTCAAATGTTTGGAAATTATTTAATTTGCCATGTGGGCCAACATATGTAATTAAAGGTTATCTTAAAGTTAAACTCAAAATTAAAGTGATCTAATAAAGAATTAAGTAATTGGGCTTTAGACATCTAAATAAAGTGTGGGCCGGAAACCGAATCCATTAGGGTTTGTATTTGATGATGGATCAAATACATATGGAAACTATATATACGGTTATGGTCCCCAATTGATACGCGATTCTCATTCGTTGTGTCATCCCATTAATACAAGAATATCAGAGAAAGTATATTGAAAAGAAAGAGCCATAAACCCACAATCAAGAAGTAGATTTGGGGTAATTAAATTGAATAACAAAAGATCAAGATTGAAGATACAAATCAAGGATCAATGTATGTTCCGTGTTAATTAAGTTTCTTGGTGATTTGACATGAAGATCTTGGCAATTATGTAAAATTTATAAAGTTTAAGTTTTATGAGAAATTTCAACAAGTGGCATCAGAGTCTATTCATGTTAAATCATTGGGAATCGAGATTTTTATTTATTTGGTTCTTATATAATTTTAAAGTTTTCAAATTTAGCAAATCCGGATTTATTTTTGTTAAATTTGAAATTTTTCCAGAATATTTTCAAGAAAATCAAGTATTTTCAGATCTGGCTTTTATATAGTCTCAACCACTTCTAGTTTTCACTTTGGAGGTTAACTGTCCTTGTCCCCTCTGTGGTTGGTTGAATGTGTTCACAAGCTTTTGGGCCTCTATCTGCCAAATAAGAAATCAGTTATATGAAGATTCAAGTTCCAATAATCAACAGAATATATACCAGCAAGAAAGAAAATATGAAAGTTGCAGATTTGTTAAAAAATAAAAACCAGATCTGGGGCTGCGTCGGCGGCTGAAACTGACGCCACTGTTGGTATAGTTGCAACAGTCAGCAGCACCCGTTGCTATGCCGCTGCAAGTGCGGGGACGGCAACTGATCCCCCCTTCCCCGTGGTTCTTTCCCCTCGGTCCCCCATCCTTCCTCAATTTTTAGGATTTACAAATTTTTGAAATTTTGGGGCGGGGGTTTCTTGTGTAAATTTGATGTTTTCAGGTACTTGGTTGCAATTTGAGATTAGGGTTGAATTTTTATATTTCAACCCCTAAAGTTTAAAGTTCATTCAAGTTGAGTCTTAAGGTATAATAATTCAATACCTGGAGTTTGAAAATTAATTAATTTGGGCCATTAAAGTTCTGAATTCTGTAATTAAAGCCCTCAAAGTTTCTAATTTTGTTCCTATTAGCTCCAAAAGTTTTAATTTTTTAAAAATATTTCCTCCTTAAAGTTTCGAATAATTAATTTTTTGGATCCATAAAGTTTCTAATAATTAAATATTGACCCCTAAAGTTTTGGATAATTAATTTTCGATCCCTAAAGTTTTGAATTATTAACCTTTAGGCCCCTAAAGTTTCAAAAAATAAAAGAATTAAGGATTAAAAATTAAAATTAAAATTTTGGTATTTAAAATTCCTTTTTGATTACTAATTTTCCTAAATAAATTAATTGAAGCAACATGTTACCAAAGTGACCTTTCTTACCTAGATTAATTTATTAGGAATATTAGGAAAGTTGTGTGTACATAATTCATTCGGGTATTGACCGACTCAAAGGAGGTTAATATTTGGCCGAATTATTTACACATTTGTAATAATAAATATGTGACAATTATAAGGTCTTGTTTTATGTGAACAATAAATCGGTCCAAAGATAGGTTTATTGTTTGACATAGTTTATTATCAATATTTGATTACTACACAAAAAGTACCACCTACAAGTTGATATTTCTATCAAAAGACTAAATACTAATATTGTGCTCGATCTTTTGTTTTGGGGTTTACCATTATTTGAATTAATTAATTGTTTAATACGGATTCATATGTGAACATGTTAATTAGGTATAAGTTCTCTATTCAATTAATCCATCAACTTCTGCAATATCTGTCTACATTAACTCCATTCCCGTACTAAATGGAACCTACTTTAAGGACTGAAAAGAGAACGTTTAGATCGTTCTTGGCTACATGGACTTAGACCCTACGTTAAGGACTGAACAACCCGCTGCACTTAGAGATAAAAGTTCCGCTGATGATAAAAAAGGGACTTTAATAAGTGAGATCGTTCAAATCGCAGGGGTCTTATGATCATGAAACATGGTATTCCAGAATCATTCAGGGGCGTTGTATATGATAAGATAACTACTGCCAAGGAATTTCTTGATGAAATTGAAAAAAAAAAATACTTTGCAAAGAGCGATAAGGTCGAAACTAGTACTTTTTTTTTTTTTTTTTTGCAAACTTAGTTTCATTAAGGTATAAAGATAAATGAAATATTTGGGAGTACATCATGAAGATGTCTCATCTTGGTTTAAAAATTAAAACCATTAAAGCTTGAGTTGTTTAATGACTTGTTCGTGCATTTAATTTTGATTTATATTATTGCACAATTAGGTTAATTAAGGTCAGTTACAACTGTCAAAATGAAAAGTGGACTCTTAATGAGCTCTTTACATATTGTGTGCACTAAGAAGAAAGGCTAAAGCACCTAGACACACTTGGTGGATATATTTCGGTACCACTACTCACATAAGTGTGTGTATGTGCGGGTTGTCTGAGTTGTCAAAACCAATTGACGCTAAACGATTCATCTATGTGGGGATGATGACAAATCAGCTAAGGTTGAGGCTATAGGGACTTTAAGTTATCATTAAGAACTGGTTATTATTTAGATTTGAAAGAAACATTTGTGGTATCGTTTTTTGGACAGAATTTGGTTTCTATTTCTACATTGGACATTTGGTTACTCTTGTTCAATTTGAAATAATCAGTTTGATCTTTTTTTTTTAATTCAAATATTGTGGGTACTAGTTCTTTATCCGGTTAGGATAACATATATCCGGTTAATACGGTTACCTCTTATAAAGAAATCTTGTATGTGAATCTGCATGGTATTAAACATAAATTAATCAATGAGAATTCTACTTTGTTATAGCACGAGTGATTAGGTCACTTCTCTCAAAAGAGAATGAAAAATCTTGTGATATAAGGAATTTTTGATTTCCTTAATTTTTCCAGACTTAAATGTTTATGTTAATTGCATTATGGGAAAACAAATAAACATAAAGAGATTAGATGTCAATAGGACTTCGGACGTTTTGGAACTAATTCATAAAGATATATGTGGACCATTCCCTTCGGTTTTTTCGAATGGTCAACAATCATTTATTACGTTCATAGACAATTATTCTCACTGTGGCTACCTATATGTCATCTATGAGAAATCTCAAACACTGGACATGTTCAAGGCATACAAGATTGAGGTTGAAAACCAGCGCAATAAAAGAATTCAATAAGTCAAATCTTACCATAGTGGTGAATACTATGACAGATATGACAGATCAGAAGAATAACGTCTAGGGCCTTTTGCTAAATTTCTAGAGGAAGAATCATTTTACAATATGTCAGGATCTTTCTAGGTAGAAGCACTAAAGACTGTAGCTTAAATTCTCAACACAGTTTCAAGTAAAGTAATTGTTAAGGGGTTAAAAAAGTTTTAAAGATCCCACTATTGTTAATTTTTGAAACGAGAAATATTCGATTCCTTAAGGATTTAGAGTTTACGGAGGGAGATAATGTTATAAGGTTAATGATTTTGTCTTGGATGTAGAATATGTATGTATTTCTTCTATCGTAATTGACAATGTCATGATCAGGGACAAATTCTTGCTCCAGATCTTGTCCAAGAAGCAACAGATGAATATTACAAAATCCCTTATACACAATCAAGAGATTGTTAAAAAAAAAAAACAAACTCAACAACCTCAAGAACAAATGTCATTAAGAAAATCCACTATAAAAGGAGAAATGCAATTTTGGATGACATTATAGTCGTTCTCCAAGAAAATAAGGATGACATGAATTGATGAAAGAAGAACTGATCAATCAAGCCATACAAAGGAATAATTCTAAAGAGTGGATTGATATCATGCATAAAGAGATAAAGTTCATAAGTAACAATGACGTTTAGGAACTCATCCTATTGTCCGGAGGTGCGAAACTCATTGGTTGTAATTAGACATTTAAAATCAAGAGGGATTCGAAGGGTGATGTGGAGAGATATAAGGCTCGTTTTATTGCAAATGACTTCACTCAAAGAGAAGATATTGACATTAAAGAGACTTTTTCTCCAGTTTCTATGAAAAACTCTTTTAGGACAATTATGACATTTGTGACATATTTTGATCTTAAGTTATATCCGATGGTTTACAAATTAAAAAAAATATATCCATAGGCTTAAGTTGGTTTCCCAAAATAGTATCAAAAATTTTATGAAATAATTATCTCATTTAGTTTTGAGATGAATTTAGTTGATGATTGTGTATATCACAAGTTCAGTGGGAGTAAGCATATTTTTGGTATTGTATGTCGATTACATACTGCTTGTCTGCAATGATATAAACTTATTGCGTGAAACCAAGAGCTTTCTGTCATGGAATTTTGAAATAAAAATCTTGGTAATACCTCTTTTGTATTAAGGATATAGATACACAAAAATTGTTCTTGGTGTATTTTTGGATTATCACAAAAGAGTTATATCGATAAGATTCTTAAAATATTTGAAATGTAGATAAGTAATTCAGGCGATACCCCAATTGCTAAGGGAGACAAGTTTAGTCTCAATTAATGCCCTATAGATAAATTTAAAGAATGAAAGACACGAAATTCCTTTACTCCTGCAATTGAGAATTTAATGTATGAGTACATTTACACACATCCGGATATAGTATTCATTGTTAGAATACTAGGCATATATTTAATTAACGTTGGGATTGAAAATTGGAAAGCATCCATGGGGTTATTCAGTATCTATAGAGAACTAAGGATTACATGATCACATTCAGGAAAATCAGACCAATTGGAGATCGTTGGGTATTCTGATTCTGATCATGGAATATAACTGTAAAATATTGTCACTAGGCTGCATATTTTGGATGGAATTGAAAGATCACTTAAGTTATTCTGTGACAATAGCAGTCTTGTATTCCAATAGGAATATGACGATGTCAAAGTTTATAGACATTAAGTTCCTAGTTGTCAAAGAAAGAATTCAGAGTGATTAAGTTTCTATAAAACATATTAGGACAAACTCCATAATCATGAATCCATTTACTAAATGGATATCACCCAATGTCTTTCATAAGCATAATACTCATATGGGTGTTGCATATTTTGATGATATGCTAGTTTAGTGGGATTTTGTATTTGGATGTTGTTTGTTTTAGACACATATTTTGTTTGTGGACGTTCGATTTATTTCAGAAATAAAGTATTTAGTTCAGTTCCATTCTGATTAAAGTTTATGGTTGGTCTCATTAAAGGATAAGGTAGGACCAGTTGGAAATATGCATGTTTAGATCACATTATATGTAATTTTCATACTACATATCCATACTTATCTATGTTATTTGATTGTGTTGATATACGTGACCATTGATGGGTTTAGTTATGATATTTGTAACGAAAAATGCTTTGATCCTATATTGATATAATCAATGGACGAGATTGTTCGGAGATGCTTTTGGTTATGATAGCAAAAGTTTTGAACTCATAATTATATACATATTTATAAGGTAACATATGTGGCCCAAGTGGGAAATTGTTGGAAAATTATTTAATTTGTCGTGCAGGCCGACATATGTAATTAATTATGTATAAATGATATCTTAAAGTTCAGCTCAAAATTAAAGTGATCTAATAAAAATTAAGTAATTAGGCTTTGTGCATCTAAATAAAGTGTGGGCCGGACTATGTGTAGAGACCGGATCCATTATGGTTTTTATTTGACGATGAGCCAAATACATATGAAAACTATATATAAGGTTATGGTCCTCAATTTATATGTGATTCTGATTATTTGTGTCATCCCATCAACACCAGAATATAAGAGAAAACATATTGAAGAGGAAAATCCATAAGCCCACAATCAAGAATCAAGAAGTAGATTTAAGGCAATTAAATTGAAAAACAAAATATCAAAATTCAAGATACAAATCAATGGATCAATGTATGTTTCGCGTTAATTAAGTTTTTGTTGATTTGACATGAAGATCTGACAATTATGTAAAATTTATAAAATTTAACTTTCATGAAAAATTTCAACATCAAACACTTAAAACAACTCACCTAGTAAGCTATGCTAGGATCATCAAATCAATAAATCTAGTGGATATGATGGACGTCGAAAGAAGTTAACTCTCAAGAAAGTAGGTCTAACTAGCGCTGTCATCGTGAAGATAAAAGGACGGAAAGCATAATTAAGTTCTCATATTCTGCTCTTCTATATGAGGAATATGAGAATAAGCCAGCAAGGTTATGTCAATACATTTTAATTTCCTCGTAAACCCCAACCATGTCTCGGTGGGTGTGGAGAACTTCATGTAATTTTGCTCTCTTCTAGATTCCAGCGGAGGCCACTAATCTCATTGAAACCCATACGACTCCACTACTAATATTAATGACTTATTTCATAAAGTTAACTATTTAGCATTTCAATATTTAAAAAAAAAAAAAAAAAAGATGTTATAATCTTATTTTTCCTAGCAAATGTATCCTAAAAGGAAAAGTTAAAACGACACTAAGTCAAGCCTTTGTGTGTGTTTCATTTCTGGTTAAAATCTTACTTTTCAAAGTCAAACATTAATTTTAATCACGTTTTGTAAAATTCACAAGTACTATCCACTTATTTATCCTATAAATGAACAAAAAGCTTCCACCGCTTAGATTAGTTAGTGTAGTTAGATTGGTTATAGATTTTTAATATAAAATCCGTCTCATCTATCTATTGTGTTTATATTTTGATTAGAGTTAGATTAATTGGAAACTATACAAAATACTTATTTTTCAAGGGATCGATGTTCGAATCCTATGTCCATTTTATTACTTGTTTATGATTGCACACTTGAGGTATATAAAATCAATAATTAGTTTACGACGCCAAAAACTTGTTGATTTTATATCTTTAATGGCCCGCAACTGTGTGAATTGTAAACAAGAAATAAAATGGAAGTGAGTCCAAGTATCGATCCCACGAAGAACAAGTATATACAGGGACGTAGCCAGGTTTTGAAGTTGGGGGGAGCGAAAATACGGGGGGTGGAGGGGGGCGGAGCCCCCGAAATTTTTTTTTTTAACTAAGAGAATTGAAAACGACGATTTTGAGTACCAAAATAGTACTGAAATTCAATATTCGCTTCAATCACTACTGACTATCCTACTACTTAATTCTTAAATTCAAATATTCAATAACTAACAATTACACAAACTAACAGCAACTACTCTACTTAATTCTTAAATTCAAATATTCAAGAACAACTAAACATGCGTTATGCATAAACCAAGTTGGGAATTGGGTTTTAATTAGTTGGGCTTGAGAATTGGGAACTTGGGTTTTGGGCTATTGATTTATTTAAATAACTATTGGATCTTTTGTTTAGATCCAAGATTTTTGTATGTTGAATTTTAAAATGTAAGTTATTTACTCAATATTTATTAATGGAAAAAAAATAAAAAATTTCAAAATTTTGGGGCGAGTCAAAATCTTGGAGGGGGGGGGGGGGGCGAAATTGAAAAATACATTACAAATTAACTAGAAATAGTGTACCGTGGACAATGTTGGGGGGCGGTCGCCCCCCCCCCTAGCTCCGTCTCTGAGTATATAGTCTTGCTTCCATTTAACCTTAATCTATTTGAGTATGTTAACACAATTAAGATAGGAAATGTTTATATTAACAACTAAACTTATCTAAGTAAAAGGTAGGAAGCATTTACGATTACTTAAATAATTGATAATGTACAAGGACTCCATATTCCCCTATATTTATCCATCTTAATATCAATTCATGACTGAACAAATTTTGTTTGGATGTAAAGATCAATGTTCCTATCATGTTGAATAATATCTCTCAAGTAGAATAAAATCAATCCACACGTGACTTGGTAATATCTCTATCCCAAGTGCGACATGTAAAGTTGCATTAAATCACAAGAATACCTATTTGGATCATACAATGCATAAATAATTATCCATAACGTCTATGAAACATTACAATGGTTGCTACTTATACTAAATTCCTATTCCTTGTCTTGAATGTCAATTCAAATCATATATCTAATCAATTACTATCTAATAATTGAAAAGCATTAAAATCCTAACAAATATTCAAACCAAACAAACATCTAATCTCAAAACATGGACTTTAGTAAAAACAGTTCAAAACATAGGATTCAACATTATCGTAGCATCTATAAGACTAGTCAAGCATTGTATCATTACAGTGATACCAATTAAGCATACACCCGAAAGCAAAGATTTGGGAAGAAAGGCGAAAAGAACTCTTGAATCATGAATCCCTTCAATGGTTCTTGAATTTGATAGCCCTTAATAGCTAACCAAGAGCAGTGCATTGATTTTTAAAACTTTTTCGAAAAATTAATATAAAATCAAGCACGTAATAACTAGATAGATTAACTCAAATAATAAACACGAATATGAAAGTAAAGAAGGATAGGAAATGCAAATGGTATAATTATAGAGGCTCGATCCAATGCAATGATCTATATCCTCCATTACTAAGCTCTCCGGCATGAACAAGACCAATTTCACTATATTGATTGACTTGTGGTGTAATCAAATCCTTACAAATCTTCCAGTGACTTACAAACAAAGAGCACTGATTCTTGTACTGTTGTACAACATTAAGCTTTACAGGACTTCAACATGATCCACAAGTTTAAAGAAAATTGATTTTACAAATTAAAATTTCTCTCTTAATAAATGATATGATCACAATTAAGTATTAACAGAGAAATATGCTAACACTTTAATAAATAGTAATGAATGAAGCTCAAGTGTTAGGTATGAAAAACTTTGATGTGTAGAATGATTTTTAAGAATTAATTTGATCAAAAGTTTTTCAAAACTAAAATGATTTGATAATAATAAATTATATGAGAAATCAATACAATTTTTCTCAAAAGAATCAAACTTGAATGCTCTTAAGTTGTATTAATGAATGGTAAGTGAGTTAGTATTTATAGCAATTGAAAACTTGAAATTCTCTCTTGAATTGGACGTCCGGAACAGTACCGGACAACTGAATAGCCGTTACTTCGTCTGAAATCATAATGGTTGAAAACTCGACCGTTGGAGTCCGGTTCACGGATGGACAAAAATGTTCGGTTTGTTTTCTAACATAAGGTAGGCTTTTGCATGACCTTTTTACTTGATTTTTCAAGGTAAGTGATGCTAATAAGATTGAAAATTAACTTGAAATTCTTAACTTTGAAAAATAATTTTTGTGCAAATATTTTACGAAGTAAATTTTATCGTACATAAAAATTCATCACTTAAGCTTTCAATGAGTCATTACTAAGGATTAAATTATTTTTACATATAGGGTCAAACATATATTTCTGATATCTTCGATTGATTTGACGCGAGTGTACAATTTGTTGCTCGATTTTGAATTTGGCACAATTGCTCAATTTGCCTCCGATTGTTTTGGCCTGAGTGCTCGATTGCCAAACTCAATTGTGAATGTTTTATTTCCATTAGGAGCTTTCTTGATCGTTACCTTTACGTCATTTGGTAGCAATTTTGTTTGTCTCCAATTTGTTCGAATTCGCAACATGTAACAATGAAGATTTGAATATAAATGTTAGAGATGAAAATACTTTGTTTGTTATAATCAAAACATAAGATCGATCGTGGTCAACAATTTTTCCCTTTTTGATTATGACAAATAAACGGTGACTTGAAATAAGAAAAATACTTTATCTCGTATGATTCGTACATTGCTATACCATTTCCCCTATCTTTTAGAGATCAAGTATTCATATGATACTGTTCCCCATTTCTTATACAATTCAAGCATGCATATCATCGTACATATGTTTTCCTCCTTTTTCCATAAGTAAAAAGAATACAAAGTAGGGAATTAAGACAACCATAGGCAAAAATAATGAAATATAAAGCATTATCCAAAGGAAACTGTATAAAATTGAAATCATAGTGAAATATTCATCATGAAGCAAACCAAATCATATAGAAGCATTAATCATGAAGCAAAATGAAATATCCATCGTAAAGCAAATAAGGTAATATCCATCCTGAAGAAAAATAACGACTACGGTTCCAGATGAGGCGAAGGAGGAAAGTGGGCATAGAAATGGACGTAGAAGGCATTCTACTGAGCTTGCATCATCACCTGTTGTGCTTGAATGACTTCCTAATGAGCTAGTATGGCAGCCTATTGAGATTGTATGGCGGCCCGATGAGCTTGCATCTGATGGAGCATCCTGCCGAGGCCATAAATCGAGGATGTGAGGGAGTCAATGTGGCCATTCAACATATTGTATTGATCCTCGATAAACATTAAGCCACTGCCCAATGATCAAGGGATACTGGAGCTCAGAATGTCGTGAGGAGGAATATGAGCTTCCTGTATGTCATCGTCGTCACCATCGTCATCTTCCTCAAATAGTAAAGTTGAGGCCTGGGGTGGGGTCGAACCCCTTGGTATGTGCCACCCACTGACCATGTTCTTTAGTAATTTTCATATGTTTAAGGGTTTGAATGTTTATAATGTTCGTAGGTCAAAGTTGGACAAATGCCTCTTCATCTAACGAAACGTTAAAGTGTTTAAAAATCTTCGTGAGAAGCATGCCATATGGTAAAGTTTTAACGTGTCGTGAGGAATGGATAAGCTTCATGAGTACTAATACAATGGTGGGAAAATCAAGTTTCCTATCGAGAAGAAAAGAATCGAGAAGAAAGAGATCAAACAAATTCACTTCATTCCGTTGACCTTTTCGTAGTAGGATAACATTTGCAATGTTAGTAAAACTTTGCATGGAAGAGTGAATTGATTTACACTAAATTTTGTGATATTTTTGAAAAATTTCCAGGTGACACGATGACAAGCTTTGGTAGGGTCATAGTCGTCCAACGTGGGATGTGCTTTGTAAAGAAAAATTTGTGTTTCACATACCTCAAGTTCTAAAATGTCATGAACAAGAACTTTGTTTATGACAATACGTTTATTTTTAATCAAACATGAAATGTCACTGGAATGGGAAATAATAGACATGTTTTTGTAAAACTCTTTCATGAGTCGTCGGTATGCACGCTCTTCTAAAGTTGCAATATGAATCCAACCCATATTTTCAAAAAGTTCTTCTATATGAAAATGCAGGTGCTTTAATAGTAAAATCCATAAAATCAACATTTTTACCTGTTAAAATGAGGAATTTTTCAAATGGGTGGTCGGCACCTCGGATTCTATATCGAACTTTTCGTCAGATGAGATCGCCTCACCATGCTCTTGACCCTTTTTTCCCGTTCGTTTTGAGCCCGACATTTTTGAAAATTGAGAATGAATATGGAAAGAGGAATATGGAAGGTTAGGATTTCACTTTAGTGAAATTGGAATGTAGGGGATGAAATTGAGAATTTCTTGAGAAATTGAGATGTAGAAGTAATGGGTTTTTGATTTTGATGGGTAATTGATAATTTGAGATGGAGGATTAAGTGGTGGAAAAGAGAATTAGGGAGAGAAAAGTGAAAGAAAATGGAAGAGAAAAGGGCATGTTCGCGATTCTTAAAACTTCGCTGAACCATACGTTCGATTTTGCAGATTTTTTTTTTGTAAAATCAGATGCTTGTTCGGATGGTCCGGTTAAATCCGGATGTCTAGTTTCTCAACCGGATTCTCTTTTTTTAAATAAGAATAAAACATACTAAATCATGTAAATATGGTGTACATGAAATAATGATATGAAAACATGTAAGCGCATGTAGTTATGAACTTAATCATGTACTTCAAATTCATCAATAATGTTTAAATCTCTTCTAATATGTGAGAATCAATCAAGAGGTTGAGGTTTTGTGAAAATATCGGCCAATTGATTTTCCGTGTTTATAAGAGCACAATATCACCCTTTTGAGCATGGTCTCTTAAGAAGTGATGTCTAATTTTAATGTGCTTTGTCCTAGAGTGCAAAATAGGATTTTTAGACAAGTTTATGACACTAGTGTTAATACGCATACTGGGTATATGATCAAAGTATGTGATAATCACTAAGAGTTTGTTTCATCCAAGAACTTGTGCACAACAACTAGTAGTTGAGATATATTCGGCTTCAACGGTTGACAACGCAACGAAATTTTGTTTCTTGGTAAACCATGATACAAGTGCAAAGCCTAAAAAATGACACGTTCCGCTAGTACTTTTACAATCGATTGTATACCCGACCCAATCGGTATCCAAATAGTCAAGTAGAACAATGTAAGTGCCCTTGGGATACCAAAGCCCTAAAGTTCTAGTGGCACTAAGATATCTAAAGATTCGTTTTACAGCCTTAAGATGAGATTCTTGATGATTCAATTTAATATCATCAATATAAATTTTAACAATGATCATATTGTTCTTTTGAGTTTTAACAAAAAGAGTGGTATCTATTTTCCAAATCGAAAAACAGTTTGAAATTAGAAATTTGTTCAATCGTTCGTACCAAGCTCTAGGAGCTTGTTTTAGACCATATAGAGCTTTTCGAAATTTGAAAACATAGTCTGGATGTTTGTAATTTTTAAAATCGGGTGGGTTTTCAATAAACACTTCTTCTTGAATAATATCGTTAAAAAATCACTTTTGACATTCATTTGATAAATAGTGATTTTTTTTATGACAAGCAAATGCAAAAAGCATACGAATAGATTCTAGGCTAGCCATCGATGCAAATGTTTCTTCAAAATCGATGCTTTCTTCTTGATGTAAGCTTGGGCCACTAATCTAGCATCGTTAAGCACAATTATTCTGTTTTCATCACATTTATCTCTAAAGATCCATTTAGTACCGATGACGGTTTGATCATTTGGTTTAGCAACTAAATCCAAAACATGGTTCTGTTCAAATTGATTAAGTTCTTGAGTAGTTAAAATCCAAAATTCATCAAACTTGACCTCTTTGAAGTTTTTGATTCAATTTGTGAAATAAATGCACAACTACTTAATGATTTTTAGTAGAGACTCTAGTAGTAATACCTTTTTCGGTTGGCTCTTCTTCGCTTTGTCGAACATTTTTTTTCCTTCTTAATGTTCATCTTGTGGATCTTTCCTGTGTTGATCTTGAATAGTCATTTGTTCGAATGGAGTTTCCAACCCTGTACCAATATTGATACATTTTTCACGATCAAGAGAGTTAGTTTCGCATGCATGAATTTTTCAACGACTAGAGTTCTTTTGTTGAAAACTCTATAAGTTTTACTAGTCGATTAATATCGTAAAAAAATTCCAACGTTGAACTTGGAGTCAAATTTTCCTAAGTTTTCTTTTGTATTCAAGGTAAAGCATTTGCACCCAAAGACTTTGAAATAATCGATATTGGAAATTCTATTTTTCCAAAGTTCATATGAACTTTTGATTTTCTTTCGACTAATTAAAATTCTATTAACAATATAGCAAGCAGTGTTAACAGTTTCGGTTGAAAAATATTTTGGCATGGTATTTTTATTTAGCATGGTCCTAATCATTTCTTGCAATGTGCGATTCTTCCTTTCTACTACACCATTTTGTTGAGGAGTTCTAGGAGTCGAGAAATTATGTTAATATCCATTTTCATTACAAAACTCATCAAATACGAAATTATCAAATTCTCCACCATGATCACTTCTAATGATTGTAATGGAGTATCCATTTTCATTTTGAACCTTTTTTGCTAAAATGTTTAAAGGTTTTTAGAGCTTCATCTTTGAGACTTAAGAAAAGAATCAGGTGAATTTAGAGAAATCATCAACAATGACGAAAGCATAGTATTTCTGAAGGCCCAAGAATAACTAACCAAGATGGGGTAAATTTATTTTTAAATTTTTTTCAAAGAATTAATCTAAATTGAAGCAAGTAAAGACTAAATATATTAATTCAAATAATAAGCACAAATATAAAAGCCATAAGTAAAAGGGATAAATAACGCAAATGATATAATTGTGGAGTTTCGATCCAAAGCAATGATCTACGTCCTCCGTTACCAAGTTCTTCGGTACGAGCAAGGCCTTTTCACTATATTTATTGACTTATGGTGCAATCTAACCACTTACAACACTTTCAGTAACTTACAAACAAGGAGCACCGATCCTTATACAATGTGGAGCTTTACTCCTTCAATACGACCAACACTATTGAGATTTACGGGATCTCAATATAATCCGTACGGTGACTCATAACAAGGAGCACCGATCCTTATACAATATTGATCTTTAAGGGTCTTCAACACGACCCACACTTTATTAAAGTGATTTTACAATGAAATTCTTCTCTTAATAAATAATACAAACAAATTAGGTACTAAGAAAGGCTAAAACTTCAATGAATAGTAATAAATGATAGCTCAAGTGATAGTCGAAAATTAGATTCAATTAATAAAAGTGTTTCAATGAGAAGATGAAGAGATAAATACAATGTATGTTAAAAAAACTTTTCAAAAAATATCTCTCTTTTAATGGATGATTGTAATAAATTAAGCATTGAGAGAAAAATGAGCAACTTTGATGAATGTGATGATTTTATAAGTTTAGTTCTATCAATCAAGGTTTCAATATGAAGATGAAGAAGAAGAAAAATTTATGCAATGTAAGTGCAAAAATCTTCTTAAAAATACATATCTCTCTTTCAGTGAATAATTTGTGATAAATTAAGTCCTAAGAGATAAATTAGAAACTTTGATGAATGTGATGTTTGCAAGTTTGATTCAATCAAAGTTTCAATATGAAGAAGTAGAAAAAGTTTATACAATGTAACTGCAAATATTTTCTTCAAAAATATCTCTTTTAAAATTGATATAGATAAATTAAGCACAAAGAGAAATGAAAAACTTTGATAAGAGAAATAATTCAAGAAGCTTGATTCAACAATCAAAGTTTTTGTTATGAATATTTAAATGAAATGAATGTAAAAATGTAAGTTCGAAGAGGATTTTTCAAATGTTTTTCAAAAAAGCATTCTTATGGTTGTTTTTATGAATGCAAAGTGAAGTAGTATTTATAGCAATCAAAACGCAATAAATTCTGCAAAACCAAATGACCAATTCGGTCGACCACCAATTTTCGGATGACCAATATAATTGTTTGTACAGTCAGAACGGTCAAATTTTGAATCGTTAGAGAAGTCCGATCGATCGCCAATTTTGGCCAGTCAACGTTGATCGTTGACTTTTTTTTTTTTAACCAAAGTATGATCTTAGTTCAAGTATCACTTTGAAAGATCAATCTTACTTTTGATCAAAAATATTTTATGCAAGTAATATGAAATTAACTCTTCGTGCACAAAATGATTTTTGAGCTATTGTCACTCATTACTAAAAATCAAAGTGTTATATATTTACACATGATCTCGAAAACCTGGTCTTTGATCTTGATCTTTCTTGACGTTTGACTTTAATGCTTGACTTCGATTTTGACCTTCTTCATGAGCCCGATTTGATAGTCTTGATTTTGATCTTTTAAGCTATCGTCTCGAATGATTTGACTTGAATGCTTAATTTTCACTTTGATCTTCATTTCGAGTCTGATTTTATGATTATTGATTTTAACAATGTTTGATTGATTTTAACATTGAACTATCATCACTCAAAATCAATTGTTAGAAATAATATTAATCTTGTTTGTTATTATCAAAACTTGAGGATGAAATCAACCATAGGTCAACATTTTCCACCTAAACTAATGGTTCTCAATTGTCCAAAAAGATCAATGTGGAGTAATTGAAGTGATTTTGTAGTAAATGAGTGTAATTTGGGTTTGAATGAACTTTTTACTTGTTTACCAAATTGACATGCATCGCAAATTTTGTCTTTTTTGAACTTCAAATTTGGTAAACCTTTGACAAAACCATTTTTGGAGATTTTTGAAAAAAGATCCATGCTAACATGACATAATCTCCTATGTCATAGCCAATTATCATCTTTCAAACTCACTAAGCATTTTTCATCATTTTCAAAGTCGATATTTATGATATAAACATCTTTACTTTAATTTCCTATAAACAATACCTTTTTAGATATAGCATACTTAATGAGACATTTAGAATAATTGAATTTAATATGATAGCATTTATCACATAATTGACTCATACTAAGTAAATTAAATTTGAAGTTATCACCGATAGCACATTCTCAACAGAAGGGGAAAGATGATTACCAATGCTTCCAATTTCGGTGATTTTTCCCTTTGCATTGTCTCCAAATCTCCACCCTTCTTTTTGAAGTACGATAGTAAAGTTCTATCTCCGGTCATGTGCTTTGAACACCCGCTATCCAAGAACCATTTGCTCGTCATCTTCTTCAGTACCTACAATAATAATTCAACTTTTGATTTTTGGCACCCACACAAGCTTGGGTCCTTGATAGTTAGTTTTATGGGATCCTCTAGCCCACTTGTTTTTACTTTCAAAGTGTAGCTTCTCTTTTATTAGACAATTGGATGCAATATGTCCATCATTGTTGCAAAAACTACAAGCAGTTTTTTAGGGAAATGTATTTGAAGCTTTGACAAATAAATTTTTGAAAGATTTTTGTTTCAACAATGGTTTAGATCTAATGACTCCTTTATCAAAAACACATTTTTGATCATCGAACATTAAATCAAAATTCTTCTTTCGTTGAGTGAATTTAAAAACAAGTTTTGTCAAGTCTTCAACATTTTCTTTCAAAGAACAATTTTCTTTATATAATGAATCATAATCAACATTTTCCTTTTTAGTTTCCAAAATTTTCTCCATTTCACTTTTTAATAATTTATGATTCTTTTTAAGAATAGAATGATTAAGAGCGAGTTTCTTAAATTCTTCTAAAATTTCATCATAAGAAGAAGATAAATCATCATATGAGAATTTTTCCTCATCATCGATTTCCATGAAACACATGTTCATGATCTCTTTTTGACTTTCATTTTCATCACGATAATTATCATCGCTTTCATCCCATGTTGGTTGGAGTGCCTTTTTTCTTGAAACTTCTCTTTTTGTTTGGACACTATGTTCTCTTATAATCGGATTTGTCACAATCATAACAAACAATTTTCTTACTTCTTTTTTCGCTTTTTTCTTCTTTCTTTTGAGACTTTTGATTATTTCGAAAGCCTCTCCATTTTTTTACAAGAAGCACAAGATCATCAAACTCTTCATCACTCATATGTTCACTTGTAGTTCCTTCTTCAATTGTCGATTTGAGAGCAATTTGATGCCTAGGAGGCTCTTTTGATTCTTCCTTACTTTTCCTCATCTTCTTCTTGGTTTCGGCATCATTGAGCTCGTATGTCATCAAGTTCCATAGAGTTCCCCCAAAAGATAAGAGTTGATATCTTAGGTGTTCTCTATCATCATTTTACTTACAATCTCACTGTTAGTGAATTTATGATCAAAGCCCTTGAAGCCATTAACAATATCGGTGAAGTAAGTAATCGTATCAACAATAGGTTCGTCTTGTTTCATGAAGAAATCTTCAAATTCTTTGACCAAGAGATTAATCTTGGTTTCTTTTACCTTACTAGTGCCAACATGAGTGGCTTCTAAAGCATGTCATATATCATATTGGGAGTCACATGCGCTAATACGATTAAACTCATTTTTATCTAAGGCACGATAAAGTAGGTTTTTGGCTCTAGCACTCAATGACAATTTTCTTTTATCATCTTCATCATATTCCTCTCTAGTTTTAGGAATAGATTGATCAGATTTTTCATCAATTTTAATAATCTTGGAGAGCACATAAGGACCATATTCAATGACTTCCCAAATATTATAATCTATTGATTGAATGTAAATCATCATTCTAGTTTTCAAACAATTATAATGTGTGCCATAAAAAATGGAGGTCGATTTGTGGAATGCTCCTCAAGATTTTGAAAGTTGTTGTGGTTAGCCATTGCTCGAAATTGTAAAATTTTAATTTTAAAATGTGCACATTGCTCAGATACCAATTGATAGCCCAAGAATAACTAACCAAGATGGGGTGAATTAGTTTTTAAAACTTTCGAAAAATTAATCTAAAATCAAGCACGTAATAACTAGATAGATTAATTCGAATAATAAGCACGAATATGAAAATAATAAGTAAAGGGGATAGAGAATGCAAACGGTATAATTATGGAGGTTTGATCCAATGCAATGATCTATGTCCTCTATTATCAAGCTCTCTGGTACGAGTAAGACCAATTTTCACTATGTTGATTGACTTATGGTGCAATCCAACCCTTTACAAAGGTTCGGTAACTTACAAACAAGAAGCACCGATCTTTATACAATGTTAAGATTTACGAGACCTCAACACGACCCACAAGTTTAAAGAAAACCGATTTTACAAATTGAGACTTCTCTCTTAATAAATGATATGATCGCAATTAAGTACTAAAAGAGAAATGAGCTAACACTTTAATAAATAGCAATGAATGAAACTGAAGTCTTAGGTATGAAAAGCTTTGATGTGTAAAATGATTTTTGAAGAGTTAATTTGATTAAAAGTTTTTCAAAACTAAAATGATTTAATAATAATAAATGATATGAGAAATCAATACATTTTTGCTCAAAAGAATCTCACTTGAATGCTCTTAAGTTGTATTAATGAATGACAAGTGAGTTGATATTTATAGCAGTTGAAAACGTGAAATTCTTTGTTGAATCTGATGATCATCCGGATGTCCATAACAGTACCGAACAACTGAATAGCCGTTACTTTGTCAGAAATCATAACATTTTTACTTGATTTTTCAAGGTAAAAACTCGTCACTTGAGCTTTCAATGAGTCATTGCTAAGGATTAAAGTATTTTACCTTTACAAATGAGATCAAATATATAGTTCTAATATCTTCGATTGATTTGACGCGAGTGCACGATTCCATCTTGAACTTTCTTGATTGTCACCTTTACGTCCTTTGGTAGCAATTGTTTTATCTCCAATTTGATCAAGTTTGCAACATGTAACATGAAGACTCGAATACAAATGTTAGAAATGAAAATACTTTGTTTGTTATAATCAAAACATACGATTACAAGCAAATGGCCTGCGATTGCACATGCTAGTAGTTTAAGCTCCAAGATTTGAAGCAGGAGTCTTGTGATTGGGAAGGATATGCCTTACATTGCAAGGCATAGTATTTTCATTGTTTATGATTTGGTCTCTGTCTTTTCTTCTTTGTTCAGTTTGAGTCATTTCTTCTTTGCACTTTTAGAAAGACGAAAAGAACTCTTGAATCATGAATCCCTTCAATGGTTCTTGAATTATCTCTTTGGATGTCTTCTTCTTAAAACCCACGGAAAGATGTATGGCAAGATATGCGGTTTGTGTTTTGCAATAAAAGCTTCTTCAAAACTTTGCAAAGAAATGTGTATTTTAATTTCCAATGCTCTTTTTTCTATATGCATGGTGCATTTTATGTACAAGAGCCTCCAAGCTTCCTCCCTTTTATTTGTTCATGAAGATTTGTATTTACGACACGAGAAATAGGTAAAAAATTGTGTCCTAATTACTTCACAAGAAGAGGTTGATTCAAAGAAAGAAAATAATTGCTATTGGGAGCCTATGAGATTACATGCAAATGGCCTGCAATTGCACATGCTAGTAGTTTTTGCTCCAGGATTTGAAACTGGAGTCTTGCGATCGCAATGGATATGCTTTGCATTGCAAGACATATTATTTTCATTATTTACGATTTGGTCTCGTCTTTTCCTCTTTGTTCAGTTTCAGTTCTTTGTTCTTTGCACTTTTAGTTCTTCATCTTTAAATCTTCATAATTTGATTTTTTGCATTTCAAATAATCCGTTATTGATCTGATACAAGTTCCAAAAATTTGCAATTATGTCCCCAAATTTTCCAAACACTAGTTTTGACTCTCAAACTTGTGAATCACTTTTGATTGTTCCATTAATGTTTCCAATTGATAAATTGCAATTCATTTAATTATCAATTGCATTGAATCAACTTCAATTACGCTCCAAAAATGCATTTTTAAGTGGGTTGCTTCCAAGTACATAGCCGATTCGAATGGATTGCGACCGATTCAACTTACGATCCAAATGTCTAATGGATTGAACTCCTACCTCGACAATTTTCTTTTCTATTTTATTCTGTTCATTCAATGAGTCAAAAATCCTCTCCAAGTTTTTAATTACTATAAAAGTTATTTTGAATATAAATTAGTGCATGGTAAATTCATGTTATTTTCCCAACACAACATAATTCTCAATCACTATAATTTGGTATTTGAATGGCTCACTTGCAAATATATACCCTTGTTATGCTTGTACACGCATTAATTATTGTTTCTATATAATAGTATTACATGAACATCTTTTGTTTGAAAAATTTTCCTAACCTCAAGGAAAATAAATTTCCCCTTTCACCTTGTTAATAGTAATTTTACTAGAAATAGAGCAACACACACTTAGAATGCAAGAAAATAATATTCCGGATTGAAATACAAAATTCGAAATAGTGTAGGAAGGAAAGAGATATTATTTTTTCAACAGAGAATTAGAAACGATTTTGGAATAAAGAAAATCCAACATATGTAACCAATTATAGATGTTGAAAAATTGTATCCAAAAGACACAATAGTCGAAAACTTGTGCTTGTATACAATAGGTCTAAACAGACAGCTTAATAGAAAATCATCAAATGCTAGAAGATGCCAGTTGTGCACAAAAAATTCCAGGAAGAAAAATAAATAATGTAATTAAATATATTATTTAATTAATTACAAAATAATATAATTCAAATATTATTTTATCAAAAAAATATATACCAACTTGAGCCAAGTCCAAGTTCTGAACCCACGATCGTGCCCGTGCCGTACTAGCCACACAGCAGTACGCATGGGCTTTGATCCAACCAAGCATGTAAGTCTTCTACCCGTCAAAAACTATTGTACCTTGGGGTCCAATCTTAAGTGCCAAACTTGAGCAAAGTAAAGTGGTTTCTTTTCTTCTAGTTTTCTTGTGTAGGATTGATAATTTTTCAATTTCTCAACAATTTTTATTCCCAATTTTTTTCAACTTCAAGTGGCATTTCTTGACCTTAATTTATCATTCACCCGAAATTGGTTTTTGAGAAATATAAACTGGTTTCTAGATATTGGTTTTGGCATGAAACTCGAGCTATATAAGTGATTTCTATTATTCTAATTTTTCTATGTGGGATAGCAATTTCTCACCAAATTTTATTCTCAATTTCTTTTCAACTTCCAGTGTCATCTTTTAGCCTTAATTTTCTATTCACCCAAATTTGGGTTTGGGAAAATAAATATACTACGTTGATCTATTATAGGAGTATAACACACTGGCCAAAGAACTCTTTCGTCTGGCTAACGAAACCTACTTAAATAACTAGTCAAAGTTGGTCAAACTAACTTTATAAACCAATTAATTTCCAACATGAGTCGTTGTAGCAATTTCTTGTACTTTAAAGAATGGATTGATGAAATAAAAATATAACTTCATTAATTGATTATGAAGGGTAGATATTATTGCAAATATCTAACTTTGACCCCAGTTGAATGTGAATATGTACTATATAATTTCCATTTAAATTAAATAAAAAGTTTGTATGTCGTGGAAGGTGTATTATGTTGGTATGTGCATTCTTTTGCAAGATGATGAAATTAAGTCTGAAAGCTGCTATGCAGAGGCACTGATCCAATTTTTGTCATCTGAGAAGTAGACAGAGTCAGTAATAGCTGGATTTTGTTTCTTCAACCCCAAACCTCTCACATCATTTCTCGCACCTTTGGATAACTATTCCAATAATCTCTCACCCAGTGCTCGCGTTTGATTATAAAACATTTCACGATTAAAGAAAAATTAATACTAATATTTTGATTTGGGTTGATAAATGGCATTGTGCTAATTTTCCATTTTAGGGAGTGGCCATATATGGAAAAGAACAACGGGGAAAAGATTCATGGGCAAGGCTCCTAGCTCCTATTTGGCATGAATTAAAATCTAAATTTTAATTTAAATCAAAGACAACAAATAATTTTAATCATGTTTTTCATAGGGCCCACAATTTTTCTTCTACACATTTCATTAGTTTTTATCAAATTATACTAAAAATCTGATTTTAATCCCAACCAAACATGAGCTAGTTCTAATATGGAGAACTATAGTTAATTTTATTTCTGGTTACTTAACTTACAGTAAAATCTCAACTTTAATTTATCTTGATCACATCATTTAACTTTAATTTACTTTTAATTTTAGCTCTCTTTACTAAACTTATCGTCATAATCTTACATCAACATTAACTAAACCAAATGGAGGCTTACAGATTTTGCAGCCATGACATACTTGCCTAGAAATAGGAGCTAACGGAGGATTGTAATTTAAAAGTAAATTAAAGTTCGATGATTTGATTATGACAAATTAAAGTTGGGTGATCTAAATGAGATTTTATTGAAAATTCAGTGACCAAAAATGAAATTTAACTCATACAGACAGTCAATTGAAGAAGCAAGAATATTATTTATTTACTAATAATTTAATTAAAGATTAAAAAAGTGTAATAAAAATGAAGATTTTTTTGTGAAAAGAAGTGGAAGCTGTGCATGCCTAATTAGTTTGATGTGTAGCAGTAATGAGAGGGTCAGTTTCAAGTGATGAAACTGATGATGACTTCTTCAATAAATTCTTGTTAGCTTCCGAATAAGAAGAAGACACTGGTAATACTGAAGCAGTATTCGAGGACATCGAAGATTGTGTTGTGAGCTCTTTTGCCCTCTCCATTTCAACTATCCAATCGGTTGTATACAGAACATAGAACATGAGCAATACGCATGAAGCCTGAGCTACTAGCAAGCCAAGCCATAGCCCACTAAACCCCATTTTCAGCACAAATCCCATCAGTATGGCCACTGGCATTCCCACTAAATAAAATGAACCCAAGTTGATATTTGCTCCAATACTAGGCCTTGCACTTCCCCTCAACACCCCACAACCTGTGGTTTGTGGGCAGTTCCCAAGCTCGCATAGCCCAGCTATGGGTAATGCTACTGCAGTGAGATCAAGAATTTCCACATCTTTTGTGAAAAACCGGCCCCATGTATGCCTCATTAGGGTGGTGAACCACATGGCTGCAAAACCTAATGCCACTGCACAAGTGAACGAAACTATCATTGAAATTCGTGCTTTCTCCGGTCTTCTAGCGCCGAGCTCGTTCCCAACTCTGGTGGAAACACCAAGGCTGAGGGCTGATGGAAACACATAGACTAAAGAGGTTATTTGGATAAGGATTCCCATGGAAGCAATTGTAGCTTTGGGGTTTGCTAGGAGTCCACAAAGCATAATCATGAACTCATACCACCACCACTCGAGGCAAACTGAGATACAGTTTGGCACAGCTAAGGCTAGTAAAGATGACCATCCGCGTAGGCAATCCATGCTTGGAGCCACCCATGAGTCCTTATCTACACCAGAGAAGTATATGAACAAAGAGAGCAGGAGGAGGAGATTGAGATTTGTCCAAGCCATTGCCAAGGCCACTCCGGCTACGCCCATTTTGAAATGTGTTACAAGAAGAAAATTTAACGGCACATGTAGGAGAAGTGATATAGCTGAACAATAGGTCAATGGTAATGTGATGCTTTGAGTCCTGAGGTAGATTCTCAATGGATGAAGCAGTGAGAGGAAGAAGAGATCTGGAATGGCAAAGACAATGTAAGTATGAGCCATGGATGAGATTTCCTCGTCTTGGCCGCACCATAACAGGATTCTTTTCATGTTAAGCCACATGAAAGAGATAGGTATGCAGGTAGAGAGAAGAAGCAGCACCGTCCTTTGCAAGGTTAGTCCAAGGAGCTTCATTTGACTCGCACCATGAGCTTGTCCACAAATAGGTTCCATGCCCATAGCCAAACCCGAGATAACAGAATAGCCAGTGATATTTGCAACACCAATAGAAAGAGAACCCCCTGCAAGTTCAAGCTCTCCAAGGTATCCAAGAAATAGTATGGAAATCATTGCCCTTGAATATAGTATGAGCCCGGTAATAGCTGTTGGTCCTGATATTCTTCCTATTGCTTTGATTTCTTCCAATGCCTAAATGCAAGAACAAGTAAATAATAGTTAGTAAATCTTAAAGATAATGCCAAAAAAATTGGAAACTCTTTTTTATGTGATGTGATTACCTCAGAAGTAGTAGGCCATCTATGAAGTTCTTGATTGGATCGGTCATGATTCGTGATTTTCTTGGAGTTTAAGAAATGAGATACAAAGGAGGTTGCAGAAGATGGCTTTGGGTTGCACATACCTTTCCTTTCTTCGTGCTAAGATAGAACTAGTTTTGAAATGTTAAACAATAGGGGAGCTAGTAAATAGATATAACGGCCTGTATATATATAGGAAAAAGCCACCGAAGAAAACTTTGAGAAGCGGTGCTAGAGAGGTATGTGTCGAGAGGGGATTGGATGGAAGATATAACTGTGTTTTAATGATAGAATGACACATGATATTACGTAAAACTTTAAATTAAATATGATGTACATATAACATGATATATATATATATATATATAGACACACACACCTACAGGGATTGGAACTGTTGCATGCTTCTAACAGACTCGTCAACAATTCAACAATCAAAAAGCGGCTACTAGTTTTGTGGGGCCAATCCATCTTTTCAAATCCACCTCCCAATCCTTCCCAACTTTGGCTGCTCGTGGCTATGTTTTCCGAGGTACATCTCGTAATCACCTCTCTGCTGAGACATAAAAGTACTGGTGAACTGGTACGGTTTCCGGATCAATAAATAGAGTTATTAGCAATTATTTTGAGTCCTTCAGCAAGAGGCAAGTTGGAATCCAAGAAACAGTGAAGTGCCTTCTTTAATGTCAATTTTGGTCTAGTTTAATCAATCTTCTAAGCGCACACACAAACAGAGAGAGAGAGGGGGGGGGGGGGGGGGGGGGGGGGAGGCAAAGATGTTCGCAAAGATGTTCGCATGTCCCAACACAAGTGAAGCAAGTCAGTCTGAGCGCGAGTTTTGTTGTCTAGGATCCCATTTTAACTGTCAAATACTGCTTGGTTTGTAGAGGAACAAACTTCATTAAGTAATTACTTAAGAGGCCCCATCCATCTGATATGGCTCTATGTTTTCACTTGTCTTATTTTGAAAACAGATTACTTTATAAGGCATACCAAATTGGGTACAGTAGGGAAATTTGTGGTCTAACTCTCTCAATTTATTCAAGCAAAGGATGACGAAAAGAGCCAAATCTGGTGGGTTTTATCTTCTACCATCTTAAAAAATTTGCATTCTTAATTGCTAACAAGAGCCGAACTGATGTCATGGTGTTGCAAAATACGTGGGGAGACGGCCAAATAGAAACAACAGAACTCATCTCCCAAGAAAAGGGAAAGGCCCCTGCACATTAATTCGTCGGAATCACACTACTAGTATATGGTTGCAATATAATACGAGTACGTGCTACAATTGTAACCATTTAATTTGTATCCCTTTCTCACAGCAGAGGATGAGAATGCCTCAAAATGGGGACCTGAAATTGTAAAAGCAAACAGAATACCGTCCTCTCAAACAAAAGGTCACTCAACTTCTGTACATATATTTTCCCTAAGCAACAGTCTGAGAAATACTAAAGAAAAAAGAAAAGAAAAGAAAATCAGTTCTCTATTTGTTCTTTTATGCAGGAAAAAACAATTATTATCTCGAAAAATTTGCGTCATCCATCGTGTCAGGCCACATGTGTGCACAGAGCTCAATAAGTTGGCAGTTGAGACTTGAGAGAGCACTTTCCCTTCCTGCTGAAATGCATGCAGGTAACAGTACTGTCCAAAACATTACTGTTTCTATCCTACTTTTCCATACATGTTCTCTGTATTTTGATCTAAAGACAGAATCAAATTGATGAGCCTTCAACAGGAATCTCCTATCATAAATAGAAAATTGGAGTTTATAATATATTGCAGGTTGTTAATAAAAATTTACAAAATACGCTAAACAATTCTTGAACTGAATTGCAAGCAAAATTTAAGCAGCTTGACATATTACATTCTAGTATGATTGTTAAAATTATTGAATGTCCTTCAATAATAATGGTTCTGTAAAAACACCAAAGAAAAATGATCAACAATTCTAATTTACAATTTCTTCTAGAAATGATGATGTTCTCATATTGTCCTCTCTCCCTTCATCAAAATGTTAAAATGCTAGTAAGTAGTATATGATTTTAGAAAAGAATTACACCTACAAAATTTACAAGTCATAATATGTAAAATCTAGTGGAGAACCATATTAACAATATATTAAGATATAACACTTTATTCTGGTAATTCTATCCAGTGGTCATTCTATCTAAATTCCAACAAAATTTAAAATGATATTTCTGTATGTCCCAAAATGCATTTTATATCTTTTCTGCATGGAAACATACATCAGAGTGGCACAGAAGAGAAAACAACTTTTTATAGATGCTGATAAGTGCATTAAAACAAAAATTTATTCCAAAGTTGAGATGCAAGCAAAAGTAAAAGAGAACAAGTTTTTTTTTTTTTTTTGATAACCGTGGATGTCCGGACTAGCTTGCATGCACCTCGACTAATCCCACGGGGCCCTAAAGTTTACAGCCGTTTCTCACCTCAGTGGCCCTGAGGGGATTCGAACTGGTGACCATTGGGGAGCAAACCCAAAGCCTGACCAATTGAGCTACCCCTCAGGGTTGTAAAAGAGAACAAGTTATAAAGTCAAACTCACATAAAGTCAAGCCTTCTTACCACCAATCAGAGTATGAAGACAGGTCCTTGAAAGACCATAGTTCTGAAACATTAGCCAGCAACCACAATGACAGGATCAAATAGCATGAGATTCTAACACCATCACTGTTATATCACTAAGGAGGCAACGACATTATTAAAGAAATAGTATTTTATTTCAGAATAATCCCAGTTACAAGCAGCTTATCATAGTAACAAGTACACTAGTCTTGAGAAAGTTATTAGAATTGTGAAATGAAAGCTAACCTTTCTTATCCATGATGTTTAGCCATAAAGCACCTCCTCTAGATTGGTCACGAATATGCCTCTGATTCTGTGCAACTCATGGTGCACAACATGCAGCCACAATCCTCAATCCCAATTTGGCCTTTTGTGCACAAAGAATCTATTAGCTTGAATAGCCTCTTTCAACCACAGCTTAGTTATCTGTACAGGGTCCTCATATATTAAGACACATCTTAGACAAGTAGGTTCACCAAGACTTGAATTGTATCCATTTCCTGTTATAAGGTTTAAATGGGAACATTCTAAAAATGTTTAATATGAATAAGCTTGATAGCACATCATCCGAATTTCCTTACATATTGCAGAAAATTAAATTTCAATGCATCTCAAACATATAAGCTGGACAAAAGAAGATTTTAGTCCTTGCATGTCTGTTTTGTAAAATTTTTAGCTCTTTCCTATTTTTATCATCATCATTGTGAATGGTAATCATGGAATAGGAAATAATCATGATTTGTGATGATAAAGTTCCATAAGAACCCTATTCAGCTCCTTGTCACCCATCACATATTGTTTAAATATTAGGGCAGTACAACATTTAATTTTTCATCTTTACATAATTCAATCATTTATATAGAACTGTTTACCACAGGAAGCGGGTATCAAATAGAGAATAAATTTTTTTTTTTTAATTGCATTGCAATGCATAAAAGTTCTGTTAACATATATCATATTTTTTATTTTCATTTTCACATTGTGTTAATACTTTGAAAAAAGGCTACTGGGGAAGAGAAATACTTGTGCTTAGCTAAAACCTATTGGGATGATGCCAATCTAAAAGGAAATGGATCTTGCAATCCTATAACCATAATAAATAGGTGTTCTTTTACATTTAAGTGCTCTCTTTTTTTCCTCCATGTGGGGGGGGGGGGGGGGGGGGCGCGTACATCAAATAAAAACTCAAGTTGTTAGAGAACAGCAACTATTAATAATTTATGTCCCTCTACATATGGAAGATCCATTTTTATCGAGGCCAGACCTGTCTATTTATCACGACTAGTGGTAGCAACAATATCACAATTAGATGAGGCGACAATTGAGCCAAGGACCTTCGTTTGCTCCAATGCCACATTGAACAACCATTATATAGCTCTACTGTGAGGTGTTCACTTAAAATACATACCTTGTATTAAAAGAAATATCTTATATGACATGTTTGGTAGTGTGGAAAAGACTAAATCATATCTATTGATTTGAAAAGAATGAGAATTACATATTTATAAGATAATGGAAGCTAAAATAGAAATTGTGAAACCGGAAATAACAATAATGGCCAGCTTTACAAAATATCCCAAACACTAGAAAAACTAAGGAAACAACCTACGGTATTTCCGTAAATGATTTCATATGAATCTGTCAATGAAATAAATCAGAATCTTAAGAAGGAAAGATCTTAATGTGATAGAGAAATTTCAACATATGTTCAAACTCTCTCCCTCGAGCTAGTTTGAAATTATCAATTATTCACCACTTGCTAATTATAGGTTAGAATGGCTAAAGATACATTTCAATTAATTGTAAACAACCCACCAATTCTCTTGACTAGTTCCATAGTGGCCCCTATTGTCCTATGTTAAAGGTTGGTGATTCTCATGATTAATTGGGACTTGTTACTTATTTAGCCACTGTGGATTTGAATATCTTGTTTGGGCTAGTCCCAAAAGCTTTTGGACGTTGTTCATAGATTCTTCTGTGGTCCTTGTTTACATGATAACCTGCCTAGAAGAGAGTCACTCCAGCCTACCACGTTAGATTCCATAACATCTGTTAATGTCTGATAGTGCACCAATTTTTGATAGGTCAGTCTCTACCTTCATCTTTAGGCAGAGTGTCGGTTCTACCCATGGATGACAGGAGTGTCATTAACTACATGGTCCATCAAAGGGAGGCTTCTAGCCATGAAAAGCTATCGACGATTTGTTTCTGTTGAAGCAAGTTATTCTTATGCTTATCCTATCTTAGGATTATATGCTATGTTTATTTTTGAAATTAAATAAGGATTATGTGAGATTTAGATTGACAGAAATCTCATCTTATCACAAAAGATGATCTTATCCCATAAGATTTGTTCTTTCTGTTTTTCAGCTCCTATTTTCTAGGAGTTAATCTCTGTAATTGAATATGATTTAAAGGAGTGTTATTATTGAATACAATAAAACAATTGAATCCCAATTATTCAACAGTTTCTAATCTTGCTGGTTCAGTTTTTGGGGTGTAACCTTTCTGAAAGACCCTTTGGACGTTGTCTGTTGGTGGACATATCTTCCTAGGTTGAAAAGTTTGTTGGAGCTAGGGCTGGACATAGGTATGTAAGAGAACCGAACCGACCCAAAATTTTTGAGTATTTAATAAATGGAACCGTCGAGTCCAAATATAATTATGGAATCGTTCGGGTTCGATTCGGCTAAATTTTTTAACATTTACAGCAACACTACATAAATACAACTAATGACGTGCTCATTCGTAACTTTTACAAATTAACGTAGCCCAATTTAAAAACATATAAATAACAAGCTATCCAATAATTATACTGCACTCCTATCTTCAAATTTTATTTTAATGCTTATACTGCACTCAGAGATCTAATCAATAGCTACCGCTGACGGTGAAATGAAGGAGTTTCAAAATCGATTTGGGAATAGGGAAGTAGGTTTTAAAATTATCAAATAATTTGGGTTTATACGGAAGTGGGCGTACTGCTTACCTAATGAAATTGGAATGGAAAGGGGAAGGATAAGGTTCAAATGTTGGGCTAACAAAAAATTAATTTGACTGGACTTGACTGGTTTGTTTAATTAATTTGCTAATTTGTGTAGAAAAAATTAAAATAACTTAATTAATTCAATATAAAAAATTAAAAAAATTATTTATATTCGGTTCTTCTGTTCTTGGGCTAGAATCGAGAACCAACTCAAACCCATCGATTTTCGATTCAAATACCCGTTTGGGTATTTAACTTATGAAGAACCGCTCGGTTCGGATTCGGGTTCGGTTCGGGAGTTTTGCCATCTCTAATTGGAGCAGCCAGACCAACATATATGGTAGATGTTTTTGGGTTAGATTTAGTGATTGATCTCACCTTGTTAAGGCATCTCTTTTGGCCTTCTTATCAAATTTATCAAACCAATGAAATCTTATTTTCAACAGTTGATGCTGCTTTACCAAGGGACGAGCTTCAGTTTTCTTTTCGATTTTCTTCTCTCATATTTAGTAGAGGGTGAATTGTCTTCTCTTGACTTGGACTGTTCACGTAACGTATCTGCGCATGTTGTCCTTTTGCTATCAAACCTCACATTCTTGACTGCAGTCCTTTTAGGCTTAATATTTTTCAACTGTTGTTATCAAATACACCCTACAATTTAGTTGATCACTTAAGAAACTTCAATTGTCTTAATTTTTTTTTTCAACTTCTAAAGTTTGATGGTATATAAATTTTTTGAGCGAGACAACTAGCAGATGTTCTGACTAAAAGACGTCAAACACAATGTCCAGTAAAATCCTGGATAAGCTCAGAATGAGAAATATATTTTTGCACCAGCAGTTGATAAATAACTTGTGAATAAGAAAAATCCTGAAAGAAGATCGATTAAAGTTTGTACTATTTGCATAAACAATATCCTAAGAACTGTTAATACGTTAAAAACTAAAACTTGACATGGAAATGTCTAGTGATAAAGGATCTTTCAACAGGTAGGGAAGATTGTAGAAGGGGTATAATATTTCACGTGTTCTGTAGAAGTATGAGGGAATGGAAAGGAAAGACAAAGGGGGTGAGGCAACCTCTCCAATCACACATTTTTCGAGTCCTCCAATTGTGGGGGCTGGAGGAGGAATTGAACTCAAACTGCACAAAAACGTCCAATCAGTTATTTTTGTTTATCGATAGGGATAAATGCTGAAGTCTTGAAAAATATGTTCAGATCTTGTCATTATTATTACAAATCAAACAAAGGGAAGTGTCGGTCCATTATCCACCTTCCCCTCAAGGACTCAAAGCAAGACTGAAGGTTATCTATAACCCTTCCATAGGAGAAGGATTGGAACCCTCCTTCCCAAGAGGAAGAATTCAAGCCCTCCTTGTTCCCTTGTGAAATCAACTTACCTTTAACGAATTCATCAATACTCTGTAAACTTATTCTTGGCTCAAATAAAATGATTATCAAATCAATGTTGTTCAGCTGTAGTGTCTTTTGCTCTTGCGCTTCCAATCATAATCCATAGAGAACATTAAGATACAATTCACAAAACTACCCCTTCCATCTAGGCCAAGCCATTGATACTAGAATTCTAAACTTTACCTAACTGAATACACATTTGAGGGGGCTAGAAATGGTATGCCGAATTTTAGAATGAATTATTGATTTCCAAGTCATATCACAGCTGCCCAAACCTGGACCAGATGAAGCTATTTCAAATAAGGTTTTATTACTGATGATTTTCTAATAGTTTTTGATATACATTAAAATATTAGATTTCATATGAACTAGTTAAAATACAATGAAGATGAAAATGAGGAAAAAGGAGACAAGAAAGGCGCTGGTTATAGAAATATCACGAAATCAGAAATTCTTGCTTTTATCATACTTCTACTGAGATGGCTAATATCATGGACATCATGCAACAGAAGCCTTAAAAAAAAAAAAAAAACATGAATTTATACTTGTAAAACTCACTTTTCTGTTTTAATACTTGTATCTGAATTAATGCAGAAGATTTCACAAAAACTAGAGAAAAAGAAAGTGTTCTCTATATGTAGCTCATATAGAGTTGGAAATAAAAATCTCTGCTTCACTCCTTGTGGACGTAGGTACATCATCGAACCACGTTAAATACTTGTATTGATTTCTCTATTTCACTTCTCTATTATTTTGCGTTTAAAATCCAACAGAAGGAAATGCCGAAGACCATCATAACATATGTGTTTTGTTATCCCTTTCATCGACCTTCAGTGCCATGTACATTCAATAAAACCCGCAGCTTGATGGGAAGCTAGACAGTAGCTAGAAGTGATAGAGTCAAGTAAATGTAGAATACTATGCCAAATAGAGTGTTCACCGTCTGACAGTAAAAATGCTTCACTTGAGCATGACATCATATAGAAGTCTCACTTTTCCAACCATCCATTATCTTTACCAGGGTCAACGCTGGAACAATTTTATAACACTTTTCCAAGTAATATCTCAAACGTTCAATCTTCGTTTTAATGTTCACTACATTTTTGACATTTAGAATGCACATTAATTTATAAATAAATCACCGGAACAGAAATATGTCATACAGCCCTTGAGCAAGTTTAGAGATCCCTCCGCTTCTTTTCTAGTTTCTAAGACAGATTGCAGATCTCAACAATTTAACAGCAGTAAGTCTTGTTATATATTTAAAGAAAAAATATATGCAAAATATTGCAATATGTTAAATTGCTCTCAGTTTAAAAACATAGGTACCTCAATTGTAGGTCCTTGATTTGTCCACTTTTCTGGGGCAACAGCCAAGACGACTAAAAGCCCAAAAAGACATGCAGTGGGTGCTGCAATAACGAACGCTCAGGAATTGCCACCAATAAAAGTTGATACCATGATCTAGCTCCAAGTGACACAATTACCTTTTTCAAAATAAATGATTCATTATTTAAACGGCCAAAGAATTTTTAAGCATGAGAAGCAAATGAAAAGGGCTTTTATTTTGGAGATTTTGGACTTCCAGAGATATACCACTACATAATTTTGCTACTAGAGAAGTCTTTCCTTTAAATTTATTTCGCACTATAGAAGAATCATTTGAGAAGATAACAAGCAGTATACTAAACGTATAACCACAGCAAAAAACTAAATGGAAAGAAGAGTTCTGAAAGGAAGCACAAATTTCTGAGATACACATGCCTGGGAAAAAGATGTAATATCCACATATTAGCTTATTTTTTAAGAATGATCTAGGATAAACAGTTAAGAAGTAAACATTTGCTGAAGATACGATTAAAAACTTCTTTAGATGAAGCTGATTCTATGCAGGAATAATATTGAAAGTATACACCTCCAGTCACCATTCTTTTGAATTCAAGAAAACATATTGACATTTATTATTGTCCACAAACAAGAATAACATGCAGAAACCCATAGTTCATCTTTATTAGCAAACGAAATACGGGATTAAAGTAGTATAAAGAAGTGGATGGACGAGTACTTTTAGACCTATTCCATATTATTAATATATTTTTCTAGCTTAAGATCCAAAAGAAAACTATATGCCTACAATTAAATGCTACCATGTATATTAGACATTTTTTGTATTTCCATAGAAGGAATTTGCTCCAATTCAGAGATGCATCCCTATCATGAAATTTTATTAATTCACTGTGATCCTTTTGTTGATCACTTAGTTCATATATGTTTTTAATATACAACTATAAATTTTAAAACACTCATGCTGAAGCATCAAGTGTCCTAATAAGAGAATCCAGTATTTTTCTTCTCCATTGAACATAAAAAAAATATTTCTCTCTTCGTAGTTAAATTATAAACTTCGTTAACAATAATGCACTTCCTTCTCCATAAACTCAAGCCTATTTTCCAGTTTATGGCTGACAGCAACAGTGATGTTTGACCAAATCTTTTAACTGCTCTCTCATTTGAGAAGTGAAAGGAAAACTATAATGAAAACTCTGTTTTATAGCATAACTTGACAAATTACAATTTTTAACATGGTCTGAATTTCAATAACATGAAAAGTTTCGGTAATATAAAACACAAACTTCTGAAAAGTAATTCAAAAACAGAGTTACTCTCTATTAAATTTTTGCCTTGTTTACCATATAACTTACCTTTCAGTCAGTATGGTGAATAAGGGGACCCCATTTTCTCTCCTTTCTCAGTCCAGTCCGTCATGCAGGTATCACCTCAGCCCAGATCTTGCTTCCCTTGCAGAACTACCCCGTCAATTATGAACATTGTAAATATGGTGAACCTTAGGAATAAACTAACTTGTTTCTTTTAAATGTTAATTCCATTGTCATGTTTTCATAAAAAAACATGCTTATATGATTTAACTTTGAATATTATCAACCGTTTCACAAGTAAATGGACATTAGAAAGTCTTATTGGAAATCTTATAGTTTCATATATGCTCTTTTGCATCTCTTTCTTATCTCTGAAAATGGAAATGCTCAGGCATTTCAAAAAAATTGAACTATAATCCTAAATAGTACATGACGGATGTGTTTATTGTGATACCAAGTTGGATGCACGATCTTCACAATTCCACTAACTTAATACACCGTGATATTTACAACCTCCTTCACATATCTATGATCATAGTGCCAGGATGTTACTCAAAATATGACGAATATCTACAGTTCAAGAACTCTCTTATGGAACTTGTATTAGCATAGAGAGAAATCTCTTGCTTTGCATGGATCAGAAAACTGCTGAATTAATGAATTAATTTGATATCTGTTAGGGCCTTTAATTATAGACTATATGATAGTCATTAAGAGAAAATCTCTTGTTTTCCATCTATCATAAAACTGATGAATTAATGAATTAACTTGATTTCGGTTTAATTATAGATTATATGATAGTCATTATTAAAACTCAGTAAAACTCTCTTGGAAATTATCTTAGGGTGTGTTTGAGCAACATAATTTTGGAAAAATATATTCTAGAATAGTTGATTGATGGAGAATGTGTGTTTAAAAAAGAAGGTGTGATGGAAAATATTATTTAATTAAAAAATGTGTTCTTGAAAATGAGTAAAAGAATGAAAATGAAAATTTTAATGTGTACCAAACAGGGACTTAATTCCAGTGAAACTGGGTGTGTGGTTTTAAGACTCATTGAAAGTATCCATATGAATTGGATTGGATTTAGAACTCTCTAGGATTCCCAAATCGGACCCAATAGCTTGGCCAGCTCACTAGGGACGCTCCAATGAATAATAAGATATAATTGTTGTGGAAAATAGTTGTAATTAGCTTAATTTTAGGAGTTAATTGTATGTAATACCAAAATTGTAGAACTGAGTATAGCAAGTTTTTACAGGAGCAATTAATAGGACTCCATTACATCTATAAAAGTATAACCTTGTAACTGTACAAGATTACAATTATATTATTCCACTTGATATCAAAGTTGGAGGGTCCTAAGTTCAAATCTTACTACATCCATTATGAAAATTGTGCACGTCTCATACTTTTTACAAAAAAATGAGTATGGCCTATACTTGAGGGGCACATTAGAGGTTAAATTTGAATACATAAACATGACCCTCTCTTAAGAGTAAAGTGTTAGATGGGATGGCTCAAAAACCCAATCAGCAAAATACTTTTAGAAGTGTCACAACTCACTATAAAAAAGTCATTAGTAAAAACGAAAAGAAACATCCACAAAGGTCCACTCTCAGCCACTTCACACTTGACATCTTCATTATCGGAAATAACAGGCACACGGATAAGTAAGGCCATACAATTTGAGATTATTTTATAAAGTTGACATTCCCAGAAAAACAATTATATAAAGTGAATCATAACCAAGTTTTTATCCTATTATGGAGATGGAGTGATAGAAAGGGTTGAATGTCTTGTCATTAACCAAATTCAACAATCATCAGAAGAGGTTATCATGCTGTAAAAGTTGTGTTGAGAGAATAGGTAAATATACATGCCTGTGGAATCACAATTGCAAGGTTCAGAATCCCCATGGACAACTCTACAATATTGAAATAATAATTCAGAGGACCGTAACTTCCAGGCTACAACACAACTGCAAATCAAGCTTCCCCTTCCGGATTGAACTTTCTATTGAAAGGTTGTACACACCAGTAAAATCAGTGTACCTGAGAATTTTTCAATTTGACTCACTGCTTGTATATTAATCAAATTGTTTAAAATCCATACAGCAATAGAAAAATGTATAAAAATCCTAAGCGACAAAATATGTGAAAAGCGTACCAGTGAGAATATTGTTGTAATGAACAAGAATGAAAAATTTGCTTGGGGCGACGAATCCTGATTAGGACAGCAACGATGATTGATAGCTCGCGGTTTTGCTGGTGATGAGAATATTGTTGTAATGAACAAGAATGAAAAATTTGCGGTAACGATTTGACCAATGCGTGTTTATACAAGAATTAGATGAATTGGGGGGGGGGGGGGGGGGGGGTGGGGGGGGGGGGAGTAAGATTTGTTCAAAGATTGGTTTTTTAAAAAGGGTAATCTTATTCGTTTCCAATGGGGTTATAAACACAGTTTAGGTTGGGAGTGGACACGATTCGATTTGAGCGATTTGTGTTATATTTTCATCTCAAACCATTTCATACGGTTTGGAATTTTTCCAAACCAAACCATTATTTGCGATTTTGTTCGATTTTAATCCATGGTTTATCTATCGACATTATAGTTATATATTTAAAACAAGTTAACACATACATTTAAACAAGAATTAATAATGTTAAATGTTAAATGTTAAATTACATTCATATTTGTTTAAAATCCGATATATAAACAAAAATGCAAAATAATAATAATAATAATATCAAGTTAGTATCTAGCAACATGCACTCCGAATTTTATAGGCAATAATATCAAAATAAGTACAAGAGTACTAACCTCTCATTTGATAAAAAAAAAAAAAAAAATGGATCAATATTCCCTATTGTAATACATGATTCGACCTCTATATAATATGCAAATATCAAAATAAATATTAGTCTTTATTAATGATATTAACAATTAACTAAGAAATAATGTACATAAAATATCAAAATTAATAATAGAAAATAAATATCATCTTCCACGATTTTCTCAAAATCATCCAATGCTTCTACCTCATCCAAATATTAATGAAATACTATAGGTTCATTGCTGCTATGCAACCAATTCTTTGTGCATATTAAGGCCTCAACCATTTTTCCACTTAATGAACTCCTAAAGGAGTCAAGAATTCGATTACTCATGGAAAATGCTGACTCTGAAGCGATCGTAGAAATTTGAATTGCTAATACATCTTCGGCAATTTTTGAAACAATTTTGTATTTGTGCGCAATCAATTTCCACCAAACTAATATGTTAAATTTGGGATCGGTCAAATCTTTACAACGGTCAGACAAATAATCAACGAAATCATTCTTCTAAGATTGCATGTTTTGCATAAGTTTAACTTTAAAAATAGAAGGAATCTGTTTAGAAAGAAACACAAATTTTGGGAAAAAATATTCTTGTATAACCCTGAAACCTTCATCATCCAATGTCGAAACGGTAACTCAGACAATATGAAGTATCTTATAATCTGTTCTCTAATTTCTTTTTGAACAAATTTGATAACTTCGGTTTGCTTGTGTTTTGTAAAGGCATTGTTATATATATATGCTTAGGCAACATTCACAATTTCACGTTCAATTCATTTTGTAATTATGGGCCTAAAATTTTATTTTTTTAACGAATGCTCAACTAAATACTAATGGCAGTAACTTACTAACTTATTTGTTATGCATGAGTTATGTTAATTAAATTTATACCCTCCAAGAAACTATATTTTAAATCCTAAAAACTATACTTTAATAAAATTTATAATTTAATAAAGATATTTTTTAATTAAAAAAAGTGCGGTTCGGTTTAGTTTTTTGTGGTTTTTAAAATTTGAAACCTAAACCAAACCATTTTGAAACAGTTTGGTTCGGTTCGAGATAAATAAAATCGTGGGTCCACGTGGATCCAAACCAACGACTTCAGTTCGGTTAGCGGTTTCGCGGTTTTTCGTGTGCAGCCCTAGTTTAGGTGACTATAAATGATAGGTTAAATGAAATACAGTTTAGGTGGTTATATCATTTAATGACACATTAACGCTACTTAAACTGTGTTTGTAACCCAAGTGGGGATAAATAACATTACTCTTTTAAAAATCAGATCTAAACTTTATTTATTCAAAAATGTGGTATTATATTAAAACCATAATTCATAACTTAATTTCTCTCCACACTCCCTTCCCCTATCTCTTGCGCCTCCCTTCCTCTTCCACATTCTTTTCTTCTCTCGCGCTCACTGTCGGAGACGATCGTCCACTGTTGGAGACCACTCCCCAGAGCACCCGCGTCGCCGCACTTTTCCCTTCTCGAATCATCGCGAGTTGCAATGGTGAAATGACACGACGAAGCAAAGCTCCGATGATGAACAAGTGGGTGACGTTGCAGATCGGGGGTGCAGAAGAGAAGGTGTGGTGGTTGTGGTGTAAGGTGGAGACATTTTGGTGTTGGATTGTTGGTATCGGTGGCAGCAGGTGGCCGTTTTATCTCTGGTTTGATTTGGTTGTTTTTGTAGTTGTTGGTGAGGGCTGCGGTGGTGTTGATGTTGGTGGTGCTCGCTAGGTGGTGTTGGTCTTGGTCTTGGTCTTGGTGGAGCCGCATGTTGCGATTTTGTGCGGTGTTGTGGTGTCGATGGCATAGGCCTAATGTGGTGGTTGTGATTTTTGTTGGCAGTGGTGGATGAATGTCTAGAGGGGGATTTATGTAATTGGCCTGGTGCTTTTTAAGTTATTCATAAAAAGGTTTATGTTACCCCTAATGAAATGAATTTTTATATATTGCAGAATATATCATCTTTTTTAGAATAGCTTTAAAAACTAGTTTTATTTTATATTTCTTCTATTTTGAATTTCAATGTATAAATCCATTCTATGATCTAATAAATTGAAATAATCTGTAACATATTGTTTATATTTTTTTTAAGTTTATTATATTTTTCAGATAACGTAATTATATTTTCTAGTTGGAAAGTAATATTTTTTATTTTTCTAACATTTTTTTTAATAAATTATCTAATCCTCCAATTGTATGTCCCGCCATCATAAATATCAAACTATAAATAATAATGCAAACATCAAAAAATAATTCCTACGATTCTCTAGATCTTAGGAAAATTCTTTCTAAATTTAGCAAAAAATATTGGTTTTACCTTAGTTTTGAACTGGATCTTTAACCTTAGAATCAAGTGACCTTCGAGCTCTGGATCTACAAACTATTTCCTTCAATGGCCTCTTGCCTTCACGGAATCTTTGCTATTCCATCTTCTCGCTCTCGCTATATTGTTTCAAAAGATTAAAACTCTAGACTTTGATTAGAGAAAAACTCTCTTTATTGCTAAAGTAAGAAATAAATTTCCTATTAGATCTTTCAAGAATTTGTGGGAAAAAGTTTTAGAAACTCATATTTTTTATAAAATGATTGGAATTTTATTGATCTATTCAAAATTGAAACAAGATTGGCATAAATAACAGAAGAGTTTGGCCACCCCACAAATTGAGTGCTCAATTCATTTTACATTTGTTCTAGTCCGAAGGGTTCTATTTATACATCTACACGATACACAATTATTAAGCATCTTACATTTTTTTTTGAAGTGGAAGGACCAATAATTGGTCCTTTTTACATTATCACATACATTACTGGTCTATTATTGTAGACGACTGTCTTCTTTATGTCACATCTTCTTTATCTCTAGTTGTCTTCATTAATTTATGTCGGTATGTGGGGTAATCCCCCAATCTGCATGCCTCTTGAATTGTTGTGGGGCTTCCATTGATACGAAGTGTATCAAATCTTTCAATGTATATTTTTAGGATTGTTGATTTATTTTTCCCATTATTAGCGAGGAGCGTCCATCCTTCATATTGGCATAAACATTTGAATTTTTTATCATATAGATTCTTTGCAATGTTATAAAGAACTTTCATCCCTAAGAATCTTCAGGATTTTATCCATGACTAGGTAATTTTGGCACTATCTTTTTATTTTGACTGACTTCAATTTGGAAATTTCGGTCAACATATCCAATTGTAATAATATGTTCAATATGATAAAATATCCTTCCATCAACTTCTAGACTTATTGAATAAATTTTTATGTATATAGATCTTTCTTGGGCAAATTTTGATACTTCAGATTTTAATATATCATCAAATTTTTCAATTTCTTTTAGATCTTTTCCAGGGTAGATGAGATCTAAAAATCTATAGTATGTTGTCATCTTAACCATCAGAGGGTCCGCATCTTTTGGTAATGAATAATCTTGGATAAACATGATCTCATGTGGATATAAAATAGGAGTCATTTTCTTCCAGTTTATAAACAATTTTAGCAAATGATCTATATTTTTCTTCTTTTGTTGATAAAGGGGTATCATCTTCTTCGTTAGTTCTGATTCTGATAACCCTTGTATGTTCATCACTACTTTTTATGGTCACCTTTCGGGGACTTGGCATATCTCTCTTGATATTGTTGGGTCCACTACTGCTTCTGTTATACAGTGTACCTGTTTATATTTTTGTTATTCCCTGTTTGGTATCAATTGGTATTTCCTATTTGGTATTTAGTGACTCGAATTGTGAAGTAATATCATCAATTCTATCATTCATTTCTTTGATATACTTGGAATGAGAAATAGAGATATCAACCAACAATCTAACATTTTGTTGGAGTGCATATGCTAATTGCTCAATTCCAATTTTCATATCATCAGCTTCCTCCATGAGGAATTCCATTTGCCTTTTGGCGTCTATCAGGGATTGTTTAATATCATCCATCTTCGAATTCTATATTTCGGATGAGAAAATTTGCAAGATAATTATTAATCCCTTTAATATGAATTATATCAAAATTGTAGAATGCTAAATAATTTTGTCATCTATGGAGCCTTCTGTATTGAGGTTCTGATGGTAATTTATTCTTGAATAATCCTGCAATTTGAGAATTATCAGTTTCAACACTGAATTTTTTAGTTAATAGAAATAATGATAACTTTTTTATTCCTCTAATAATTGACAATAATTCTTTTTCATTAGTATTATAATTTACTTCTGCTTGATTAAAAGTTCCACTGCAATATCTACATATCTCATTTAAACATTGTAGCCCAATATTTATCTGAAGCATCAATATTAAAAAACTAAATTATCTTTTTCATCTCATAATCTTAATTTGATAAATTTTTACATTCTTCTTTGAGTGATTTAACTATTTCTGTATGTTCTTCATTCCATCCTTTAGTATTTATTTTTCTAAGTAAAACCTGTATTTTATGTTTCTTTTTTGAAAGATTTTCAGCATAATTTAAACATCCTAAAAACTTTTGTATTTGTTCTTTAGATTCTAATTTATTTGGAAACCCTTCTATTTTTTTAGATATATGAGTTTGCAATTTTATTCATTTTTTATATATTGATAATCCAAAAAAGTCAATTTCTTATTTTTCTATTATAGCTTTCTTTTTAGAAAGAACAATTCATTCCTTTTTACATTCATTTATAAATTGTATCAAATGATTTCTATGTTCTTTTCTATTGTTAGAACATATTAATATATCATCAATATATACAATTTTTCTTTGATATATTTGTGGTGCATTTTTTAAACCAAAAGATATTACTATGCATTCATATTTTCCTTGAGGTGTACTAAATGATGTATATTGTATACTATCTTCTTCCATTTTAACTTGTCAAAATCCTGATTTACAATCAAATTTAGAATAATATTATTTTCCTTTTGTAAGATTTATTAAAACTTCTTTATTTAGTAAAAAGTATCCACCAAATTTAGTATATTTATTTAATCTTTTATAATTTATTACCATTCTAGCTTTCCCTCTAAATTGTTCAGAATGTTTCATGACCATAAAAGTTGGACTACTATAAGGTCCATTACTAGGTCTAATAAGTTTTTGTTCTAGTAATTCTTTTATTTGAGTTTTGAATTCTTGTGTATCTTGTATGGTATACATCATTGGTCTTACTCTTATAATAATATTTTCTGTTAGTTTTATCTTGACTCTAGGGTGATGTGATTTCTAGAATAACAATGGATTTTCTCCATAAATGTTTTCTAATTGTTCTGTGATTTTTTTCTATACTTATTTCTATTCCTATTTTTAAGAGTTTTTTGTATAATATTCTTTTATTTTTTATTTCATTATTTATGATTGGGTTTTTCTCTCCTTTATCACCATGATGTGCTGACCGAATTCTATAAGGTCTAAATTCTTTTGGAATTTTTAATGAATGTGCACAAGATGTTTGTAATATTATCGTATAATTATTTTGTTTGTAATATTGGAATTGTTGTGTAAACTCATTTCCTAATAGTATATCACATTCTAATTTATCATAATTATATATTCTGTTTACTATTATTTGTTTACTTCCAAGTATTATACTAATTTTATTAGCACTATTAATTATTTGGGTACTTTCTCGTGTTACTTCTGTTATTTTTATCTTACTATCAGTATTCCATGATTTTATTAAAAAACTTTTGAATATTGTTATGTTACTTCCTGTATCAACTAAAGCACGTGTTGTTATATTTGTTTCTACAATGGTAACTTGTATATAAACAGGTAATGGAAAACTTATTTGATTATTCATCTAGCTCCTTTTATATAATATAGTTTGACCATTATGAGTTATATATAATCCTTCTCTTTTTATACTATAATCTTTTAATCCATTTAGAAAACTCATACTTAATAATATATGAGAGTTTATATCCATACTACTATCTATATAACATGGTACTAAAAGATTAATTTCTCTTATTTTTATTGGTACTTTGACTTCTAGTTTTGTAATATGTATTTGTTCATCAAAATTTACATATCTATATGGTTCAGTTCTATGAATTATTAATCATTTATTTCTATTTGATACTATATGACATTTACTAGCTTCTATATCTATTAATATATTTGATCCTACATGTTTTCTTCCATTGAAATATTCTCCTTCTATCTTCATATTTCAAGTATTTCTATGAGAGACCTCTACTTTCTGTGTTGCAGGCCCCCACTTCGGATTTGAAACCTCTCCCTAGTCACATCATGTATGTATCCCATGGAGGTGGATAAACACTGTCAGTTATCATTCCCAATGGACTTGGTGCACCATAAGGAAGATTGAAGCCAACCATGATAGACCCGGGCTAAATAAGAAAACATTGGGTCGAGCCAAAGACAATAAACAAATGTGTTGCTTAGGAGGCAATCCAAGGAGAATTCGTTCCTTTATCTTTTTATTTTTATTTTTCGCATTCATTTTTTTAGTTATTTTTGTCATTTTCTTTGCATTGCGCACCTTACATTGGGGATAATGTAAGTTTTAAGTATGGAGGAGGGGTAGATTTAGGTTGCATTTAGATTGAGTTTAAATTTCAAAAAATTTTAAAACTTTTTGCACGTTTTTTCAAGAAGAAGAGTTGACGTTAAAAGATTTTTGGTTGGGTATGCTATTTGCTAGAATTAATTAGACTTTTGAAGAACTTATAACATGATTGAATGAATAATCTTAAAACTTAGAGTTAATTGGTTGAGTTATTTTTTTGAGGATGGTAGTAATTAAATTTTGTAGACAAAAAGTTGGTGAGATTTTGAGACTTTAGACTGATATATCCATAACAATCTTATTATTTCTTTCATGTGTGATATTCTTCCATGATTTTTCCTCTAGAACTTGCCTTGATTCTCTTCAAGATTACATTGACTCATGCATGCGTGAACATGATTAAGGTCATCTTTGTTACATAAATTAGTTACATTAGCCAAATAGCCTACCATGTAATTGAATTTTCCTTTGGTGAACCCCTTTGAGCCTTATTACATTTTCTTTATGTAAATCCACGTTACAAGCTTTTAACAGAAAAAAATGTCTTTACCCAAACCTTGTAGCTAGTGGAGTATTGTTTATCATTATGATATATGTGGGTGTGTAAGAAAATAAGTGTGGGGGTGTCAAAATTATTGGTATTGCTATGATTGGTAGAAGGGAATATGTTTCAATTTCAATTCATAAGTTTCATCTGGTGTAACATTTGGAGTTTATATTTCAAAAAAAATAAAATTAAAAGAAATCTAAAATATGAATGATAGAAGAAAAAGAAAATAAGTGAAGGAGGAAAATGATGTCAATGTTATAAAATATCTATGTTCATAATTCTTCCTACATTTCAAGAAATTGGTCATTTTGTGTGGGATAGATGCAAAGTAACGGAACCATTGTGGGGAGTAGTTGATTTTACATATCTTATGAATATATTTGAGTTAAATTTATTCATCTTTGCTCCACTAGTTCGATGGCTCTTAAGTCACATACCTAAATATTTCTCATCTTGACCCTAAGCCACGTAACCCTTGAAAAGTCTTAATGATTATTGTAAAACACGTGATCTAAGTGGTGGCAAATGAGAAGATATGCAAGCATGTGGTAAATCATTTCCATTCGAATGAACTTGAGCGAAACACTTACCTTTTAAACACATGAGAGTTGATTGCTTATATCCGTGAGGGTCTACATGTTTGGTTTATTCTATCTTCATATGAAAATGCTAGCTAATTGATTATGAGTTGTGTGAGAATATTTATTTATGATGTGTTGTATGTTTTAAAGAGTTTAATTGTTCTATGTTCATGGCATTACGACCTGAGTGTCTTTGTTGAATTAAATTTGAGTTTTGCACGAGTACGATCAAAAGTTAAGTATGAGAAAATTTGATAGAAATGTAAAATGCATATTTTTTTCTCTTTATTTTATGTGTTCGCATGATTAATTAGTGTCAAAATGTACTCATTACGTTCATATTTTGATTTAGGTGGAAATGCTTTGAATATGACGTAATTTGAAAGAAATAAGCGAACAAGAGCCAAAATGAAAGAAAATGAAGTTTGGGGATTGAAATGTAAATATTTAAAAGTTATGTAGAACCTTACGATAAAGATTTGAGAGTGTTAGATGTCAATCGGATGAAGAAAGAAGTCAAATGGATGAAGTACAATCAAAGTATTATCACATATCAACTCTTAGCCGAAAATGTTATGTATCGGATTTCTGTCTTGATTTGAGACCTTATTCTGGCACAGGAAACATTCGAATCGGAAGATTAGATCTGAAGCAAAGTTGTATCTCTTTGAGTTAGCTTTCCAACGCATCTTGAATCGCCTCAACTGAATATCGAAAGAGAAATGTATGGTCAAAACACTGAAATCTGTCCGACGGAAGAAACCTAAAGGTCGCAAATGGGGTTTCAGCAAATTTCAAAGTCCATTTTCAATGTACTATGTGTACGCATGACTTACTACCATGCGACTGCATAGTTCATTCCTAACACGAAAATTTTGATTTTCGAATTTGAGACAACTATTTATGAAAACAACTATAAATACGTGATTTGCAACCATAGAACATACAAAACGCCTCCCATCTTCATTCTTTATTATTTTGCTCTTAGAATCATGAATTGTAACTAAACTTTTACACTTGGTCGAAGGAAACTGAAGCCTCGAAATCACATATTGTGAGATCTAAATAGTTTTTCTTATTGTTTAATTCTTATTTTGTGTATTGAATGTCATTTTGCATTTATTTCATGAATTGTTGCGTTTAATTGCTAGGAGGCCTACTAGTTTGTTATTCGTTACAATCTACCACTAAGTTGAATATCAAATCTGTAATTGTTTGATCTCTTTAACTTGTGAAGCAACTAGGATTTAATTATTTGCTGCGTCAGAAATTGTTAAATTTTAGGAAGAATGTTCAACTAAATTAAATGCAACCGCTTGTGTTTGTATTGTTTGGCTTCATCGATCTTTCTAATTCCTAATGTGATTATCAAACTAAATCTAGAGTGGTTATCTTAAGTTGTTTGGTAATCAGGGTTAGTTGGATCGCTTGTATAGTAATAAGAAGAGATAAGAAAATAATTCCAACGGTGAATATTCAAAATATTAATTGAATTATCCTTATATCTATGATCAATTGTAGATTTTCGACAGTGGATGTGGACTTAGACCAAGGTTAGTCTTTTGATTCTTTTCGTTAATTCAGTGTTATTAATTGCAATTGTTTGCATATATAAACCTACAATTATTGTACGAAGCATAAAATATTGAATTACATACTCTTCGTGGGATCGACCCTTACTTCCACTACTACATTAGTTTTAGAAGTTAAGGTATTACTTTTGGGTACATGCGACATCACACACCATTTTCCAAGGTTGATCATTGAGAAAATACATACTACTTCATATTCTTTTCTTCAAACAAGCTTTCAACCTTCATTTTTTGATTTGATCTTGGCGTTGAAAACATCAAATCCATAATCCAAATACCAAACTACCATTTCTTACAATTTGTCAAAGTTTTGAAGATCAATGAAGGTGACTGGAGTTCCAATTATTGAAGAACGCGAAGTTCTTCGCTAATATATAAGAGATAGACGAATTCATAAAGTCAGGAGTTGGTACACGAAAACGCAATCCAGAAGAGCTTTGAAAACTGCATTTAAAAGTTGATGCATGAGCACACAATCCAGGAGGGCTGTAGAAATTGTAGTCAGGAGGTTAGAAAGTACTAGTGGTAGTTGTGTCTGGCAGACTGTAAGTTCATAATTCGTTTATAGTGGATTGTTGACTAACAAAGTGGTGAGAGTTTTTACCTAGTTGGGGTTTCTCCATGAATGTTCTGGTTGTTTATTTATTGCTTTCATATAACAGCAGCAATTCAACTTAGAAAAATTGATTTGATTGATTAAGCATCTAGAGATAATTAACAGTAATTTGTTGCTAGTTAATTATTAATTTTTAATTCTGCATAATCACCTTTTCATCTCTCTCTAGGTATAATTTGGGTTGAACATCGTAATTTTAAAGATAATGGTGGAGACACGGACATAGTGGTAGAGATTGAATCTTCGATCTGGTTTTTGAGAGTAGAAGACAATAGATCAAGGTAAAGGTACAAGTGGTAAGATGGTAAAGGTGAAATGGTGGACACAGGCAGTGGAGGAAAACCTATAGATGGTAGGAAAATGTGACAATGAACCCAAATGTCGGGTAAACAGAACTTCAATATGTCTTTCGACAATAGATAGAAACAAAGAAGAGATGTAATCATCAAATTCTACGTCGGAGAAGATGGTAGCCCCAAACTGAAGTTGGTAGAGTTGTTGGTGATACAATTGCTCGTGGTAGTGATGCAACAACAATGTTTTGGATGGCTAATGTCAAATGGTGATAAAGCCAGTTTGATTAAGAGAGTGAAAAGTGGAATGGTTCGAATGCCGATACAAATGTGGATGGCCAGCAGCATTAGGGATGTAGAGATCAACAACATCGGTGATTAGGGTATTTTTATAAAAGGCATAGTCAAGCCATTTTAAACTTTTATAGGCCTACCTTAATATGGAAAAGTTTTTGAGGCATATTTTAGGTTAAAATGTCCAAATTATCCTTATCCATATTGTTGAGATATCTCAAATGACCTTATCTTATAATGATCATAATATCCATCTTTCAAATTGTAACTATTAGTCTCACTATTTTGTTCTTCTTTCAAATTCCCCCTTTATTCCTTTTTTTTTTCTTCTTCTTTAGTTTATCTATAATCTTCTACTCTTTGATCTCATTTCTTCTTTTTATTTAGTTTTACTCGAAGTACAAGGAAGCACATTCAAAGAACAAACCCTTACACTTCTATATTTTATATTAGGAAAATATTCTTTTACTTATAATAATTTTTTAATCTTTTGATTTTTTTTATTTGTACATATATTCATTGCAGTTTCTATTTATTTAAGTTTTTGCATGTATTTTTCGATCTCAAGTAGCTTTGAAAAGCACAATCTCGTATATTTTTAGCTACATATTCATTATAGACATTTTAAACGACTGTTGTTATTTTAAATGACTGAAGAAACGATTGTAGTCATTTTAAGTTACTACGATTGATTATTTGATAACATTCTAAAATTTACCCTTCTAGTTATGGATATCGACTCAACAAAAAGGATTGCTATATTTTATTTTGGCTTAGCTAATGATGATCAAGGAAAATGGTCAAAGAAACGAAGCGAGAGTGATGAAATGGTGGAAGGAGTTCACATATCTTTAGATACTTCATATCATGACCTATATTGTGAAGTGCTAGATTTTTGTAAATTTGATTATCTTTGCATGACATTGAGATGAGATTTCTTATCCCTAGAAATGGAAAGTTTTCAATTCCAATCAAAATTACTTCAAAGGCAAGTACATGATAGCCCAAGAATAACTAATCAAGAGTGTGGGAAGGGGGGAGGGATGGGTGAATTGGTTTTTTAAACTTTTTCGAAGAAATAATCTAAATTCAATCAAGTAAAAACTAAATATATTCATTTAAATAATAAACGTAAATATGAAAGCTATAAGTAAAAGAGAGGAGATGCAAAAGATATAATTGTGGAGGTTCGGCCCAAAGTCTACGTCTTTCGTTACCAAACTCTCCAGCACGAGCAAGACCTTTCACTATATTAGTTGACTTATGGTGTAATCTAACTCTTTACAACACTTTCAGTAAATTACAAACAAGGGGCATTGATCCCCATACAATATTTAGCTTTACGGGACCTCAATATGACCCACAAGTATAACAAAATAATTTAACTATGAACTCCTCTCTTTATAAATGATACAAATGAATTATGTACTAAGAGAGGCTGATACTTTAATGAATAACAACAAATAATAGTTCAAGAGTTAGATGAATATGATAATTAAAAGTTTGATTCAATCAATCAAAGCATTTCAATGAGAAGATGAACAGGAAATAGGTGCAATGTAAATTCAAAAATCTTCTCAAAATATATCTTTCTTTTAATGAATAAATGTAATAGATTAAGTACCAAAAGAGAGATGAAAAACTTTGATAAATATTATAATTTTACAAGTTTGATTCAATTAATCAAAGTTTTGATATAGAGAAGTAGAACAAATAGATGCAATATAAGTTCAAAACTTTTCTTCAAAATATATTTCTTTTATGAATGATCGAAATAAGTAAGTACAAAAAGAGCGATGGGGGTTTTTGATGAAAATGATGAAAAGAGTTTGAATCAATTAAAGTTTTTGATATGAAGAAAATAAATAAAACGAGTGCAATGTAGCCTTAAAGAATTCTCTCAAAATATATCTCAATTAATGCTCTTGAAAAAACTCTTTAGAGAATGAAAAAAGTAAAGGAATTATAGAGCTCAAAAAGTAAAACAATTTGTTTAATCGGACGTCTATCCTTGGATCTAGACGACCAAAATAGCTGTTATGCATTTGAAATCATAACGGTAAAGAATACGACCGTTGCATCAACTGGACGTCTGCATAGACCAATTGGATGTCTACCAAAAATCTTTGGGATTTCGGACAATAAATCATGACGTTTGCTACCTCCATCCATACGAAGGTCTAGATGTTTGCCCCTTCTGGTTGGACATTCGGCCGGTTGCGATCGATTGAGACTGCTTCGGCCAGTTTTTCCTTTTTGACCCCATTTGATCTGATATGATTATTTTGACAAATGTAGGCTTTTGAAATGAGTTTTTAACTAGTTTTCAAAGCAAATGATGTTTTAAAAATATGACCTAAGTTCAAACATAATTTTGAAAATCAATTTTACATTTGATCAAAACATTTTATGCAAGTGATAATCAAAATAACTTTTCGTGCACATAATGATTTTTAAGTGTTTATTATTCATTGCTAAAGATAAAGATTTTACTACCTTTACATTCGAAATAAGAAAGCCTAGTCTTTGACCTTTCTTTAAAACTTGGCTCTTAGGCTCTCATCTTGATCTTTCTTTGATATTTGACTCTTAAACTCTTGATCTTAATATTTCTTTAACGTTTGTCTTTTAAGCTATTGACTTGAATGCTTGGATGACTTGATGACTTCAGTCTTGATCTTTATTATAAGTCCGATTTGATAGTCTTGATACTGATCTTTTGGCGACGATCGATCAATTTATCATTGAATGATTTGAAGAATATAATCACACAAATTCCGTTGTTATAAATCAAGTTTAACGTGTTTGTTAAAATTTTAAGGTTAAAATCAACTGTAGGTCAATAGTACAGTGATTGCTATTTCTAAAAAAAATATTTTCACTGCCCAATTTGTGTAACACTTGTGAGCAAATGTCCAATTAAGTATCCAAAAGAAGAAGATAATGATTTACTTCATAAGGGAAAGACGATGAAGTTTATTATGAACTACAAAATGAAGGTTGCTATCTTCATTGTGAAATGCAAATGGATGATGACGATATAGTGGATTAAACTGAGAATATTGATTGGGATAGGTTGGAGATAGCTCAAGACAATAATGCTGATATTATCACTAAAAATGGTAGAACTGTTGTTTTCTCACATGGATCCAAGATGTTTCAAAACAACGGAGAATAGAAACTTTTTACAAATGAGCACCTTGTTGCTTCAACTTGTTCATTACATGTGATTCCCGAGGATGAAAATTTTGAAAATCACCAAATTTTCAACACAAAAAGATCTTATGATGGAAGTCTACATGCTTGCAATGAAACTTTGAATTTAGAGCAAAAAATCAAATAAGGAAGTTTATAAAATTGTTTGCATGGATGAAAATTGGAAATGGCATTTGCGAGCAAATAATTCAGAAATTGTGATTACTTTCAACTTCTCAAGTATGCATGTGAACATACTTGCTCCGTAAGTATTCACCGAAATGATCCTAGATAGACAAGATCGTGGGTTATGGAAGACATATAGTGCCTAAGTTTCAAAATCCCAATACTCTATATAGACCTGCAAACATCATTAATGACATGAGTTATAAGAGGACACGAAAATCACGAAAATGTGCTTTGGAAGTTTAAGAGGTCCCTTGAGGGATGCTAAGTTGGGCTTATATTCTCATACTTTGCTAGAACTAATTTCAAAATAGCATTGTCTTTAGACATTGACATTGAGAATTGCTTTAAGTATTTTTCATGGCCCTTAGACCTTGCATTCATGGATTTTACTCTTCATTACAGAATGTAGTTGTCGTTGATGGAACATTTCTGACCAAGAAATATAAAGGTACGCTAATTTTTGCTACTTGCAAATATGCAAATAATAAAATTTATTCATTTACTTGGGTATAGACGATTTTGAGAATGATGCATCATGGACTTGATTTTTTACGAACTTGAAATAAGTAATGAGAGATACTGAAGATCTTGTTGTGATATCTGATTGACATCGAAGAATTATCAATGGAGTTCAAGTTATCTATTAAAATGCCCATCGTGATCTTTGCTTCTATCATATAAAAAGAAAATTAATGACCATAACTCAAAAAATCGAGACTTTTCCACTTTTTAAGAGAGTAGCTTAGGCATATACTTTAGAAGATTTTAGAACTTATATGAGCGAAACTGAGAGAAGTTATAAAGTTTGGGATTATTTAGTCAAAGCATATTTCCAAACTTGGGTTAGGTCACATTTTCAGAGAGACCGTTACAATATCATCACATCGAACAATGCAGAGTCATTGAATTTGGTGTTTAAGAAAAAATGACAGAATTTGATACTTACATTGATTGAGAGTATCAGGAAGATGTTGTGGAAATGATTTTATGAGAGGCGTGTGAATATGTAGAGCTGTACAAGCACTCTAATGCTAATAATTGAAGAGAAATTTCATAAGAATGTTGATAAAGCCAAGAACTGAACTGATCGATTAGTTCCCATATGATGTTAGGAACAGAATCATGAATTATACTATTAATTTGGATGGAAAAAACTTGTATGTGTAAATGGTTTCACTAAGAGAATTTATCGTGCGATCATGCAGTAGCTGCGACGAAGAAGAATGACTATTCAATTTACTCGTTCTACTCTCTGTATTACATTGTTGAATAATGGAGAGTAGTTTACAGTGATATAATTTTCCTGTGTCGAATGAAGTTGATTAGGAAAATCTTGAAAATTTTGGCTTCCTCAATGTGTTGCCATCGCTAGTATGACGGTGAGGTGGACATACTAAAACAATAAAGATTTCGTCTACTGGAGAGTTTTCCAAAAAGACATAAATGTAGTAGGTGTGTCGCAACTGGGCACAACTGACTAACATGTACAAGTCAGATACCTTTAGTTGATGGAAGATTAATATATTGTTTATTTGATTGATTGCATGTCGTTCAAATAACAATGTATGCTCTATGTTGTGAATTTTTGTCGTAATTTATGCTGAATAGTGTTTTATAAATGCTGGGCAATTTTTTCATGTTCGTTTATTTCATATAACAAATGATGAATGGAAAACGACTTAGTCATTTTCCCTTAAAATGACCAGAGTCATTTCCAGTTTTACAAAAGTTCTGATCGTTGTTTTCAAAGCCGTTGCCAACCCGTGACAAACGAAGATCAGGAGCCTTTTATGAAAACAAAAATGACTCGAGTAATTTAACAAGACATTCATTTTCCAAGAAATTTTAAGACTCCAGTCGTTTTTCAGATTTGCATTTCATTTTTCGATTATATGCTCGTTTTTCTATACATTTTTAAATGAAATAGTTTGAAATCAAACCAAATACAATATAAAATGTTATACATTATGATTTAACTTATCCAAACCAATTGTACGTTGAATATTTAGAAACTAAATACGGTATACTTGAACATTGTTATTAGATTACGATTAATTGATTATAATGAAGTTCGTCTTCCTATTTGTTTTAAACTAAATATGTCAAACTTGAACATAGTCTATAATATAAGAAGTTTGATTCACATCTTACAATATACACTCATAATTCACAAGTATAAAAATACATAAAAAAGGTCTTATGGATTGTAATCATGTGCAAAAATATCGGCAACCATCTTTTCCTTTCATCCATTCATATAAAAGTCATTAACTTGTTTTACTAGAGCATTGATGCTAAAAAATTCTCTCTCTCTCTCTCTCTCTCTCTATAATATATATATATATATATATATATATATATATATTTTTTTTTTTTTTTTTTGATAACCGTGGATGTCCGGGTCCGCTTGCGCGCACCTCGACTAATTCCATGGAGCCCTGAAGTCTACGGTCTCGAACTGGTAACCATTCATGACCAATTGATCAATCCCTCAGGTTTAAAAATTCTTTATATTTTACTATGTACATACCACAATTACCCCTGAAAGATAATAAACAATGGTAAACAAAGTGGAATAACTAATTGAAATATGAACATGTGCATATTTAATTATAATAAGAAACTTACGAAATTGCTTGTTTAGTGTTTTTGGTATTTCTTTCTATAGCAAGAGTATTTGTCTCCAAATCAATGTTGATTTTATTTAAGATCACTGGGACAATGATGCTAGCAGCTTTCAATTCATCTTTGAGATGATCGTCCATAATGCAACCCTTATCAAGATCATACACAAACAACTTTGCAAAATTCAACCTCAACTACGAGCCTATGTATATGGGTACACACTAGAAAATATACATGTGTACATTTGTACCAATTCCTTCCAAATGATGGTTTTTCATCGATGATATATTCCATTAGCTCTACCAGGAATCTGAAACAATCCCCTCGCTCACATAAATCAAACATAATGAAGGCCAATTCTTATTAAATTGCACGTCCAGTATAATTCGTGAACCACCAAATGACTTAGGATATTTTGTTGCCTGATCCTGCAACCAATGCAATGCCATGTCAACATGTTGTAAGTTGAATGCATAGTTATATAAAAAATAATTGAATAATACAAGTAATAAGTTAACATACTTAAATCATCTAGAAACAACCGTTGATTTCAACACATTATTAAACCTATTTTTTGCATATTTTAGGTTGATATGTCCCAACTCAAATGAGACAATGAAGAAATAAAATACAAGATCGTAAAAGAATACAAATTAAATGAATTGGTAAAGATACCCATCACCTAAACTAGAGTGCCATTTGAATAAATTCTTCTTCTAAACCAGGTCAACATACGAACAAAGATCAACACTTGTGTAGTCAACATGTCTTCTCCACTTAGCTCTAGTTGTGTATGGAGAGAAAACTTGTAAATGTTATGCCTTAAGTCCAATCAATTTTGGACACAAACACTTTTAATATACATAGTTCCTAGATTCACATAATAGAGTCTGTAGATTCAAATCTTATTAATTTGTTAATCACAAAGAGTTGTGATTGTGAGATACAAATTACATATGACTAGATCTTAAATTGTCCATGGTCGTATGTAATAACGAGATATGTATATCACCATTACAGACAGACCATCACGTGTAACATTTCTTACTTATGAAGTAAGTAGCTGATCTCACGAGCTAAAATGTGGGACACTTAAATGAACACGTGGATGTTTTCTTATAGAATAAAACATTGGAGACCCGCTGGAGAGATTCCACATGAATAACTATCTGAGTGTCAGTGGTTAATTTCTAACGTTCGGTAGTGGAATTGGTCCTTTGATTGAGGTTATTATAGTGCCTTATATGATGAGAATCATACTTTAGTGGTGTTGGATGTTGCTCAGCCAAGAGTCGCTAATACGACATCGTTCGATTATGTTAAGAATCGTATGAAGCTTGTGAATGATCAAATCTACATTGCATCCAATTAAGTTGATGACGAAATCCTTGGCTAAGATATACTCATAAGTCGAAAAAAGATTTTTTTTACTGATATTAACTTAATAGTTGAAGGAAAGATATGATGTTAATTGAGATTGACATATATCCATATCTCGTAATTGATCGGATCATATTGACGAAATGATTACACACGGTAAACGAACAAGTTTGGTTTTATCATATCACGTGCCATTTTCCGTCACATATATTGCCCTAACACTGCTATATAAATTGTTGATAAATTAAAAATTGGTATTTTAATTTATCGATTTTGATTAGATCAAAATAATAATTTACTTCGTTAGATATCATGATCGAAAACTTGATGGGTTACACACAAAAGGAGAATAAGAAGAATGAGAAATTAATTAATTGGGTTGCTTGTTCATGGACTCGAATTAATTAATTAGATTAATTAAATATTGGACCGGGTTAAGTTTAAAAAACGTGTCAAGCCTACTTGGACTTATATTAATAAGCCATTAGGGTTTCAAAAAAATAAAAAAGAACAGAAATCAATTCAATATCTCGCTAGCACAAGAAACTAGAAATCATAATTCTCTTATTCTTGTTTTTTGTGTGGATTTCCATTGATGACTAGACAATTAGATAGTTATGGATTACGGATCGTGATTGTTCATATTCCAAGATCAGCAAATGAGTTTGTAGAATCTACGAAATGTATAATTTCTTTCTAAATACAAACAAAATCATTGGTGGGATTGAATTTTTTTTCCACTGTGCATAATAAGTAAATTTCCTACAATGGTATCAGAGCTTACTTTGTGCTTGTTAGAAATGGTTTGCATCCTAGAATAGTCAAAAGTTGATTATTCATATTTTTCTTGTTTCTATCTTTTGAGAAAATTATTTTTCATCTTTAAAATTTTTTTAAAAGAAAATTAGTTTTTGGTCAAAAGTGGATCGGAAGTAACCATAAGCGATGGTGGCAGTAGCGGCGGCCATCGACCATGCGATGTGACAACGCTACCGCGTGTAAGTGCACTGCACCGCACGGTGTTGCGTTGCACGCAACACCATACCACACACGCAAGGTATTGTGCAATGGGGATGGGCGTCGCTGCGTGCTACAAAGGCACCTTTCCTCACTACTATAAGGTGACGCGCATCGCCGCTATAGCGACGTGCATTTACCTACTGTCGAGGGGTGGTGTCGACGAGCGCCGCCCTATAATTTTATTTATTTTAGGTTTTTAGTTAGGGACGGCGCTGGAGAAGAATTCCTTTAGGGTTTTCAGTCGGGTGTTTTTGAAGACGGCGCCTCTTATGCAATTTATGAAATTTCAGGCCCCCGTCTGCAATTATTGGATGAGGGTCAAAACTAAAATTTTAAATAAAGGATCCATTGTGCAATTTCTTGAAATTGAGGGTCCATTCCTAAAATTTCATTTCAGGGAGTTAATGTGTGAATTTAAAATGAATGGCTGTTATGCAATTTAAGAAATTGAAGGGGCCTGTTTATAATTTCAATTGGGTCAAAATGCAATTTTGAAAACGGTTTTAAAACTGATTTTGAAAAAAATTTGACCTATATTTTCAATTTTGACCAGAATTAAAATTTTATTTTAAAATTGAAGACTTTTATATTTGCGTTAAAATTGGATTTTAAAATAAATATAAAACTTTGTCAATAAAGAAGGTTTAGCATTGTGCAATGATCTTAAACTCAAAGAAAAATTGAAAGCACAAAGATCTGATTGTCGAAAAGAACTAAGATCATTTTGTGAACAATATGGTTTTGAAAAGATCATACCTCCTTCTTCAAAATCTAAAAAGAAAAATTTTCCTTCTTGTTTGGGGAAAAGATCTTCTCAAAAGTATTTTCCAAGGAAAAATAATTTCCAAAATTATCATCCAAAATGGTTTAAGAAGAAAGTTTTCAAAGAAAGATTTTCAAAACCATCCAATATTACCTATTGGAAATGTAACCAGTCTGGCCACTATTCTAATAAATGTCCTATGAAGGTAATATTAACAATCTTCAAATTGATGAAGAAGTTAAACTTGAACTTCTCAAATGACTACTCAATTCCAGTTTAGGAGAAGATTATTCTGATTCTGATTCTGAACCTGAATTAATAGTTTATCAACATCAAGAAGATCCTGATGTTGAAACTAGTTATAATTCCTCTTCAAATCCAAGTCAAGGTAAAGAAGTCTATGGTTGCAAAACTATGAACATTCTTACTAGAGAAGAAGAACTTATTCAAGAAATAATTGAGAAAATCTAAAATCCTTAATTAAAAAGTGAGTTCTCCTCTCTTTCACATTCAAAAGCTCATGTTACTCCGTTTAATAAATAACATATTAAACTGATTCAATGAAGAAAGCCCTTCAAAATCCTCATGCTCAGAATTAAAGTCTGAAGTTAATGAGATGAAATCTATTGATTCATTAGAAAGACAAATGAAAGATGTCAAAATGGAAATTTTTTAAAAACTAAAAGTTTGGAACAAGAAAAGAATTCTTTTCATGATTCGTTTGATGATGATGACGACGACACAAATCAAAGTTCGTGAAAATCGTCAAACTAAAGAAGAAAATATTAATGTTATTAATCAAATTCAACTTCATAGATGGTATTGCAATATGACTATTATAGTCAATAAAGAATTCAAGCTTACTACTAGAGTCTTAATTGATTCTGGAGTCGATCAAAATTGTACAAATATTTCGAAAAAACTACCGAGTGTCATTATAATGCTAGTGGTAAAAAAAAAAAAACCTCAATATCCAGTGTAAACTTTCAAAAGCTCATGTTTGTAATTCAAATATTTATTTCAAAAATATATTTTATTTAGTCAAAGATTTAGACCAAAAAGTTTTTCTTGACACTCCTTTTATTGTACAAATGTATTCTTTTCAAGTTGAATCAAAAGGTCTTACCACCAATATTTTAGGACAAAAAGGACTTTTATTAAGTTTACAAATCTTCCTTCTTACAAAGATGTTAATACTTTGAATGAAACATCTATCTCAAAAATAATTAATAATATTAATTTCAAGAAAAATCATATTCAGTTTCTTAAAGAAGAGATTAGATTTCAAGGGATTGAGGAAAAATTAAAAAATCCATCAATTATTGAAAAAAAAATCTTTATTTCAAAAAAGAATAGAAGTGAAATATGTTCTACTATTCCAAATGCATATGTTGTCTCTCTTTCTTACAATTTTGATTTCCATGAATATAATATTCCAACTAAATCTTGTCATATTCAAATGAATAAAGAATTACTTGATCATTGTGTCAAGGAAATTCATGATTTACTAGAAAATAAATTAATTTTCCCTAGTAAATCTCCATATAGTTGCTCTACATTCTATTTCAATAATAATGCCAAAATGGAACGAAGAGCTCTGCGACTCGTTATCAATTATAAACTCCTCAATAATGCTCTTAAATGGTTAAGATACTCATTATCTCAAAAGAAATATATATTAAACATATTATTTAAAGCCGTTATTTTCTCAAAATTTGATATGAAGTCATGATTTTGACAAATTCAAATTTAAGAAGAGGCATACAAAACTGCGTTCAATGTTCCTTTTGGTCAATACGAATGGAATGTCATGTTGTTTGGTCTCAAAAATGCTTCTTCTCAATTTCAAAAAATTATGAATGACATTTTCAATCATTTTCAATTCAATTATTGTTTACATTGATGATGTTCTCATATTTTTCGAAAGTACATAACAACATTTTAAACATATCAATACATTCATTCGTGCTGATAATTGAATTGGCTTCTTCACCAATTAAGTCTTCAACAGACGATCATTGTGATGCCATCGCAGCAAGGATCAATGCTCTAATACCACGTGAAATTGACAAGAGGAGAATTCTAGAGTAAAGAAGAAAAGAGGCGGGAAATTTGTTGCCTTATGAAAATGAAGAATTACACACTCAACAACAGCATACTCACTGGATATATATATACTAACCGGATGAGCACTAGAAAACAAAGGAAAATGGAAAAGACTAAAATAACCTTCTACAAACTACATATTCCAATATCACCAAGTTTAATTAATTTTAACATATCAATACATAGTATAAGACATGTGTTGACAATCATTGTTTCAATTTCAAGGGTTAGAATCAATCCAACATCAATATTGCGGGGACATACCTAAAAGTTGTAGTAGAAACCTCCAAAGCCACAATTTCCATTGAATGTGGAAGAAAAAAGAAATCATTCATAGAACAAAAATGCATTAATCTCTACATAATTATGTTGACCTCAAAAATAAATAAATAAAATTCTTGGGAGTTATATTTTTTCGACTCCATTCTCTACAACAATTCATTGACTCTAGCTGCACTGCTTGTTAAATAGTAAATTCAAATCACATTTTAGACTACTATCTCTGGACCTCTCCATTTGATACCTTTATATACAATAATACTTAAAAATATTTACTTTTTAAAAGATTAAGAACTAATATGAGGACGTCCACGAGGCAACTACCTTAGGGTCTAAAATAATATATAAAATATTATATAGATTCTAAAAGTTGATGCAAATGTTATATCTTGTAATGAAACCAAACGAACAAAAACTCAAACAAATCAACGAATATCACTAGCATCAGGGATTAATATGATTTTGGGCTCAGAAATTTACATTGTACCTTTCTATACAATAATGAAACAACCAGAAAACCTAACCCTAGAAGTGAACTAACAAAACAAAGCTACTACAATGGACACAAGATCAACACACTGATCTCAAGCCAAAACCCTTAAGCGAAGAATCACGCACACTCCAATCACTCAGATTTACACCCAAAAACAAGAAGTTTTTGGTCTACACACGGTAGGGAAAATGAATAGAATGAGAGAAGACGAATAGAGAGAAAACCCTAGAAACCTCTTGCAAAAATCAGATGAAAACTCTAATTAGGGCAACCACTCAGCTGGTATATATACAAGTTTCCATCACCGTGTATCTCAACAGTTAATTTAATGGTCCAGAGCAGAACACATGTTATCTACATTAGGCTCGGGTTTGGGCTTGAATCAATATTCTGTTATTGGGCAATGGTCAATTAATTCTGGCAAGTAGGCTTAGCCCAGTTTTCATCATAGCCCAATGGACTAGAATTACTAAAATTTGGCATCACGCCCCATCAAATCTCTCACTTGATGCCAAAGTTTGGCAAATGACTATTCAGAATACTTTCAGTTCTCCATTATCATCAACACGAAGTGAATAGTTCATGCACTAACACAAAGATTACCCATTATCAATTCTTAAATTTTGCAAACAAGATTTAAATTTGTTGAGATGAAGTACCTTAGTTGTCATATCAGCTGGATTAAATTGTGTTGGTATTTTTTTCAAGTAATATGGACTCCTTATGAATTATATCTCCGATGAAGTGCATCCTAACATCTATGTGTTTAGTCTTTTCATGAAAAAATGGGTTTTTAAACAAATGAATGACACTTTAACTATCAAAATAAATAACAACATGATCATGCAATTCATTCATTTCATTCAATTCACACAATAAGCATTTACGCCATAAAGACTCTTTAATAGCTATAGTAATAACCACATATTCAGCTTCTGTAGTAGATAATACAACAATATACTGCAATTGAGACTCCCAACTTATGGAAGTATCACATAAAGTAAACATATAGACAGTTGTTAACTTCCTATTATCTTTATTTCCAACATAATTAGAATCCACATATATCCTCTCAAAATAACTCCCTCTTTACATGATTTAAAATGCAAACCTAAATCAGCAGATCATTTCAAGTATCTTTGTAGCCATTTTAAAGCAGTCCAATGTTCAAGACTAGGATTTACCATAAACCTACTCAACATACTTATAGCATGGGCAACATGAGGTCTGATACACACCATAGTATACATGACTAACCCTACAACATTAACATAAGGTACACTTTGCATGTATTTAATATCCGATTCATCATGAGGACATTGATCTTTACTCAGTTTAAAATGACAAGCAAGAAACAAAGTAATAGACTTGGATTCATGGATAGAAAACTTGGACAATGCGTTTTTCACATAATCACATTGTGTTAAAAGAAAAGATTTCTATGATCTGTTTATTTTAATTTCCATTCCTAAAATTCTCTTAGCATGACATAAGTCTTTCATTTTCAAATTCAGCAATTAAATCTCTTTTAAGGTCATTAACATCACTTACATTTTCCTATCAATAGCATATCATCAATATATAAGAGGAGATAAACAGTCACAAAATTATTATTATCATTCCTTTTAAAATACAAACAATGATCAAAAGAACTTCTTATAAAGTCAATAGAGGACACACAATTATCAATTCTCTTGTACCATTGCATAGGTGATTGTTTTAGCCCTACCAAGGACCTTTTCAAAAGATAAACATGATTAGGTCTTTTTGTATCAATGAAACCATGTGGCTGATTCATATAGATTATCTCATCTAAGTTATCATGTAAGAAGACAGTTTTAACATCCATTTGTTCAAGTTCAAGGTCATATTGAGCAACCAAAGTAAGTATGACTCTAATTGTAGAGTATTTAAAAACATTGGAGAAAATCTCATCGTAATCAATACTAGGTTCTTGGGTAAAACCTTTAGCAACTAGGCTGGCTTTAAACCTTAAAGGTTGTTTAGAAGAATTTCCCTCCTTAATGCTATAGATCCACTTATATTCTACTAGAGACTTATTATTAGGCTTGGGTGCAAGCTCCCAAGTATTATTTTTCAACAATGACTTCATTTCTTCTTTCATAGCTTGTAGCCATTCTTTTGATTGCTGACTACTAAGGGATTCTTCATAAGATTTAGGCTATTTAAAAGTCAAATCTTGATATGATAGGACAGCAAGGGATAGATAATCACTCATCCTAATAGGCTCCCTAATCTCCCTTCTAATCATATCACCAGCTAGTTGATAATCACTCAAAGGATTATCCAATTTACCTACAGAGTCATGTCCACTGTCTTCAATATGTTCATGTGAACCTGTAATTTCATCACCTTCTCCATCAATTCCATTTTCAGCCTGCTTCTCATTAACATTATTAGGATAGTAATCAAGTCTCACATGCAGACTATCCTCTTTATCTTTCTCATTCTCAATGGCATTACTTGACACCTTTTACTCAAACAAGGCATCACAGCTTCATTAAATGTCACATTCGTATTGGTTATCATTTTATATCCCTTATTTTCTCTAACCCAAAGTCTGTACCCTTTCGCCTATTCAAGATATCCCATGAACACACATTTTTGGGACCTAGACTCCAATTTGCATAAACTTTGGTGAGAATAGACTACACATCCAAAAATCTTCTAGACAATATAATCAGCTAGTTGTCTTGACCATACTTCCTTAAGAGTCTTACCATCTAAAGAACTAGTGAGAGTTCTATTCACAATAAACACAGCTGTCATAACAGCCCCATCCCAAAGAACTTTTGGAAAACCTGAACAAATCATTATGCATCTTACCTTATCTAAAATGGTCATATTTATGATCTCAGCAACACCATTTTGTCTTATGTCCGAGGATCCCATCATCTATATAAAATTGATCAAATTCAGTATTACAAAATTCCAAACCATTGTCTATTCTCAAAACTTCGATCCTTTTATCAACTTGATTTTCATTTGAAGTTTTCCAAGTTTTAAACTTTTCAAAAGTGTCAGATTTTTTGTTTCAAAAGATAAATCCAAACTTTTCTTAAAAAATTATTAATCAGTAATAAAAAATATCTATTTCTACCTTGAGTGGTAGTAGAATATGGGCCACACATGTCAGAATGAATATATTCAAGGATATATGCAATTTATGCTTTCCAATATTAAAATGAAACCTATGCTACTTACCTAAGGTATAATACTCATATAAATGAATCTTGGAAATAATATCATTACCAAATGCCCTCTTTTTCTTAAAATATGTAGATCTTTTTCACTAATATGTGCTAGTTTGTTAAGCCGTTTCTGGGTGACATCACTTTCAGTACTGGAGGACTCAATAGTGTGACTCAGAACAACACTGGCTCTAATGACATATATACCATTTCTTTTGGTACCTTTGAAAATAACTAAAGAACCCTTAATTACTTTCAAAGAATAATTTCCAATCTTGTCTAGCAAGCCAATGTCATCTAAATTACCCATCGAAATCAAATTTCTATTCAAATTAGGGACATACCTTACCCTTTCTAGAGTAAATGTGTATCCGTTTTCAAATTTCAAAGTCGCACTACCAATTTCCTTAATCTTACAGGCAACATTGTTGCCTATAACCACCTATCCACCATCAAGATCCTTATAATCTTCTAACCAAGGTCTTCTAGAGGTCATATGGAAGGTGTACCCTGAATCCAGAATCCATTCACCATTTTGATAATTGTTATTTGCATAATTTGTAAAAATCAAATCAATAATGGATTCTATCACAACATAAACTTCTATTGTTCTATCCTCTAAGGGTTCAACTACATTTTCCCTCATCAACTTCCCTTTCTTCTTAGAATTATTATTCCCTTGATGACTATGACTACCCTGACCATTCACTTGCCTAGTAATGGACCTACCTATCACAAATAAACTCCCTGATTCTTTTCCAGTTCTATCAGCTCTAATTCTCTACTCCTTAAAGAATTTATAACAATTTCATTGGTCAATGTATCTCTGCCATATTTAATGACATACTTGACATCTCTATGAGACTCATGTATGACATTCAGAAAAATAACAACCTTGTACTCTTCAGAAACTTTGTCACTAGTATTAGTTATATCTTGTACTAACTTATTAAAAGTGTCAACATTATCATCTAAGTTTCTAGACAAATCATTCTTAAAGCTAAAAAACCCTCTACAAGGAAAAGTTTATTAGGTAATGACTTAGCCAAGTAAAGTTCTTCTAATTTGTCCCACAAAGCTTTAGCATTATCAAGTTTTCCTATGAAGAATAATAGAAGTATAGGCAAGTTCATCAGATTCAGTTTTTTGATCAGGAGTCATAGTAGCAGGAAAATATCCAGTTATAGCATTTGAAACTTTCTGTTGAACAAAGACTCCCCTCATTTTTACTACCAAATGGAGAAATCTCATTTTCCATTAAAAACTCTAAGTTCAAACGTAGTAATCTTCATTTGAAGTTTTTAATCAACACAAGAAAAAGATTCGAAGTCAATGTTCAACATAAAAACGAATATTTCAGAAAAACCAAATGTTACATAATACACAGTGTCACACAAAAAATCAATTATGAAATATCAAAAAACAATTCAGAAAAGACTAATAATCACGGTAAATAAATAAGAGATGTTTAATGCATACAGACAAGAGAATCCCTCCAATTCCAGTCTATTTGAATTCATCAAGATTCCGTGAGGTTCAAAATCCCTTGTCAAGGTACAATTCTCAAACACAAGAAATAAGAAGGGAAAAAAGAAAAAAAGAAAAGAAAATGGGAACAAGGGGAAACAACAGTAATATGAACAACAACAGAAGAGTTATGGTTAGAAATTTTAACCAAGAGCTTCGAGCAACACCCACAATGAATCCAGGTGTTTCCAGAACAATCAACAGAGAACTCACGATCATAGTCCTTGTTGCCAAGATTCAAACCAATGTTCGTAAATGAACCAAGATCTCCAAAGAAATCACTGCCAAAAAAAGACCCATCAAAAATAGGATCTAAGGTTTCACCAATCGTTAGATCTGGTTGTGAAAATTGGTTTTTACAAACAGATCACGATCGAAGGAACACCAAGCCAACCAAAAGGCTCTAATAACACTTTTATATCTTGTAATGAAACCAAACGAATAAGAACTCAAACAGATCAACGAATATCACTAGCATCAGGGATTAATATGATTTTGGGCTCATAAATTTATATTGTGCCCTTTTGTACAATAATGAAACAACCACAAAACCCAAACCCTAGAAGTGAACGAACTAAACGTAGCTACTACAATGGACACAAGATCAACACACCGATCTCAGCCTAAAACCCTTAAGGGAAGAATCACATATACTCCAATCACCCAAATTTATACCCAAAAACAAGAAGTTTTAGGTCTACACACAGTAGGGAAAAAGAAGAGAATGAGAGAAGACGAACAGAGAGAAAATTCATAAACTTTTCGCAAAAGCCAGATGAAACTCTAATTAGGCAACCACTCAGCTGGGATATATACAAGTTTCATCACTGATCCGGATCTTAACAGTTAATCTAATGATCCAGAGCAACACACGTGTTATCCACATTGGGCTCGGGTTTCAGCTTGGATCAATATTGCGCTATCGGGGAATGGCCAATTAATTTTGGCAAGTAGGCTTTGCCTTGTTTTCATCATAGCTCAATGGACTGGAATTACTTAAATTTGGCATCACAGTCCATCAGCAAATGTTATGTTTCTCTAATGGCAAAGAGAAGAATTTGAAGTTTATACTTAACCAAAGCTTTAGAGTTTAAGCCATTCTTTCCTCCTTCAATCCCCTGTATTTTTAATCATCTCTCAGCCATTTTCCATTGTTTGTGCAATTTCTTTATGAATAATCTCAAATCAAACTAAAATCTCACTCCAAATCTCATATTTAAAAATAAAACTCTCAGAAAAAAGAAACAAACCTCTCCCACATGTGTGTTTAATATTTGATTAATTTAGCTTAAGTGCTTTTCGCTTAATTGTTGGTTTTAAGTTTATAAATTTAGCTCTGAAAATTGCTAATGAAGAAAAAAAAGTTAAAATACATACTTCGATTTGTGGGCTCAAGTTCTAGCGTTCGACTTAGTTATGAAAGTCTGGATGTGGCTATGAAAACCTACTTCAATCACTTGTTAATTTTATTGCAGTAATAGTATGAAATTATGTAAACTTGTTTTTGAAGCTTGGAATTAATTACTTCTTATTTGAAGACTGCAAAATAGTCCAAAATAATGTGCAATTTCTAATCAAGGTTTTCAAATATTTTGATAAAAATTTCCGAAATGTTTCTAATTTATTAAAAAAAAAAAGTAATAAACTTTTTGTGTATATATGTATACATATTTTCCTCTCTGTTAACCAAGTGTCATAACCTAAACTCTATACTCACCACACACATACAGAGACACAGAGACAAAGAGAAAGAAAAAGATGACAGAGTGGGAAAATAAGAGCATGTACATAGAACAAACACCAGAAACACTGGAAATTAGCCCTAACAAGAATTTCGACGATGATGGCCGAGTCAGACGAACTGGTATAAGACACACTGATGCGAACACATATATGAGCAAACTTAATCCATTGTTTTTTTTTTTTTGGTTGAAGGTACTTTGGTGACTGCAAGTGCACATATCATAACCGCGGTGATTGGGTCCGGCGTGCTTTCACTGGCTTGGGCCATAGCTCAGTTGGGATGGGTGGCTGGTCCGGCAGTTCTTCTGGCGTTTTCTTTCATAACCTACTTCACCTCCACCCTACTAGCCGACAGTTATCGCTCTCCTGGACCCGTCCATGGCAACCGAAACTACACTTACATGGACGTTGTTAGGTCTCATTTAGGTAACAATTTCTTGGAAGTTTTGATGAATACTTGTTAAGATTAATCTGAGACGCTTCTAATTTTTTTTGAGTGAAATTTCCAATAATTTGTAGGAGGTGTGAAAGTTCAGCTTTGTGGATTTGCCCAGTATGGTAATCTCATTGGGATTACAATTGGATACACAATAACTGCATCCATTAGTATGGTGTGAGTAGTAATATTTATCGTCCTGAGAAAATTTCTGGTGCTTTTCAAACTAGTATTGACTAGTATTCATGTTTTGATGTGTGTTGTGTTATTGTCAGGGCGGTCGAGAGGTCAAATTGTTACCACAAACACGGCCATCATGTCACGTGTTCGATATCCAACTATCCATTTATGATAATATTTGCTGTAATTCAGATAATTCTTAGCCAAATACCAAACTTCCATGAGCTGTCATGGCTGTCTATTGTAGCAGCAGTCATGTCTTTCGCCTACTCTTCCATCGGCCTCGGCCTCTCCATAGCTAAGGTTGCAGGTATTAGACTCGCAGTTTAATTATTCTGCTATTTTGTTATGTAACGTGGATTTTTTAAGCATAATTAAATTAATATTGTGGTCCAATATGATGAATATTTGTGGTTTGGATTAATTAAGGTGGTGGGCATGCTCATACAAGCCTATCGGGAGTAACAGTCGGAGTGGACGTGTCTGGTTCGGAGAAGGTTTGGAAAAGCTTCCAAGCCATTGGAGATATAGCCTTTGCATATGCCTATTCTACAGTACTTATTGAAATCCAGGCAAGTCAATTATTTGTAGATAGGTAAATGTACATTGACGTTGAAGCTACACATTAATTTGAGTATAACAAATAAAATATATAGCAGACATGATATAAGACATCACATTATCCAAACTTGAAATATGTGCCTAATTTAATGAAGCATAGTATGAATTGATGCATAACGACGGAGTGGATAAGTCTATCTCGTTCTTGAGATAGACACAGAATGCATTACTCGGTATATATACAATAAAAGCTCCTTCAATTGATTGAGGAATCAATTATTGCTAAATATAGTAACTTATGTCTTATCATAAATTATGTATGCATGAGAAAAGCTTGTTGTTACACTCATGATGCACCAAATGGACGTATTTTGGCCAATTCGCGACTATTCAAGAAAAACCCGTGTTTTTTCAATTGAATACTAATTAATTTTTATGAAAAAAAAATAAAAATTAGTGGAGTAATTGAAGAGAAGGCCAAAACAGATAAATTGGTCCATCCTACCTAAGGTCCACAAAGTAGGCTAAAAATGATTCTTCCAATTCTGTTTGTTTATGCTTTCTAGTGGTACTGAGAATTGGACCACTAGCCTTTGAGATTTAGCCTTTGTTTGGTAGATATTAAAATCAATTTCTTAGTAGATTTTGATAAAATATGATGAAATGTACGGTTGAAAAGTTGTAGATCCCATAAAATACGTAGTTAAATTTAATTGTTGATTTTGACTTGAAATTTTAATTCAAACTAAATAGGGGGTTAGATTTAGATTCGTAACGTCACACTATTGATTGATATTATTGGAATCATCATTTATACAGAGTCACATGAGATACAGATCTTTGGGGGCACCACACAATTTTGGAATTTTCATGGTTGGACAGGAAGAGTACAAAGTTTTTGACACATTCACTTAAAGACAATAAATGAATATCATCTATTATTAAACAATATATCGCACTAAACTTAAAACAATCATGCTATATGAATAGAAAGTTTGATATAGATGATGTTTGATGTGGATTAAGATCAGATTTTTAGAAATATTCTGATAGAAATATTTTAAATGTGTAGTTGAAAAGATGTGGGTGTGACTCATGAAAGATGTGGTTGATAATGATTGATATAATATCACATGATATTTCATCATTGAATTATTTTAAATACAATCAACTTCTCCACTCAATTATCTCCTATCATGACGTCTTTTTCATTGTATCTGACTAGATTCTTTTAGCAAAGTAGCATTATTCAACCTAAAATTAAATTTTAGTAGATTTTGAAAAAAGTTGATGAAATGTGTGATTAAAATTAATTATTGACTTTGACTTGAAATTTTAATTTAATTGAATCCGAATCAAACATGGACTAAGTATTATGCAGGACACGTTGAAGTCCCTGCCCCCAGAGAACAAGGTAATGAAAAAGGCCTCATTAATAGGAGTGTCGACCACGACCCTATTCTACGTCATGTGTGGCTGCATAGGGTATGTTGCATTTGGGAATAAAGCTCCTGGAAATTTCCTCACCGGATTTGGATTTTACGAACCCTTCTGGTTGATTGACTTTGCCAATGTCTGCATCGCCATCCACTTAATTGGTGCTTACCAGGTAAATAAATATTCTATAATCCACTGCTAGAATAGCTAACCCAATGATAATTGTGCTTGCATGTACAAAATGATTTACATACATATGATTTAGTGAAATATGATTAAGTCACAATTTCTTCAAGAAAAAAATAAAAATTCATCACTTTCTTTTTGACACCAAATTTGTATATAAACCAAGAAGCATTATTAATCTTCATAAAGCCTTTTCTCATCAGATCTTTGCCCAGCCTATATTTGGTTACGTTGAGAAACGTTGCAGCCAGAAATGGCCAGAAAACAAATTCATCACGACCGAGCATGTCATCAATGTTCAACTATGCGGCTCTTGGCACATTAACTTGTTCAGGCTGATATGGAGAACAGTTTACGTCGTAGCAACAGCCGTGATAGCCATGACATTTCCGTTCTTCAACCATTTCTTGGGTCTGATTGGAGCAGCCTCATTTTACCCATTAACAGTGTATTTTCCCATAGAGATGCACATTGCACGGGCCAAAATACCCAAGTACTCCTTCACATGGATATGGCTTAAAATACTCAGTTGGGCTTGTCTTATTGTGTCACTCGTTGCTGCTGCTGGATCCATACAAGGGCTTGCCCACGATGTCAAGAAGTACAAGCCCTTCAAAACTCAACAAGATTTAGTTAGTACTTGACATGTGTAAATTTATGAATAAGAATTTATCAAAGACGGACTCATTACGGCAGAAAGAAACTACGAATAAACCTACCTTGTTGGTCATGCAAAATCTGTTTTACTGGGTTTGAAGCAAGAAAATTGATGATTTACTACACCTGTATTTTAATAAACAAAGTGCAACTAGCATAAAGTAAATGTAGTTGATCCTTTAAAATATTAAATTGTAAGTAAATGGAGAATATGTTTGTGTTTTGGAGAATCTGTTTAAAATATGTAGTTTTTTAATCAATTTGAATTGAAAAATAATTTGGGGAATTTTGCAGATTATGGATCAATTTTTTCAATCGAAACGAAAGTCTATACCTAGTTCTTCTTTGTCTAGTTGTGCATCTAGTCCCGCCATTGATTCTAGTCGAGCACAAGAGTTATTAAATAACACAAAGAAGTCTCGACCACAATTCAATGTGGATGATCATGTATTGCGTATTTCTTTAGTACTTTTGGTTGTATTTACTTACGTTTTCATATATATATATATATATATAATTTTTACGTTTTAGTGCATTTACATATATATTAAATAATTTTTAATATTAGATAATTAAATATTAATAAACGATCTCGTTCTTACGATCACTGATGTCAACGTTGACTAGTCAACATCCGCCCGAGTTGAACTTTGATACTGGGTCCGCCACTGATAAGAAAGAGTATGTATATAATAATTTAAAATCCATGCAACTCAGGTAAGATAATGGTGTAATGGCATGTTGGCGAGGAGAATTTTAAAATTCAATAAGGAACTGAATTAAGAGCTCAATAATTAGAAGAGGAAGAAGAGATAATTTCTATTCAATAATAATCGAAGTACAATGGCTGCAAAATATATACAAGATGACTGTAGTGAGCAAGAAAGGGAAACAATGTACACGTGAAGAATCAAAACAGTTACAATAATCAATTGTGGTCCCAAAAGTATACAATTAGCTCACGACCTCAAGCAGGAATATTCGAGTGCACATGCCTACATTGGAGCATGTTGACCAGCTGATTTTATAGCTACTTGTGTACATTTTAAGTGAGAGGTTTTGTTAACAAGTCTGCGGTTTGACCTGATGATGGGATGTATTGTATCTTTAACTTTCCTTAAAGAACTTCGTCTCTACCAAAGTGTACGTCTAGTTCAATGTTTTTAGTTCGAGCATGATATATAGGGTTAGAAGCTAGTACACTAGCACTTAGATTATCACACCATAGAATAGGAGGTAAATTTGTAGTTTGAAATCTTTAAGCAAAGACTCAACCCAAGTTATCTCAGCAGAAGCTTGTGCTAGTGCTCTGTATTCTGATTCAGCGCTTGACCTTGTCACTGCATGTTGTTTGTTAGAAGACCAGGCCACCAATGTATCTCCTAGATAGACACAGTAGTCGACTGTTGATCTTCTATCATCAGGACAAGATGCCCAATCAGCATCAGCAAACCCCGTGATGTTCATTTTGTCACTCCTTTGGATCCATAAACTTTGTTTGATTGTCCTTTTTAGATATCTAAAAACCCTTTTTATTGCCTTCCAAAAAGTGTCTGTAGGGGTTTGTAGAAATCGACTCACCTTATTAATAGCAAAACTTATATCAGGTCAAGTATGTGCCAGGTACTGAAGTCCACCTATTGCACATCTATATAAGAAGGGATTTGCCATTTTTTTACCTTCATTTTTGGAGATGCACTTACCTACTGTCATAGGTGTTGCACAAGGTTTTAGGTACTCAAAGTTGAACCTTTCAGCGAGTCCTTTATGTACTTAACCTGAGTGAGATGCATTCGTGATTCATAACACCTTACTTCAATTCCTAGGAACTAATATAGTTCACCCATATCCTTTAGTGCAAACTGTGTGTTCAGTTTGTCAATGAAGCTTTGTAGCACCTTTTAATCATTTCTAGTGATTACTATATCATCAACATACACCAAGCAGAAAATTACTTGCCTCTGATTCATATAAAAGAACAAGGAGCTGTCAGCTTTCGATTTGGTAAACTTCAAGTCTAAGAGATTTCTCTTTAAGCTATCATACCAAGCTCTAGGGGCTTGTTTGAATCCATAGAGGGCCTTTTCAAGCCTTCAAACAAAGGTTAGATTGGCTTTGTCATTGAAGCCTTCTGGTTGCTTCATAAATACTACTTCATTTAGCTTTCCATTCAGGAAGGCATTGTTGATATCAAGTTGTCTAACACTCCAACCTTTTGAGACAGCAAGTGACAAGATTATTTTTCATGGTAGTCAACCTGTAAAGTTTGTAGGAACCCCTTTGTAACAAGCCTTATACTTCAGTACTTTCCCTTCAATGTCACGTTTGAGTCTGAAAGCCCATTTGTTTCCTATCACTTTCTGATTGACCAAAGGTGGTACCAACTTCTAGGTTTTGTTCCTCATCAGTGCTTTGTATTCATCCTCAATAGCTTCTCTCCAACTTTTGGCGACAAAGCTTCAAGAACATCATTTTGTTCAATCTTGCTTAGTTCCATTTTGTATCCTTTGCAGTGGGTGGTGTACACTTTTGGTTTGAAAATACCAGCTTTATTTCTGGTAATATAGAATGCTCAACAATCTGTCTTTTCAGTTCTGTCTCTCCTTGATTTGCATCAATTTTTAACTCAATTTGTTATGCAACATTTACAGTACCTTCTTGAGTTTTCCCTTCAATATCTTCATGTCTAGTTTCTGAATGCTCAATTATTTTTGGTACCTCAGTTTCAACTACTTCTAGGGAATTAGGACTGTGAGGTGTTGCTGGTTAAGATGTATCGGCATCAATTATATCGGATGAACCAGTTGAATCAAGATTAAGAGGACTGTTAAGTGGTAAGTATTGAACAATTGTTTCAGGTTTTTGTGAGTCACTATTTTTATTGAGAAAGCCTGACTAAAATGGAAATTCCTTTTCATCGAAGTCAACATGCCTAGGTAGGTAAACTTTACCAGTTGAACTAAGACATTTGTAACCTTTATGTGAATTACTGAAACCAAGGAATGCACATTTTGTGGAGTGAAAACTAAACTTATGATGCTAGTAAGGTCTTAGGCAGTGAAATCAAGTGCATTTAAACACTTTAAGTGACTTGTATTTTGTTTGCTCATCATTCAGAACTTGACAAGGTGACTTCATTTGAAGAACACGTGTGGGTAATTTGTTGATAAGGTAAGAGGTTGTGTGAAATGACTCCCACCAATAATGCAAAGGCATACTTGCTTGAACAAGAAGGGCTAGGCCAGTTTTCGTAACGTACCGATGTTTTCTTTCAGCTCTTCCATTTTGGGCTAAGGTGTGAGGGCAGGAAAGGCGCATGTCAATCCCTGATTGTTGAGTTAATTTAGTAATTCTCTGAACTCACATCCCCAATCAGATTGAAGTGTTTTAATTTTCTTGTTAAATTTGTTTTCAACTAGATTCTTGAATTGAATGAATGAGTTCAAGGCTTCAAATTTGTTTCTCATAAGATATATCCATGTGTACCTACTATAGTCATCTATGAATAGAATGTAGTACTTAAAGCCAAAGGTTGACTATAAAGGTGCTGGACTCCGAAATCTATGTGAATAAAGTCAAGAAGAGCTGATGATGTGAAGTAGAGAGTTTAAAAGGCAGAGAATGTACTTTGCGGAGTTGACGAGCATCACAAAAATGATTTTCATTTATATCAAGTTTTTCATTATAGAGTTTGAGCAATTGTGACATCACTAAACCTGAAGGATGTCCAAGCCTCATGTGCCACAATTTAAACTTAGACTCATACACTGTTGCATTTCTGGACTGAACAACAAAAGTTGAAGTGTTAAACTTATTTGAGTAGACTAGCTTTGAAAGACGAATCCTATTAAGTTGATCTATGAGTTCAATCTGATATAGTCCATCCTTAGTTTTCCCTTCGAACAATACCTACTTCATTTCTTTGTCCTTGGCAGCACAAAAACTAGAATGAAATTCCATAAATAAACCATTGTCAGATGTTAATTGTGTGTGTTCAGGTGATTTGTGCCAATGTGAGAGATGTGAAGTTTGTTACCATTACCAATAGCAAGAATTTCCTTACTACCATATTCATGTCCCTTAACCAGATTTTCCTTATCAGCTGTGATATGATTGCTGGCACCTGAATCTGCAAACCAAGCTGGATCCTCAATAGTCCTAGAAGAAGCTATAAGAGCAGACGGTTCAGGGGAGTTATTTTGATAGTGGTGATCATGCTTGGTACCTATATACCACTAATCAAAATGATTGAAACATTTTGTTGTTGAATGGTTGTTCATCCTACGGATTTCGCATGGACCTTTACTTTCAAATTGCCTGCCTCCTCTACCTCTATTTCTGCCTCTCCTGTAGCTGTTACTTCTTCCAGCATAGCTAAACCTCCTTCCCCTATTAATATTTGAATTGTGAACGAAATTAGCTTAGGCTTTACTTAAGTTGACTAAGGCTAGACCATTTTTTAGTTAGAGCACTAAGGTGTTCAATTCTACTCTCATAAGTCATGAGCACAGACTGTAATTCATGCCAGGAGATGGACTCTCTGCTGTTAATTTGAACTACTTTATAGTGTAATCTTCATCCAATCCTACTAGCAATTGAGTAATAAGATCACTGTGAGGAATGATCTTACCATCAATTTCAAGGTTGTATGCTAGCTGTTTGATTGTATTAAGATATTGATCAACACTCATTGCTCATTTCCTAGTTCTTTGAAGTTCAGTAATGATAAAGGTAACTTTTGACTTGTTCATGGCTCCAAAGCTTTCGTGAACAACATTCCATAGATCTCAAGATTTGGAAAATCCCATTACTTTCATTGCAATATTTGGTGTCATTGATGAATACAACCAACCCATCAATATTTGATCAATTGACATCCACATTCCATAATCAGGATTATGGGCCATTTCAACTGTAACTCCAACAGAACCAGTAGTTTGTGTTGCTAGGAACTTTGGTGGACAGCTTCTGGTTCATGTAATGAAACCTTCTAGGTTGTGTCCTTCGATGATTGGCATTACCATATTCTTCCACAGAAAAAAGTTTTTCCTGTCAAGCCTCACTAGTAGAACTAAAGTTAGGCTTATCCCAAGTAATGTCATCTGATTTACTCCTAACAATGAAGGCATCAGTGTGCTAGAGTCTAGCTGAGCCGACTGTGCGTTGTTGTCTGATTCAGTGTTAGCCATTGATGTCTCTGATACCAAGATAAAATTCAATAAGGAAGTGAATTAAGAGCTCAATAAATAGAAAAAGGAAGAAGAGAAATTTTCTATTCAATATTTATCGAAGTACAATGGATGCAAAATACATACAACATGATTGGAGTAGTGAGCTAGAAAGGAAAACAACGTACACGTGAAGAATCAAAACAATTACAACAATCAATTGTGGTCCCAAAAGTATACAATCAGCTCATAACCTAAAGCAGGAATATTCCAGGGCACACGCCTACATTGGAACATGTTGATCAGCTGATTTTATATCTACTTGTGTACATTTTAATAGATAATATTAAAATATAATACAAGATAAAATCTTATTTATTAGTGTCATGTACAAAAAACGTCCTATAAAATCTCATTAACTTGCTATTATGTATCAAAATATCGTAATAGGCATTCACTTGCACACTTCAAAGCAGGGACGTGTTGACATGTTATACAAATAGACTATTTTCTGTTTATGCTGCTTGTCAGACATATGTTAGGAGGGACTTGTAGGCAGGTCTTCACCACATTTTTCTCTCTATAGGTGATCCTTGGCTTGTTGGGAGTGACTTTAACATCATCACACATGATGGGGAGCGTACTGGTCATAGTCGTCAAGATCATGGTTCTACTGATTTTTTTGATATGATGTTGGACTGTGCGTTAGAGGACGCTGGCTTTTCTGGGTCTCAGTTTACTTGGACGAATGGCAGGGTTAGTAAGAGATTGGGTAGAGTTTTGATTAACTCTTCAGCAACAGACTTTTGTAGACAGCTTATCGACTCATCTGAATCGTACTTCATTTGATCACTCACCTCTACTTTTACAGTAGATTTTTTATGATAATTCAGGTCTTAGACCATTTAGATTCCTCAATGTTTGGACCAAACATCATGACTTCTCAGCATTCGTTTCTCAAAAGTGGTCACTCCCTACTCATCTTATAGGAATGGCTGCCCCCTGGGAGAAATTATTTAGGCTGAAACATGGACTTAGGTGGTGAGATCGACAGGTATTTGGTGATGTGCTCCAAAGAGTTAGAGATGAGGAGGAGAGGATGGACCAGACAGAGATTGATTTTGAGGTTGATCCTACACCGAAGCACCGTGTCTCACTTCATTATGCACAGGCTGAACTGAACTGAACCTTAGCTATTGAGAAGGGTTTTTGGAATTAAAAGACCAGCTCTCGTTGGGTATGTGAGGGAGATTGCAACACTAGATATTTCCATAGGCTGTTACATGGACGACGGATCAAATCTCGTATCAGGTCCATCATGACTCAGGTAGGGGAAGTTCTTACTACTCCAGCGGATATTCAGAGCTCGGCAATCTTTTTTTTCCATGACTTATTATCAGCTTATTCACAACCTCTAGAGTATGTATATTCATCCTGATATCATACCTAGGATACTGATGGAAGTAGACAATATGACACTGAACTGGCTCCCTTTGATTGATGAGGTACGGAAGACTGTTTTCAATATTGATGCTTATAGTGATGTGGGCCCTGATGGATTTTTATCTTTATTCTACCAACACTGTTGGGATATTATACAGGATGATGTATATAGTGTGGTCATTGATTTTTTTGAGGGTGGTCATTTCTCGAGAGGCTTTGCTGCTACATCAACTATTTTGCTTCCGAAGAAGGAGAATGATTGTTGATAGATGGATTACCGACCTATCAGCCTATGTACGGTGTTTAATAAGCTTATCACAAAGCTGTTGAACAATAGATTGAGTTCATTTCTGCCTTGTATTATTTCCCCTCAACATAGTGGATTTGTATTGGGACAATGTTTTGTTGACCCAAGAGCTTCTACATACGTTGGATAATAAAATGCATGGAGGGAATGCTATGCTGAAGCTTGACATGGCTAAAGCATATGACCGTATGGATTGGGGTTTCATTTATTCTATTTTGGAGGCATTTGGTTTTGACCAGTTGTGGATTGATCGGATCAGACGTTGTATATTAGAATATCGATTCTCAGTGCTTCTGAATGGACGACCACGTGGTTTCTTTTCTTCATCGCGGGGACTCAGACAGGGAGATCCTATCTCTCTATCCTTATTTATTATTCCCGCAAATTACTTTTCTCGATTGCTTACTCAGAGGTTTCACAAATATCCTAGTATGTAGTATCGATATGGAGGTAGTACTCTTGTCTCTATCTTACTTTTGCTGATGATATGATTATATTCACCAATGGTCAGAAGAGATCTATTAGAAGGGTCATCGATTGTTTGGAGCACTACGAAGGGGTCTCTAGCCAATTAGTAAATAGAGACAAAAGTGGTCTTATATTACCTAGGCGGGCTTCTGATATTCAGATACAGAGGTCAGTGATTAGACTGGATTTTCACATCAGAAATAGTCGTTTACATATCTGGGAGTCCTTTTGTTTAATGGAGCTAAGAGGAGCTTTCTGTATGATGATCGCATTATGAAGATCAGGAATAGGATTTATGGTTGGGCTGCACGCCTTCTTTCTCCTGGTGGTAGGATTACTCTCCTGAGGTCTGTTTTTTCCTCTATACCACTGTATCTATTCCAGATTATGAGACCTCCTAAGGTCATTCTGAAAAGCTGGAGAGTATATTTGCACGATTCCTATGGGATTCTAAGGATCATGCGCGTCATCTACATTGGCAGAGTTGGAAGGCCATTTGTGTTCCTACTGACGAGGAAAGACTGGGCTTTAGACGATTACAGGATACGGTGGACACATTTTCATTGAAGCTTTGGTGGTTGTTCAGGTCTCAGAGTTCTCTTTGGGCCCAATTTTTACTAGGCAAATATTGTAGAGGGACACATCCGTCGCTTGCATCAGTTCCTCACTCAGCCTCTCCTATTTGGAAAAGATTGAAGAGATTTGGACCATGCGCCAAGACACATATTGCGTGGCGCCTTGGGATATGATAGATCTTCTTTTGGGATGATTGTTGGATAGGTGATTCTACATTAGCATCTATTTTCCTACACAGACAACATACATTTGCGAGGGTGCTGGACTTTTTCGAGGAGTCTGGATGGGATTTTGGGCGATTACTACAGGCTCTTCTATCAGCTATGGCAAAGTAGATCGCGACCATTCCACTATGTCTTGATATCTCGGATCACATTTTCTGGAGGGCTACATCAAATGGCGGATTTAATACTAAATCAACATGGCGGTTTATCCGCTCTAGCAGGCCTGTACAGGATTCATTTCGCCTACTATGGAGCCCTATTATACCTCCTACCATTTCGTTCTTTTTTTGGAGATTATGGCAGGACTTGATACCAGTTGATGTCATTATCTAGAGGAGGATCGACATTCAATTAGCTTCTCGATGTTAGTGTTGTTCAGAGATTGAGACCATCACTCATATTTTACTGGTAGCATGTTTGGCAACATTTTGGGGCTTTATTTCATATTACCATGAGTATAGGAGAGAGTGTCAGACAGAGATTTCTGAGATAGATGTATTCTGGCCAGTTTGCAAGGACCGGACACATTCGCATCATTATTCCTCTTTTGATTTTCTGGTTCCTTTGGACTGAGAGGAATAATGCAAAGCACGAGAACATATGTATGAGCTCAAGACGTATTATCCAGAGAGTTTACCGTATGGTATCCTTCCTCCATATTGGTGGATTATTCCGACCGTTATATTGGCGTAATAACAGGCAGCTTACTATACTTTTTGGTATTTCTTTGACTTTCCCCACATCTCCTACCCCTATCATGGGTTGGTGCTGCACTCCATCATTTGGATCTATCAAGATCAACACCGATGGTTGTGTCAAGGATGGATTTGCTAGTGGGGGAGGCATCATCAAGGACTACGCAGGAAATTATATCAGGGCTTTCTCAGCTTCATAAGGTCAATGTATGATATTAGAGGCTGAACTAAGGGCTATTCGTGACAGTATACTACGGCTAGAGATCTTGGTTTGTCAAGTATTTGGGTTGAGGCAGACTCGACTGTTACCATTCACTGTATCACCAGAGGTGGCGGACCATGGCCTATCCAGGGGATACTCAGATAGATTGCATATATTGTTTCATTTGACAGAGATATGGTTTCCCACATCTTCAGATAGGGAAACCAAATTGCAGATGCACTTGCTACCGAGGGTTGGCATCAACGTAGATACCAGGAATATGGACCAGCCGACCTACCACGACATGTCAGGGCACTTGTTCAGATTGACGGATTTGATTTGCTCAGCACTAGAGTTTAAGTATTTGTATTTTGCTTTTATTTTTATTTTTTACTTGTATTTTTTTTGTAATGGATGTAGTACTCCTTTTTTACTGCTTTCTTATTATTCTTTACTTTCAATGTAAGGGAAGTAGTACTTCATCATTTATTGATTTCATTGGTATCATTTGTAACCACAGTATTCCTCCGCCACAAGTGAGGACATATTAATAAAATCTCGGAGGTATCACGTTCTTTAAAAAAATAAATAATAAAAATAGACTATTTACGGCATGTCATAAATACATGCCATGAATGATCAATTACTTAAAGTATTTATGACGTACTTTTAAGGCATGTTGTGTTTTTTTCTAAAAAATTAGACTTGTTACGACATGCATATGTGTGCCGTAAATTACTTTAAATATTTACGGTAATTTACAGCATACATTTTTGCATTCTGTAAAAGATGAAAGATAAAATAATCAAGATATTTTCTTCTTCGATGTACACCATTTTTTATCCTAAATTTTACTTTTATATTCCTTTTCCTTAGTTTTTTCTTTTTTCTTATTTTTCTTCTCCGACATATTTTCCCTTTCCTTTCTTTTCATTCTTTTTCTTTTTTCATTTATTTTCCTTTTCTTTCTTCTTCTTTTCATTTTCTTTTTGTTTTCCTTTTTTCTTCCCCACGTTCAGTTTCTTCTCCTTTGATATCTAAAGTCGTGTTCTTTAATTTGCTGGTAATCAAATAAGTAATAATTTACAAAAAAAAAAAAAGATACCATTTTACAACATGCAACAAAGGTCTCCTATAAAATATATCACTAAATGGACATTTAAGGTGTGCATAAGAGCATGTCTCAAAAAACAGCAATTTTTATGACATACAAGCACATGCCGTAAAAACAACGTTAACGGCATGTTTTTCATTTTTTACAGCATGAAATGGACGCCGTAAAGTACAGACATTTCGACATGTCATAAAAAAAGATTATTTACGGCATGTCATAAATGTATGCTTTAAATGATTAATTACATAAAAGTATTTTACGACATGTCATAAATGTATGCTTTAGGTAGGACGTACTTTTCAAGCATGATGTGTTTTTCTGAAGAAAAAAAATAAACTTGTTATGGCATGCATAAGTGTGCCATAAATTACTTTAAACATTAACAGCTTACATTTTTGCATTCCATAAAAGATGTAAGATAAAATAATCAAGATTTTTTCTTCTTTCATGTGCACCACTTTTTTATCCTAAATTTTACTTTTATATTCATTTTCCTTAATTTTTTCTTTTTCTTATTTTTCTTCTCCCCACATATTTTCCCTCTCCTTTCGTTCTTTTTCTTTTCTTTTCCTTATATTTTCCCCTTTTCTATGCTTTCTTTTCCTATTCCATTTCTTCTCGCTTTCATTTTTTCTTCCCCATGTTCAGTTTCTTCTTCTTCTTTAGCTTTCTTCCTACTTCGTCTGCCATATGCGCCATTCTCTCCTAGATTACCATCATTCAATCATCCATCAGTCGTGAGCCTACTAACCTAACGACCCAAGTGAACATATGGAATGCCTTATATGTTGTTGCTTTTTCTTTTGTCCGTTTAACTCTAGCTATGAATTTCTTATAACTCTAGCTATAAATATATACAGAGTAAAATTTCACAGTCTATAATAGATGCAAGATAAAATAATCAGGATTTTTCTTCTTTCATATGCACCACCTTTTTATCCTAAATTTTACTTTTATATTCATTTTTCTTATTTTTTTCTTTTCCTTATTTTTCTTCTCCAACATATTTTTCCTTTCTTTTTCATTCTTTTTCATTCTTTTTCTTTTATCTTCTGTTTTTTTCTTTCTAATGCTACCAAAAATCGTACTTGTTGATTCCGAGCTTGACGATTGAGAATGATCATGAACAAGATCTTTCGGTACCTGAAACAAAGACGTCGAGGTATGTCCTCATCACCCTTCCAATGCTTAAGCCAGAGAAAGAATAGAGAGAAGATATATGCTAAAAAATATATATGGAAATGTACCTTGATAATGGATCGAAATCATGTATTTATAGAGGTGAGTGGTGCTTTGTAATGATAAGAATGTTGGAATACCAAGGATTCTTATCATGATTAGAGTAGCAACATGGTAAGTTTTGTGTTATATCCTCGTTCTAATGACTTGTATGTATTTTTATTTTTTCAACGCTCGAGATGGCATTCGCCCTCCAACCTTCACCGAGTAGTGCAGCAAAAACCAAAGGGTGCTCCCTTCAAACAAGTTGGGAAGAAAGGCAAAAATGTCCTCGGAACATGATGCCTAAATAGCCAAAGAGGGGACTCGGGGAGTGTTCTAGGTCATGACTGATGCCAGGTCCTTTAGGCTGAGGTGCCACGGACAATGACTCCTTGAGTTCGTACTCCTGGAGGCACTCCAGTTGTTATTGACCTCGATGACGAGATCTCCCAACAGACATCCTCGGCCACAGAAGCCGAGAAATGCACGCTCGTTCTTGAACTCCTCGAGAAGTACAGAGGGAAAGAAGTGAGCATGACTGAAGGAGTAAAGGAGGTCGAGGCCTTGACCTTGAAGGTAACGTCGAGCCTTATATTGTACAAACTTTATAAATGTTAAAATCATGATCACTATCTTTTGCTTCGTCGTGTGAAGGCTTTGATCGTGGCTCGAGCTCTGGCTATAAGGGGAGAAAGTGAGGTCGGGAAGGTTGCTTCACTTGAGGAAGAGCTTGACAGATGGGTCCAACACATAGTCGAACTCGAGGCTGAGACTAATCGTTGATCAAGAGATAATTACGAGCTCCAGGCATCGCTTGGGCGAGCTTGAGAGGAGGTCATGTTGGTGAAGGATGAGACTGAGAGGACCATGCTCGAACTTGAGCGTAGGATAAAAAAAGTTGGAGGCCTGACTTGAAGAAGCCGAGTTAAGGCTATCAAGGGACTTTAAGAAGTCGGATGAGTTCGGACGATGAGGGATGAGTATGCCTTGGGTTCATACATCTGTGCTTTCAAGCAAGCTCGGGCATATGTCTGTTCCAGATTTCCTGACGTTAATATCGACAAACTAATGTCGAAGCCAAAGGTGGTGGACGGGCTTAGGTTGTCGTCATTCAAAGGTACGATGCTCGAGGACGAGGATGATGCTGCTGACAAATCAGAAGGTTGAAGGCCCCCGGAGAACGACGACCAAGATTAAGCATTGCTTTTACATTTTGAATCTTTTGTCAAGTATATTGCCCATCGAACAGCTCGAATATCTTTGTATGAACTTTTTGCTGTGTATTTCCCGATCATAGGCTTGGATATTGTTCATGTATGCCCACTTGTTATTTTAATTTTTGTTTTTATTGCTTGTTTGACCATATAATCTGGAGCAACATCATTTTAATTAATACTATTCTAAACTCGAGGAACCTAAGTTCAAGGAATATTGAAGCATAATTCCTGAGTATTTGTGTTAGATTCACAGAGTTTGAAACTCAAAAAGAGTTAAGCAGTAAATATCGAGCACTCTTACTTCAATTAATAAAGTTTGAGAAAAGGAAAGTTTAGCAATAAATCTCGAGCACTCTTACTTCAAGTTTGAAACCTAAGGAGAGTTAAGTAGTAAATCTCGAGCACCCTTACTTCAACTTTGAAACTTGAGGAGAGTTAATCATTAAATCTTGAGCAACCTTATTTCAATTAATAAAGTTCGAAACTCGAGGATGCAAAAACTCGAAGCTATCAAAAGTTCGGTGACTATGTTCGAGCTATTGTACCCCGAGGAGTATATGCTTACTTTGTTAAAATGTAAGCTTGAGTATTAAAATATGGTGCTCGATGAAGGTGAGGGTTTGATGTACATCAAACGTTGGCAAGTTTTTGATATGCTTGCTCCATGCAAGGCTTTGAGGTGTTTGCTCAGGGCAAGGCCTTGAGGTGATTGCTCGGGGAAAGGCTTTGAAGTGCTCGCTGAAGGCAAGGCCTTGAGGTCGTTTGGGATTAAGAACATTGTATTGAGATGAAATCCCAATTCTATTCATTCAAGTAAAGTCCTCTAAACATCAGACGTGGGCACGCAGGCCCGACAAACGAAAAATTTAAAAGATGCGGGGCATGCAAGCCTGACAAAATAAAAAATAAAAGGAAAAATTACTAAGAAAATGAGAAAATAAACTAGTTGTAATAAATTTTCAGATTATCAGTGTTCCAAGGCATGGCGAGTGGTCTTCCTGAGGTGTCTCTTAGCTGTATGCTCTTTTGCGAACCTGCCTTATGATTTCAAAAGGTCCTTTCTAAATGGCCCCTAGCTTGCCTGGGGCATGACTCGCAGCTTCGGCCTCCTTAACATAAGATCTCCAACACTGAACTTTTTGGATTTTACCTTGTTGTTGAAGTGCTTAGTTATTCTTTTCTGGTAAGATGCAACCCTTATTGAGGCTTTTTTTCTTACTTCCTCAAGGAGGTCAAGGTGCTCTGTTGTGTGCTCATCGGATCTGTACTCAAGTCTCATGAGGCTCGACGGTCTGGTCTTAATTGAAAGAGTAGCTTCTACCCCAAACGCCAACATAAAAGGGTCTCCCCAATTGTAGTTTTATGGGATGTCCTATACATCCAAAGTATAGAAGGTATCTCCTCCAACCATGCTCATCTAGCTTCCTTGAGCTTTGTCCTGAGATCCTGCAAGATGATTCGATTCGTGACCTCAGCAAGACCACTACTCTGAGGATGTGCAATAGATGTGAGATAATGGTCAATCCCCAAGTTGGTGCAAAAGCTTTTGAACTATGAGTTATCAAATTTTCTTCCGTTGTCGATTATGAGGACCTTAAGTAACTTAGCCTCGACCTACTTAGTAAAGTATTTAACTGCTACGATGACAAACTTTAATTGTCCTTGGGCAAGTGGAAAAGGACCATGGATGTCGATGCCCCACTACTCAAACGGGGTCACGCTATGTATGGAGGTGAGTTCCTCAACCGGAGAATGTGACATCTCTTATCGTAGTCTACGACATCCTTCTTCATGGTAGGCCAGTAATATCCATATCTTATAAGTTTAAATGCCAGAGCCCGAGCTCCTTGATGGTTCCCGCACACATCTTCGTGGATTTCTGTTAAGGCTTGGGCTGCTTCTGAAGATTTGAGGCATCAAAGGTATGGAAGAGTGAAACTCCAGTAAAATAAAACTCCCCTGATCATGCAATACCTTGGTGCCCGAGCTTGAATGCTCCTTGCCATCTGCGGATCATCCGTCAAATTCCCATTAGTTATGAAATCAACTATTGGATCCATCCAACATGGCTCATTCTCAATATCCATGACGGAAGGTACCGGGATAATGCTTGGTTATGTTACAAATTTTACATGGACTGTCCAATCAAGACCATCAATCCCCATGAAGACGAGCCGAGACAAGACATCAGCTTTATAATTTTTGGTTTGGGAAATCTTTATAATTTCATAACTTCTGAACTATCTTTAAAGGTCATGGACTCTCGAGCAATAGATGCTCATCTTCTCATCCTTTCTTTCAAACATTTTATCAATTTGCCTGACTAGTAGTTGTGAATTGCTATAGACTTTTTATGCATTCAAGCTCAAGACTAATGGCAAGCTCATGCACAATTATAATGGCTTCATACTCTGCTTCATTGTTTGTAGTGTCAAATTCAAATCGAAATGTGCGTTATACTTCTGTACATCTGTTTGGGCTAATGAGTATGACTCCTGCACCTGAGCCCGTAGAGTTCGATGTTCTGTCCACAAATATTTCCCATACATCCATGACGTTATTGGTCAGGTTGTCCTTTGTCCCCCGAAGGCCTTGGAATGAGTTCTTCTATGAAATTGGCCAAGGCCTGTACTTTAATCAAGGGTCGGGGTCTTGAATTCAATGTCAAATTCTCCAAGTTCGATGCTGACTTTAATAGCCTTTCAAGATACAATAGGCTTCCGTAGTATGTGATTGAGTGGCTGATTAGTGAAGACGATAATAGGGTAAGATTGAAAATACTATTGCAACTTTCGTATTGCTACTACCCTGGCAAGAGCTAGCTGTTCGGCCAATGTATACCTGGTCTTTACATCAAGTTACACCTTGCTTACGTAGTAGATTGGCTATTGAGCTTTGTTCACCTCTTTCACCAATACACCACTTACCGCATTCTGAGAGATTGCCAAGTACATGAATAAAGTTTACAAGTGTCGAACCTTGTCAGAACTGGTGAAGTTGCCAATGTTACTTGAGCTCCTAGAACGCCCTCTCACAATCTTCGGTCCATTTAAAATTATGACTTTCCCTAAGGGCCTTGAAAAATGGAAAGCATCTATCAATTGCTCGAGACATGAGCTTTTTTAAGGCTGCAACTCGACATGTCAGTTTCTAAACCTCTTTCTTATTCCTAGGGAACTCCATGGATGTTAGCACATGTATTTTGTTCGGACTTGCTTCAATTCTACTGTGTGTGATCATGAAGCCCAAGAATTTACCCGAGGCTACTTCGAATGCGCACTTTGCTAGATTTAATTTCATGTTATATTCTCGGAGAGTAGAAAACACATCCTTAAGATCAGCAATATGTTTCTCTACTTGCTTGCTCTTGACCACCATGTCATCCACATAAGCCTCAATATTCCTTCCAATCATTCTAGCAAAAAATTTGTTGATCAATCTCTAATAAGTTGCCTCTGCATTCTTCAACCCAAATGGCATGACCCTATAACAATATATGGTCGAGTCAGCCATAAATGATGTTTTCTCCTGATCTTCATCGGCCATGAGGATTTGGCGATATCCATAAAATGCATCAAGAAAACTGTACAATTTGTGGCTTGACGTGTTGTCCACAAGGTTGTCGATCCGATTAGGGGATAACTGTCTGTTCGCGTGAAACCCGCAAGCGTACGGGATCGTTGTACAAGTAATAAGATTTGTGAGTTAAGAGTATCGTTCCCACGAGGAATAAGGTCTAATATGTAGTTTAATAGCTACTATTAACTTCGAATTGTGGTCATATCAAAATAGATGGTTTGTATGATTTCTATACTAATCCTAAACTAACAAAACAAATAATGTATTTATATAATACGTGAATGTTTGTATTGGAATCATGAATCCCCCTATTTTCATCTATTTCAATTCTCAATAATTAATCTAGTACATTCATGCATTTTTGACAATCGATAAAGCTAATATGTTAAATGTTCTTTCCCAAGATACACCAACCTATGACTAACACGAGACGATCATATTCCTAGTCCGAATTCATATGAAAGTCATGCATTTAGTTTAGATTATCAATAAGATTGCATGTGTGAAAGAGATTATTCCTAATTCTAACTACACACGTTAATTTTACCGCGTTCTAGACTTATTGTGAGTATTCCTACACTACAACAAGGAACTAACTACTTAATTGGTGATCAAGCAATAAGTAGTGCAATGGGTATGTAAAATCAATCAACTAATAACACAAAAATCCTAAATTGATATCTTGAATTAAAATAAATGAAAATAGGGTTCAAACATTCATCCAATACAATGAAAAACTAGCCTAACATATTTAAAATTAAATTACAAATGAACAATTGGAAAATCATCACCCGGAAAAAAGAAATAATGAAGAATTGGAAAGTTTCAACGTTCTTGATATGAATCATGAATCCGGATGAAAAATCTTCAATATCCTATGCAATTCGCCTTGATTCCACGTTGTTGGCCATGTTCTTCGCCTCCAAAATATGTATAATATAGAGATTTTTAGGTCTAGAGAGGTTCTTCTTATGTGTATCCCACGTTTTCTATTTATAAGAGCCAGAAAATATGTCAAAATCTCGTTCAATTTGGTTTCCAAAAGAGTTTGAATCGCGAAAGGAAACTAAAGATTCTTCTGCGGAAAAGGCCTGTGCGCGCGCACCGTTATAAGTGTTGCCCGCGCGCCATAGAACCAACTGACTCTTGGGTTAGGGAAAATAAGGTCGTGCGCGCGCGCCATGAATTGCCTGCGCGCGCGCGCAGGTTTGTCTCTGAATAGCTTCCGATATTTTGATCATAACTTTCTCTACACATATCCGATTGAGCTGATTCAAGTTGCGTTAGAAAGCTAATTCAATTATCTACAATTCTTATAGAAATATCAATTTTCCAATTCGAAATAGTTCTATGCCAAAATTGCGTCTCAATGTGAGCCTAAAAATCCGAAGCATAACTTTTTCGGCTGGAAGTTGATATGTGATAATATTTGGACTATATTTCATTCCTTTAGCTTCTTTCCTCATCCAATTGATGTCTAGCACTCTCAAATATTCATCGCGAGGTTCGACGTAACTTTTGAATATTTTCATTTCAGCCCCCGAACTTTGTATTTGATACAATGGACCTTTTTTCTGCTATCTTTGCATTCTTTTCTTCAATTCTTCATCAAACATTGAGTTTTACCTATGCAATAAAATATAACACAAATTAAGCAGTATTTTATCCAAAGAACAGTAAAATATCATCATTTAGGACCTCGAATAAGCGTAGAAACTACACTTATCACTGTCCTTTGGGCATGCTTTGTTAAGATCTGTGAAGTCAATACATACTTTCCACTTGTCGTTGGCCTTTTTGACGAGTACTATATTGGCGAGCCAATCGGAGTATTGAACTTCTTGAATAAATCGAGCATTGATTAGCTTATCAACCTCCTTCCGTATTACCTCGTGGCGTTCTGGTGCAAACTGTCTTTTCCTTTGCATGATCGGCTTAGCACCTGGGTTGATATTTAGTTTGTGAACTGCAACACTTGGGTCTATCCCGAGCATATCCTCTATACTATATGCGAACACAACAATATTACGGGACATGCAACTTATGAGCGCGGTCATGTGGCTAGCATCAAGATCTCAACCAATAGTCACTTTTTTACCGAGCTTGAGCGTGACAACTACCAATTCTTCCACATGAGCAAGTCTTCCTCTAAGGTCGAGATCGGGTTCAGGTGATGATATCTGCATGATGTTGGAATTTATTCCTCGAACACTAGTAATGTAACAATGTCTAGTAGTTGTCTGGTCTCTACGACGACCCCCACTCCATTACTAGTAGGGAACTTCATAGCAAGGTGGCGAGTAGAGACAATGGCCTTGATCTTGTTAAATAACAGCCTCTTTAGAATGGTGTTATAAGCCATTGAAACACGGACTACCTGGAATGATGTTATTTTAGTTACCAGCTATTGATTCGATGCCAATGTAAGTGGTAGATTGATGACTCCTTCCAGAATGATTGCACTGCCTCCAAATCCTTGAAGTGAGGTTTGGATGAATTTGAGCTGGTCGACCGAAATTCCCATCTTAGAGTATGCCTCATGATAAAGTATGTTGGTTGCGCTCCCATTATCAACCAAAATCTTTTTCACCTCAAAATTAGCTATAATTGCTAATATTACCAAGGCATCATCATGCGTATGTGACAAGCCTTCCAGATCCTGTAACCCGAATGCGATTTCTTCTATATTTCAAGGCATCGTCCTCAAGTTCGGGTTATACTACCGACATATTGTTTATGCCCACTGTTTGAGTCTCATCCGAATGCGATTCCTCCAATAATAATGTTAATCGTTCCTGTAGTAGGCTTGTCATTCCCTCTTCCTTCTGGACCTTTTCCCTTGTCCCGATTGTTCTTCGAGTACTTGTCATGACTAACGTACGAGCTTAGGACTCTCTTTTTTATTAGAGCTTCAATCTCTCGCTGGAGGGCTATATAGTTCTCCATTGTATGCCTATGATCCCGATGATAATCACAATACTTACTCCTGTCCCGAGCATTTAGAGGTGACTGTATACTCGAAGGCCATTTAAGCTCCTTCATATCCTTGATCTCCATCATAATATTTGACCTTGAAGTATTTAAACGAGTCAGTGATGTCGGTTGTGTCTCCTGCCTCTACTTACCTCTATTTACTTCCGGACAAGGATTAAAGTCATGCTGCATTTTGTGCTTGGGTTTCTCATAGGTTGGGTAAGAATTCCACTTCGGTTAAAGTGTTTTATCCAATTAATGTACTTTTCTGCTCGGGTAAGTAGCTTGGGCACAAACTTAGGTGGGTTTTTTTTTACAAAGACATCTTGAAGGCCTTGCACCTTATGGCATACGTGAGGGCGGAGATTGTCGCCGTTATGTAAAGGTCGAGTATCTGAAGTCTTTCTCTATTGAACCTCATTTGGTCCCTGTCTGAGCTACATGAGGGATGCAGCTATCTTCTTAATGCACTTACTACTGGCAAAGAAAGTAGAGTACTTGTCGACCATGTCAGAGAATGAAGCAATGGAGTTGGGCTCCAGGGTAGAGAATCAATCCCTAGCAGCATTGGTCAAGGTTTGCAAGAAAGCCTTGCACATCACCAGATCTGGTGCTACTTACAAATTCATGATGTCTGTGTATACATTGAGATGGTTGATAGGGTCAGTTGTTCCATCATGCTTTTTTATGCGGATGAGCTTAAACCTGTCCGGGAGCGAATAAGAGAGTACTTCCAGTGTGAAAGGAGTGCTAGGGATAAATCATGTCATCCACTGGGTGTTTTTCTACAATCCAGTAGTGATTCCATCCTGTATGATCTTGGCCAGCTCGCCTGAGTCCATAGTTACCAACCTTAAAGCCGAGGCTACTGGGATACACCCGACGCTCCGAATCCATCATTGTCATGAACTTCCCGAGTATCTCGAGCATGAGCATCATTCATAAACCCTCCTTGTTGTCCTACCATCGGTATCGGCGAATGCTATTGTGCTCTGGTTTAGCAACTGAGTCAGCATTGCAACTTGGGTAGTGGATACTGCAGATGATTCTTCTTGATGAATTGTAGGCTTCGCAAAAGGTGGTTGATCTAGTATAGATGAGCTTGCTGAAGAAAGACCTGAACATGTGTTGACCATGGCTTTTGGTAGCATTTTCCATAGATGGTGCCAATGATGCTACCAAAAATCGTAGTTGTTGATTCCGACCTTGATGATTATGAATGAGCACGTAAAAGATCTTTAGCTATCTAAAACAAAGGCATCGAGGTATGTCCTCATCATCCATCCGATGTTTAAGTCAAATAGAGAATAGAGAGAATATATATGCTGAAAACTATATATGGAAACGTACTTTGATAATAGATCGGAATAATGTATTTATAGAGGTGAGTGGTGCTTTGGAATGATAAGAATGTTGGAATACCTAGGACTTTTATCATGATTAGAGTTGCAACATGGTAGGTTTTATGTTCCCAGGGTGTTTGGGTAGAGATGGGACTATGGTAGAATCCATTCAGGACGAGGTAGCGCACCGGCAAAATTCTCTCTCATAGGTTTGGATAAGAATTGACACGTGGGAGAGTCTGTATTGGGAAAGGAGTCCCGATGAAGGTCTAGTAGCTCTGGAAATGACGAACCCGAGGAGGGTAGGAGGCCAAATTCAGAAAATGCTCTTCAAGAAAGTAGCTCAGGTAAAACTCCAAAATTGGGATAATTACTTACTTTTTCGTTTTCTTTTCTTTTCTTTTCAATTTTCCCTTTTTCTTCGCCACATTAAATTTCTTCTTCTTCCTTCTCTTTCTTCTTGCTTTTTCTACCATATCATCGCTTTCCCAGATTACTACCCTTCAATCAGCTGTAAATTGTTCAATCACCTAACGACACAAGTCATTGCAAGGAATGCCATATGTGTTGTTGCTTTGTCTTTCGTGTATTTAGCTCTAGTTGTAAATTGCTTATAACTCTAGCCATAAAAGCAGTGTGCTAATTTAAATTATGAAAAATATGATTATATATGTTTTGATATATATAACTGTGTTCTTTAATTACTATAGGTTTGCTGTAATCAAATAAATAATAATTTAAATAAAACAACAGATAGCCTTTTAAGACGTGCAACAGAGGTATGCAATAAAATATATCACTAAATGGACATTTATGGCAGGCATAAGAGTATGCCTTGAAAAATAGTGTCTTTTTTACGACATACAGGTGCGCGCCATAAAAACATCATTAACGACTTGTTTTTCATTTTTACGGCATGCAATGGACCACGTAAAAAGATACGAGTATTTGCGGCATGAATTTATACAACAATCACTTGCACGCTATAAAGCAAAGATGTGTTGTCATGTTATAAACATAGATTATGTACGACATGTCATAAATGTGTGCTGTAAATGATATATTTCCTAAAGTATTTATGGCGTAGTTTTAAGGCGTGCCGTGTTTTTAAAAAAAAAATTAGACTTGTTACGATATTCATATATGTGCCGTAAATTACTTCAAATATATACGACATGCATTTATGCATTCCATTGTAGATGCTAGATAAAATAATCGGGGGGTTTTTTTTTTCTTTCATGTGCACCACATTTTCATCCTAAATCTTATTTTTATATTCCTTTTCCTTAATTTTTTCTTTTTCTTATTTTTCTTCTCCCACATATTTTCCCTTTCCGTTTCCTTTTTTCTTTTATTTTCCTTTTATTTTTCTTTTCATTTTCCTTTCTTCTTCCCCACGTTCAGTTTCTTCTTCTTCATTTACTTTCTTTGTACCTTGTCCGCCATACCATTGTTCTCTCCCAGATTACCACCCTTCAATCAGTCATCAGTCATGAGCCCACTAACTAACTACCCAAGTCAACACATGGATAACCCAACAACCCAAGTCAACACGGGAAATGTCATATATGTTGTTGCTTCTTATTTCGTGTGTTCAACTCTAGCTATAAAAGCGGTATACTCAATGAAATTATGGAAAATATGATTATATATGTTTTGACATATATGACTGTTGTGGTTTGACCCAAATTTTAGTGGGTATTGGAATCTAAATTGGAGTGGTCTTGAAGAGATCAAAATTATGGACTAGAGGAAAAAGTCGTCTCATTTTCGCTAGCATTGGACGCTCGAGCGAGCCGGGTAGAAAATAACCCGAGACTTGGTCCCTTGCCTGGTGCTACCCTGTCGCCTGTCTATTGCTCAAGTGATAGGCTTATCTAGCCCAAACCCATTTTCATTTTTGATACGATTTTGGATTCATATTCTTCTACAACTTGTTCTCTAAGGTTTATATATATACGGCACGACTTGTATAGAATAAGATTACTATTGACGATAGTGGATTTTACCTTCTTTGCTCGTAGTTTTTTCCCGTATTGGATTTTCACATAAATCTTGGTATTTATTTTCTTCTTTTTTATTTCATTATTGTTATTATCTTACGATCCAAATTCATAACAAGTGGTATCATGTCTGTTCCATAACAAGTGGTATCAGAGCGAGGTTGATTGTTTCGTATGCTGACAATAAAGTATGATATCTCATTGTTGGATAGAAACAAGAAATTTACTTTATGGCAAGTGAAGATGGGAGTGGTTCCACCGCAAATGGATTTGGAGAAAGCCTTGCTTGGCTTTGATAAGATGCATGCTACCTGGACGCAGGATGAAAAGCAATGTAGGGATCGAAAAGCCCAATCTCAAATTTATCTACATCTTTCAAATTAAATTCTTTAGGATGTTTTAAATGAGGGAAGTGTCGCTACATTGTGGTTAAAGTTGGAGCAACTTTACATGACAAAGAGCTTGACCAGCAAGCTACACTTGAAACAATGCGTGTGTTCTCATCGGATGCCTAAAGGTACGTCATTCGATGATCATTTAACTATGTTCAAATAAATCATGGCCGATTTGAAGACATTGGAAGCTAAATATGACGAAGAGGACTTGGATTTGATGTTGTCGTGTTCTTTTCCACCATCATATGTGACTTTTAGAGATATTATTCTCTATAGTCAGGATACTTTTACTGTAGAAGAGGTCTATAATGCTTTACTATCTAAGGAGAAGATAAGGCATCTTATTGAAGGATCTGGGAATTATGCTGAAGGTTTGATTTTGTATGGGAAAATCAAGATAAGAATATTGGCAGAAATATGATAGGCACATCAAAATCTAGACATACTGAGAAGACATGTCACTATTGTAAGAAGAATGGTCATATTAGAGCTGATCGATATGCTTTGAAGAACATAAATAGAGATGATGGTGCTACAGGGAAAGAGAATCAACCTATTAATACAGCAGAGGCTGATGTTGTGAAAGATGGGCAAAGTAAAGAAGAGCTTCTTATAATTTATGCCATGGATTTCAAACCATATGAGGAATGGGCTCTTGACTCGGCTTGCACTTTTCATATATGTCCCAATAGGGACTGGTTTTTAACTTATGAAAGAGTTTCAAGAGGTGTGGTTATTATGGGAAAAGATATGCCTTGCAAAATTGTTTGAGTTGGTACGATCTAAAACAGAATGTTCGATAGGGCTATCAAGACACTTACATATGTAAGTCATGTTCCAGAACTGAGCAAAATCTCATATCTTTGAGTGCACTTGACTTAAAGGGTTATAGATACATTGATGAATGTGAGGTTTTGAAGGTAAGCCGAGGTGCTCTTGTTGTCATGAAGGAACGTAAAAGTTCTACATAGTTGTACATTTGCATGGTTCCACAATAATTAGGGATGCAGCAGATTCTACTACTTCTTTGACATATGATGCAATTACAAAATTTTGACATATGCGGCTCGGGTATAGGAGTGAGAATGGCATGCCAGAGCTGAGTAGAAGGGGACTTTTTGATGGCAAAGATGGGCAAAATAAATTTCTGTGAGCATTGTGTCTTTGGGAAACAGAAGAAAGTCAGATTCATGAAAGGAAGACACAACACAAAGGGAACACTTGAATATATCCATTCAGATCTTTGGGAACCGGCCAAAGTATTATCAAAAGGAGGCCATTATTACTTGTTGACAATAACTGATGATTTCTCCAGGAAAGTTTAGGTATTCTTCTTGTAACAGAAGAATGATGTGTTTGGGACCTTCAATGAGTGGAAAACATTGGTAAAAAAGTAGACTGGAAAACAGGTGAAATGTCTATACACAAATAACGGGTTCGATTTTTGTTCAAATGAATTCAATAGCTTCTGTAGGGCTGAATGCATCTTGAGACGTTTAACAGTACCTAAAACTCTTCAACAAAATGGTGTGCCAGAACGGATGAATAGAACTTTGATGGAAATGGTTCGTTATATTCTTAAAAAATTATAGGTTGCCTAAGACTTATTTGGGTTGAAACTGCTACTACAGCTTGTTTTCTGACTAATCGCTCACCATCAGCTGCCATTGATAAAAAGACACCAGAGGATATATGATCTGATAAACCTTCTTGTTATTCTAATATGAAGATTTTTGGGTATTCTACTTATGCTCATGTGGATAATGGGAAGTTGGATCATAGGTCTATAAAGTGCATATTTCTTGGGTATAAATCATGTGTAAAGGGGTATAAATTGTATTGTCCTAAGACAAGAAAGGTGAATGTTAGTAGAGATGTAGTTTTTGATGAACTTGCTATGATTCATGGTTTACCTCTTAGGGATTATGATAAAACTGAGGAGCAAAATATTCAACTTGGGTGGACTTTGAAATTGGTTCAAAGAAACAATCAGAGGTTGTAAAACAGTCTACTACAAATCAGTCTAGTTTGGGGTTGACAAACAGTAATATCTTGCCTACTTTGCCTACACCACCAACATCACAGTATTCAATAGCTTAGGATAGACCTCGTAGACATATTAGACCTCCACAAAAGTATGGGAAAGTAGATTTGATAGCTTTTGGATTGAGTATAGCTGAATACATTAATTCCAATGAGGAGCGTACTATATATTTGGAAGCAGTTAGTTGTAGTGATTCTAGCATATGGATGATTACTATGCAGGAGGAGATGGAATCATTGAGCAAAAATAACACTTGGGACTTTGTGAAATTACCTAAAGGTAAAAATGTTATTGGCTATAAATGGGTGTTCAAAAGAAAGGAACGCACAAGATACTAGATATAATGCTAGATTGGTGGTAAAAGGCTACAATCAGATTCTAGGTGTTGACTTTACAGATGTGTTCTCACCAGTTGTGAAGCGCAGTTCCATCTGGGCTTTACTCGAAGTGGTGACTAAGAATGACTTGGGATTTAAGCAGATGGATGTTAAGATAACATTCTTACATGGAAAACTTGATAAGAGCATCTATATGCAACAATCAGAGGGATTCACGGTCTCTGAGAAAGAAAACCGTGTGTGCTTGTTGAAGAAGTCTTTGTATGGACTAACGCAGTCATCGATGCAGTGGTATAAGAGGTTTGATTCATTCATGACTACTCATGGTTTCTTCAAAAGTAATTATGATAGTTGTGTGTACTTCAAAAAGGAAGATAATGGATTGACTACATATTTGTTATTATCATTGATGATATGTTCATAACAGCCAAAGATACAGCAGATGTCAGAAAAGTGAAGTTTCAACTCAGCAAGGAGTTTGATATAAGGATTTGATGCAACAAAGAAGATTCTTGGTATGGAAATCTTGAGAGATAGAAAGGCTGTCATCTATATTTGAGTTAGAAGGAGTACACTGAGAAGGTGCTTGAAAGATTCAATAGAGTAAATGCGAAGGCAGTCGGTACTCTATTGGCTGCTCATTTTGAATTATCATCTTAATTGTTTCCTCAGATGAAGACATTGATTACATGTCTCAGGTTTCTTATTCTAGTGTAGTTGGTTCACTTGTGTATACTATGGTTTGTACAAGACCTAATTTGGCACATACAGTTAGTGCGGTTAGCAGAAACATGGCAAATCTTGGCAGTGAACATTGGAAAGTAGTGTAGTAGATCTTCGGACACTTGAGGGGCTATTCTAATGCTTGTTTGCATTCTGGTAAAAATTCAAATGGAGTCATTAGGTATGTGGATTCAGATTATACAGATGTTTGACCCTTTGAAAACTCGTAAGTGAACGAGATTGTGATCAAGTAATATAGTAGTGTGTAGAGTGTCGAACCCACGAGGACTACTTGTTTTATCAAGTTAAAGCTAATTGCAACTTTAATTGAATATCAAATAAATTTTGTAATTTTTTCTATACTAATCTCTAAATTATCGATGAAACTAGAAATCAATTTAACTATATTTTTTTTAAATATGTAAAGGTCTTGTTAAGATGTCGAGTCTCCCTTATTAACCCATTTTTAGCACAACAATTTAAAGTGATAGTTTGTAGTCATTCTTGTTGGTCAATGTTCCTAATGTAATTGAAAACCTCTCTCGATAGTTTTCAAATTTATTCTCCTCGTGTGACCTTCATATCTCTTGATGAAAGATGCGAACATGATAAATGCATTAAGCGATCTAGAACACCTATAAAACCATGTAAAGCATATAGGTATATTTCTATCACATATCAGACTTTACAATGTTTATTATTTTTAGCTAAAACCCTATTATCTCTCTCAATAACAATAGATTCCAATAAATCATCTCAATTAGTAGCTAATTAATTGAAAAGTCGGTGAAAACAATAATAAACATCCAAGAAAATAAACATACTAGTCGTCAAAATAATTAATCAATATTAAAAACTTCAAAACAAGGGTTCATCTATATCTTAGTAATGTAAAAATCTAGCCTAACATAATATCAAAATTGAACATGCAAAAGTGGAACGACATCACCGAGAATTGACGAAGTGTGATTATGAAGCCGCCCAATCTTCCTTCAATTCCTAACCTCTGTATGCGCGCGCACACACACACACACACACACACACACACACACACACATATATATATAATCCAACCAAAAGTCCATCCAAGTTGAGGCCCAATTAGTTAATGTTTGCTATCCAAATCCTCAACTCTTTCAAGTAATACAAGTTAGTCCACTATACTTCAGATTTTGCCATTTTTCGTCACCGCTTGCTTCTTTCCTTCAATTCCTTTTTTCATTCATATAGTTTCACATATTAAACATAAAATACAACAATTTAGAATATATTTTATCAAAAGAACTAGCAAATATCTCTATTTTAAGCACCGAATAAGTGTATAAAATACACTTATCGATCTTGATAAGAGGAGATCACTTACCGGGTATAGGTTTATCCCTTAGAGGCTATGCTATCAGCTGGAAAGCTACTTTACAGAATACGTAAATTTGTCTATAATAGAAGCTGAATATATGGTCATTACAAATGTATGTAAGGAGGCTATATGGCTTAGAGGATTGATTGGAGAAACCAGGGAAAACTTGCAGATGTCTATATTCTGTGATAGTCAGAGTACAATTTTCTTGACCAAGGATTGGATGTTTCACGAGAGGACTAAGCACATTGATGTAAAGAATCATTTTGTACGTAATGTGATTGTTCGCGGTGATATCGTAGTTAGCAAGGTTGATACCAAGGATAATCCTAATGAAATGATGACAAAACGACTTCACATTGCTAAGTTTGAACATTGCTTGAACTTAGTGGGTGTTTTTCATTGATTTAGTTCATTAGAGATCGTTTGTAAGAGGGAAAGTGGTGTTTATTAATGGAGTCGTGACTTGAAATTCCTTGTGTTGGGATTTGGTTAAAAGTGGAGATTTGTTGTGGTTTGACCTAAATTCTAGTAGGTATTGGAGTCTAAATTGGAGTGGTCTTGAAGAGATCAAAATTATGGACAGAAGGAAAAATTTGCCACATTTTCGTTAGCACGCTCGAGTGAGTCTGGTAGAAAACAACCCCACACTTGGTCCCATACTTGGTGGTGCCCTGTCGCTCGAGCCACGGGGGGCTGTCGTCTAAGCCCCGTTTTCGTTTTTGACATGGTTTTTGACTCCTATTTTTCTACAACTTGTTCTCTAGGGTTTCTATATATATATATATATGGTACAACTTGTATATAACTTTTAAAAAAAGAGATTCATACAACATCTTCAAAGCTTTAGATTTCAATTGAGTGCATTGAGATCTTGTAAACACAATAGCTATTGATTATATTTGATTTATCCTACTCTGCCCATGGTTTTTTCCCGTATTGGGTTTCCACATAAATTTTGGTGTTTATTTTCTTCTTGTTTATTCATTATCTTGTGATTCAAATTCATAACAAGTGGTATCAGAACAATTTTGTATCTTGTTTGTTCCATAACAATGACTATGTTCTTTAATTACTTTAAGTTTGCAGATAATCAAATAATTAATAATTTAAAAAAAAAACAAAAAAATCCTTTTACAACGTGCATCAAGGGTATGCCGTAAAACATATCACTAAATGAACATTTACCGGCGTAATGAGAGTATGCCTTAAAAACAACAACTTTTTTACTACATGCAGGCACACATTGTAAAAACTACATTAACAACATGCTTTTCATTTTTTATGGCATTGATCACGGGCATGCTGAAAGAACAAATGTGTCGACATGTCATAAAAATAGACTATTTACGACATGTCTTAAATGTATGCCGTAAATGATCAATTAGTTAAAGTATTTATGGTGTACTTTAAAGGCTTGCCATGTTTTTTTTTTTTTTTTTAATTAGACTTGTTACGACATGCATATTTGTGCCGTAAATTACTTTAAATATGTATGGCATACATTTTTGTGTCCCGTAAAAGATGCAAGACAAAATAATCAAGATTTCTTCTTCTTTCACGTGCACCACTTTTTTATCCTAAATTTTACTTCTATATTCCTTTTCCTTAAATTTTTTTTCTTATTTTTCTTCTCTTGTTTATTTTTCCGTTTCCGTTTCCTTTTCATTCTTTTTCTTTTTTCTTTGATTCATTTCTTTTCTTCTATTTTCCTTTCCCTTTTTTCTTCCCCAAGTTTAGTTTCTTTTTCTTCCTGCTCCGTCATCACCCTTCTTATTAGCGGTCCTAGCCCAACCTTGGGTCCAAGCCAATTTCACCTAGGGCTCAATGAATTCGTGTCTGCTACGAGAACCCTGTGTGAAAAATACGAAATGCACAAAATTAATGAATTAATTCTTCTCCAAATCTTCAATTTGACCAACAACACTTCAATTCACAATGGTAAGGCCATGGGTAATCCTTCAATTGTCTCAATTAACACCCCAACATCAAAATTCGAGTTTAGCTCATCTCCTTTACGTGATGAATCTGTTTCAGCTGTAATTGGCGATTCTATTGATGTTAATACTCCAATTCGACCCACATACATGTAATTGATGATCATATGGTTATGGGTAATCTTCCAATTGATGGAAACACAATCCAATTGAACCCCAATTTATACCCCAAGCTTTGGTAGGTGTGATGTCTTCAAAAGCTAATTCTGGTGAATTGGGTTCGACCCATGACAAAGCTACTCTATCACTAGCTTCCACTCATCCCAATGTACCTACAGTGTCCTTGCTTTAGATCAATAGTTTAGCGAATCTCACCGCCAATTTTGAGTAGCCATCACGGCTTAACCTCAAAACTGACTTTGTCGTTTCTTTTACAACAAAAGAACTTCGAAAGCAATCTCAACAGGTCTGAAATATGGGGACCAGTATCTTTCCAACTCCAGCTGCCGACTCATACGCTGAACCATGTACAGTTAGACCTTCTATTAATCCATCTGGTGCTCCAGGTACTACTCAGGCTCTTAGGTCCTATGCTGCAGTTGTCAATAACAGACCTATTGTAACTCAAGTTGAGAGGAGTAAGAGAAAATCATTTGCTACTGTACTTCTTGCTCTTTAGGAATCTAGAGACCATAGTTTGGTCTCCAAAGAACCATACATCCATCATGGTGAGAACGCTATATTCTTTGAAGAATCTGATGAGCAATTTTTGGTCGAGGCCTATAGGTTCACACTTGTAGGTAAATTCGTGCAACACAAACCTTTTATGATTAAGGTACGCAAAAATTTTATGCGCTTTGGTTTTATTTGTGAATATGAAATTGGACTTATAGATGATGCACACATTATTATTCATATGACGCATGAGGATGATTACTCACGATTATTCTTCAAACCCACTTGGTATATTGATGGCTAGCGTATGCGAGTCTTTAAGTGGACCCCTAGTTTTAGTCCACAGTATAAGGCCCATATTGTTCCTATCTGGGTATCATTTTCCTTACTGCCCATTTATTTTTATGCCAAGAGCACATTGTTTACTATAGCTAAAGCTACTGGGCTTCCGCTTCGTATTAACGAAGCCACTTCTAACCTTTGAAGTCCAAGTAAAGTGAGGATATGTATTGAGGTTGATTTAGAATGTAAATTCCCTGATCATGAGGGGATAGAGAGGGATAAGAGGGGAAGATATTGGCATCCAGTTGTGTATGATAACGTACCAGACTTTTGCTTTCATTGTAGATACTTTAGTCATCTGGATGTGAATTGTTCTAGTGGTTCCCATCCAACTCCACTTGTTGTGGCCCCAGGTACTGGGGACCTCAATCATAGACCTAATCCAGTTTCGACCAAAGATAAGGGTAATGGTAAGGATGTTGTGACGGTGCTTTGCATGAGGTAGACACCTGTTAAGAGAAACCAGAGAAGACAAAATAGTACATCAGGAGAAATCTCTCAGGCCATCGGTCATATTGTTCATCCTATTGATCCTAGTGGTTTTACCACTATAGTTGCTCCAACTCCCACTTATTTCGTTTCTCCACCTATCATCAGCACTACTGCTACACAGACCTCTACTTTTCCACCATTAGACCATCGTATAGTTGTTCCTCAGAGTACATCTATTGCTACATCAGTTGCTCTTCCAAGTATTCAGACTTCAATCATCTTTAGTGGTACCTCTTTGATAGCTACTACTACATACTTTGATCATGTCTTGATAGATATATACGAGAGGCCACAGGGCTTCAGTAGTTCGGGTGCCTACTGCATATTGTCGTAATCAGATTCTCAGGATTTTCCTTAGGCTGAAGTTCATCAGCATGGTCCTTTTCGTAGATCTTCTTCTGATGATTTGACAGGTCTGGCTGGTAGAATAGATGAGGATGGATTTGTCTCGATAAGTCGGAAGAGACATTCAAAAGTTACTGATGATTCACTACCCAAGATGATGACCAGGAGTTCCTCGTAGAATACATCTTCACGTACATCCTAATGAGTTCCAGCATCTAGAATGTGAGAGGTGTAGCTACTCATAAGCACCTGAAAAAAGTTATTCAGCTTTATCAGATTTATATTTTGGTTATTCTAATTCTCATTTTGTTTGTGACCCATTAGGTTTTCGATCACGATACCTAACGGTATGAATTATTATTTTCATCTAATCAAAATAAGATAAATTAAAACACTATGTAATTTATCCTTAATTCACCTAGATTAAGTAATTCACATTCGTCCTCTCAAATTGACATCTAGCAATGTGTAGAGCAATACATTTGATAAAAAATGTCATGTGGTATGACAAAACAAGATTGTTCATTTACTGTGAAACTATAATCCTTTCGTGAATCTGATCCAATCAAATATGAGATATGATGATGAGAACTATGGTACGGGAGCTAGCAAAGACAATGACCCATTAATCATGGAAGGAGGACCAATGACTAGGTCACGAGCAAAACAAGGTCAAAGAAACCATGAGATTACTTGTTCAATCTACGGTGGATGAAACATCGATCATAACAAGCAAAAGAACAAGTTTTATATTGGGCTCGAAAGAGGGAACAAAGTGGATCAACTTGGTTCAAACAATAGACGATGGAGATGAAAAGGAAAGCTATACGACTACATAGTACATCTAGGCATGTTTCCGTATGCCTCTATACCAAAACCACGCTGAAGGCTAAAGAAAGGCATATACGACCGCATGCTCTACACCTATGCAGCTATATAGCGCAAAAGTGGGACGCGTTATTCCAAAATTTTGTTTAGAGTTCTATTTTAGTTAAATTATTTTTATGGTATCTTTTGGATATCCTTTAGATGTAATTCCATTTTTAACTAGATTTTATGGATTCCATATAAATAGACGAATGTTGGTGAGTTTCTCAATTGGGAGGTATCATGATAAAGTGATATGTGATGTAGTTCTTATGCATGTAGGGTATATCTTTTTGGGGAGGTCATGATAATATAATAGGAAAGTGATGCATGATGGGTACAAAAATAGGTATTACTCTTGCACTGTTAACACCAGCACAAGTTTTTAAAGATTAAATCAAATTGAAAATGAAGATAAAAGAATGGGAGAAAAACAGAGTGAGTTGATCTTTCATGACAAGAAGGCAAGAGAGAAAAAAGCGAGGTAGCTAATTATGAGAAAAAGAGTTTTATGAGAGGATAAAAAAGTCAAAAGTGAATTTCTTTGCGAAAGGGAGCGAGTTGAAGAGGATAGTATTCGAGAATTGACCTATGATCTTATTGGTTTATAAGGAATCACTAATTAACTTTGGAGAATCTAAAATGACCCTCCCTACTTTCGCTACTTCTTTGTCGCAGAAATTTGAAGTCTTATTTCCAGAGGACATACCTAGTGGGTTACCACCCATTCAAGGCATTGAGCATCTAATTGATTTCGTACTTGGAGCTATCATTCCAAATAGGCCGGCTTATTGAAGTAATCTCGAGAAGACCAATGAACTTCATAGGCAAATGGAAGAATTGACTAGTAAAGAGTATGTGAGGGAAAGCATGAGTCCATATGCTATGCTAGTGCTACTTGTGTCAAAGAAAGATGGGACTAGGAGGATGTGCATAGACTGTCAGGCAATCAACAACATAATGGTAAAATATCATCATCCTATACCTAGGCCAGATGATATGTTCGATGAATTGCATAGATCGTGCACGTTTAGTAAAGTAGATATCAAAATTTGATATCGTCGATTAGGACGAGAGAGAATGATGAGTGGAATTCTATTTTTAACACTAAGTATGGTTTATATGAGTGATTAGTCATGCCATTTGGACTTACTAATGCACCTAGCACGTTTATGAGATTAATGAATCATGTCTTGCTTGCATATATAGGTAAATTCGTATTTGTTTACTTCGATGATGTCTTGGTACATAGGAAGGATTTAAATGAGCATATAGGATATTTAAGATGTGTACTTGTGGTCTTAAGACAATAACAACTTTATGCTAAATTGAAAAAGTGTACAATTTGCATGGAAAAAGTTTTTTTTTTTTGTTATGTCGTTAGAGCAAAGGATATTGAAATGTATGATGAGAAAATAAAAGTCATCAAGGAGTAGCCAACACCTAAAAGCATAACTAAGGTAAGAAATTTTCATGGGTCAACTAGCTTTTATAGGCATTTTATTAAAGATTTTAGCACCACACCACTCACGAAGATTGTAAAGAAAAGTGTAGGATTTCATTTGAGCGTTGAACAAGAACATGCTTTTAATAATACTAATGATAGATTGTATATTGCGCATGTTTTATCACTTCCTAACTTTAACAATAATCTTGAGATTGAGTGTGATGCCTCAGGAATGGGTATTGTAGTTGATTTGATGTAAAAACGAAAGCCAATAGCTTACCTTAGTGAAACGCTAAGTGGAGCAGCTCTCAACTATCCTACATATCACAAGGAATTGTATGCACTTTTTAGAGCTTTAGAGACATGATGCACCATCTATAGCCAAATGAGTTCGCGATTTACACCAATCATGAGTTCTTGAAGCATTTAAAGGATCAAGGAAAACATTATCAAGGGGTATGTACTTCTAACTTCTTTTGGTGACAAATTGCTAGGATTTGAATATGTTAAGGACTTGTATACTAATGACCCTGACTTTTCTAATATATATGAATCGTGTCATAAATGTGCTATAGATAGATTCCGTAGGCATGATAGATATTTATTTAGATATTTATTTCGGGAGAATAAGTTATGTATACTTAGGTGTTCAATGAGAGAATTGTTAGTATGTGAAACATACAGTGGAGGTTTAATGGTCCACTCTGGGATTAAGAAAACCCTAGACAGATGTTAAATGAACATTTTTATTGCCCTAAATGAAAATTGATGTTGATCAGGTTTGTAGTAGATGCATCGCTTATAAAAAGGCTAAGTATCAAGGTTTGTATACGCCATTACACGTTCCTAGTGAGCCTTGGGTTAATGTGTCTATGGACTTTATGTTGGGTTTACCTAGGACTAAGAAATGAAGAGATTCCATATTTGTGGTGGTAGATAGATTTAGTAAGATGAAACATTTCATTCCAAGTCATAAAATTGATGATGCCACTAATATTGCGGATTTATTCTTTAAGAAATAGTGCACTTACATGGGGTACCAAGGAGTATTGTATCGGATAGACATGTTATAGTCATTTTTGGAAAGTTTGAGGAGTAAGTTATGAACTAAACTATTATTTTCTACAACTTGTTACCCACAAACGGATGGACAAACTGAGGTTGTTAACAGGACTATGATACAACTATTGCGCACTATAGTCAATAAGAACTTAAAGAGTTGGGAGGATTACTTGCCATTCATAGAATTTGCATATAATAGGGCCACATATTCTACTATTTCATATATCCCATTTGAAATTGTTAATGGTTTTTATCCACTAACATATTTGGATTTAATTCATTTACCTATTGATGAGAGAGGTAGCTTAGAGGGAAAAAAGAATGCCGAGATGGTAAAATCCCTCTATGAGACGGTAGGGTGCCAGATTGAGAAGAAAATTTAACATTATACTTCTCAAATAAATAAAGGAAGAAAGTGTGTTACATTTGAACCAGGGGATTGGGTTTGGGTATATATGAAACAAGAACACTTTTCGGCTCAAAAGAAGTCAAAGTTGCAATCGAGATGAGATGGATCATTCCAAGTGCTTGAAAAGATAGATGACAATGCCTATAAGTTGGATATTCCAGGTGAGTATAACATTTTTTCTACTTTCAATGTTTTTGATATTTCTTTGTTTGATGCAGGTGAAGATTCGAGGATGAATCCTTTTGAAGATGGAGGGAATAATGAAAACCATGGTACAAGAGCTAGCAAGGACAAGTGCTCGTTGATCATGGAGGAAGGACCAATGGGTCACGAGCAAAAAGGGTCAAAGAAGCAATGTGATTACTTGTTCAAATTATAGGTGGATGAAACATCAATCACAACAAGTAAAAGGACAAATTTCATATCGGGTTTGGAAGAGGAAATAAAGTGGATCAACATGGTTCAAGCAATAGACGAGGAAATAAAGTGAAAAAGCATACATCCATATCGAAACCGCACTGAAGGTTGAAGAAAAGCATTTTTCCAAATTTTGTTTAGACTTTTATTTTAGTTAAAACTCTTTTTATGATATATTTTAGGTGTAGTTCCCTTTTTAACTAGGTTTTATGAATTCCATATAAATAGGATTATTCTTTTCATTGTAAAAACACACAATTTGAAAGATATTATTTAAAGCCATGTTGCTTTCTACTCGTTCTTCTTTGAATTAATTCCGAACTTATTTAGAATTAAAATTTTGTGGCATTTAACAATTTAAGTAAGGTTTATAAGTTTTGTGATCATGGGGTCAAGATATTGTTGGCGATTGTCTTGATTCATTGGTTCAATAATTTATTAGGTCAAACTTTTCAAACGTTGATTCTTGACTTGGATCTAATCTATCGTGGGTCTCATAGCGTCAATTGCTACGTCGGTTCGCATCATGTGAAGTGTGTCAATCTGGATTATCGATCATTTCTTTCATCCACTGTTGAGCCAGTGAAAATTGAAAACTATTTTCGACTTATACACATTGGCCAAGAATGTCGTTATCGACTTAACTAAATGAAATGTAGATAATAATCTCTTAGTATCTAAGAGTGATGATCCTTTATTGATCATCCACAACTTTCATATAATTCTTGACATACCAAACGATGGTATTAGTGAATCTTGGCATAACAACATCCAATATCACCAAAGTATGACTGTCTCTATATAAGGAATTAAGATGACCTTAAGTCCAACGACCAATTTCACAACCAAACGTTAGAAATTAATCACTAACACCCAAATAATTATCCATGTGGAATCTCTCCAGCGGGTCTCCAATGTTTTGTTCTTAACAAAACATTCACTTGTTCATTTAAGTATCACCACACTTTAATTTGTGAGATCAGTTATTGTAACGCCCCGACCCGCATGGATCGAAACATTACTAGATTAACTTTACTTTACCCGTAGACTGTAAACTTAATTAAATAATTAACTATACTTTAGGGGAAAGTATAAAAATTTAACTTAAGAATTTATTTCAGTAATTATTTAATTCTAAATAACATCATTTCGTATTAAAGGATTATCTAATAATTTCATAGAAATAAAGTCACATTATTGACGTGAAATTCTAGGAAGAGAATGAAAAATAAATGTAGTTGTTTTTGTTTTATACCTCAATGGCAATTTCAGAAATAAATTCGTTTCTATAGCTATCGACCCCAAAACTTCATGAAATTTTATATTAAACTAGTAAATACTTTATATTACGACATATCCAAAAATCAACTTCCGTCGGCAACATAGGAGGTATTAAAATATTTTTCAAAACCCTGTAGCAACTCGGTTTAGAAGGTAACTCAGCGCAGTTTACTCAAAATGACATATAAAATTTTACACACATCGAATTGACATGGTTTCAGTTTTATTCAGTAGCTAACCCATGAGACTATAAAACTACATTGGTATCGTCCAAAAATTTCAAGTAACGATTGAGTTATGAGTTTTTGAAGCCAATGGCAGAAGCTGAAAACAGCAACACTACCCACTGCAGTTTACTTGAAAGGATATATAAAATTTTACACACATCGAATCGACATGACTCCAAGTTTATTTCGTAGCTAACCTATGAGGCTATCAAACTCCACTGGCTTTGTCGAAGAATTCCAAGTAACGATTAAGTTATGAATTTGTTTTTAAATCTCAGGGTAGAAGCCAACACTAAATTACTAACACTTTCCTTTTGTGATAAATTGTGACTTGCAAGTTAATTTCTATAACACATAACTACTTTTAAACATTAACTTATTCATAAAAATGTTCTTAAAGTAGTTCCACATGTAAAATCATTATTCTTAAAACAATAGAAAACATTTTGTAACCAAATTAAAGCATTATGTCATCGGCTTCTTCATAGCATGTTGCATCATCCTCGACCATCATCCACGCCTCAAGCATATCAAATCAAACTGTAGGAGGGAAATTAAACCATGAGTTTGAAACTCAATAGATATCATCGGTGCATTTCGTTATCAAATTAGAAATTTCTAACTCTGGATTCATACCATCGCACGTAGAGGGATTTCTGACAAAATCCAATTTTTATAGCAATATCATAACATGTAGAGCCGAAAAATGATCATTCAAACTATAGTAGTGCTGAATCACCGTACCCAGAGGTACCAATTCATTCAAACTTTTAATGAAAAATCATAAATTGAAAACGAAATAAACACTTGCACATCTACCTACCTTTGTTTAAAAGCTTTTGAATGTATAGGGTTGGACGATGGTTGTTGCTTCCCGATGGCATTGGAACTTTTAAAAATCTGCTTCTCTCTTATTTCTTTCTTTGAAATTTTTTTCTTTTCTTTTCTTGTTTCAAAATGTGAACCTTCATATGTGTAAGCTATATATATATATATATATATATACTGTAGTGGGAAATATGAATTATTTGTGAAATGAAAGGTAAGAAAAATGGTTGCATTCATCACTTCCCCAAATGAAGAGAATTTAAAATGGGTTTGTAGGTTTCATTCCTAATTTTAAGCACTTTGATAACATACATACGTGTATGTGTGTTTTAACTTGAAGGAAATGAACCAAATTCTAAAAAAACGTTTGCAGCCATCAATTCAAGGAATTTTAAATGGTTTATGTTACATTTTTTGTGCTATTTAATTCAATAATTCACCCATTAAATCAATGTTTAAGTGAAACATGTGTGTATAATGCAATATACATCCTTCCAATTAATGCCTTGACTATTTAAAAAAATTGTGAAAGTTTCAACCTTATTTTATTTCTCATTTTTAAAACTTATGAGTCAATCCTTTTAAAAATAACGTATACTCAAAACAAATCCTAAATAAGTATTTACTATACTAAAAATAAATTTTGTTCACCGTCGGTTCAAATATTTGGGAAACATTCGATTCTGTCCAACAGTATTTAAAAATTATACTCTTATAGAAAACATGCATGATTGCTTTTGAACTTCCATGACATCAAAATTATTTAAGACATATCGAACTATTATTGAACTTTCATTTCTTATGTGGACCGAGCATAAAGTTCATCCATGGGCTAGGCTCATGGTGCTAGATCTTTACGAGAACAAAAATATGAGCCTAATTTCATTTTATTTTTTCGGGCTTCTACAGTTACTTACTTCACAAGTAAGAAATGTCACACGTGATGAACTATTAATAATAACAATATCCATATCTCGCTATTACTAAGATTCAATTATATATAATTTGTATCTCACAATCACAATCTAAGATTTGAATCTGCGGACTCTATAATTTAATTTATTAGATAATAATTCAAAGAAATAATAGATCTTACCATAAGTAAAAATGTATAAATTATATATTATAAGTATTTATGTCCAAAATTGATTGGATGTAGGGCATAACACATACATTTTTCTCGTTCAATTTTGTTAAGTCCAATTATAATTGGTATTTTTTGAATTTGTAATTGGCAATTTCATTAGTCAAAATCAAGTCCTAGTTGAATTGTATTAGGAGTTTATCGAGTTTTAACCAAAGTCAAAATAGGAGTTATAGAAGCCTAATTAAAGTCAAAAGAGTTGGATTGGTAGTATAGTTCTTGAAGGAGTTCAAGATTATCACATATGATCATTGTAATGCATTTAGAAATCCAAAGAGTGTCAAAGAGTCATACAAGTTATCTTTCCAACGCATTATGAATCACCTCTATTGGATATTAGGAGAGAAGATTTTGATAAAAAAATATTGATGATTGCTTAGCTGCTGCTCGCCGTCGCTGGCTTGGCGCTCGAGCAATAGGTCGACGTTTTGAATTCTGTTTTGCTTCAAACACTTGGTTTTTCAATCATTTTCATCCCAAACATTTTTTCCTATTATATGCTACCCTATGAACATCCAAAAGTGAGTTAAATCATATTTTGCTTAGAGATCATTCCTTTGAAAATCTAAAACACATTCATTAATTCAATTATTCAACCACCATATTATTTGAACCATAATTTCATCCAAACTTTGATTTGTTGATTTAGCCATGTTGTTTCATATTAAACTACATATCAAAACACACAAGATCTTTTGATCAAACACCAAACCATTTAATCCACCGAAGATAAACCGATACCAGGGATAGGGAGCTGTTGCACAAACACAAATTCAGGAGGACTAAGGTCAGATACTAGGAAACAGGATCTGGCGTTAGGAGCACGTAGTCTAGGAAGGCTAAGGTATAAACCAGGAGTCGAGATTTGTTTTGAAGGAGCACGCACCTAGTGGGATCAATGGAGACTGCAGGAATTGAGGTCAGAAGTTCAATGGGGGTAAGTTTGCTTCGATTTATAGTGGATAATTCAACTTAGGATAACTGGACTGATTGATTAACCATCAAAGATAATTAACAATGACTTGTTGCTAGTTAATTATAAGTTTTTATTCCGCATAATCACATATTCACCCCCTTTCTAGGTATAGTTTGGGTCGATCTCATTATTTCAAGTGGTATCAGAGCTTAATAGCGATCCTTGACCCAATATTTTGTCTAGATGAGACAATCAATTTCTGATTCGTGATCTAAGTATGATATGGAAATTTGGGAAGCTTATGGCCAATTGTTTGAAGAGTGCCTTAAGTTGAAAAAAAAGTAAATCTCTCTACCTTTAAAAAATCGAATAAATTTGAATTAGAGAAGGAGAGTCTTGTAGCCAAACTTGAAGAATCCACTAGAATTTTGAATGAGTTAAGAGTTGAGAAAAAGTCCTTAGATATTAAGGTTAAATCTCTTATGAGTGATCTAGAAAAATCAAATACCGAACTCCAATCTTTTTCTAGCAGATCAAAGAAGATTGATAATATGATAGGTTTGAATAAAACACTTGGGGATAGAAGAGGTGTAGGCTTTAATGAAACAAATTCCCATATTGATTCTTCTTCGAAAAATAAGTTTGTACCTATCTCAATGCCTACGGTTCAAAATTTGAGACCTAGAGTTACTCTCAAGCTCATCCCCACGTGTCACCATTGTGGTACGATTGGGCACATAAGACTAAAGTGTCGCGAGCTCTTGGATAGGAACAAGACCAACAATATTGGTGTCCGAGAACCGAAATCAATCATACAACATAAGTTGCTCTTCATGGTAAGAGAATTTATGTGTCTCATTGGGTTGGTAGTTAGGTGCATGCATCTGTATTATTCATGGTATCTACATATTCATGCATACTCTAAACTTTTTCTTTATTTGTTTTGCATTTTATTTATTATATTGAAAAATGAAATTGAAAAAGGAAAAGATTTTCTATATTTTTTGGACATTATTTTGCTATCAAGTACTAGTTAGGTTCATAATTGGCAAATTAATATTTGGTATATATTATTACATGTATTTTATGCACTACACACATTAAACTCTTGTGAGTGGATTTTGATCGCGTGTTTGATATTTGGGATGGCGATCATCTGTGTGGTGAATTGACTTTAAATATGGATTGACCTTTAAACTAGTTGATCTAAGCTCTTGTATATTTTCCTTAACAAAAAAAAAATATTACTATTGAGTTTTGAAGAAAAATCTTTGAATTATATAAAATGTTGTGAGACAATCTTATACTTTTCTTTGTAGCATATATGATTTGAGTAATTAAGTCTGTAGAGTATCTTAATACCTGGTGCCTTTGAAGTCATCTGACTTTGGAGTCATCAATCTAAAACTCGTTACAAGAGTCATGTAGAAAGGTTAATGAAGAAGAGTCTGCACATAAGATTGAAAAATCAAAAGAAAAATATACCTATATATGTGCTCACATATAGGGGGGAGAAAGAAAAGAATTATATAATTAATTATGAGCTCTTTAATTTATAAAGGTCCTAGTAATACTGAGTTTGACTTCCTATTTTGAAGAATATATTCATTCACTAGTGATTCTTTGCACGTCATTTCTCATTGATTTAAGGATTTGAGACTCGCTTGCATGAGTTTCATGACACTTTTCACACAATGGCTTATACAATTTACTCCACATAGGTTTAAAATAAGTTATGTGAAAAACGTTACTATTTATGAATTTTACATGTATAAATAAGCAAATAAATGTTCATGACGATACATTTAAATATTCATGAAAAATAAAAACAGTTGTCTTGAAATTGGAAAATTTTTATTCTTCTATCACTTTTTTCTCATAATTTTTGCACATTATACACGTAAATATTTTTTTTTTGCTCATTCCTATATGTGTTTAACATAATTATTACTTGCCTTTCCTTTGTTATTCGTGACAAAAGGGCAAGAGATGTGTATTTAATTTAGGGAGTTGATTGTATAAGTTAAGGGGAGAATTTTAATTTTTTTGATTGATAGATGACTTAGGGGGAGTCATTTAATATATTTGCTGGAATTTTATTATTGATATGATTTTGTGTTTTGTCTATATTGATATAAAATTCTATAATTTATTTCTAAGTTTATAATTCGCATGATATTGCATGTTTCGGTGTTACGCATGTTTTATTATATTATTTTTAACTTAGTTATATGATTATGGTTTTGTTAGTTTCCTCTTTCTTTTCACGTGGTATTGTGGTTTCCGTGTGTTTCAAGAAAACACGTAGTTCTCGTGGGTTCGACGACATACACACTACTATACTACTTGATCACAATCACGATCACGATCACGTTCACTTGCGGATTTTCAAACGATCAGAGGCGTAAAACTAGGTGTCCATTTGATTACTTTCATTGGACACCCATCAATGTACCATCAGGCTTAAGAAACAAATGATAATAATTGTCCTCGTATGCCAAGTGTATCAAGATATGATAAGCATGTATCAATCCTATCATAAAATCACTATAAAATCTAAATCTCTAAAAGCTCTCACGTACCTTAATCATCGAGGTCTTGTGGTGTAAGAATTTGCCGCCAAGTGTAAACTTGTATAGCATAGATAAAATCTCCTCCTCCTTAGTAAATAAGACTGTGTGCTCACCATGATGAATGTAAGGTTCCTTAGATATGAACATGTGGTCACTTGAGTCTTGTGGGGCCTGCAAAATAGGTGCAAAGGACTTTCTTTAGCTTCTCTTGGCTTGAGAAAAAATTGGTTTGCCAGAAAATGTAGTAGAATATGATTTCTTACCCTGAACCTGCGATGTATGAGAAACTGGTACAAATGAAGCAGCTGGAGGACCTCATGGGGCAACACGGGATGGTGCGTGCTGACCATGTGCTGGAGGGACATGTGCATGGGACGGCTTATTAGGGACAAGCACAGTTGGGAGCTGATTGGATGCCAAATGAACCAACCCAGGGATTGGTAGAGTCCATATAGCCAAGAAATGTTCAAAAACTGAAGAATTCTCTACCTTGATTTGCATGCCGACGGGCACACTTTCCAATATGCCAGAAAAGGAAATTGCTGCTAATCCTTTTGCATCAATTATGAAGTCTTGAGATTTTGTGGAGTCATCTTCAAGGGTCTCAAGGCAAACTTAAATTAGCACAAATTTGTGTTTTTTAGAGAAGAACAATTTTAATGACTTGCGTATTAATAAAATGAATAATAATATTTGCATAATGCATGTAGTAAATATGCAAATATAGACCCCAAACTATGTTTTCAATGAAAACCCTAAAACCCTTGCAATCTTTAGTATGCCCTATATAGGAGGTCAATGTAATTGCAGCAATGTTGGAACCCTCCCACTCATTATTTTGAGCTAGACATCTCATGCAATAATTAAAATGAATAATTTTGTCGGAATCTTCTATGAGAAATCCTTCAAAATTTTCATATATAAGTGTATTAACATCCTTAATAATTTTAAAATATCTAAAATATATGAGATGTTATCTATAGGACAATCACCTCATTGGTTCATTTTAAAATATTCTATCTCTAGATCCGATTTCAGTTAATTGAAAATAACACAATCTTCCTCTAGGGAGATCAATGTAATTTGAGTTTATACATGCCTATAAACCATCCTCTAGGGAGATCAATGTAATTTGAGTTTATACATGCCTATAAACCATCTCTCACTTATTAGTTTAAATCGTTGGTTTTTAATTTAATAATTAATCTGTCATATATAAACAATTATAATAGCAACAAATTATTAAATATAATTTTACAACCACTTATAATTAATTTAAAGTGATAAAAAAAATCAATACCAATGCCTATGATTTTAGTATATTGGGTGGTGTTTTATTTAATCTACATGGCCTGTAATACTATTCATTCACCATCCTTATCAATAAATAAATAAATTATAACCACTTACGGCACATCCTAAGAATTTTAATTACAACAATAATTAAAGTAGTCCATTGGGTCACATTCTAGCCCAACCCTTCAATTTCCTCGTAGTCCAATTCATGAAATGTCCAAATACTGGTTTTTGTTTTTGTTTTTTTGTTTTTTTCTTTTCTTTTTTTTAAGTTCAATTTTTTAGACAAGGCCTCTTATCTATTAAGATTAGCCCAAGTCTCCAAGATAAGCCCAAAAACTTAATTTAAGCCCAATCTGACAAATCTTAGCAACACCACCATGGTAACACGTCTAACCATCATTCACCACAATACCCGAAGGAACTGACGATGACGCCCCCAGAAAGTGGCCACCACTGCCACTGTCGAAGTGACAGTCGCAGCAGCGACCACAAGTTGCAGCAGTAGCCATAACTACTTCCATTAGAACAACAGATACGGCTGTTGCTGCGACCGACAACAGCCGTGGTGAGGCTGTTGCTTTCAGCCACAACAGCTGCCAACATCGCCGCCTTCAACTTGGTGGTTCTTTCATGATTATTGCTCTTATTCGTCCCATTTCTCCTTCATCCCAATCTTTCAACAAACATTTCCATATCATAAGTTTTTTATCTTCAAAACTCCAAGTCTGCCATGAAAAGTCAGTAACAAAAAGCCCAAAATCTCATCCTCTTCTCATGATACAAAAGTGTTCAAAATTTGAAAATTAATACACAAGACCCCGTGCCTTGTGGCTTACATTTTATCGAGAGATTTTGCAATAAATACATTAAATTACAAGAATAGGAGGAAGATATTCTAGAGCCAAAAGTAATTATATAAATATCTATTTTAAGCATAAAAAGTAATGGACATATAAAATCAACTAACCTAACACCACCCATACTAAAATGCATATTATAGTAAGATTTTAAAAACTGATCAACCATTGGCTATGATACCATTTGTTGACTTTTAGATTTAATCACAAGAGGAAATTGATTTTCTTTTGAATTAAATCCAAATAGATTTTAGATTTTAGATCTCCTTTGAGGTTATTGGATTTTTTTTTTTTTTTTTAAAATCGCCATACATAAGGTGAGATTATAACTTAGAAGAGCTTTTAATGGCCTCCTACCTTTCTAGCCAAAGCTCCCTCCCTTGGATCTTCCCTTTTATTCTCTACTTTTAAGTGCCTCCCTTTTGGAAAAATGAGAGCCTAATATCTTGAGAAATGTGCCTATATAGAGGGCATATTTATAATACTCAATTAGGGTTCCATAGTGTCTTCCATGGTCGATGAGCACTTGGAAAAATCTAAGCTTAATATAGTATCAGAGAAAAAAAAGTATCGGAGGATCCGAAGGTTAAGATAACCACTCCTACTAGAGAATAAGCTCCACAAATACCCTTCCTACAAAGATTGCAAAAGAGGAAGCCAGAAGAATGGTTTGCAAAGTTCTTGGAGATCTTCAGGAAGCTTTATGTCAACATCTTACTGAATGAATCTATATCTCAAATACCCAACTACGCAAAGTTTCGGAATGAGATCCTATCCAAAAGAGATAGTTTACAGATTTTGAGAACATCAAGTTAAATGAGTGTAGTAGCATCTTGCAAAACAAATTATCTCCTAAACTAAAAGATCCAGGGAGTCTCAAAATACATTCTCAATAGGAAGTGATTCAAATTTTAATTGTTTATGTGAAGTATAAACCTTGTGTCTTTTTATGTCTACGGGAACTTAGGTTTTGAATAGATGAAAGACACATCCATCTCCCTTCAATTGGCGGACAAATCAATCAAATACCCATGATGAGTGGTTGAGAATGTGCTCGTTAAAGTGGGCAAATTCATATTCCCAATTGATTTCATTGTCCTAAATATAGAGGAGCCATGAGATGTAGCATTACTTATCTTGGGTAGATCTTTCCTATCAACAAGTCGAGCTATGTAATGCCCCAAGATTCTTCAAATTTGAAACGTTATAAGAAAAATCTTTTTAGTTGGGGCTCTTTTAATGTTAACCAAAATAAACTGTAACTAATAAAAATTCTGGATTTTGAAATATAAAAAAAAGGTAGATTTTTGTCTATATATACTTAGACAATTATAGTATAATTTGATTTTAGAAAACATTTCGAAAAAATTCAGCAACTATCGGTTGCGCAACAACGGGGAGAAAAATATGTTTGACATAGCAAACATCAACTAAAATTTATGAAATTTTAACACAACCTATAACGCTCATATACATAAAATATATAAAAATTTGGGGTCTCAACGATGATGTTTGAAGTACGAAAACAGTTTTCAACTATGATGAACAGTAATTTCGAAACTGACCCGACGTAGTCTACTAAAATGGACATAACGTTTTCTATAGGTAATATTTTAGGATAATTCCAAAGGCCACTATTAGAAGACTCAAAAAACTTTCAAATCCCACTGATTTCACTCTAAAACATGTACCATAGCCCAAGTTATACCATTTTTAAGTAAGATGACAGAATCTGAAAATTCAATTAAGTAGTAATTAAAATTCATGCATAATCAATCCAACATTTCTAAGTTATAGTTGATATGCAATGTATATAAAAACTAGACGAAATAGATGATTAAACATTTTTAAAAAATGTCATCTAAGTGTTCGTAAAAGATTTACATAATTGGAAATTTTATTAGAAAGTTAAAGAGCATTTCAAATCGTCAAGCACTTGTCACTATACCAAACCACTACCATGCCTTGAATTAATATGTAAATCTTGTAGGGATGCATACCACAAGTAATACTTAGTAGGAAACACTTAAGTAAATGATAAAAAAAAAAAAATTCTAGAAATGCAAACTTTGATTATTTGTGTCACCGTTAATGGCAAAGCGAACCGGTGATTAGGCAGTTTGCTTACTCTTAGGTTTTGATAACCCCTTTCAAGTAACAAAAATCATCTCTCCGTCTCTTATCTGAACCACCAAATGGTGCTTCCATTATAAGTAACACAATAACACGTTTAATGCAAATCGAAAACCAATGATTTTTACTTCATTTACAAAAGTGCCACAAAGAGCCTACCTTAAATACTTGGAGTTTGAATACCCTTTTTGTGTCCAATTTGAAATAAAATGCAGCGTACTCTTAGCCTCTCCTTCAGAAAATTTTCAAATTCAAGGGACCTTAAGTCCACGGGAAAAGGGCGAAATAATTTTGTGTATAAGTGTAATAGTTTAGAAGAGAAAACGTGGCTTTAGGGGTTGTAAAATGTTGTTGCTTATCAAATACAAAATGAAGATGGTAATTTGCAGTAATCAAAATGGGAATAAAAACAAATGTAAGTGGCATATAATATAAATGGGGATTTAAGAGGTAACGTGCACGTAAGTTTTGCAATTTAAATGGCTATTTTTTTTTCTTTAACAATTATCATAATGGGTTTTAAATGATTGAAACGGTCATGAAATTTAGTGGATAGTAAAAATTTAAGACCATGTTTGATTAGGCATATTTTTCCTAAAACTTGGAAAACAAATTCCATTTTCTTGGTTTTGGCTTGTTTGATTGCCACTATTTTCTAGGGAAAACTTTTTCCCCCCTCCCTATTTTCCTCAAAATTGATGAAAAGCGGAAAAAGCTTTTCTATGTTGCTGCCGGTTTTTTTTTTTTTTTTTTTAACAATGAAAACAAATTTCATAACTAGTTGTAAAAAAAAAATTCACTTTAATGGACAATTTTCATGTAAAACAAAGTCAAATGAACACTAAACTTTGATGAAAAAAATAATTTTTTTTTTTTTTACTTTTTGTCAATGGAACTAATTGTGGGAAAAAATTATCACTTTAATTGACAATTTTCATGTAAAATAAAGTCAAACGAACACAAAATTTAAAAAACATTCGGGTGGAAAATTATACCATTCAAAAACAATAAATTAACAATTCCCTACAAAATAATTTCTAGGCAACTATTTTCCATGGAATTCATTTTCTTTCCACCAATTTTTCACATTTGCAATCAAACGGACCCTAAGTGAAATGTCTAGTAGAGAAAAAGAAAAGTCAAATTGAGGGATAAGAAAAATTAAAATATGTGGCTGCATAGATGTGAGTTATTTTTTTTAGTTAAAAGAGGGCGGTACATCTAAGGTTTTATTAATATGCCCTCACTTATGACGTAGGAATACCGTGGCTACATGAAAATAATGAGAGTAGTAAAAGAGAAAGTATTACTTTCCTTACAATGAAAATAAATGACGAAGAGTAAAGCAGTAAATAAGAAAGTACTACTTCCTTTACAATAAGAACTAATGCTAAAAAAAAGATAAAAAAATAAGTATTGAAAGTTAAAATAAAATTCAAACTCTGATACTGAGCAATCCATGTGTGTCAACAGATGGGAGTTATTTGAAGGACAAAAGTCATGTTTAAGGGTCATTTGGCATAAACAATAAGTGTATCTAAATTTTTAAAAAAATTGGACTTAACATATACGATGATTCATATAAAATATGTCATCACAAACATTTAAAAGAGATTCGACACCTTATAAAAAAATGTTAAGACAAGTGGCGCAACTTTACTATCGTAACCCAAAGCTTTAACTTGAACTCTTAGGAAGTGTCGTAGCAACGAAATAATATAATCTAAATTATTTTTTCGATTTATACAAGAAAAAGCATGCACTCACTCCGCCAAATCAATCGAAGATATTAGAACTATATGTTTGAACTCACTTGTAGAGGTAAAATACTTTAATCATTAGCAATGATTCATTGAAAGCTCAAGTGACGATTTTTTATGCACAATAAAAACTTACTTCGTAAAACGTTTGCACAAAAATTATTTTTCAAAAGTAAGAATTTCTACTTAATTTTCAATCCTACTAGCATCACTTACCTTGAAAAATCAAGTAAAAAGGTCATGCAAAAGCCTATCTTGTGTCAGAAAATTAGACGAACAAACCAAGATTTTTCTGTCCATCCGGATGCCGGGATGGTAAACTAGACATTCGGTTCACCTACAACGATCGAATTTTCGACCGTTTTGATTTTTAACGAAGTAACGACTATTCAATAGTCCGGTACTATTCCAGACGTCCGGATGATCGTCTAATTCGATGAAGAATTTTACGTTTTCAACTACTATAAGTATCAACTCACTTGTCATTCATTATAACAACTTAAGAGCATTCGAGTGAGATTCTTTTGAGCAAGATTGTATTGATTTCTCATTTCTTTTATTATTATCAAATCATCTTAGTTTTGAAAAGTTTTTGATCAAATTAACTTTTGAAACTCATTCTACACATCAAAGTTTTTCATACCTAACATTTGAACTTCATTCATTGCTATTTATTAAAGTGTTAACATATTTCTCTCTTGGTACTTAATTGTGATCATATCATTTATTAAGAGAAAAATTTCAAATTGTAAAATCAATTTTCTTTAAACTTGTGGGTCATGTTGAGATCCCGTAAAGCTCAACATTGTATAAGGATCAGTGCTCCTTATTTGTAAGTCACTGGAAGCTTTGTAAAGGGTTTGGTTGCACCACAAGTCAATCAACATAGTGAAATTAGTCTTACTTGTGTCGAAGAGTTTGGTAACGGAGGACTTAGATCTTGCGTTCGATCAAACCTCTATAATTATATCGTTTGTATTCTCTATTCTTCTTTACTTATTGCTTTCATATTCATGCTTATTTTTGAATTAATCTATCTAGTAATAACATGCTTGATTTTAGATTAATTTTTCGAAAAAGTTTTAAAAACCAATCAACCCCCATCTTGGTTAGTTATTTTTGGGCTATCATTTATTTTCTTAATTACTTACTATACATTTAATCACGAATCACAAATGGATGCACGCTCATTTGTTGATGGCTTTGGTATCGAAGATAAATCATCTATGATGCCATAAAGTCAGTTTCAGAATGAATTTTTCGGTCTGAACGAAGTACCAATTTCCAAAAATATTCTAGATTTGGATACTCATAAAAGTAGTAATCCAATTAATTTGTATGGCATTAATGTTCCTGAAGCAGAACAGGACAAGGAGTATGAATTAGATATTCCCGATGCAAGAGAGAAGCGAAAGGAGAAAAAATAGGAAAAATGTTGGGATCACTTTAAATTAATTCCAACGGGTCATGTGGTCGATGGAGTCGCAGAGTCTAAATTAGTATGTAAATATTGTCAATAGCAATTGGTATGACAAAATGGCATTGGTACCACCCACCTCAACTGTCACTACAAATGTGTGGCCAAACATGAACTTCTTTGCTATCGGTCAAACGCAACTGCAATTTGGTAGTCTAGACGTCGATTTTACTTCTTCGTCACTTTCCACTTGAATGTATTAAGAGTAAAAAGCTCGAACGAGAATTGTGAAGTTCGTTGTCATTGCTGAGTTACTTCTAACAATAGCAGACAACCAATACTTCGTCTCATATGCGAAAGAATATCTTCAACCAAGATACGTTGAGGTAAGTCGAGACACTCTTTGTTCAAATACAATAGAATGTTTCCTTCATAACAAATAAACAATTGATTACCAATTTGCAAAAATATGGAAGTGTTATATCTTTAACTTTTGATATATATGAAGAGCTTTATATACATACTAGTCTATTGCCCGTGCAATGCACGGGCAATGTTATTTCGAAGGTAATATTAGCGTTTCAAAAAAATATAAATTTATCTCCTTATTTGATGGATTATTCTTAAGAATTTAATGCATAATGTAACATTTTTTTCATGCACTTGTTTTTCCAGAGTTAAGAATTATAGATACTAAACTTTATTATCAAACGTTATGAAAATAGGAATTAATAACGAAAGAACATAATATTAATTGAATGACAAATGGAACCTAATAACATTGACAAATTGCAAAAAAGTTGTAATCTTAGATGACAAAAATCATAAGTAATAAAAGCACATTCTTCCTCCTATCCTCTCTTCGCATGGGACATGATGTAAAATTTATTTTATATCCTACCAGTAGGTACGAATGTGAGCTAAATAAAAGAACTCTTGACAGTTTTTTGTGTTAATTTGAAAAAAAAAATGTATTTACTAACGTAGTGATGAACTATACTAAATTGGCCTTCAAATCATGTGATCAACTCTTATCACTTTCGTCAACATCTTCAACAATCCCTTTGACAAGACATCCCGATTGAGTGCTTTCTACATAGGCTTTACATACTATCAGAATATAACGAGAATGCTTGTAGGAATGTTATATCACAAAGTTCTCGAAATGCTATAAGCAACACAACACAAAACTTAAATCAGTATACAATGAAATCGTTACCCAAAAGGAAATAATAAATTGAAATTAATTACCAAAATATGTAAGGATTGAAATGTCTAATAATAACAGTAGTACATAGAAGGATCTCAATTTCATCTTACCTTCGGTGGACGCCTCATACTGTACACTATTGTTTAGAGAGAATGAATAAAAATATTCTCATTGTATGCCATTAAACACTTTTCTCCTGTCGCTGAACCACTCATATTTGCACGTCTAGACTTATTAAAATAGGGCTTAGCATTTAAAAGTAGACCTTGTAACGTGTAGCATAGTTGATATATCATGGATCAACTTCTACTTTTGACTACCACTTTAAGTGTTGAGAAGGCTTAGGCATACTTTACCACAATTGTACAAGTTTTGATTGATGTGAAGTCCACCAGAGTGGTAATGGACTTGCTGCAACAAAAAGTAAGTTAGTATTAAAGGAAGACAATGTATTGACATATTCGAAAGTGTAAAATGGGTTGGACACAAAAATTCTAAAGCATACAAGTGGAATATTGGGATAGCTTCCAGGAAAGAAGATGTCGAAGGAAAAGAGACCATCATAGTATGGGGTTTATTCTACTCTCATTATTATAGCCCTACTCTTATTATTATAGCCCTCAAAAGATTCATTCTGAATTCAGAGACATACATAAATATGGTATTTGATAGAGTGGCAGCAAAAATATAAAAGGTGAGGAATAGATTCATTCTAACAAACTCAGCAAAATGATGGTAACACCATTAGTTTTAACAAAATGCATACGGATTATAACTAAATTTATTCAGATATCATCATAAATTGATCCTGAATATTCAGAGAGCTTACCAGGAAAACCAGATAATATCTTGAAATAAAAAAATGTAGAGTCCATAAATATGATTAGAAGCTCATAGACAAAATGGAAATGGCTGAAATTAAAACGAATTATAGTTAATGGGAAAATTTATACCATGCATTAATAACGATTAAACAAAAAAGTAATAATAACTAACCTGTTATCAAGAGTATATGCATGAGAGTTTTTGAAGTTTTCTTAGCTATAGATACTTCCATCATGGTTGTAACTTTAGAGTACCGTATTGTCATAAATCCAAGTACGTGTGAAAAATATACACAAATATCATAAAGCCTGAAATATTCCAAATCGAAATTAGTTATTACAGAAATAAGAAATAACTAAAATCAGTAATATAATTATAACAATGAGCGACTAAACTATGCGACAAATACTTATGAAGAAGTTATATTTCTACAAATGAATGAATGAAAGAATTTCTCTGTAGACAACATTCTTCGTACATGTAATGTGTAAATTGTCAGCGCTTGATGGTTTTAGTAAAACCTTTAAAGATTTGCTTGTTTTAGGAAGATACAAACCAACGTAATCAAGTGTTTGACCTTGTGCTTTATTTATCGTCATTGCAAAACATGGTCTAATCGGGAATTGAGTTCTTTTAAAATGAATTGAAGTTTGATCATTTTTCATAGGTACAAAAGGAATTCTTGGTAAGAAAACATGTTTTCCACAATATTCACCAGTTGTAATTTCTGCAAGAATTACATTCTTATCAAATTTTCTACAAGTAAGGCGTGTTCCATTGCATAAGCCTTCAGAAGGATTGATGTTCCGCAATAACATCACAGGACAGTTTATCTTAAGTTTCAATTCATGAGGCGGAATACCATTTGGAGTCAAATTGTTCAAGAAATCTTCCTGTAGGCTATGTTCTGATTTGTCAATTGTTTCATCGAAGCTATAATATGTGAAAATTGTACCAGGAATCTGATCAAGTAAAATTCTGTTAATATGATCAACACATTCATTTCTAGGCGTAAGAATTACTCGATTTCCCATCGTATGTAAATTATCAACATATGCTTCTATATTTGGAAAAACATGATTTATCAAATTTTTCAGAGATGTAATTTCATCATCAAATGGTACAATTATATTGCTCGGAAGCTGAATGCAGTTACAACTGTGTTCTTCCTCTGTTCCATTTCCAACTCTAAGCAAATAATCAGAAAACGTAGGATCCAATTTTGTTCGCATGTTCTCAACCAACGGTAGATGTGAATACGAAGGCCATAAGTTAGAGAAGACTAAGCTAGCTTTCATTATGTCTTCTTTTTTTTCCTCTCGGTATCACTGGTAAAACTTGTCTGAAATCTCATCCTAGAACGACCACTTTTCCACCGAAAGGCAAATTACAATCAGTAATATCTCTGAGCATTTTATCAACGGCACAACTGTTTCCAGAGGAATTTTAAATCTTGAATGAGCTGTTCGACCTTCAGGTAAAAGAGACGCAGATACTCCAGAAGATGCTGTAGCTAAAGCAATTAAATTTTGAGACCTTACACCTGTTAGTAGAGCTTTATATAAAAAAGTTTTGCCCGTTCCTCCTGGACCATCGATGAAATATATCTCACTTGATTTGGAATTTACTTTTTTCATAATTGTATCATACACAAATTGTTGTTCATTATTTAAGCTTGATGTATAGACATAGCCTCCTTCTATATTCAAATTTGTTGTCTCATCTGCAACCATTCTTCTCAACCTTTCATTTTCACCTATATGTACACTGAATGATACTATTTCATAGTCATTTATGTTTTTACCCGATGATTCTAAAATAGAATTGATGTCTTCTAAAGCTCGTAGTTCAGCATCCCTTGAATGTATATTTTCATATACATAATCATCGATCATATAAACTTTAAATTTATCCCACAGTAATTTTGGATGATCAGGGTTGCAAAGCATAAGAAGTGTAGCAAAAGGACGTCTTAAAGAAGTAGGCATTTTATAAATAATAGCTTCAGACAGACATTCTTCACAATGATTGTCTCCGCCTAACAAACTGTGTAAAAGTGCTCCTTCTCGATACGTATTAACAGTTACTCCGTTCAAAGTTCGTAAATCATGAAATGATGTTGGACCTCGAATATGATTGAGAAGAACGCGTAGGAAATATCGTTCTCCTTCAGTTGGATTCGCTGCGACAATTCGTCCTATAACAACGTATTTTTTTCTGGGAGTCCAAATCTTCTTAGTTGAGTTCCAAACAAAATGGGTTGGAAAATCTCGATACAACAATGTACGCGTAAATTCATTTGCTTTATTTACCTCAAAAAACTCTGTCAACATTGTTCTTTTCGTATTTTCATTGTCAATAATAGTAGACAAATCATCTTCGTTGTCATATCTTACTTGTTGATGATTTTCGATATGAAGCTGTAAAGAATAAACAGTTGGATAAATTTCCGCCAAATTAAATGAGAAAATCCTCCACTTAGCTTCAGGTGGAGATATCCATCTAGTAGATTGATAAAATGAGATTTCGTCGGTTTCTTTTCCTGTTTCATTTGTGGAAACTGAAAAATGAATACGATTATACACATATTTGTACAAATATTTTACAGCTTTAATAGAAGAACATACTTCAATATTAATGTGGCAGTCAAATTTTCACTCAAATAAGAATTATACGGTACAACCCATCGATTGTCTAAGATTTGACCTCTAACTTTAATAGAAATATCATTATCACGACGTTTATACAAAGGATACGAGTTATCACCGAATATAGTAGCATTACAATAATCCCTAGGATATTTATTTTTGTAACTTTTGTTTGTTTCCATACATATGTTTTTTTGGATTAAGATGTCCACAAGGGCCATGCATATTGTGCTTAACAATAATATAATGAAGATAATGATATTTGTTTTCATTAGATTTTCATAGCAAACTATCTTATCAACATATAGAGCAGAACGGATTTTGTGGCTATAGTTGAAAATTACCAATAGATGCGCATGAGGAAGTCCCCTTTTTAAATTCAATAACATATATATGCACAACAACTGGGTCTAAGATTTTTTTTTGTATAAATAAGTTTTCAACTCTTCTAATCTTGATCTGAATATACGCACAATTAGATCAGGTCGATTTTGAATCTCATAATTGTGTTTTAGCTCTTGCTTAATCTCTGACCAATTTGGATTGCATGTTATAGTCAATAAGATGTCTGATTTTCCATAACGCTGTACAATAGTCATTGCATCCATATATCTCTAGGCCCACATGTAAAAGATTGAGGTAAAACAATTTTTCTTCCAATTTTGTACCCTCTTGTCTCTCCATTTTGAACGCTATCTACAATACCCTGGTAAACTTCAGCTCGAATTTGAATTTGGTTGTTACGAAAATAGTCTAACCGTGCAGTTTCGATCTTAACATACATATCTACAACATATTGCTGGAACAATCTACCACTGTGAAGTAAAATAGACTTACCGGAAGGCCTAATTTGCAATTTATATGAATAATATTCTCGACAAGAAATTTGTGATCGTTTCTTCATTCCATTAAGCACTGCAGAAAAGAAATTATCATTCAATTAGAACATTGACGATGCAAAATTTAGGTGAATGTACAATAACATAAATTTACAAACCTTGATTTTCCTTTTCAATAAATTCAGCTGCAGAGGTAACTGTGTTAGGAAATTGAACAAATTCAGAGAAATGTTCAGTCCTTCTACACCTCTCAATGCCTTCATGCCAACCGAATTCTCCGTATGGAAAAAGTAGAGGATATTGCAAAGGATCATAGCAACCATAGTAATAATGAACTCTATGTGAATCACCAGAATGACCGTATATGGTAATGTCACGAAAGTGAATATTAGTATTTTCATCGTTTTCGACCCATATAGCAGCAACTTTAGATGAGGTAGGAGTATTAAATACTCTTTGATCAAGTCCTGGATCGCATCTTATATGTATTTGATGATCTCGTAAGTTAGTCATATTACTTAAAGACCGGAAAAATCTACTAT